>CM056057.1:55444855-56143824 GCA_029574335.1 Rana kukunoris
CAATACAGTGTCCCGGAATGAAACTGACACACAGCCACCCGATGAGAGAGCGGAGGCTGGGAAGCCGGCGTCCCTAACAACTGATGAGTCTTCAGCTGTCAATGGGCTTTCCCGCTGACAGCTAAATAAAAAATAAAGCTGCCAGTAAAAAAAAAAAGTAAAAAAAACACGGCGTGGGGTCCCCCTCCCCTAGTCCATTCCAGACCCTTTGGGTCCTTTGGGGGGCTTCCAGATTCTGATCACCCCCCTGCCTGCCACCACAACCACCAGCCAGGGTAAGATAGGGATGTGATGCTTTGGGGTGGGGGGTAGAACCTTTGGGTGCTGGTATGGACTGGGGGGGGGGGGGGGGCACTAGGTTTTTTGTTGCTTTTTGTTTTTTTCAATAGCCGACTGCCAGCAATTGCAACTGTGAGTAAATTTAAATATGAATTGACTCTTTTTCTTTTTTTAATTTAGAAATTTCATTTTTGCTGCAGCAGGTTCTATACATGGTACACATGCGCCACTTTACAGGCAGACTAAGGGGACCCCCCAGGCACTATATTTAGAGGAATTGTTCATTTTTATTGTTGTTCTTTTAAGCATAAGTAAATCACTGTTCCTGAAAACTTTAAAATTGGCAATTTTTTGTGAAGGAGGGGGATGTCCCTGAATGGCAGTTTGGAAATGTGGTCACCCTAGTTGACACACATTTCAGCTTCACTGTCATTTCATCAAAGTCTGGGAATGTCTCTGAAACTCAGAGATTGATAATAATTATAAAGTATAATAATACCATATATTAATAAAAACATACCTGCAGGAACCGAGGATGGCTGTTTGGTTGTATGAATAGATAAAAGTACTGGAGATAAACAAGAAAATAAATATCAGTGAAAACAGCATTGTCAACCCTCATGTGAGGTCACACTCCAATATCCTGGCCATAGTAATAGACACTCATGCATGTCTATTTGTTAGGTCAACCAACTTGATTAAGGAATCTTGAGCACTTGGAGAGTGCCTACATCATACTTCATGCAATTTCTCTAGGAAATGAGCCTAGGACTCCAGTACTACAAGACCACACACACCAGCCACCAAACCACAATGCTACCCATTGGCTAATAGCTCTTTAGTGTTGTATTATAGTTATGCACAGAATAGAATTATGGAATGTCTGTCAAATATCTAAAAAATGCTGACATGCATGAACTCATTTGAAGACACCCTTTGATTACAAAAAAAGTTATAAATAGGGGAACTGCCTGTCTCAACTTGAGGTTTAAAGATGGAGACTCTGACTCTGTCATCCAGATCTTGGCTTCATTACTGAGTTCTCATTAATAGGCTATTAGCTCCTGTGTATATACAAAAAGTATACCCGCCCCACCTCCATTGTCTTCTGTTCTAAGGTAACAAAGGTGCTGGGAATAGTTTCCATGACCTAAGCTGCAGAGTGCACAGTATACTATATGGATCTGGAACACAGTCCAAGGTTCCAAAAAAAGTTGTTTATCCATACAAAGGCATACAGCTAAGAGCATGCATCTGCTAACATGTTTCTACCCGAAAAATTATATTCTCCCAGGGACAAATTCTTGGCGCACAAGCTGCTTACATGCTGTTCTTTTGTCCCTGGGTGCATACTGCCCTGAATCTTAGTACCGTTTGTTGCACCTTTCACCCCATTCAGTAACAACTGTCAGCCTATCATAGAATATCATAGGCTGCCAGCAGTGGATCTGGGCAATGCTCCCGTGTCTTTCACCCACACCTACATGCCAGAGTCTAATGCCCATGTGCATGAGACCATAGTGAGTCAGTGTCTGAAAACAAGCATTTGGTTAGTGAAATCTAAAATCTGGCGTCATCGGCGACAGCAGACCAGCAAAAGTTTTAGGAAGAAGCTGTCTTCGTTTTTTTTAAAAATGGTGGCATGGTATTGTTTTTTTTCTCTCACTGTCTACAGGAGAGGAATTGAAGGGAAATCTCTCCAAACCAACATAGATGGCAAAAAAAAAAGACCAAAAAAACTAATCGACAGTGGTTTAATCATTTCCTACTCTACTATACAAAAATGAAAAAAATAAATAATGTTTAGGCTTTAAATATACTAATTACAAAAAAACGCATATAAGAACCAAAAGATAAACATTACAATTAGAATTGAAAATTAGTTTGTCACTAAAAATATACCATTGTTGTCTATGTCCAACCTCACTAGAGGCCTTGTGCCTCCAGTTTCATGATTTATGATTTATAAACCCGAGGTAAATATAGTAGCAGGTCCTAGCTGAAATCTCGGAACACCCAAGAGTATAGTATGTGACCGGTCTAAATATATTAATGCATTAAAGTGTTTCTTCACCAATGCCAGAAGTGTGCCAAGCAAAATAGGTGAGTTGGAAGCTCTGGTGCATCAGGAGATGTAATCGGTATTGCTGAAACTTGGCTTCATTCTTCACATGACTGGACTATTAATATTCCTGGCTATGCACTATTTTTCGGAAAGACAGGGTAAAAAGGAAAGGTGGAAGGGTCTGTCTCTATGTGAGAAGTGATTTCAAAGCGAGTGTGAAAGAGGACCTGGTGGATGGAAAATATGATGGGTCTGAAGCATTATGGGTTGAACTGCATACAGATGTGCGTAGTTCAAAGTTAATCATTGGAGTTTGTTATAGACCACCCAATGTTAATAAGGAGGTGGAGACTCAGTTCCTTGCAGAGATGGAAAAAGCTGCAAGGGCTGGGACAGTGATCATAATGGGGGATTTTAACCACCCATAAATTGACTGGAGTAATGGCACTGCCGGGACAGTTAAAGGGGAAAAAATGTATAAACCTACCGTATTTGCTGGCGTATAAGACGACCCCCTAATTTTCCAGGAAAAATGTTGGTTTTGGGATATACTCGCCGTATAAGACTACCCCCTTCCTACTAGTCTTTCCGGAAGCTAAGGGGTAGCCAGAACAACCACTGACAGGAGCAACCGCTGACAAAAACAGGCTTTTTTCAAATCTCACTGTGCCATTACATTACATTACATGCCTCACTGTGCCATTACATTACATTACATGCCTCCACTGTGCCATTACATGCCTCCACTGTGCCATCTCCCTACCTTACTTTCTTTTCAGATTTTGGCTTCCAGGCTGCGGGCATCCATGATTCAAAAGCTGCGCCTCCTCCTCAGGCTGTTCTGTGATATCACGGATGTCCTCTCGTCCGAGGATAAGAAGGCATCTGTGATTGGCGGAACACCGAACAGAGACCCTGCTGGGAAAATGAGTGTTCCGCCAATCGCGGAACTGTCTGAGGAGGAGGCGTGGCTATTAAATCATGGATGCCGGCAGCCTGACACAGACAGGTAACGGCGTATAAGACGACCCCCGACTTTGGATGCATTTTTTTGCATCCAAAAGGTTGTCTTATACGCCGGAAAATACGGTATTACAGGACAATTTCATGGTCCAGTTTATTGAGGCCACAACTAGGAATGATGCTCTGTTGGACCTGGTAATCTCAAACCATAAAGAGTTATATACTCATTGTGAACGCTTTGTACTAATGATTCTTCTTTGTACCAATTAACGAATTTGTACATTGTGCAGTACACCTTATATATTGTGTTTTTTTTCTTATCAAATCAATAAAAAAAAGATTAAACAAGAAAAACGTAACCACTGGATTTATCCATCTAAAAGTGAAGCAACGTGGTAGACTGGTCACCAGGAATGCAGAATGCCTACTTTTTATTTTCACAAGTATCCTTAATTTGGCTTCAACTATCCTCAATGGTACACTGAAGGAAATAAAAAAAATTGAATGTACTATTAAATGCTGTAAAACTCACAGTTTGTTCCGATAACTGCATTTGAAGGAGTAACAGATGGATTTCCATTAGTTGCAGTGATATTGTTGCCATTAACTGATCCTGGAAACAGATTGACATTTAATTCACATTATAGATGTGCCATGTGACTTCATTTTCTTTAGCTATATCATAATTATATTTTTGTTAAAATATGTAATGGGGGTAAATAAAGGGTCAGTCTAGTCCACACAAAACTGATGTTACAGATGGACTCTTGACTAACTCTCTTCAGGACTCTTTTGCTTAGAGTTCCTGCTGGAGTTCTGGGCTTCAGTTACTTCTTCTACTTGTAAACAGATTGAAATGCTGGTTAGTGAGACAACTGCTGCCTAAGTTTGGAGGGAAATTGTTATACTCTTTCCCACAATTTCTACTGAGCTCTGCCTCTCTCCCCTGCTGTTAATAAAAAGGGAGAGGGCTCTGCCCAGACAGATTGTCTGCATGGGAGAAAAGACACAGACAGGACACAGCATGTAATCTCGAGCCACTTCACAGAGCTGCTGCAGCTGTAGCTACCAGAGAGAGCGTTGCTTGCCTCTAGGAACCTTCCACATGTAAGAGGATTACTGGGACCTACAGTCCTCCCTGAAGGATACCAGCACTGGAGATCTTCCACTGTAAACTCTGCTGTTTATGGACTCTTGCCTGTTTAGGTATGCTGGGGCAGCCACAGCCCTGAGTTAGGGATTTGTTTAGGGAAAAGACTGCATTTTGTTTTAGAACTATTTTGTTGAGAGTTTTCCGTAAAGCTTTAAAAATGTTTGTCATGCCTGGTCTAAAGTTACTAAAAGGGGTAGTAAGTCAAATAAAACCAAAGAATTTCCAAGCTCAACTTATCAACCAGCCTGCGAGCAACCAAATTAACATGTCTAAGGCCGCGTACATACGATCGAATTTGTCCGCTCAAACTGGTCCGACGGACCAGTTCAGCAGACAAATCCGATCATGTGTATGGGCTATAGCGGACATGTCTGACCGGCGGACAAATTTTAAAACATGCTTTAAAATTTGTCTGCCGGAGACATGTCCGTCGGATATGTCCGCTGGTTAGTACACTAACCAGCGGACATATCTGCCCGCACAAGCGTCGGAAGGATGCGACGCATGTGTGGACGTTTTTTACTTCCTGGTGCGGTGACGTGGCGGCGCGCTGTCTGCCGGCAGGGATTTTGATCCGATGGTGTGTACACGCTATCGGACCAAAATCTGGAGGAGACATGTCCGCTGGAAATGGTCCGTTGGACCGTTTCAGCGGACATGTCCCTCCGTGTGTACGCGGCCTCACAATATGCGTTAAAAGAAGAGGTTTAGTTGCACACATTTGCAAATACATGCGTAAACTGCAGGCCCCGCCAAGGCACCTGCAGATCCTAACTCTAAATTTGGAGAGTCTCCACAGTGGGAGCACATGTTTTCATATATGGACCCCCCATCCATGTGTCCAGCCCCCTAATCTACATCAAGGGTGCCAGAATCATGGATTCCAATGGGGAGGGGGTGTTTTTTTTTAAGCACATGATTAGAGCCAGAGGCCAGAGGCTCTAATAGGCTTAAAACACACTGTATCTCTTCCCCGCCAATCAGGGAGAAGGTCATGAGACCCTTTCCTGATTGGCCAAAACAACAAACGATCACGATGAGAGAGGAGGAGGGAGGAGGAGACGTGGAGGCTGCCGGAGGAGACGAATGGGATGAAGCCACAGCCTGGAGGGAAGTGCTGCCTGGGGGTAAGTGAGGGCCTCATTGACCGACTAACTGGGATGGTTGTGGGGGAGATTTGGTGCTGGTGACCTGACCTGAACCACCAGCCGCCACTGTTCATGACACAGGTAACTGCTGATTTCAATGCAGGTACAAAAGACACAAATCAATGCTGCTCTGTAGTTGTTAATACATCCCAACATTGAAATCGTGTATGAGCTACATGCAATCCCTTTTGCCGCAAGCTGGTTTGTTATTTTACCTTTTAATGGGCTAGATATTTTTATCTTATCGGTGGCTTCATATCTGCTTTATGGGTAGAGGTATGTTTAAAAGTTTTAGGAATTTATGGTAAAGCTGATTAGCTGAGATACATTTCTGGGGATGATGGGTATATGAATTCATTGTCAGTCCATCAAAATCTGGGAATGCCACTGGAACTCAGAGTTTGATAGCATTAATACAGCATAGTAATACCATATATAATGAAAACATACCTGCAGCAACCGAGGAGGATGGCTGTTTTGTTGTAGGAATAGATACATGTACTGGAGATAAATAAAAAAAGAGTTGTCAGTGAAAACAGATGCACAAAACCACTAACAGCATCCTCTGCCTTTCCCTCATGTGGGGACACACACTAATATTCATGCTCCAGGTTTATTTATTAGGTCAGTTAACCAATTGGATTAAGGAATATTGAGCACTTGGAGAGTTCCTACATCATACCTCATACAATTTTTCTAGGAACTGAGCCTAAGACTCCAGCACTGCAAAGCCACACGCACAAGCCACCAAACCAATGCTGCCTATTAGCTAATAGCTCTATAGTGTTTTATTATAGTTATGCACAGAGTAGAATTGTGGAATGTCTGCCAAATATCTCACAAATGCTGACATGCATGAACTTATTTGAGGGGACTATGTAATAAAAGAGAACTGCCCATCTCAACTTGGGTTTTAAAGATGGAAGCTCTGACTCTGTCACCCAAATCTTGGCTTCACTACTAAAGGACCTATTGGCTTTTAGCTACAAAATTCATTATTAGCTAAATACATTATTAGCTGTGTGAATTACCCTTTTTTTTAAATAGTTGTTTATAATTTAAAAAATGATTTATTATAATGTTTAAAAATAATTTTCTTTACAATTTATTTATTTACAGGAGAGGGCTACAAGGGGGGTCGGGGGAACAGGGACACACACGGGGGGATCAGAAACACGCAGAACAGGGAGGGGTCGGGGGAAGCAATTACAGGAACAATGCCCTATGTCCATGGGCGTCCGCTCCATAGGGCAAGGGGGGTCGTTTGCCCCCCTCTGGAATCGCCAGGGAGAGCCAGGAGCAGGGCCGAAGTGGCCCTGGGGCCGATTTAATCGGTGACTGCAGTGCTCCCCTCCCCTCTAGTTGTGCCTTATTTAGAGTGCCTGTCCCTTTTCTGGAATCAAATCCATGTGTCCCTCATTCCAATAGGTTCCTTTTTTAGACCTGAAATAAATATACTATCAATATAGTGTTGTGTTTCAGTCAAGGGAAAGGGGTGCTGTGTAATGTAAAGGGGTCCAGTGATGCAGGGTGCTGTGTAATGAATGTAAAGGGGTCCAGTGATGCAGGGTGCTGTGTAATGTAAAGGGGCCAGTGATGCAGGGTGCTGTGTAATGTAAAGGGGTCCAGTGATGCAGGGTGCTGTGCAATGTAAAGGGGGCCAGTGATGCAGGGTGCTGTGCAATGTAAAGGGGGCCAGAGATGCAGGGTTCTGTGTAATGTAAAGGAGTCCAGAGCTGTGGGGTGCTGTGTAATGTAAAGGGGTCCAGAGCTGTGAGGTGCTGTGTAATGTAAAGGGGTCCAGAGGTGCTGTTGTGGAGAGGGGGTACACAGTAGTGACAAAGAGATATTGAAAGATGCATGGGGCACAGTGGGGTGTTTTTACATTTAACATTAGGGGGGGCTTTTAACCCCCGCTAGCGGTTGAAGAAAGGGTAAAATGTGACTGTGTATCGCCACTGCCGAAACGCCCCCCTCTGAAAAAATTTCAGCGGACGCCCATGCCTATGTCTGTGTCTCTCCCTGCAGCAGCAGAAGCTGGCAGGAGGAAGAAAAAACAGCTTTCAGCTCCTGCAGAAAGCCGCACAGGGCATCCTTCTCTAATTGTCCTTCTACCTGACCACACCGATTCCCCCTGATGTTCAGGCCCCCTATGTGCTTGGGCCCCCTACAGGAGGGATGGTGGTCCCCCCCTATCAGCGGTGCACACCCTAATCACCCTGTGCTGCACAGATTCCCCCTGCTGCTTGGATGCAGAGAAAGGGACTCAAGAATCTCTGTTCTCAGCCCCTTTCCTTGTCTCAAAAGTTAGATATCAGGGGTCTGTTTAGGCCCCTGATATCTCACCAAAGTCTCCCAAAGGTGCTCCTAAAAAATTGTAAAAGAAAATAATAAAACAATATTTAAAAAAAATATTCAAAAAAATAATAAAAAAATTGTAAAAAATAATAAAAAAATAAAATAAAAAATAAACTACTGACAACAGTCCCTGCCCACTGACACCATCCACTGGTCTACGGACACTGCCCATTGCCCTACAGCCATATATATATATATATATATATATATATATATATATATATATATATATATATATATATATATATATACACACACACATGTTTTTGAGCTTTGGGGTGCACACCCTAATGTAATAGGCTGTGCACACCTATGAGTATATGGATGAAACAAGCACACAGTCCAAGGTTCCAAAAAATTTTACTTATCCATACAAAAGCATACAGCTAAAATCCTGCACCCACTAACATGTTTCAACCCTAAGAAAGCCTGCACTACATGCTGTTGTTTTGCGGTTGTGTTTAGTGGTGGTATTGCCCACCGAATGCAACAGAAGAGTATTTTGCCACAGCCGCAGTGTGTACTCATGTTCTTCTTTAGGTGGGCAGTTGGAGGGAGGTGAAACCAAGACTCAACTGCCTGTTTTTACTGGCTTTGTTAAAGGTCTTCCTTTTGTTCCTGTACTCCAGCCATGTCAGGAAAATGTAAGTGGTCGGTTTGCAATCCTGTCACTTCCAATTTGATACCACCATCAGGACTTCATATCTGATACCGCCCTAACACTAATATTAACACTGCACCTTCCCAAATAAAAAAAAACCTTTAACAACTGTTAAACTGTTAAAGCCTCCTCAAATAACAGATAACATAAAAAAATAAGGAAGCACTCATACATAAAAATAGAGCGGTGTATTGCTATAGTCCAGAAATGTCCAATTTATAAATCCACCTCCACATACAGATGTGAAAATCACTATCCATGTGCCACCACCTTTTGAAATATGGCTCCTATGTAGTTTTGACCTCGATAAAATGGATGGTCAATAAACGCTAGAGTATATCCACATCAGTGTACCACGATTTTGACACATTGCACAGACAGTCTGCAAAAGCCCTGCATTGCACCTGGGATCTGCTGATTGTGGGTGCAATGCTTTTTTACAGACTCCTAATAAAATAAATAAAAAATAAATGCACTTTTTTTTACCTGGCATGTGCATTTATTATTTTAGTACCATCAGTTTGTGTATTTAATATCAAGCTATAATTGGACCTTTCAAAGAATGAAGACATAAGTTACTAACCATCAATTTTGTTGGCATTTATATTAAAATGCGGCAGTGGAGACGTGTTTACATCAAGTGGAGCAGCATCTGTTAAAAATAAAAAATAAACTGAATAAGATTGCAACCAATGTCATAATTCTGCAAAAACAGGGCAAACATGAAAACACTTTACTATAGTGTATATTACAGGGGTGAGGTAACATAGGATACTGGACATGTAAAAATATCAGTTAATATACCTGACAATCTGCCAAACGCCATCAGTCAGTCTGCCAAAGACAAATAGGTTTCCCCACCTGTACAAACAAATGGCCCCACCTCTGTGGGAAAATATTGACCCATACAATTGATATCTTTTGGTGAAGTGGGTGGAAAAGACCAAGGTGGCCAGTGAAAGTGTAGCACCCCCCCCCCCTTATTTCAATTAACAGCAACCCATCTTTTTAAGTAAAAGGTTGGTATTCCAACAGAATTATGTCGCGTACACACGATCGGAATTTCCGATCGTGTGTGGGCCCCATCGGGCTTTTTTCCATCGGTGTTTAAAAATAGAAATTCCTATCGTCTGTGTGAAACTCTGACAGAGAAAAAAAACACGCATTCTCAGAATCAAGTCGACGCATGCTCGGAAGTATTGAACTTAATTTTTCTCGGCTCGTCGTAGTGTTTACATCACCGCGTTTTGGACGATCGGAATTTGGTCTGACAGTGTGTATGCAAGACAGCTTGAACGGAATTCCGACAAAAAATTACATCGGATTTTAGGCCATCGGAAATTCTGATTGTGTGTACGGGGCATTAGGCATACATTTTTTCCCACTGTCCCAATACACCAGCCTGACTTCTATGGAGAAGGGTTAAGGGTGTTTGTTGTCAGGCCTACCCATAGTGTAGTTGGTCAGGCACTATACCTGGCTCTGTGTGCTCCACCTCCTGCAAAGTAAGAAGGTACTATCAGTACTCGGATATCCCTAGTTCTTCTACACAATGCCATAGTGCTTAGCCGTTGGCAGACAGGCAGAGTGTTCTAAAGGCAGTTGAGGTTCAGGGCAGGAAATGTATAGAGTGTAGTCAGGGTCAAATCCATGGTCAAAGGCAGGCATGGTTGAAAGAGTGGTCCAAAGTCCAAACCGAGGTTGTTAACAAGGAAAAACAAACTATATGGCATGGCAAATATCGAGCAAAGGTAAAGGTCAAGGCACAGGGACAAGGCAGTTAAACTGGGAGCTAGAAGCATGTGTTGCAAACACTATCACAAGCACGACACTAAGGGGTTGGCAGGCTTAAAGCGGAGTTCCACCCAAAATTGGAACTTCCGCTCAACCCACTCACCTCCCCCTTACATGCCACATTTGGCATGTCATTTTTTTGGGGGGGGGGGAATGGGGCTTCAGGAGGAGTGGGACTTCCTGTCCCACTTCCTGCTTCCGCCGAGGGGCTGATTAGGCGATTAAGCTTAATCGCCTACAGCAGCCCCTCCCTGTAGGTGATCGCATGGGACACATGACGGGCCACGCCACTCGCGCATGCGCAGTTCCGCTTGCGCATGCGCAGTGGGTGCCCGGCCATGAAGCCGAAGGCTGTCACGGCCAGGTGCCCACAGTTGCAATGAGGATGCCGGCCGGGGAGGGGGAGAGGAGCGGAGCCCCGGTTGGCGCGTCGCTGGAGCGCTGGAGCAGGTAAGTGATTGTTTATTAAAAGCCAGCAGCTACACTTTTTGTAGCTGCTGACTTTTAATAAACAAAAATATTGGCTGGAACACCCCTTTAAGGCAGGTTTGGACTGCACCCAGAGGCTGTGTCTACACCAATAACCTTGCTGGTGGACAGTCAGAAAGGGACAGTGTAGGTCGGCCAAAACCAGGGTGCTGGAATGAGACTAGCAGCTGCCATGGAACAGAAGCATTACACATTCCTAACATTT
Source organism: Rana kukunoris (assembly GCA_029574335.1). Lineage (NCBI taxonomy): Eukaryota > Metazoa > Chordata > Amphibia > Anura > Ranidae > Rana > Rana kukunoris. The sequence goes on from CM056057.1 coordinate 55,455,971, forward strand.
GCTTGCAAGATAAAACCAAGGAATCTTTCCACTAGAGACCATGAGACAGATACAAGGACAGTGTATCAACTCAAGCCACAAGTGCATAACTGAAATGTTACTTTTTGGTGGAAGTGAGCTTTAAATCTTGAAGGGCCGTAGACCGGGTAGTGGTTAAAGCCAATGCTATCTTTGCTGCCATGCTTTTGTGTCTATAAATTGAATCATTTGTAAATGAGAATCAAATAAAATACTAACTGTCATAGATTTCAAAACCCCTGTGTGTAGGAAAGTCTAGAATGTGCTTATGACTAAGCAGTTTATGTGCTTTGTGTTTTTTTTCATCAATGCACTTTATAGTGTAGCAGTGAGCAGCATAGAATTTACTCTTTGGAATTTTCGCACGGCTATCTGGTAGGTCAATTGAAGGAGTGCACACGTTAAATAAGTGTGGCTGTGGGGCAGGGTATGCCCTGGGAGCAGGTTGTTGGTCAGTACAGGTGTCAGCTTCCTGGTGGGCTCGTACACTGGGTTTGGATCCTAGCCTGAACACACCAGAGCTCTACGCTCATTACGAGGCAGTTGTTGTCAGTCTGTAATTGAAAGTGCTGCTACTATCACAATCTCCATACAAGTGTAGCGCCTGGTTACTTCCAAGTACCGATGCTAATGAAATTTAGAGGGTGATCAGAGTGCTAATGACTCTGATTCCAATTACAATTTTTAAATAGGGTCTCTGTTTCAGCTTGGCTGTGATGTGGGCTCATTCTGCTGTACTGGGGTGTTCTTCCCACCCCAGTGCGGTGGATGGCAGCAGTGGAGTCAAGGTTTGCTCTTCCCCAGCAGCCAATCAGGAGGGTTGAGCCTCGCTGGGCATGCTGGGAGGGAGTACTTATGGAACAGACGCCATTAGTTTGGGCTTTCTTCTTCCAGTGTGGCACCCACCTTTACGGTGACCACATCACGACGCCCCGGCGTTATGGCCTACCTGGCCTGGGCGTACGTGCCACGCGGTGTTCCTGCTTCCGGGACCATGTTGGTCCGGAACGACTGGGTTCCCAATTTTGAGGATCCCAAGCGGTAGAGCTGTTCGGTGGGGAGTCCGTCTAAGGAACGCCAATGATAGGCTGGCAATCCAAAAGGATTTTGACAAACCACCGGGGATCAAGGTATCCGGACACTGAAGGATTGATCACCTGGGTGATGTTAAGAAGAAGAATCCCTTCAGTTCTCCCACATAGAGGAGTTTATCTGCCATGGTTGAGACCCAGGTTCTTTCATTCTATTACTAGGGTAGGACCCACTAATTCAGGGTACTTTGTCGCAGTAAGTGGGCTTAGCACTATATGACCATATAGTGTGACCAAACCCCCGTATTTTTGAATATGTTCAGGTGTTTTTAACTAGCCTTGCAGGATAAATGTCATTTTTGCATGTGTGCGCTATAATCTGTTTTGTACTGTATTTGGTCTTATAGCAGCACCATCTTAGATGTATAGCATTTTTAGGCTGTGCCCCCCAAGTATATTTTTTTATTTTGTATAGACTCTGACCAGGTCTCTTGGGCTGGAGCACCCCACCCCCTCTTCATTACCTCACATTAGTGGCCGCCAGTGTATAGGAAGAATCCCTTCAGTTCTCCCACATAGAGGAGTTTATCTCCCATGGTTGAGACCCAGGTTCTTTCATTCTATTACTAGGGTAGGACCCACTAATTCGGGGTGCTTTGTCGCAGTAAGTGAGCTTAGCACTATATGACCATATAGTGTGACCAAACCCCCGTATTTTTGAATATGTTCAGGTGTTGTTAACTAGCCTTGCAGGATAAATGTCATTTTTGCATTTGTGCTATAATCTGTTTTGTACTGTATTTGGTCTTATACCAGCACCATCTTATATGTATAGCATTTTTAGGGTGTGCCCCCCAAGTATATTTTTGTAAGAAGGAGATTCAGGCGTAATTCTATCCAGGAGGATTACCTTCGTATTTGCAACCAGAGAGGGCCTGTGGCAGAGGTGTCTCCCTGAAGTTCATTTCAAGGAGGGTCTGTGGCAGAGACTTCTCCTCATATGTTCGAGTGATACTCTGGCTGCCAGGTCAGTGAGAGAGGCCTGTCCAAGTACGCCTTTCCCACTCAAGCAGAAGTGTTACATATGGGAGCAGGACTGTTCCAAATACTACACCTGAATCTGCTGTTCACCTTCTTCTTAAACTCTCTATCCTTCCATCACCAGTTCATTGAAGAGCACAGCAAAGACACTTGTTGTGGACATTCCTTTACTATTGCTATATGCACCATTCACCCCTAGGAATTCGGAAGAGCCACGAGGTACATGTGCCACCCAAAACAAACCAGCAGCTCCTCCGGGGGTAGTGCTACACAAGGAATTCACAACAATAATTTTATTTTAAAAAATTGGAATGATAACAAACATATTGAAAATAAAATTCTAGGTCTGCAAATACTTTTAATGTGTTGAACTCTCATAGATAGGTTGCTATAGTTGAGGTAAATTTCGTTTTGGGCTTCCCTATAGCAGGGGAGCAGTACTTAATTGCTTTAGGCTGTTCTGGGTTCTGCTGGTGCAGGCTCTATTACTTCCCCCTGCATTTCACTGAGTTATGGAATATAGTGGGTGGGAGAGGCAGACTCTGGCCTGAATATTCATACAACCACAGCCAATTCTTGGTAAGGAGGGTGACCAGCAAGGGGCTGAGGGGTGTATAAATTGTCTGGGGCCTAGAACATATGTCTCGTGTTCCTGGGGTAAGAAGACCAAGGCAGAAGAAATTGTTTTTGGGGTTCCAGCTCCAGCTAGCACTCAGGAACCCTCATCCAGAGCACCCTGAAGCAATGCAGGAAGTGTTGCTGCAATCCATGAAGTATCTGCATGGTATGGCTAAGACACCATCACAATACTTGGTGCATACACAAAGGCATGCTGTGGTGCACTGATAGGCAGGTTTGCCTATTTCCTGTATATTGTCCAATATCCATGTGCATGGATAATGTGCGCAAAGGTGAAAAAATTAGGAGTTTCTGTCTGTTCTGAGCTTGGTTACCAGGAAAAACAGAGGGGAGTGAATCACCTCAGTGGGCGACAGAAAGCAATAAAAACCTGACAGATGTTTAAACACTTTACTACTATTTCCAAACCTATAAAAAGGTCTACTTATGGATATTTCAAGGAAGAATATTATGATTCACAATGGCTACCAAAGTAATTCTCAGGAAAGGTCATCCAATCCATTTAACATAATTATCATAAACTGCTTCTGTCCTCCACCCATCAAACCAATTAAAGTTGTATAGTTTTTTTTCAAATAATGATGACAATTCTTACTGTGTCAAGTAAAATTACATTTAACTAGTATTACATTTGTTAAAGGAAAACTGAAGTTTCTTTTTATATGTATTTATGTCTTTGCCATTTCTATGCAGAAAAAACATTATTTAAAGTAGCTGTGATGGCCTCCTATCCTTTCTCTTGATTCATTTAACTATCATTCTAACACATTGGCGGGTTTCGTTTACAGGCAGACATCAGTTGATAGAAAATGCATGGAAAATGATTTTATTGTGCAGTTTGAGAATTAGGGTTGTCCCGACACCGATACCGAACATTTCCTCCGATGCGTTACCCGATACCTGGGCAGTCAGGGGTGATCGGTGTGGTGGGGGGAGTTACAAGCACTGATCTGCCCCCTTTTCAGCTGCTTTAGTGAAAGGTATACAGCGGTGGTCGAAGCTTGTAACTCCCCCAAAGCCTCACCAATCACCGCTGACTGTCCCTGTATCCTCCTCCTTGCTGCTCTCCCCCTCTGAGTTCATGTCCCCCTCCGCGCTGTGTGTCCCCCTTCGTTCTGCTCTCCCCCTCCGGGTCCTTGTCCCCCTCCGTGCTGCTGTCTGTGCTCCGTATCCCCCTATATGCTGTGTCCCCCTCCATGCTGCTCTCCCCCTCCAGGTCCTTGTCCCCCTCCGTGCTGCTGTCGGTGCTCCGTGTCCCCCCCCATGCTGCTTTCCCCCCTGGTCCTAGTCCCCCTCCGTGCTGCTGTCCGTGCTGTGTGTCCCCCTCCATGCTGTGTGTCCCCCTCCATGCTGTGTGTCCCCCTCCATGCTGCTCTTCCCCTCCAGGTCTTTGTCCACCTCCGTGCTGCTGTCCAGCTCCTACTTTTTCCAAATGTGATCACTGACTCTGTTTATTCACATAACTGAAACATTGTAACCTGTGTTTACAATGCTTCAGCTTATGAATGGAGAGGAGCTTCTGTCCATTCTTTTTAGCTGGTGCTGCAGAAAAAAAAAGGACTGGGGAATCTGTGTCCTTCGTCCCTTTCTCTGTCTCGAAGGGGAAATGTCAAAATTGTAGTTTTAACTCGTCTTAAAAAAGTGGTATCGGGACAACCCTTGTGAGAATGTCACTTTGACTAGGAAAAAGGGCTGTGTGTTTTTAAAGAGAAACTGGAAGCTGTTCCCAAAAAACAGGAAAGAGGACAATGGACCACTCATCAGTTTTCCCTGCGGTGTCCCTGCAGTTGATCTTTCCCTCACTATTGACTTGCCCTCACTATTGAACAATGCCTTGTTGTGCACTGTGTCTCTGTGTGGAGGTGACCATCTTGGAAGAGGCAGGGCTTTGCTTCCTTGTGACACGAACAGCATAGTAGTGACATCTCCAAATCTCATTAAACTAGCAATCAAAGGCAGCAGAGCCTTATATATCAAACTACAAATATACGGCTATGAGTTTTAGGCATGTGCACAGCAAAAATGTTCTTACTATTTTGTTCCGTTTTGTATGGTTCCGTAGGTTTGTACCGATTCGTAATTTCGTTAGACGCCCGTTTTCCTGTTCGTTCCCGTTCGTATTTCGTACAACGCGATTTTTTCGTATTCCGATCGTTCGTATTTTGGTTACCGTTTTATTTTCGTACATGCAGGATGATTCGTTATTCTGTTTAATTTATTGTCGTTTCTTGTTAGACAATGATGTACTTTCGTAAATATATCGCGGGATTCGCGGCACTTTCAACACGCGGCTCATCCATATTAATTATTGTTAAGCCCCGTACACTTGCTGAGACTTTTTTGTCAACAAACATAAAAACGAACGTTTTCCGTTCGTTTCCAAAAAATCCGTTTGTAAGCTCCATCAGAAAACCATTTTTGGGTTCAAAAGTCTGGCCAACTGATCTCCCTTCAGACGAAAATCCACCGAAAAGTTTTTTTGGCTTTACTGTACTCGGCAGTCGGCATAAAAGAGAAGCTGATTCACTAACTAGACTCACTCACTGCCCATTCAAAAAAACGAATCAAGTACACAGATTTACAAACAAACCAAAAAAACGGATTTACAAAACACACAAATGAAAATATGAACAGAAAAAGGATTTAAAATACAGAATGCAAATCATTCAATATAGATGTAATTTTCCTTCTTTTGCCGTTTCCGTTTTGTTGTATTTTCATAAGATTGTCGTATAGTACGAACGGAAACACATATATCTAATGAGTTTATGAGGGTCTGGGTACAGAAGTGCCTAGGTACCCTCACATACAGGAAGTGAACTGCTATTTTTCTGAAGGAATTTAAGGCCTCGTACACACGAGGCAATCTATTTGTTCAAATCGGTCGGACCGACCGATTTGAACAAATCTGTTTGCTAGGATTTTGGTTTGCTCGCGTGTACACATGAGCAAACCAAAATCCCTGCCAGCAGACGGCGCGCTGACGTGTCGGTGACGTGGCGGTGACGTTGACGCCGCCATGTCACCGCACCAGGAAGTAAAACACTTCCGCGCATGCGCCGAATCCATTCGGCGCCGGTGCGAGACGACATGTCTGCTGGTAAGTGTACTAACCAGCAGACATGTCGGGCGGACGGATTCCCACCCGATAGATTTCAAAGCATGCTTTGAAATCTGTCGGGTGGCCAAATCCGTCGGCTCGCTCGTACACACGATCGAATCTGTCTGCTGGGACGGTCTAGCAGACCGTTTCCAGCAGACAGATTTGATCGTGTGTACGAGGCCTAAGACAAAATACTGTGGCTACACATGCTTTATTTTTTTTCTGATCAATGTGCGATTCAATTAAAATGATCGAATCCCCAAACAATCCAATAGCCATAATTTCCCTTCAATTAATTTATACTTATTTTTGATCGGATTCAATCAAACCTAGTCAACGAGCCAGGGCAAAATATTATCAAGTGTTTTGCTTCAATACGAGGCACTGAGATACTTTGTTCATGACAAAAAAGACAAAATGGACCGCGTCCTGATTAGCCTTGCTCTAGGAAAGATATACCCAGGGGGTTATTTACGAAAGGCAAATCCACTTTGCACTACAAGTGCATACTACAAGTGCAAAGTGCACTGAAAGTGCACTTGGAAGTGCTGTTGCTGTAGATCCGATGGGGACATGCAAGGAAGATAAAAAAAAAACAGCATTTTAGCTTGCACATGATTGGATAATAAAATCAGCAGAGCTTCCCCTCATTTTAGATCTACCCCTCAGATTTACAGCGACTGCACTTCCAAGTACACTTTCAGTGCAATTTCAAGTGCACTTTGCACTTGTAGTGCAAAGTGGATTTGCCTTGTGTAAATAACCCCCAAGGTCTATTTCCCCGCAAAATGTAGTTAGTATTGGACAGACTAGGTTCTATATTATTCTATCATTTTTTATGAAATACTTATACTCGAAATTATGTTTATGCTTTTTCTAATGCTTGAATGCTATGATGTGGCTAGTTCGAAACCAGCCCTACTATATAAATCATCTTTACCAGTACAAAAAAATTATTATACTGTTTACCTCAGGAAAAGACCAGGATGCTGTAATTTCAATACCTATCATCTTATAACATGTTTGGTTCCTATTTGCATATACTCACTGCTGAACTGAAGGTGAAGACAAGCCACCAGGAACAAAGCCACAAATGTTTTAAGGTCCACCATTCTCATCCAAGAAAGTCACTCTAGATATTGCCAATTGACAGTCCACCTCTGCACTATACAGTTCCCTCCAAAACGCCATCCTGTGTGTCTTTATATATTTAGTATTACACAGAGGCAGCCCTTGTGTCAGTGTCTCCACCCTCTCTTTCCATCATTTTCCTTGAAGAAAAAGGACACTTACAGGAGTTAACTAAAAGCTCCACGCCTAAGAATTACAGGTCTCTATTTGGTTTATGGACCAGGCATTATTCATAATCGCTAAGAGGGGTAGTCACAAGTGATTACTCTCCTTCCATGGAACCTGTAGACGTCTAAGTACATGTGAGCAACCATTAATGTCACCAAAGTCGTTTTTCATTTTTTTCTTTTAATAGAGGATGTGAAAACTCAAGATGAGGAGCAGGAGGCTTGACAAGCTTCAGCAATAAAAACCGGAAGAGCCAGATGAACCATCAAAGTGACACCTAGCCCATCACAATAAAGGAGAGAGTGTGTAAAATATAATATAGGGGAGGAATTATGAGGGATTCCAATGGTCATGTAATAATTAAACAATTCTAATTACTTAACACCTTCGATCTCTTCACATAACAATAAAATAATAATAGTGCACGGATATGTCGTTTTTATAGTTGTGTTCAACTTAAGTGCCCTTCTATACTGCTTTGAACTTTATACTATATTGAATTTGTAGCATGTTTTGTTGACACTATTTTATATTTGTCTGGGTAGGATTTTATATTTTCTTCTGAAAAATTAAAAAGTACAGGGCTGCTATTGTGGAACATGTAGAGAGGGGGAAAGATAAGAATTCCAATTGTGTGGTAGATCCTGAAGATTCAAACTCTTATGCCACATACACACGACCGTTTTCCGGCTTGTAAAAAATTACAAAATCACTGCGCCGCCGTACTTTACCTGGCTCTAATTTGAATCCAGGAAGATTTCGGCCCGTAAGGTACGGCGGCGTAGTCTATTTCTCGCGTCGGAATCAAAATACGCGATTAGGGGGGCGTGAATCATTTAAATTAGGCGCGTCTCAGCGGCGATCGAACTGCGCATGCTCCGTTCTGAAATTTCCCGCCGTGCATTGCACGAAATTACGTCGGAACGTCGTTTTTTTTTTGGTAGCGTAATTTACGTACAATCCTATTCACGGACGACTAACGCAAAAAAATAAATAAATTTAAAATTCGACGCGGGAATGACAGCCATACTTAACATGGCCAGTCTAACTATAGACCGGATAATAGCAGCTTTAACTATATACCGGAAAAAGCCGATAGAGAATGTTAGAGAATGCGACGGCCGATCGTAACTTTGTGGATCGCCGTTAAAATTTGCTAATTTGCATACCCGACGCGGAAAACGACGCAAACTCCACCCAGCGGGCGCAAAAAGATTGCAGCGTAGATCCGAAGGCGTACAAAGACGTAAGCCTGTTGGATCGAAGCCCAAAGCCGTTGTATCATGGTTTGAGGATTCAAACTAATGATGTGACGCGGGTAATTTGAAAGTACGCCGGCGTATCAGGAGATACACCAGCGCACTGGCTCTGTGGATCTGACCCTCTGTTTTTTCTTATGTCATTAAAAAGGATCGGAAAAAATGGAAAGAAACTGCGCTAAAATTAATAAAAGAAAGGAAGGAGAAAACTACAGCGTGATAACAATGTGTTCTCCCCAGGTGTTGCGATTTTTATGTAAACAATAAATACAGGAAATAAACATAAGAAAAAATATAAATCGCGCTACCTCAACTGGCATTAACAAACACAAATAAATGCAAATGAGTGATCACAAATGATGTGTGTAAAAGGCTGGCTGCTAGGTCAGAAAAAACCTATGATGGCCACTAAACAATAGCAGTCACCTCAAAACCCTGAATATTGTTAGTGATGTTGATGAACCAAAAATAAAAATATGTATAGTGACAAGTGATATACAAATATAAAACCATCAACTAAGTGTGAACTTTAGTTCTGAATAAATTGATACACAGTCCAAAGTATTAACAAAAACGAGTCCGTGAATAAAATTAGCAAACACCTGTGCTTCTGAATCATAACCGATTAATGAAACGTCTCCAAACGCAAATAACGTGTCCTCCACCAAACTTATGAATTGCCCTCTTACCGGAAACCCACGATCCCTTATGACAGGGGATCAGAAACAGCATGTAACGGGTCCCAATCTCGTGGTGTTAATTCTGCAGTACTGATGGATCTTGTATCCCAAAGTGTTGCAGCAATTTGGATGGAGCATGCGCAGTTCGATCGCCGCGGGGACGCGCCTAATTTAAATGCTTCACGCCCCCTAATCGCGTATTTCGATTACGCGGCGAGAAATAGACTACGCCGCCGTAGCGTATGGGCAAAAATCTACCAGAATTCGATGTAGAGCCTGGTAAAATACGTCAGCGTAGAGTATTTCGATTACGCAGCGCAAATTTAAGTGTACCTGAATCTGGCCCATTGTGTCTTTTTTCAAAATTGTTGCTCTTTTTTTGTTTATAGCGCAAAAAATCAAAAACGCACGGGCGATTAAATACCAACAAAAGTAAGCTCTATTTGTGGGGAAAAAAAGGACATCAATTTTGTTTGGGAGCCACGTCGCACGACTGCGCAATTGTCAGTTAAAGCGACGCAGTGCCGGAAGCTAAAATATTGTCTGGGCAGGAAGGGGGTGTAGGTGCACAGTAGGCAAGTGGTTAAAAAGGATCGTGTTTGGGCTCCAGAGAATTTTTCACAATGCAAAAAATGGCCATTAAAAATTTAGAACATACTCTAAATTTTCAAGTCGTTTTCAACCTTGTTGTTTTTAACGTCGTAAAAAATGGTCGTGTGTGGGCTTTAACGACGTGAAAAAAATGCTCAGAAGAAAGTTATGAGACAGGAGCACTCGTTCTGGTAAAACTAGCGTTCGTAATGGAGATAGCACATTCATCACACTGTAACAGACGGAAAAGCGCAAATCGTCTTTTACTAACACAAAATCAGCAAAAGCAGCCCCAAGGGTGGCACCATCCGAATGGAACTTCCCCTTTATAGTGCCGTCGTACGTGTTGTACGTCACCCAGGGCTCATGTCCTGCGGGAAGGCGTGGGAACGGAGTCCCTGCACTTTTTTCACAGCAGGAACGCAGTTCCTTTTGCAGGACTAGAGCAGCCGAGCCGCCCGAGCCAATCCTTTACTAAGCGGCGATGCCCAACTCGAGTCACTGTCAGGGGCCGGCTAACCTTAGTAATCCTTTATGTTATTGGCCGCTTCCTGTATATGGATTTATCAGGAAGTGTGCGGGTATTCCGTCACTTCCTTGATGCCGCAATGTCTCCTGGGAGCTTTTGTCATTGTTCCCAGGAGAAATTGCAGAGGTCTGCCGTGAGTTATCGCGGGTTTTAGAAAGAACTTGCTTAAAGGAAGCGGCCAGTAACATAAAGGATTACTAAGGTACAGTGGATCGAAAAAACAAACAAACATGCGGTTTAGTGATTATTTATTTTTTAATGCGGTTTAGTGATTATGCATTTTTTTCACGATCGTGTGTAGGCAAGGCCGGTTTAACAATAATCCGGTTGAAAAAAACATAGGGCCAGATTCAGGTACATCTCCGCATTATTGGACCGGCGTAGCGCACCGCCTTTACGTTAGACTGGGGCAATGTAGCGGCGCAATCACCCTATTCTCGTCGGTTTTACGCAGAAATTTGCGCCTGCGCAACGTTATTTCTGAGGCGCAAGGCGGAGTAATACAAATTGGGAAGGACGTGGGCGTGTTACATTGAAATGAGCCGTGACCCCATGCAAATGAAGGGCCGGCCGGCTCGCGCAATGCAAGCTTGAAGCAGACCATGTCAGCACCTCTGTGCGCATGCTCACACCTCGGGAACAGCGCAATCAGTGAAATTGGAAGTGGACTAGGGCAAAATCAACAACTATCAGACAGCATAAATAGACAGACAGAAACGCACTTCCTTTGCAAAAGTACATCCCTTTGTATCCCTCCCTATACAGCAAGGTGCTTTTGTTCTGTTGTTAGTTGCGTTGTGGTTTGTCTTTGTGATATTTGTGGACTGTGTGATCTAGTGTTTGTTAGAAGATATTTGTAAGTGATTTTTGGTGACTGCTTGTGAGAGTTTTTGGTTGATAGTTTTTTGTTCGTTTGTTTTCTTGCTTGATTTTTCCTGCTTGTTTTTTGTGAGTGATTTTTCCTGCTTGTTTTTGTGAGTGATTTTTGCTGATTGTTTGGGAGAGAGTTTTTGTATGAGTATGACGGAGAGAAAGAGGAAGTTAAATTTTACTTTGGGGGAGAAACAAATTCTTGCCCGGGCCATTTTCCAATATGGGCGTTTCCTCCGCGGCCCGGAGAGTGCAAACACAACCCCGGCCAGGAGGCGTGATATCTTGCAGAACATTACTGATGAGGTGAATGCATCGGGGGGGGGGGGGGGGGAGACCCGGACACGGTCGGGGATTGAAAAGAAGATCAATGACCTCCGGCGTCTGGTCAGAAAGAAGCTGGCCAAAATGTTAGCCCATGCCAGGGGCACAGGAGGGGGCCCACCATGCCCTGTTAGGCTGACAGCGGAGGAGCGTGCGGTGGCCCAGACCTTTCATAGACAACAGGTGGAGGGCCTGCCAGGCTATGACTCAAGTCATGAAGGCGTGATGCCAGGTAAGGTTTTTTTTCCCTATCAGGTGTGTAGCTTGTGTGGGGGAGGGGGTGAAAGGGAATATGTGGCAAGTGTGTGGATCCTCCAACCTGTGAATGTTTTGTGTCATCCACAGATGAGCAGGAGGGTGCTGGGCCATCTGGGCTGACAGCACCATCCCAGCCATATGAGGACCCCCCGACAAAGCCGGAGTCCCCGGAGGAGGTTGAAGAGGAGGAGATTGAGGAGGAGGAGTTTAAGGAGGAGGAGGATGTCATGTCAACCAGTGGATTGTTATTTTTGGAGGAGTCTTCCTCTCTGGCTGGCAGCAGCCAGCCCTCCATAAGGGCTAGCCCCTCCCACTCCTCCCCCAACAGGGCTCCTCTCCCAAGGGCCTCCCCTTCTCCCCGGCCACAAGCCTCAGCTGGAGGCAGGAAGTCGTCCCAGAAGACCAGGGGGGGGGTGGCCGAGCTTCTGCCCGCCAATCTAAAAGGGACCAGGTCCTTCAGACCCACCATCTGGGACAGGTCAGCCAGACCTTGGGGCGGATGGAGGAGAGCCTGTCCTCCATAAAGGATATGCTTGGGGACCTGGACTGCCACTCCCGGGCTCTTACAAACTGCCTAAACGCACTGCACACTACAACAGCAGACGTTGGACAGGATGTGAAGGCCCTCACCCAGGCTATCCAGGACAACACGGCAACACTAGGTGCTGGCCTGACCAGAATTGCCGTGGCCTTGGAGGGCAGGCCGCCAGGTGGGCAGAGACCAGGGGCTGCTCCTCCTTCCCCGAATTACCACCCCCTCTCCATGAGTCTCCCCTGAGGAGCCGGGGCCGTGGCCGTGGGCGCCCCAGGCGTGGCTCACGCCAACGGCATTAATTTGTTTTTCCCCCTTTTTTTTTTGGCTGGAATTTTTTTTTTTTGCTGGACATTTTGTTTTGGTGATGTGAATGTTTTTGGAATGTGGGGGTGATATTCCTGCCGGCAAAGGGGTGTCACCCTCAGTTTTGGTGGAGAAGGGTTCCCCAGGACCAGGGAAAAGTGATTTCCAGGTCCGTGTGAATGGTGTATGAATGTACAGTGAATAAATATATATACACACACACTATATTACTAAAAGTATATGGAGTAGCCTGCCTTTACACACACATGGGCCCAGATTCATAAAGCAATTACGCCTGTCTAACTGGTGTTAGACAGGAGTAATTTCAAATTTCGTGCGCCGTATCACTAGTTTGAATCCTCAAACCATGATACGGCGGCTTCGGGCTTCGATCCGAGAGGCTCACGTCTTCGTAAGCCTTTGGATCTACGCTGCGATATTTTTGCGGCCGCTGGGAGGAGTTTGCGTCGTTTTGATGCGTCGGGATATGCAAATGTGTTTTTACGGCGATCCACGAAGATACGAGCGGTCTTCGCAATCGCTTACGTCTGTTTTTTTTTACGTACTGTTAGACCAGCTTTTTTGCTGGTCTAACGGTGCGTAGCCCATGTTAAGTATGGCCGTCGTTCCCGCGTCAAATTTAATTTTTTTTTTTTTTTTTACGTAACTCGTTCGGGAATAGAAATGTCCGTAAACGACGCTACTCAAACAACGAATGACGTAACGACGTGATTTCGCGCAATGCACGGCAGGAAATTTGCGAACGGAGCATGCGCAGTTCGATCGCCGCGGGAACGTGCCTATTTTAGCTAGCCCCTCCCACTCCTCCCCCAACAGGGCTCCTCTCCCAAGGGCCTCCCCTTCTCCCCGGCCACAAGCCTCAGCTGGAGGCAGGAAGTCGTCCCAGAAGACCAGGGGGGTGGCCGAGCTTCTGCCCGCCAATCTAAAAGGGACCAGGTCCTTCAGACCCACCATCTGGGACAGGTCAGCCAGACCTTGGGGCGGATGGAGGAGAGCCTGTCCTCCATAAAGGATATGCTTGGAGACCTGGACTGCCACTCCCGGGCTCTTACAAACTGCCTAAACGCACTGCACACTACAACAGCAGACGTTGGACAGGATGTGAGGGCCCTCACCCAGGCTATCCAGGACAACACGGCAACACTAGGTGCTGGCCTGACCAGAATTGCCGTGGCCTTGGAGGGCAGGCCGCCAGGTGGGCAGAGACCAGGGGCTGCTCCTCCTTCCCCGGATTACCACCCCCTCTCCATGAGTCTCCCCTGAGGAGCCGGGGCCGTGGCCGTGGGCGCCCCCAGGCGTGGCTCACGCCAACGGCATTAATTTGTTTTTCCCCCTTTTTTTTTTGGGCTGGAATTTTTTTTTTTTGCTGGACATTTTTTTTTGTGATGTGAATGTTTTTGGAATGTGGGGGTGATATTCCTGCCGGCAAAGGGGTGTCACCCTCAGTTTTGGTGGAGAAGGGTTCCCCAGGACCAGGGAAAAGTGATTCCCAGGTCCGTGTGAATGGTGTATGAATGTACAGTGACATAATTGGAGCCATGGCGTGGCGTTGCTGCTCACAAGCCCAGCATGGTGGGCTTGTGCTAATCCAATTAGGTGAGGATGTGATGTGTCTGTGCTAGGGACCACAGTGGTGTGCATGCATGCATTCTCATTGTGCCATGATTAATGTGTGTGTTTAACGTGCAAAGATGCCTAATGTGAGCTGTCTCCTGGTTGCTCTTCCCTCAGAAGACGGGGTAACCTCGGTTAGGGGGGGATTGTCTGGTTCAGGGGTCAGGTCATCATGTAGGTCAATCTGGAGGCCCTTTCTCACTGCGAAGTTGTGCAGAATGCAACATGCACCAATGATCTGGCACACAAAGTTGGGGGAATACAACAGGGTCCCCCCAGACTTATCCAGGCATCGGAAACGTGACTTCAAGGGGGCCAAAGGTGCGCTCCACCACTGCAAGTGTTTGGGCGTGGGCTTCATTGTATCTTTCCTCTCCTGGGGTTTGGGGGTTCTGGATAGGAGTCATGAGATGGGGTCCCAGTGCATATGCAGAGTCACCTGTAAGGAAAAACACAGGAGGATGTTAGTCATGCATGTGCCCCTTGTGATGTGTGCATCATGGGGGGGACAGTCATGCCTGCCACCCATGTCACTCACCAACCAGCCAGCTGTCCCCATACAGGTTCTGTTCGAATTCCATTGGGATGGGGCTCTGATTGTATATGTAGCTGTCATGGCTGGATCCGGGGTGTTTGGCACGGACGTGCCATATGAGGCCTTGGGCATCGACTATCACCTGTACGTTGATGGAATGCCAATGCTTCCGATTGCGGTATATGTGCGTAGGAATCTGGCAATTCTGTAGAAATCTGTCATTGCATTCAGCCGCAGGTCCTCAGTGGTTAGTTTGATGATTTGGTTGGCCATGCGTCTGAGGATTGTGGGGACAACCTGGTGCACACATCTGCTCACGGAGGATTGTGACATCCCAGCCACCACTCCACTTGTTCTTTGAAAAGAGCCACTGGCAAGGAAATGGAGTGTTGCCATGACCTTGACCAGTGGCTGCACTGCATGTGAGCGGTGTGTTGGGCTGGTGATGTCCTCCTGCAAGGTTATGGTTAATTCCAGGTTGGCATGAGGGGTGAATCTGAAGATGCGAGACACCTCAGAATCACTCATGCCAAAGAGGTCTATGCGGGTGCGGTATATCCTCTCCCGTGCCCTCCTCTGTGCCCTCCTCCTTCTTTGCTCGTCTAAAGTCAGTAGTATAGCTATGAGCGAGGATGTTCCTGGCATGTTGGCATACAGATTGTTGGGCAACACGTGTGACTGCTCTGCTCCTCACTAACGGTGTTGCTTTCTCTGACATGTAGACTAATTATCTAATTTTAGACCACCTTTTATATGGTCTAATTTTAGACAGGCCGTGCAGCTGTTGCGCACAGCGCGTAGCGTGCGCTGCACCAACATTCTTTTGTAGATCCCCGTAACTCCCTCATTAGCATATTTGAATAGCAAATCAATGGTGTGTCTAGCGCAGTTTTGCGCGGACGGATGCGCCTGTCTAACAAAATTACGCTAGACAAAAAAAAGTAGATTTCTTGCGTATCTCATTTTGGGGATGCAGAGTATCGAAACGCATGCGCAAATTTAGACTTATGCCGCGCATCTCCTGTTACGCCGGCGTAATCGCTCTGTGAATCTGGCCCATAGTTTTTTCTAGACCATTAAAAATTTCATTTTTTACATCCGGAAAAACGGTCGTGTGTACGTGGCATTATGCTGCGTACACACAAACAAATGTTTGATGGGAGCTTTTGGTCCGAAATCCCGACCGTGTGTAGGCCCCATTGGACATTTTCTGTCAGGATTCTCTGACAACAAAAATTTATGAGCTAGTTCTCAAATTTTCTGACAACAAAAGCAAACAGAAAATAAATATATATATACAAACACTATATTACTAAAAGTATATGGAGTAGCCTGCCTTTACACACACATGGGCCCAGATTCATAAAGCAATTACGCCTGTCTAACTGGTGTTAGACAGGAGTAATTTCAAATTTTGCGCGCCGTATCACTAGTTTGAATCCTCAAACCATGATACGGCGGCTTCGGGCTTCGATCCGAGAGGCTCACGTCTTCGTAAGCCTTTGGATCTACGCTGCGATATTTTTGCGGCCGCTGGGAGGAGTTCGCGTCGTTTTGATGCGTCGGGATATGCAAATGTGTTTTTACGGCGATCCACGAAGATACGAGCGGTCTTCGCAATCGCTTACGTCTGTTTTTTTTACGTGCTGTTAGACCAGCTTTTTGCTGGTCTAACGGTGCGTAGCCCATGTTAAGTACGGCCGTCGTTCCCGCGTCAAATTAAATTTTTTTTTTTTTTTTTTACGTAACTCGTTCGGGAATAGAAATGTCCGTAAACGACGCTACTCAAACAACGAATGACGTAACGACGTGATTTCGCGCAATGCACGGCGGGAAATTTGCGAACGGAGCATGCGCAGTTCGATCGCCGCGGGAACGCGCCTATTTTAAATCCTTAACGCCCCCTACTCGCGTAGATGGATTGCGACGGGAGAAATACACTACGCCGCCGTCGTTTACTGGACAAAATCTACCTGGATTCCATGTAGAGCCAGGTAAAAAACGGCGGCGTAGTGTATTTCTGATACGCTACGAGAATCTAATTATGAATCAGAAATGGTCAGAAATTCCGAGATTGTGTAGGCCCCATCGGACATTTGTTGTTGGAATTTCCGACAACTGGTTCTCAAATTTTCCGACAACAAAATCCGTTCTCGTAAATTGTGATTGTGTGTGGACATTTCCGACGCACAAAATTCCACGCAGTCTGGTAAAACTAGCGTTCGTAATAGAGATAGCACATTCGTCACGCTGTAACGGACTGAAAAGCACAAGGCTGAATAGCGCAAATTCTCTCTCACCAAACTTCTACTAACATGACTGGTATTGAACTTTTCTTTTTTTCAGTGCCGTTGTACGTCTTGTACGTCACCGTGTTCTTGACGTTCGGAATTTCCGACAACATTTGTGTGACAGTATGTATGCAAGACAAGTTTGAGCCAACCTTCTGTCGGAAATGTATCCACGGTTTTGTTGTCAGAATGCCTGATCGTCTGTACGCAGCATTAGGGTTCCATGTATAAAATCATCTCAGGAGTCTATAGGCAGAGAGTTTTGAAGCGCCTACCCCCCCCCCCCCTCCCAAAGAAAAACAGCACTATTCAACACGCTCACCCCTAAGCATAAATTCCTTCTGCAGGTTAACATTCTCCCCAAACAAAAATGTAAAAATTCCCCATCCTCACACTCCAAATTCCCCTCCCACATATCTTTCCTCCCCAATCCCACCTTCCAGCTCAAATACCCCCCCCCCCACAACACATCCTCTTTTCTTCCAAATACCCCCTCCTAGCACAAATACTCTCCCCCAAATACCTCCTCCTAGTTTAAAAACTCAATCAAATTCCCACTGTAAACCCTCCTTTTAAATCCCCAATCCTAGTGTAAATTCTCCCCCCAAATCCCAACTCTCAGCATCAGTTCTCCCCCAAAATCCCCCTCTTAGTACAAGTCTTCCCTCCCAAATCCCCATCCTAGCACAAGTCCCCTCAAATCTGTCCTCTTAGCACAAATTCCCTCCAAATTACCCTTCCCAGCACAACCCCCACCCCAATTCTCCCCTCCTAGCATAAAAATTCCGCCCCCTAATACATATATTTCCCATCCCCATTCCTCCTTCTAACATAACCCTCCCTTCCTCCCATTGCCTTTCCCTTCCCAGCACTAACAGCCCCCCCCCCCCCACCAAGCTTACAGGAATAGTGAAGAGGTGCAGGCTTTCTGTGCTCCCCCAGGTCGGCCCCACCATGAACATTGTACCCACACCCGTTGCAAGTCTGGACAGGAGAAGTGTCAGCGAGGAGAGAGCTGGGATAACAGCGCTCCACTATACAGCAGATAACACAGGATGCTCCTAAATCGGATGGTACATGGCTTGATTATTGTGTAATCCGCTGTCTGGAGGAGGGGGGATAGCACAGAAAGCCCACACCTTCTCTCAACTCTCTTCTTTCTGAAAATTATTTTCTCGGACTTGCAGTGGGCATGGGTACAATGTTCATGGGGCGCCCCCCTGGGGGGGCACAGCCCCTCATTGGCACCCCCTAGATCCAGCCATGTACAGACTGGCGCCCCTCTTGGAAGGGTGCCTATAGGCACATGCCAACAGCGCCTGATGGGAAATCTGGCCCTGGCTCTGTACAAATGTGACAAACATTCCCACAGCTCCAAGGAAATTGCCATATTTTGTGTAATGTGATTATTTCCTATGATCCCATCTGGTGGACATAATGCAGTATTTTTTCTCATTGAGGTATTTAAAAAAACACCACATTTTGGCCTAGTTGTCTGCACATTCTGGTTTAGCAAGGTGACCAGTAGTGCAAATCCTGCTGGTCATTATAGTGCAGATGTCTCTGACTGATTGTATGGTGACCAAAAATCTCTTTAGAGGAAAACTGTCCCAAGAGAAACTTTGAAAATGTAGTTATGAACTCTGCTAGTTTATTGACTCTCATACTGACCCTCCCAATTAAATGACACAGACCGAGCTTGCAGATCAGTGCTTTTCATTTTCTCCTGATTTTCCAGCTCTACATAATAGCTCCAGAGCAGTTAAAAATAAATAACTAAGGTGGCGTACACACGACCGAGAAACTCGTCCGTCGAAACTCATCGTTCTGCCCGTCGAGTTCCTAGTTCGGCAGTCAAAAAGCTTGCCGAGCTAAATTTTCCCATTGAACAACGAGGAAATAGAGAACCTGCTCTCTTTTTGGCTCGACGAGTTCCTCAACGGGTTGCTTGGCGAAAAGTGTACACACGACCGGTTTTCTCGGCAGAATACGTCTCCCATCGAGGTTCTTGCTGGATTCTGCCGAGAAAATCGGTCGTGTGTACGCCGCCTAAAGCAAGAGGGTCAGCATAATAACCAGACAACTAACCTTTTAAAAAAAACACTTGGTAATGGCAGTCCTTATAGTTTTCCTTTAATGGGTTTAAAGAGCACTTTTATTCAGCCTATTTACATTAAATATTTACATCAGCTTGAAATGTGAAGCAATTTATCCTCAAAGATTTTGAATGATTACAACAAAGACTCCAAAGTCTGGTTTCAAGCAGCATAAGAAGACCTGCTGTGTGTTTACAGCAGAAGACGTCTATATAAAATAAAAGGGAGAGGAGCTTTGATTTCAGTGACTGAATACTGAAGATGAATTCCTCCAAAATGCCCATAGCTACAGACATGGATAGGACTTTTTTGTAGTGCTTTATTGTTTACTTAGAAAATGTTAATACGTAAATGTATAGTTTGGAAACTGGTTTACTTTAAAGTTTATCTAAACCCAGACATGACAGTTTTCAACATACAGTAGTTATATTGGCCCAGCTTGGAGCAATATAAGTATGTATGTGCCATAGTTGTGGGATCCCCATGGAAGCTGAAAATCACTGTAGTAGGATCTGCTACTATAGTGATCTTCATTTACTTCCAGGTCCCTTGTTGCTGCCCTACTGTATTGCCCTATGGTATTTTATGGTTCGGGTCCAGGCTACCTCCGTGCAAGATTCATCAAATACGTTCCCTCCCGCCCCCTCCGTTCCAGAACCTCCCTGGATTTTACGGTGCCTCGCTTTAGGAAGGCTCGTCGAGGAGGTCGCTCTTTTTCCGTCCAGGGGGCAAAATTTTGGAACAGCATCCCCCTGCCGATTAGACAGGTTAGCAATCTCCTGGCTTTCCGTCGCAAACTTAAAACCCACCTGTTTACCCAAGCCTATGGCTGAACCAGTAGAGGGGTGTTTTGAGTCCTTCTCATGTTATATTAGGTTTCTCCCTTCTTAGTACCCCTTTTAATTGCTGCGGTGCCGATTTTTGTTCTCTGCTATGGGTGATGTGTACTTTTGCGTTTAGCGCTTCGAGGCCCTATGGGTAAGACGGGCGCGATATTAAACACTTTTTAATAATAAGAATAATAATAAGAACATATGAGGTCACTTGCACAGCATGGGCGCTATTCAGGGAACACTTTGCATTTTCTCAATGCACTGTATGCAAAGTGTTCTCTGCTTGGACAAGGTGGGGCGGTGGCATTACAACCTCCTCCTGGTCCAATCAGAGAATGCTTTACATTTATTGAGAAAGTGCAAAGTTTTCTGTGACTGGCACGTGTGCCAAAGGAACAACCTCCTGTGCATTGCAGCAACTCGGCACGCAACCCAGAGGCTAGTGGAGGTTACTGTACTACTACAGTAATTTCCAGCTTTCATGATGATCCAACAGCTATGGCACATACATGCATAGTTGGTTGAAGATGGTCCAATTTAACCAAAATTGCCAAACCTAAACTTCAAATGGCATTAAACATAAAAGCAAACATTTATTTTTATTTTTTTATTCTTTATTTAGAACGTTTTGGAACAAACAGACAGGGATTCAGAAGCATCGGGTACAGATGTACACAAAATAGGGCAATCCATGTATAACAGAGCACAATCATAAAAAACGGGTTGCACCATCAGTATCCAGAAAAAAACTCCACAGTTTAGTCAACCCGTAAGCGTCCATGAAACATATTGCTTATCCTGTCTGGTGAGTTTCAGTTTGAACAGGAACTGGAGACACCTGATGAACTAGCAGTGAACAAAGTGGGCACAGAACTGGAAAAAGGAAAGAGCAGAAGAAAAATAATACGTCCTTCTGCTCGCCATATTGCTTTGAATGTGTAAAGAGAGACCAATGTAACCCTTTACTGGTTGTAATGTTCTCCATATATCTCCATTTAATGTTCTCCATAGTGAATATCGGCTATTTTGGAAAATCATAGCGATAGTGTTGGGGAGGATTCCTGTTTCCACAATGCTGGTTTACAGGCCTTGGCAGCGTTTAAAATATTTTTTAGCATTACGTGTTTGTATCAATTGTTTCTGGAGATTGAAGAGATGCAGCAGATGCCTGTCTGAATCTGAGCCTAATGCCGCGTACACATGATCAGAATTTCCGACAAGAAAAGTTTGATCTTTTGGTCGGAAATTCCGACCGTGTGTAGGCTCCATCGGACATTTTCTGTCAAAATTACAGCAACAATTTGAGAGCTGGTACTCGAATTTTCCTACGAGAACATTTCTTGTCGTAAATTCTGATCGTCTGTATGCAATTCTGATGCACAAAAATCCTACACCTGCTCGGAATCATTGAACTTGATTTTTCTCGGCTCGTCGTAGTGTTGTATGTCACCGCGTTCTTGACGTACGGAATTTCTGACAACATTTGGGTGACTGTGTGTATACAACACAAGTTTGAGCCAACATTCAGTCGGAAAAAGATCCACGGTTTTCTTGTCGGAAATTCCGGTCGTGTGTACACGGCATAACTCAAAATTAGTGAGCTGTCTTATGGTTTCCTTGACTTTTGTGACCATAAGCTTTCGATTTTCTTACAGGTCCAGAAAATATAAAACATGGAGTCCTCTGCCTCCTTAGACTCCAACAAGTACTCACTGCCTCCAGAAAGATTTTTCAAACAAGTATGGTTGTGGTTGGGTATTGGGAAAGTACTGAACTTGTTTCCTCTATTTAAGAGAGAATGTACACCCTGATGCCGCGTACACACGATCATTTTTCGGCATGAAAAAAATGTTGTTTTTCAAAAATGGCATTTAAAATGATCATGTGTGGTCTTCACATCATTTTCCAGGTTCTGAAAAACCACAAAAAAAAAAATGAAAATTTGAACATGCTGCATTTTTTAACGTCGTTTTAAACTATGTCGTTTTTCGGGTTGTAAAAAATGATCGTGTGTGGGCTAAAAACGTTTTAAACCCGCGCATGCTCAGAAGCAAGTTATGAGACGAGAGCGCTCGTTCTGGTAAAACTACCGTTCATAATGGAGTAAGCACATTCATCACGCTGTAACAAACAGAAAAGCGCGAATCGTCTTTTACTAACACAAAATCATCTAAAGCAGCCCAAAGGCGAATAGAACTTCCCCTTTAGAGTGCCGTCGTACGTGTTGTATGTACATCACCGCGCTTTGCTCATCATTTTTTAAAAACAATGGTGTGTGGGCAACATCATTTTTAATGATGAAGTTGGAAAAACTATTTTTTTTTGGACATGCTGAAAAACAAAGGGCCAGATTCAGAGAGCCCTTACTCCTGTCTAACTGGTGTTAGACTGGAGTAATTTCAAATTACGCGCGTTTTCTAGCTAGTCGAAAAACTCAAACCATGAATAGACGGCTGCGTTCTTCAATTCGACTGAATTACGTGTTAGTACGCCTTCGGATCTACGCTGCAATAAAATTGCGGCCACTGGGTGGACTTCCCGTCGTTTTCCGCGTCAGGGTATGCAAATGAGCTTTTGCCGGCGATCCCAGAAATTACGATCTTCAATCGCAATCTCTTACGGCATCTTTAGTCATCTTTTCGCTGCGTAAAACTATACCAGCTTTTTGCTGCTCTAATATTAGACAGCCCATGTTAAGTATGGCCGTCGTTCCCGCGTCGAATTTCTACGTTTTCCGACATCTTTTATTATTTTTTACGTAAGTCGTCCAGGAATAGGAATGTTCGTAAACGCCGCTACTCAAACAACGAATGACGTAACGACGTGATTTCGCGCAATGCACGGCGGGATATTTCTGAACGGAGCATGCGCAGTTCGATCGCCGCGGGGACGCGCTTAATTTAAATGCTTCACGCCCCCTAATCGCGTATTTCGATTAAGCGGCGAGAAAAAGACTACGCCGCCGTAGCGTACGGGCAAAAATCTACCAGAATTCGGTGTAGAGCCTGGTAAAATACGGCAGCGTAGAGTATTTCGATTACGCAGCGCAATATTAAGTGTATCTGAATCTGGCCCAAAGTTTTTTCATGATGTAAAATGATCGTGTGTACGTGGCATAAGTCTCTTTCCCACTTCAACAAGAAAGATGGCAGGAAAATTTCGGGATAAGCAGCTTTTTGGAAGCTGGAACCATATGCGAGGAAGGTCAGGGTTCCAGACAAACGTCCTCAAAGGGTGTATGAAAGTCTCTAAGGCGGCGTACACACGATCGCTCCAAACCGATGAAAACGGACTGAAGTTCAGTTTCATCGGTCCAAACCGACCGTGTGTACACCCCATTAGTCTGTTGTCCTTCAGTCCAAAAATGTAGAACTTGCTTTAAAATCGGACCGATGGACGCCTACCGATCAGTCAAAACCGATGGTTGGTACGCAAAAGCATCGGTTCAAAACCAGTGAATGCTCAGAATCAAGTCGACGCATGCTTGGAAGCATTGAACTTCATTTTTCACTGCACGTCGTGTTTTACGCCACTGCGTTGGACTTGATAGTTTTTTGAACTGATGGTGTGTACGCACATCAGACCATCAGGCCGCTTCAGCGGTGAACCGATAAAAACGGTCCGTCGGACCATTCTCATCGGATGGACTGATCGTGTGTACGTGGCCTGAGAGGATCCGGGAACACCATTCCCCCATGTATCTCGATCATGGCAAGGTATGAGTAAGACAAGCAGGGATGTGAATGCAAAGCGTATGAACCTGCTCTGGACAGATTACAAACATTTATTATATTGCATCTTACCAATTCTTAGATGTGGTGGCTGCATTAGATTTATAAGCTGCAATATAATAAATTTTTGGTTTAGGGTTTAATACTGCTTTAAGGGGTTTTAAAGGTTTGTTTTTTATTTTCTAAATAGGTTCCTTCAACCTCCCAGGCGGTATTCCCGAGTCTGACTCGGGGTTAAATTTCTGTGCTGCGATCGGTAACCCTGAGTCAGACTCGGGCTCGCCTCGCATAATCCACAGGCAAGGTTTACTTACCTTGTTTTTGGATCCAGCAATGCATCCACGCTGTGTGAGCGAGCGGGTGCTCGCTCGATTCACACAGTGCCTCTGTGTGCCGCCGATCTCCGTTCCCTGCGACGTTACGACGCACGGGGGTGGAGAACGGCGCCATTTTTAAAAATGTAAACAAACACATTACATACAGTATACTGTAATCTTATAGATTACAGTACTGCATGTAAAAAAATACACACCCCCCTTGTCCCTAGTGGTCTGCCCACTGCCCTACATGTTCTTTTATATAATAAAAACTGTTCTTTCTGCCTGCAAACTGTAGATTGTCCATAGCAACCAAAAGTGTCCCTTTATGTCAAAAATGGTTTTACATCAGCTAGAAAACAGCGATAATAAATTAGAATCACTTGCAGAATTGAGCGATAGCGATTTGTGGGGAAATTTGTTATAAAAAAAAAATAATGACAGCGACAATTCTGCAACTGAGCAAATTTCAGTGATTTTGATTTGATTAGATTATTAAATAATTTTTATTATAATTATATTATTATTTGTTATAATTATTTATAATTATTTATTATATTATAATTTATAATTTTGTTTTTAAAAAAAAATTCATACCTGGGATGCCTATTAGACTCTGGTTTGGTCAGATTTCAGTGAGTTATTCCTAAGAATTACAAGCCTACAGTATAAAACGCCAAATTTCCATGCAAATAATGGTACCGCTTTCAGCACCTAAAATCGGAAAGAATCATACCGCCAGGGAAGTTAAGCTAGTGCATTGTTGGTTCACTTACCTTTTCCTTCGATTTCCGTTTCAATTTCTCACTTCCCGTTCCTCCTCAGTAAGCTTGACCCCATCATCCAAGCAAAACGACTCGGATGATGGGGGCAAGCTTACTGAGGAGAAACCGGAAGAGAGAAATTCAGACAAAGAAAAAAAAATTAGAAGGGAAATGGAAGGAAAAGGTAAGTGAACCAACAATGCACTAGCTTAAAGGAACCCATTTAGAAAAAAATAAATAAACCTTTACGTAGTGTATCGATTGTTCTTGAAAAATAAGGATATTGTTTAGTATCATTTTATTAAAGAATTACAACTTTATAGGTGATATCATGTGCAGTCTCAAGTTTCTTCATAAAAAAAAGGAAAAAAACACACACAGACAATTATATTTAATCCCTGGAGATCATTAGGTGTTTATAGCGTTACCATTCTTAACTCCCATATTTACAGACAATTTTCTCAGCAACCCTTTCTGAATCAGAATTTGTAATATCAGATTGGGCTAAAAAAAAAAAAAAAAACATCCTAGAGCAGAGGTCTCCAAACTGCAAGCCCTTTCCTTGCCTTTATCTGACCCTTGGGGCACCATTCCATCCACTGACACCAACAATGGGGCATTGGGTGACAGGTCAAATCGCATAAGTCACACTCTATTGTTGGCAATAGCACTGTTCAAGTTGGTATGATGCCGACTTTGCGGTGCAGCATCGATTTGAAAAAAGTAGTTCCTGCACTACTTTTGGTGATTTTGGGTGAAACTTGGATGGACATCTGTGCATGAAGCCGCACAGATGTCTTGCAAGTCGCACATGCGGCTTTGAAATCATGCAATTTCAGATAAAGCTGCATAATTTCAAAGCCACATTCAAAACCACATTAAATGTGAACGAGGTCTTAAGGACACTAGTAGAATTTAGTTTTCCCTGACTTCCCTTCAGAACTTGCCAGTTGTTCTCCCCTATATAATGAGTTTTCACCTTAATGCTCAGGCACTCCCATTGGACAAGAGATTGGAAGTTGGTGAAGTTTAGCCTTTAGCCTTTGCTATTACGGGGCTCTACAAACTGTGGCCCGTGGGCACCGTGCAGCCTGCTAGCTAGCTAGGGTTAGTGGTAGATCCTCAGACACAGGTCTGATGGGGACCATGATAAAAGGGGGGATTCTGATGGGAACCCTTAATGTAAGGGGGACTCCGTGTTAGCATACAAGGTTTGTATTATATGAGCAACATCTACTAAATGTAATTGCTGTGTGCCTATTACATTATATGATCACTAGATGGCAGTGTTACGTTTGCTAGTTCATGTTTTGTCTATGTACAAGAAGTAATAATAAAGTTCAGTTCCTGTTTCCACGACCTACAGACTGTCTGCCTGTAATTTGTTTAGCTCCAAAAGCTTATGTCTAACAGGTTATGGGCCCAGAGCATGTTACAGAAGCCCAGGATATAATACAGATCACCCCTGGATATAGCCAGATACAGTGAGCTAGAGCAATTCAGTGCAGAAGACAGCAACAGAAAGACAAACAGCAATAATGGCAGCTGCCATCCCATCAGCAAAGTTCTCCATTGCAAATCTGACAAATCAGAACTACCAATCTTGGAAATTCAAGATGAAAATGCTGCTTATAAGAGAAGGTACGTGGAAATGCATAAATGAACAAAGACCTGCACAGCCCACAGAGGAGTGGTTAGACAGAGATCAGAAGGCGCAAAGCACAATCTCCCTGTGCATAGATGATGATCAAATCATACATATATGTAACTGTCAAACTTCTAAAGACATGTGGGAAGAGTTACAGAAAGCACATGAAAGAGTTAATCTCAGCAATAAACTGTATTTAATCAGAAAGCTCTATCAGACTAAGCTACAGAAAGACCAGGACATGCAGGACTATATAAGACAGACCTTAGAGATGGTGGAGAGACTGCGAGGGATTGGAGAAGAGATAAAAGATTTTCATGTTGCAGCGCTATTATTAAGTGGACTTCCTGAAAGTTATGAGACACTTGTCACAGCACTAGATGCACGTCCAGATGATGATCTGACACTGGAATATGTTAAAGGCAAGCTTGTGGATGAATACAAGCGCAAAACTGAAAGCATGAGTACTGTGAGTGTGTGTTCAGAGACGGCTTTAAAGACAAGAGACAAAAATAAACACAGTAACGTGCAGCTAGAAAAGCGGGAATGCTTTGTGTGCAAGAAACCAGGACATCTAAAAGCAGATTGTAGAATCTGGAAAGCTAGAATGCAAAAACAAAGTGCATTCCAACAAGCTAAGAATGTCATAGA
The DNA here is from genome assembly GCA_029574335.1 of Rana kukunoris. NCBI lineage: Eukaryota > Metazoa > Chordata > Amphibia > Anura > Ranidae > Rana > Rana kukunoris. The sequence goes on from CM056057.1 coordinate 55,482,952, forward strand.
AACAAAGGAATATGCATTCGGATCCAAAAATTGTGTCACCACTGTGCAAGCATGGTGTGTGGACTCAGGCGCTACAAGTCACATGACAAATAACCAAAGTTTCTTCGCTCAGCTTGATGAAAGCAAAACAGAAGGGATAACTACAGCTAATGGACAACTCATGAAATCAGTGGGAATAGGAGATGGCTTTCTATACTGTCCTATCTCTCCAGATATCACTAAAAAGATCCATATGAGGAATGTTCTGTATGTGCCAGATCTTGAAAGCAACCTTTTGTCAGTAAAGAAACTCACTAACCAAGGCAATGTAGTCACATTTCAGGGTGACAGTTGTATCATAACAAAAGGGGATTGCTTGCTTGCAAAGGCTAAAATCATAGATGAACTATATCAGTTGAACTGCAGTGAAATGGTTAAAATAGCCAAAGAGGATAAACATTCAAACTGCATCCACACTTGGCACAGACGATTGGGACACAGAAATTCTGATACAATAAAGAAAATAGTTGAGAATAACTATGCAAGTGGTATTAAGATTAATCCATGTGATCACACAATGATTTGTACCAGCTGTATTAAAGGAAAAATGGCAAGGACACCTTTTCCCAAGCACACAAACAGCAAAGTTCAAAAACCTCTGGACTTAATACATTCAGATCTTTGTGGTCCAATGAAAACTATGGCCCAGATTCACAGAGCGATTACGCCTGCGCAACTGCTGTTGCGCGTGCGTAAGTCTAAATGTGCGCGTGCGTATAGTTGGACGCGATTCACAAAACAATATACGCCAGAAATCTACGTTTTTTGGTCCGGCGTAATTGAATTAGACATTCGCTTCCCTTCGTGCAAAACTGCGCTAGACACACCATTGATTTGCTAGTCAAATATGCTAATGAGGGAGTTACGGGGATCCACAAAAAAACGCAGTTGCTGCGCAGGCTACGCGATGTGCGCAACAGCAAAATGTTCTGTCTAAAGTTAGAGGACCTAAAAGCTGGTCTAAATTTTGAAAAAAAGTCTAATTGTCAGATAAAGCAACACTGTTAGTGAGGAGTTCAGCAGTCACACGTGTTGCCCAACAATCTGTATGCCAACATGCCAGGGGCATCGTCGCGCATAGCTATACTACTGACTTTAGATGAACAAAGAAGGAGGAGGGCACGGAGGATGGCACTAAGGAGGGCACGGGAGATGTTTTTTTTAATTTTTTTATTTGCTTATATAAAATTTACAATTTAAATTAATCTAATACAATATTCTTATCTGATACAAGCCCCTCACTCTTCACTTGATATATCACACACGCATAGACATCTATGGCATGAGTGATTCTGAGGTGTCTCGCATCTTCAGATTCACCCCTCATGCCATCATGGAATTACCACAACCCTGCAGGAGGACATCACCAGCCCAACACATGGCACCACCCATGACACCCATGACAGCTACATATACAATCAGAGCCCCATCCCCACAGATTTCCAACAGAACATGTATGGGGACAGCTGGCTGGTTGGTGAGTGACATGGGTGGCAGGCATGACTATCCCCTCCCGTGATGCACACCTCACAAGTGGCACATGCATGACTAACATCCTCCTGTCTTTTCCCTTCAAGGTGACTCTGCATATGCACTGGTACCCCATCTCATGACCCCATCTCATGCCAGCTCACATTATGCATCTTTGCACGTTAAACACACACATTAATCATGGCACAATGAGAATGCATGCATGCACACCACTGTGGTCCCTAGCACACACACCCCACATCCTCATCACATTGGATTGGCACCAGTCCACCATGCAGGACTTGTGAGCTGCAACGCCATGCCACGGCTCCAATTATGTCACTGTACATTCATACACCATTCACACAGACCTGGCGATCACTTCTCCACCACAAATGAGGGTGACACCCCTTTTCCCGCAGGAATATCACCCCCACATTCCAAAATCATACACAAACAGAACCAAAAAAATTAAATAAATGACGAGCAAAAATAAAAAATGCCCAGCAAAAATATAATTTAAACAAAATAACAACAAAGACATAAAAGACAAAAATCACTCTGCAAAACAGTCCCCAAATATCTCAAAGACACGTCACAAACAAACAAAAGCACCTTGCTGTATAGGGAGGGATACAAAGGGATGTACTTTTGCAAAGGAAGTGCATTTGTGTCTGTCTATTTATGCTGTCTGCGTAGTTCATAAAGTTGCCCTAGTCCATTTCCAATTTCACTGATTGCGCCGCTCCCGAGTTGTGAGCATGCGCACAACGGAGCTGACATGGTTTCCTTCACGCGCGCATGCGCGAGTCGGCCGGCCCTTCATTTGCATGGGGTCACGGCTCATTTCAATGTAACACGCCCACGTCCTTCCCAATTTGTATTACTCCTCCTTACGCCTCAGGAAAAAACCTTACGTTTGCGCAAGCTCTTGCGTAAAAGCTACGTGAATCGCCGGATTACGCGGCTAGATTGCGCAAGTCTAACGGAAAAGTGGTGCGCTACGCCGGAATGATAATGCGCCGATCTACGTGAATCTGCCCCTATATCTCCAGGAAAGAAAAAGTACTTCCTGACCTTCATTGACGATTACTCCAGATATACCACAGTATTTCTACTTCACAATAAGGATGAAGTGCCAGAGAAATTAGAACAGTATCTCGCTGAAGTAAATAATATTTTCGGCAGAATGCCCAGAGTACTACGAACAGACAATGGCTCAGAATATACAAGTGGTAAAACACAAGCCATTCTCAGGAAGCATGGAATTATGTTCCAGACAACAGTTCCATATAACCCGGAGCAAAATGGAGTTGCAGAGAGAATGAACCGCACACTGTGTGAAAGTGGGAGGAGCATGCTATTTGATGCTGATATGCCACCTACATTCTGGGGAGAAGCTATCACAACTGCATGTTATCTTCAAAATCGTTTGCCGGGAAAAGCAACAACAAAAACTCCATATGAACTATGGAACAAAAGGAAACCAGATTTAAGACACATCAGAATTTTTGGAAGTAAAGCCTATGTACACATTCCAAAAGAAAAACGTACAAAATGGGATGCATGTGCAAAAGAAGGTGTACTTGTGGGGTACAGTGAATCTCAAAAAGGATACAGGATTTTACATCAAGACACGAACAAGGTAACAGTCAGCAGAAGTGTGATTATTGATGAAACCTCTATGTGCTCAAAGTTTGAACAACAGACACAAACTATTCAAACTGAGAAAGAATCAACATCAGTCACTCAAGAAAATAAGGAAAGTGATACAGAAATAGAAATTACTGCAGAAGAATCAAAACCTGAATCTGAACCAGAAATACCTTCAGTCAGAAAAACAACCAGAATCAATAAAGGTGTTCCAGCTGAACGTTTATCTTACATAGCTCGCAGAGCTGTTCAAACTGAACCAGGTTCATGGAAAGAGATGCAGAAACTGCCAATGCATGAGAAACAAGTATGGAACAAAGCCGCTGATGAAGAAATGACATCACTCGAAGATCTCCAGACATGGACACTTTCAGAGCTACCTCAAGGTAAACATGCCATAGGATGTAAATGGGTTTTTAAAACCAAATGTAACTCTGAAGGGAAAGTCTGTCGGTACAAGGCAAGGCTGGTTGCTAAAGGTTACTCACAGAAGTTCGGTGAGGACTATGATGCTACTTTTGCTCCAGTTGCTAAACAAAGTACTTTCAGAACACTAATGACAGTGGCTGCCATGCGTACAATGATTGTGAAACATCACGATATTAAGACAGCTTTTCTTAATGGTGATATTGAAGAAGAAATTTACATGTCACAACCAGAAGGATATTTGAAAAAGGGACAAGAGCATCTTGTCTGCAAGTTGAATAAATCTCTTTATGGCCTTAAACAATCAGCTCGAGCATGGAACCTGAAGATTAATCAAGTTCTACTAAATGAAGGATTTACAAGAAGCAAAGCTGATCCGTGCCTATACGCTAAACAAGTAGACACTGAGTGGATGTATCTGCTAATTTATGTAGATGACCTGATCATTGCTCACAAAAATAACAATGAAATTGCAAAATTAACAGGAGTACTCAACAAGCACTTTGAAACTAAAGACCTAGGTGAAGTGACATATTATCTTGGAATTGACATCCAGCGTGAGAAAGGTGGAAGTTTCCTGTTGAATCAGAGCGCAAAAATTGAATCTATTCTTCAGCAATTCAACATGACAGAGGCGAAAGGAGCAAGCACACCTATGGACACAGCCTATCCAAAGTTAGAAGGAGAAGATGATCTTCTCACATCCAATGAACAATACAGACAAGCAGTGGGGGCACTTCTCTACATTGCAACCACTACACGTCCAGACATTGCAGCCAGCATGTCTCTTCTTTGCAGGCGAGTTGATAAACCACGTCTAAGAGATTGGAATGCGATCAAAAGAGTTATGAGATATCTGAAACAGACAAAAGACTTAAATTTGAAACTGTCAGCAAGTGGCGATTTAAACCTTGTGGGATATGTGGACTCCGATTGGGCAGGTGATCACAGCACACGCAAATCCACAAGTGGTTACTTATTAAAATTGGGAGACAGTCCTATATCATGGTCCAGCAAGAAACATATGTCAGTGGCATTGTCCTCTACAGAAGCTGAATACATATCTGCAGCTTATGCCAGTCAAGAAGTTGTGTGGTTACAACAATTACTCAAGGATCTTGGAGAAGCAACATCAGAACCTACCGTCTTATTTGAGGATAATCAGGGTTGCATTAAGCTTGCAACAAGTGAGAAGATTAATGGAAGAACCAAGCACATCGATGTCAGACATCATTACATTCATGACTTAGTTGATCAGACAGTGATTGAACTTGTGTATTGTGAAATGGAAAAAATGATTGCTGATGTTTTGACAAAACCACTAGCTAGAAACAGATTTGTTGATCTTAGATCAGAAATGGGATTGACATAGATAGTAGTTGTTGAGTGGGGGTGTTAGCATACAAGGTTTGTATTATATGAGCAACATCTACTAAATGTAATTGCTGTGTGCCTATTACATTATATGATCACTAGATGGCAGTGTTACGTTTGCTAGTTCATGTTTTGTCTATGTACAAGAAGTAATAATAAAGTTCAGTTCCTGTTTCCACGACCTACAGACTGTCTGCCTGTAATTTGTTTAGCTCCAAAAGCTTATGTCTAACACTCCGATTGGGATTCTGATGTAAGGGGGTCTCTGATGGGGATTGGGGACCCTAATATAAGGAAGAAGTGTGATGGGGACCCTGATGTAAAGGGGCTTCTGATTTGGATTCTGATGTAAGGCGGTCTCATAAGGGGACCCTAATATAGGGAAGAAGTGTGATGGAGATCATGATAAAAGGCGGGACTCTGGTGGGGACCCTAATGTAAGAAAGAAGTGTAATGGGAACCCTGATGTAAGGGGGTTCTGTTTGGGATCTTGATATAATGGGGTCACTGATGGAGGCACTAGTGTAAAGGGGGAGTCTGATGGGGATTTTGATGTAGGGGGGACACTTATGGTGACATTATGCTGACCATACACTATACGGAAAATCGTCCAAACCCATTTTTGAAAAACGGACGTTTGGCCGTGAACGCAAATGATAGTGCCATTATGTAATCACCGATAAATGGGTCAGTGGACATAAAAAAAAAAAAAAAAAGTTTTTTTTTTTTTTTTTTTATTTACATATACATAGTGCAAACACATTAACCTTTCAATTTATCGTTTGTGCGGCAGAAAATTTTCAAACTGAATATTTGCGCTAGTATGAAGAATTTGCTTTGGCATCTGTAAAAGGAAATGTTGTATACTTACCTGTTTGGGGGTGTCACATCCATCCCTTGCTCTCAAGCAGAGATCCAGTCCCTACCACTATCACACTGGGCATCTCCTCCACTGTGCGCTATGATTTTTCCCATCAGCCACTATGTCACTATTGTGTTCTGTAAATATATTACAGCTGGCAGGAGGAACCACTGCAGCCAATAGGGAGGGAGGGGAGATGCAACCACCAGACACCTGGAAGTATTGGATAGGAAAGGTGTTCCTATCCGAAAGGGTCTAAATCTTTTTCTTTTACAGGGTGGCTTTGTTTAGATTGCTGTTCTGTTGCAACAAAGTTACTTTAACCACTTGCTCCAGAAGATTTACCCCCCCTTTATGTCCAGGCCATTTTTTGCATTTTGGCACATAACATAACTTCAACTGACAATTTTTGAAAAATATTTCCGTAGCACCCTCTAGTGTGTGCTGGGTGATAGTGTAGGTAAGAGGAGGCTGCTGGTGGCCCTCGGGCGCTGGAAGGTCTGCCAAAACACATGGAAGGAGGTCTTTCCAAGAGGCACAGGATCAAGAGAAAGGACAAAGTGAGTAGTCAACACTTTTTTTTTTTAACTTTATTTGAAGTGTCATGTTCTTATACATCAATGGACACTCTCTTTATGCCAACTATTTAATCTTTATTCAGAATTCTTGATGACATTGTTTTACACTTAAACCAACATATTGAAATTTTAATTGATAAAGACCAAATATGATTAAATGAGATGCATATATCACCTAGGAGATACACCATGACCAAAAAACTCACATGATGAATCAAAGGATGAGTACTGCACTACTTTCTGTGTTCAGCCATGGTAATAGATTCATGCTCAAAGTGACTATAGCATATGGCGCTGTACAAATCACAGTAAAACTAAGAGAGATCACTAGCACTCTATTGCAAACATATATATATATATAGTGCCTGTGTACTTTCAGTACAGGTGGTATTCTTAAATTTAAGGGGGATAAGAGAGTTACTTGGCTCTCATCCAGTGATTTGGCTAAATTGGGTCTCTCTGTTTCGGCTGGGCTGTGCTGTGGGCTCATTCTGTTGTTCTTGGCGTGTTGTTGCACCCCAGGGTAATAGGTGGCAGCAGTGGAGTCTAGGTTGGGGTGTCTCTTGCCAGCAGCCAATCAGGAGGGGTTTTCCCTCGCGGGACATGCTGGGGGAGAGTACTTCTGGAACAGACGCCATGTGTCGGGGTTCTTGTTCCTGGTGCGGCACCCACCTTTAGGGTGACCGTACATCGCCACGCCCCGAGCGTTATAGCCTACCTGGCCGGGGCGTGGGCACCACGTGGAGTTCCTGGTTCCGGGTCCCTATTGGCCTGGAGCAATTGAAGCTATGGCGGGACCCCAGTGATCGATTGGGGTCCCATCCTACAGATCCCAAGCGAGTTTATGCTGTTTGGTGGGGAGTCCAGTTGAGGACCACCAATGAGAGGCTGGTGATCCAACAGCACTGGAGCGAACCATCGGGGATTGAGGTGACCGGACACTGAGAGGTTGGATGTCAGCAACCTGTCAGTCGGTGATAAACTAAGAACTACCAATGGTCAGATTCAGGCACTAAATACACTAAGGAAGATTTATCTTATGACCTACGTTCCAGGGAAGTGTCTGTGGCAGAGGCCTGTCTTCCCACAAGGTTCCGAGTGATACTCTGGCTGCCAGGTCGGTGTGAGAGGTCTGTCCAGGTACACTACACCCACTCTGGCTGGAGTGGCGACATAAGCAAAGTGTCGTTTGAAGCAGGACTGCTTCTGTTACTTGTAGGCCTGAATCTGCTACTCTTCTCCTCATCCATCTTTCTCATTCATTTCAACTTCATTGTTTTACCGTGTTGGGTAAAATAAAGCACAAGAAAATACATTTATCGTGTGGACATTCCATCACTGCTGCTCACTTCAACTACCCTAGATGATGTGTTAAGAACACGAAACGCATCGGGTCGTCTCCATTGCCGCCTCATCGTTACATATATGCGATTTTTGCACAAGATACATTTGAGTGTATTTGCTATATGTTTTATTTATTTTTGAAATTGGATTACACTATGTGGCTATTTTCTTCCCTTATCTTCTCTGGCTTTTGATTGTGGAGTGACACGGATGTGAAGTCCTATACCATTATATGTATCATCTATTGACACCTGTGGAGTGATACGGATGAGAATTTGTATACCATCATATTCTATCATCTATCAAGTGGTATAGACGTGTACATCTATATAGCCCCTGTGTGTTTGACTGGAAATCACACATACAAGCTCACCTTACTTTTAGCGACGTATGTCATTTTAAGTCCATCTTCTTCGGTAAGCCTCCATTTATCATCACTGGTGGCGGTCACTTTTTTCACTTGGAACAAGACGACAGTTGTCTTACTTCTACAACCATTTTCAGGTGGTGTTACTTATTTTCACAGACTTTATAATGTCAAATAAAGTCTTATTGTATTATGAACATTCCCTGTTCAGTATACCCACCATTCGTTATGTACCGTATATACTCGAGTATAAGCCAAGTTTTTTAGCACATTTTTTGGTGCTGAAAATGCCCCCCCTCAGCTTATACTCGAGTCACCTTTTTGCGCCTGATCTCCTGGGCTTTGTGGACCCGTTACTTGGCAAACATGTAGCCCCACTCTTTCTCTACAAGTGTGCAAAGTTTGTTGTCTGGAGGACCTACGGCCGGGGAGCACCGATTTTTCAAAGTCGGGCACCCCTTCCATAGACTACCATGTTAAACAGTCATTTCTCCAGTAACTTTGGGGACGCGGTACCGGCCGGCCGTAGGTCCCCGAATCTTGGCACACAAACAGCCCCGGTTCTCCTCTACAAGTGTGCAAAGTTTGCTGTCTGGGGGACCTACAGCAGGGGAGCACCAGTTTTTCAAAGCTGGGCACCCCTTCTATATACTCCCATGTTAAACGTATGTTTATTCATGGACACAGTGAGGCATGGGCACAGTAAGGCATGGGCACAGTGAGGCACAGTAAGGCATGGGCACAGTGAGGCATGGACACAGTGAGGCACAGTAAGGCATGGGCACAGTGAGGCATGGACACAGTGAGGCACAGTAAGGCATGGGCACAGTGAGGCATGGGCACAGTGGGGCATGCACATGGGCACAGTGAGGCAAATTGAGGCACAGTGAGGCATGCACATGTGCACAGTAAGGCAAATTGAGGCACAGTGAGGCATGCACATGGGCACAGTGAGGCATGGGCACAGTGAGGCATGCACATGGGCACAGTGAGGCAAATTGGGCACAGTGAGGCATGCACATGTGCACAGTAAGGCAAATTGAGGCACAGTGAGGCATGCACATGGGCACAGTGAGGCAAAGTGAGGCACAGTGAGGCATGCAGATGGACACCCTAGGCTTATACTCGAGTCAAAAAAGTTTTCCTTTTTTTGTGGTAAAATTAGGTGCCTTGGCTTGTACTAGGGTTGGCTTATACTCGAGTATATACGGTAGTTAAAAAAAAATACAGACTCACAGGTGTGTATTGTGGAGTCACATACCAGACTCGACATTTTACGACATCATTTCTAGAGGTCTAAGGCTTAAGGGATCTTTATAGCTGCTGCTAACAAGCTCTGGATTAAGGGACATCCCGCTAATAGGGTTTACGACTTTGTGTTAATGAGGTTTAATGGGATTTATGATGCCTGTTTTGTATCCTCCTGAGCTGACTGTGTTGTTTTTGTGGGGGGATTATATGAAATGTGTCAGTTCTCTGCCTGGCCCAAGATCCAAATATGGTTATTTTGTGATTGACTGGGTAATGTTTTGAGAAGTGAGATTGGCGCTGTTTTCAATATGATTCCCCATTCTCAATCACTTTGGGTTCGTCAGACCTCATTGTCACATAAAGTGTTGTTTTTTTATTCAAAAGGGGGAGAAATTGGGTGTGGGATTATCACAGTGCTTGCAAATATTGATGGAGACCATGGGAGTTATTTACGAAAGGTGAATCCACTTTGCACTACAAGTGCAAACTACAAGTGCAAATTGCTGTATATCTGAGGGCTAGATCTGAAATGAAAGGAAGCTCTGTTGATTTTATCATCCAATCATGTGCAAGCTTGCATGTCCCCCTCGGTGCTATGGCGACTGCACTTCCAAGTGCACTTTCAGTGCAATTTCAAGTGCACTTTGCACTTGTAGTTTGCACTTGTAGTGCAAAGTGGATTTGCCTTTCCTAAATAACCCCCCATATGTATAAAATATTTTGTATAGTTTAATATGAACAAGATTAAAAGCCAAGCAAAACTATTTGTTGGATTATATTTAACATTTCTTCTATGGTGGTCACGCCACAAAAATTGTGGTTGAACAGGGATCTGATATTCGTATAGTATCCCGACATGTCTTGCCTTATATCTTTATCAGGGGATATACAAATCAACCAAACGGAAAATGCCTCAAAATCCCCAGGGAGGGATGACGCCAAAAAAGGAGACCACCGCGAGCAAGAGGAACTATGTGACCACAAAGGACACACAGCGACCAGGTAAAAAGAAAATTAACTCAGAGCATGTAGTGGAGGGCGTCAAAAATATACAACAATGTATGTTCAATAAGCATTGCATGAATTGCACTTGCAAGAATAGAAAAGTAGTTCACAGGTCGCCCTACGTCCACATTTCTTTTGGGGGGGTGAAGAATATTTAAGTGAGGGGTTCCCAAACACAGTTTGTATGAGGGAGCCCAAATAGAAGATCAGAGGGAAAGAGTCAAGATGACTAGGAAAAAAAATGGGTAGTAAATAGTTTGATGATAATCCTCCTGGTCAGGATATTATGGTTTTGTGATTATCTCATTTTTTTCTGAAAGTTATAATATGGAATGTTGTTTTCTAAATAAAATAAAAGATTAAAAAATATTAAATAAAATAAACCAAAAGAAAGCTCTATTTGTGTGAACAAATTGATAAAAATGTAGTTTGGGTACAGTGTTGCATTATTGTGGAGTTGTCATTCAAGTTGTGACAGTGCTGAAAGCTGAAAATTGGCCTTGGCAGAAAGGAGATAAAAGTGCCCGGTATTGAATTGGTTAATAAAGTTAAAAAAGAAAGAAAAAGGTAAACATTGCCTTACATATTAATGACACAAAGCACTGACGCTCACTCCCCTACACAATGGACACAAGGCCACAAGCATTTTAGCATGCAAGCTGATACGGACAAGCTAATTCAACTTTAAGAATTGAGGGCTTAAAGGGGTTGTAAACCCTTGAATTTAAAAAATAAAAATGTAGCACCCTGGAGTTTAGGCAGGGATTATCCTCACAAATTTACTTGCCAGGAGTAGTTATCCTGGTTGATTGTTAGAGATCTATTGATTTCTCCCTAAGTTTGGACTTGTTGTACTTTTCTCTTCTACCACTAGGTGGTACTAGATATGAGAAGGGCAACTCAAGGCCAGGTTATGGGTATGTGGGGTATCTCAGCAAATGGGCAGGAGATTTCTTAAATTCCATGGCCTGCTGGATATGTTTGGGTGAAGTCAGGTGATCTATGTTCTGTGCCACCTGGGCGGCTATCTGAGTGGACGTGTGTCATGTTGCCCCAGGCTGCTAGGCTGGAGATTGGGCCTATCCCGGGGGCATCTGGCTGCTAGGCTGTCTGAGGGCCTATCCAGAAGCAAGAGAGCAGCCCAGGGTTGGGATTGCGGCTTGCAGTCCAACCAGAAGTGACGGTTCTGCTGTCCGGAGAACCTATCAGTGGTCGGAGGTAGAAGGGTCGCCACTAAGGGACAAACCACCTTATTACCAGGGACCACAGTAAGTAACTGAAGCAAGTACCGGAGCAGTATTCTCACCGTACGGGCACGGTGGAGAATCGTGAAACTTCAGGCGGTGATCAAATCAGGGACCCAGCCAGTGGAGGTGATGCTTGCAGAGCAGCCTTGTGTGCCAAGGCAGGGACCGAACAGGCCAGTGGGGGTGAAGCTTGAGAAGTATCTGGAGTGCCAAGCTAGGGACCCAGCAGAGAGGCAGGGTGATGTTTAAGGAAGATACTACCGTGAAGATGGGAGGAGCTGAAGGGATTCAGTGGCAGTGAATCAATCGTTTTGCCCATAGCAGCCCAGATCCTCCTCTTTTGGGGTGCCCTTCCGGTGCTCCAGGCTCCATCCTCTCCATTAGGTGCCTTCATGGAGAGCCACTTTCCCTGGAGCACCGCTGCAAGCTCGCTCCCGAGTCCTGCTGCTGCGTCCATTGACACAGACAGAAGGATTTGGCACCGGCCCCCAGCTCCCGTGTCATTGGATTTGATTGACAGCAGTGGGAACCAATGGCTCTTCTTGATATCAATCAAATGAGGAGAGAGACAGCGGCTGGAGTCTTGTGCACATCACAACTCGCATTCGGCGCTTTATAAGTATTTATTCCAATCCAATCACTGGATCGGATCGGGCTCAGGTAAGAAAAATGGGGGGTCTGGGGCAGGGGCGGACTGACCATTGAAGCACTCGGGCACTGCCTGAGGGCCCCATGCCACTAGGGGGCCCTATCAGGGTTGCCAGGCTCAGTAAAACCAGGGACAGTATGTAAAAATCTGTGTTTTTTTTACATCTGTCCCTGATATGTCCAAAACCTACATGCTTTTGATATGAAAATCCTGAGATTTTAGATGCCCCGTCTCTGCACTGTCTCCTAGAGTTGTGGCCATCTGTAAGCCCAGGGGCCCGATAATCTTCTATTGCCTGGGGGCCCCATGAGTTGTCAGTCCGCCCCTGGTCTGGGGGGAGCTGCAGCACATAAGGATTTTCACCTTAATGCATTGAGGCTTTACAACCACTATAAAATGTTATTGTCTAGCAATGATGAGGGGGGAGGGTAGGGGGTTTTAACATGCTATTGACCACCAGTGATTGGAGGAAGGGGGGATTTTGCTACTAATCATAATGCTTTTGGAAGAAATTCAGCGCAGCGTAGCCATACCCACTTTCTGTTTGAACTCATCTGTTTTATTACAATGCCAACTTAAATTTTTATGCCAAAATGCAACTCTAATTTATTATCTATTGTAAATGAAAATATATTATGGATAAAAATATATTAGAAATGAAATGTAAATGTAAATAATGTCCTGGTAAAACAATTTTAATTAAGAACTAAAGACAGGTGGTGGCACCTTGTGGTAAAAAGTAAGAACTACATGCTTAACTCTTCTACAAGTTTATAGCCTGACACTGAGGTGTGCCCAGAGCTGCACTTGCATGGCACACACAGTGTACATTCTAAAGCAGGGGGCAGGAACCTGAAGAATGCGGACAGGTGACTGGTAGATCGTGGTCTGGGCTTGCTGATTCGCCATCCCAGAGCATCAAATAGAGTGCAATACAGAGGGACTACTTGTAAAGTTGGAAGTGAAGTCAGTATTGTATTTAGATTTTGTGCTGCCCTAGGCCTGACTAAACTTGTGCAACCCCTATTTTAAATATGACCCACCCCTTCCTGTCAGGGCCACACCCCTTTCGGTTTAAGACCCACTCTGAAATTTTCGAGTGGGGACACTAGTTCTGAGGGCCGGGGGGGGGGGGAATGGATTCCCTTAAATTGCATAGATTTCCTCTCACTTCCTGTTTGGCTATGGGGCAGGAAGTGAAGGGAAATCTCTGCAATGGGACAGGGATGGTAAAATGGGGGCGCTAGACTAATTTGCCTCTCAGCCCAGTCTGCCCCATAAGACTGGTGCTACACTAAGGCCGCGTACACACGAGGGGATATGTCCGCTGAAAACGGTCCGGTGGACCGTTTCAGCAGACATCTCCGCTCGTGTGTATAGGCTAGCGGACAGATTTCTCCACCCGACAGATTTCAAAGCATGCTTTGAAATCTATCCGGTGGGAATCTGTCCGCCCGACATGTCTGCTGGTTAGTACACTTACCAGCAGACATGTCGGCTCCCACCACCGCCGCGCCGCTGCCGAATGGATTCGGCGCATGCGCGGAAGTGTTTTACTTCCTGGTGCGGTGACGTGGCGGTGACGCGGCGGCGTCAACGTCACCGCCGCGTCACCACTACGTCACCGCGCCGTCCGGCGGCGGGGAATTTGATCCGATGGTGTGTACACGCCATCGGATCAAACTCCCGATCGGACATATCCGATGGAAATGGTCCGCGGACCGTTTTCATCGGATATATCCGATCGTCTGTACGCCGCCTAACAGTCTAGCGCAAGCCGGTGGGGACTCTTTCCGTGCTGCCCCCCTGCAAAGTGCTGCTTTAGGCCTGGGCCTTGTTGGCCTAGGCCAGGATACAGTGCTGGGTGTAGTAGGGAGCAAGAGCCGCATAAGGCGATGCCTCCTCTGTAGTGCCAGCTCCTGTCCAATGCAGAGTGACACCAACTGCATTCCACCTCTTATACCGGCTAGTCATCCCCAGGGTGGTGCTAACAGCAGGAAGCAAGAGATCTTCATTTCAGTGTGAAGCAATACACTGAGTATAACAGATGACCCGGAATAGACTTGTTAGAACAGGGCTCTCGGTGAGACCCCGGTCACTGTACTTGGTGTCATGCCTTCATTAAATAAGGCTTATAATCTTTCATTAACTTTTGGTTTGTTTCAATTAAGTCTATTCTGCCATCTAATGGACATTCTGTTTAACTGCACTACTTCTATTCAATACAGTTAGTTAGAATAACTTATTAGTTTGGTCCATGCAAGCCTCCGTATTTCAATCCCATGAGGCCTTGCATCATCTTCTGGCCTTCCTTTCCATTTTCTCCCTGGATGCAAGCACATGTCTGCTGAGTTCTATCCTACACCAGCCTCCCCGATCCATCTCCGGTATGTCTATCTTTTGTGTCCTCAGCTAGGTAGATAGGAAGGCTCTAATTATATGATTATTTATTAATTGTACTTGTTTGTATCTGTTTCAGTTTTACTTTGTCTTATATCAATAAAAGTTCAAAAGGATTCTGCGCCTACTGGAATGCATTGGTATGAGAGGAGTTAACAGTGTGCCCGAATACACTTGGAGTGCGGTGCGCTCCAAGCACAAAAAGAGGTAAGCTGCAAAAAGGCCAGTGCAGTGAGGCTGCATGTTTGTGTTACGTCTGTGCCAAGGGGTTAAAGCCTAATTGAGCAAACTGAGAGACTGGTTACTATATACAGCTTCACCAGATTCTGTGTACACCAGTTTTAGCCCATGTTCACATTGCAGCGATTTGGCAAGTCAAATCGGTGGCTATTGTGGCAATGGCACAGTCCGAATCGGTGCGACGGCGACTTTGCAGTGCTGCACCAATTTGCAAAATGTATTTCTGCACCACTTTTGGCGACTTCGGGGTGCGATTTGTATAGACATCTGTGCAGCAACCCGCTCAGATGTCTCTGAAATTGCCCCCGAAAGTTGGGACTGGCATGTGGGTATGAAATCGTGCGAGTTCAGTCCTGCTGTCAGTGTAAAACTCCCCCATTATATCCTGCCTGCTCACAAGTTTTGCAACTGAGAACTACATTCTGCTTTAAACATTGCTTGAGGAACCTGATGCTCTTCAGACTAGACATGTGCATGATGAAAAAAATTGTTTAGTTTTATTTGGTTCGTTAATCTAGTTATTTTGTTGAGTTCAATTCGGTTGATTCTTTCAATTCGTATTCAGAATTTGTATTCAGAATTTTCTTTGTATTCACATTACATATTACACATTACATTTTTTTTCTATTTAAAACTTTCAAATCGATACATTTTAGAATTGGTTGAAAACGAAAATATTACCGTATTTATCGCGGTATAACACGCTCCCGCGTATACCGCGCACCCCTAAAGTGACCCCCAATCCTGTGGAAAAAAAGTAATTTTTGTACTTACAGTTTTGGTGTCTTGCGCGGCATCCATCGGTAGCCTCGTCGGGTCCGGCGTCCTTCTGCGGCTTCGGGTGTCCTCTTCGGCGGGTCCGGCGTCCTTCTGCGGCATCGGGTGTCCTTCTGCGGCTTCGGGTGTCCTTCTGCGGCGGGTCCGGTGTCCTCTTCGGCGGGTCCGGTGTCCTCTTCGGCGGGTTCGGCGTCCTCGCATTCTCCCTGCTCGTTTCCCGTGCCGAGTTTTGAATACTGCGCCAGCATATACCCAGCGCAGTACACATTTGGGCAGGCTCGGCAACTGTCGCGCTCACGTCATTTACGTCGAGGACGTGACCGCGGAAGAAGCCGAGACTGGCCGAATATACCCGAGTGTACTGCGCTGGGTATATGTCGGCGCAGTATTCAAAACTCGGCGCGGGAAAGCGGGTATCGGCGTATATCGCGCACCCACGATTTTGCCCTGATTTTCAGGGCAAAAAAGTGCGCGATATACGCCGATAAATACGGTATATGGTTTTCGATTTGTAGCAAAGAGAACAAACAAAAGAAAAATCTTCATCAAATGATTACAAAGACTCTTTGGGGGTTCTTTACGAAAGGCAAATCCACTTTACACTACAAGTGCAAACTACAAAGAGCACTTGAGATTGCACTGAAAGTGCACTTGGAAAAGCAGTCGCTGTAAATCTGAGGGGAAGATCTGAAATGAGGGGAAGCCCTGCTGATTTTATCATCCAATCATGTGCAAGCTAAAATGCTGTTTTTTTATTTTCCTTGCCTTTCCCCCTCGGATCTACAGAGACTGCACTTCCAAGTGCACTGTACCGCAGAGGTGATCAAATACCACCAAAAGAAAGCTTTATTTGTGGGGAAAAAAGCATATCAATTTTGATTGGGTACAGCATTGCACGACCACGCAATTGTCAGTTAAAGCGACGCAGTACCGTATTGCAAAAAATTGCCTGGTCATTGAACAGTGTTTTCTATCTACTTGTATCATCCCCTGTGAGCTCCAAAACCTCTATTTTCCCCCCTCACTTCCATTTGTTTGAAATGAGCAGTTGCAGTCATGTACACTGCTATATGCACAATACAAATGTCACGGTCCATTGTCCATCACAGGTGCAGGCAAGTGAAGGTGTTAACCCCTTCCATGCCAGTGACATTTAGATAGTAATCAGTGCATTTTTATAGTACTGATCGCTGTATAATTGTCATTGGTCCCAAAAATGTGTCAAAAGTGTCCGATCTGTCCGTCATAATGTCGCAGTCCTGATAAAAATTGCAGATCGCTTCCATTACTATTAAAAAAAAAATAATAATAATAAAAGCCATAATTCTATCCCCTATTTTGTAGTTGCTATAACTTTTGCGCAAACCAATCAATATATGCTTATTGCAATTTTTATTACCAAAAATATGTATAAGAATACATATCGGCCTAAACTGAAAAAAAAAATGGGGATATTTATTAAAGCAAAAAGTACAAAATATTGTGTGTTTTTTTTTTATTATTTGTCGCTCTTTTTTTGTATATAGCACAAAAAAGAAAACCCGCAGAGATGATCAAATACCACCAAAAGAAAGCTCTATTTTTGGAAAAAAAGGACGTCAGTTTTGTTTGGGTACAACGTCACACGACAGTTAAAGCGATGCAGTGCCGTATCGCAAAAAAATGGACTAGTCATTGAGCAGCCAAATCTTCTGGGGCTGAAGTGGTTATATATAATTTTTGGTTTCACCAGAGGTCAGTATTACTTTAAAAATGTCTGTAAAAAAGTTGGCTTTACACATATATAAAAAGGAAGGCGATGAAGATGGGAGCAAAAGAAAATTTAACAGCAAAATACAATTTTTTTTACTTTACCTGGCAAAATAGTAATATATACACCCATTTCTGTATATACAGTATATATTTCATAAGGAAACGTGCAGAGCGGCAAGCTTTTCCTTTCTCCGGTTTTCATACATGATCTTGGTATGTGACATTGTGACATTGTGTTCACCTCTGTTAGATAGCGAAGTACAGACGCTTGTCCTTTGATGGAAGGCTGACTGCACTTTACTTAAAGGAAGATAAGAAATTTGAATAATGAAGGAACACAACTTCCTCCTTTCAGCATATAGAGTTTAATTTATATGCACATCAGCATTTTTTTAAATACATTTGTAATATGCTATATATCAAAAGCTGTCAATCAGAATGTAATTTTTACTCTTTTGGTGCAGCTAAATAAAAAATTACTTGGTTACTATGCAGGAAATTTATCAAAACTGGAGCAGACAGAATATGGAGCAGCTGTGTATAGTAACCAATCAGCTTCTATCTTCTTTAGCTTGTAAAGTTAAGCTTTGAAAATGAAAGCTAGAAATTGATTGGTTACCATGCACAGCTGCTCCAGATTCTGGCTGCTCCAGTTTTGATGCATTCCTGACTATGGGTTTCAGTACTTGTGTTGGGATGACTGCACTCCTAAACATGTGCAGGAGGGATGTCATCCTGCACCAGCCAATGAGGACAGCTGCATTCTGTCATTCGGATGAAGCCTACTAGA
Source organism: Rana kukunoris (assembly GCA_029574335.1). Classification (NCBI taxonomy): domain Eukaryota; kingdom Metazoa; phylum Chordata; class Amphibia; order Anura; family Ranidae; genus Rana; species Rana kukunoris. Next base: position 55,501,176 of record CM056057.1, read on the forward strand.
AGATTCCAGCACCAGAGAGGGACGTTGGATCATTGAAATAAAGCTGAAGTTGCAATATTCTTTGTCCACTGCTCTTCTTCTCCTGATGACGTACTCTGTGTGACGAAACACGTTGGGTGGGGTCTGGCCTGTGATGTAATCATGTCCACTGGCTGGATCTTTACATGCCTGCGCTCTCATACAAATTGTGAGTTTTATTCTTTTAATAAATGCAATTGGTTTTTAGCAATATCACACGATTTGGCTTTCGTTTCCTCCATGCTTTCTGTCAATTTCCCTTTTTTATTTGTACAGTTATTTAATGGGTAAATAAGTAGAAAGCTGTGCTGAGTGCTCATTTGTGTCTTTTAGATCTGCCTGGAGTTCAGGTGTAAGGCACTCTCATAGAACAGCTGGAGAAAATGTATTCTTTGCAGAAAAAAGGTAAACATTTTACAATTCCATCAGCGTCTTATCCCCGGTATGTCTGGGAAGGCTGCCATCTAGGATGTCCGCATGTTAATAAACATTGCTTTTAGAATTGTATGATAATAGCTTACATAATAGCTCAGCTGAAATGGGACCGGTGTGAGGAATTCTGGATCCGGACAATGTAGGAACCCTGTAACCTGGGTGGAAATTTTACTGAAAATATAAATTATATTACATAAGCAACAAGCAATTGCTATAAGCAAGCATTTTAGTGAATGAAATCGAATCATTCAGTTTGTTTTATTGTTATTATCTGTGCTTGGCCACATCTAATCACATGGCACAGATGGGCTGTGAATGGCCCAGTCTGTGCCATGTGATCACTGGGTCCAATCACAGCTAGCAACACAAATGTACACAATGAATTGCTTGAAAGGAAGCCAGTCATTGTTTACAAATGTCATATGGTCTGCTGTGATTGGATACATCGGTCACATGGTACCGAAAGCTTGCTGGTACAGTGATCAGTCATCGGCTGTGTTCGGTGGACACAGCTGGTGGCAGATAGCGACTATGGCAGGGGTGTCCAAACTGTTTTCAAAGAGGGTCAGATTTGATAAAGTGAACATGTTCGAGGGCCGACCATTTTGCCCGACATTCTGTGACCCATTAAAATTTGAGCTAAGTGTGTTCGTTCAAGCAACTAATACACTGCCCAACAAGAATTCTCTTATCTTTGTGGCTGTATGTGGTGAAGAGATGAGCTTGGGTGTGTTATTTGGATATACCATATATATCTCTTTTGTGGCCCCAACGAATCCCCGAGCACTGCTCAGGACTAAGGATGAGTTTGGGCGTGTTATTTGGACATACCGTATTTATCAGCGTATAACACGCACAGGCTTATCATTGCCATGAATGCAGTCTGATCGATGCCCTTCTGCAGCCTTGGAGGAGACAGGGAGGGGGAGAGACAAGTGCCGTCAGATTACAAACTGGATAATTTCTTGTTTACTCTGTGGCCTCTTTAATACAAAGTCCCACCTCCTATGATAAATGGAACAGTCATCCAATGGCATCCCAGGAAACGGGACTTCCTATTACAGATGCCGCTGAGTAAACAGGAGATTCTCTTTATGTAATCTGACGGCGCACGTCCTGTCCCCTCCGAGGCAGTGCCGGTAAATACGGTATATATCTTTTGTGGCCCCCAGGGCACATGTGAGGCTGCAATGGCTATGTATATCCAAATCCCCAGGGGGCCATATTAAATCATCAGGGGGGGCCGCAATTGGCCAGACTTTGGATATGCCTGGACTATGGGGTCTATCGCGCCTATGGGAGGGCGCGCACAAGGTGCCATCCGGGAGGACATCATATGAAATATGTGTATATATATATATATACATTTATAAAAACATTATAAATAAATGTTTCCCTTTTTTTATAAATGATCACATTCCCTCTGTTCTCAGCTACATAAGAACGGGGGGGGATTGAAAAGCAGCAGTACACTGAGCACTGAGAACTGCCCATGCTGTGTTCTCCTGCTTAGTGTGGTCAGTTTTTAACAGAAAAAAGGAGGGACTGGCAGAATCATCAGGTACCAATACCTGGTTTAATGATCATGTTATCACTGTATTACTGTGCTTGATTGGCCAGCAAACTGGCCTGACCTAAACCCCATAGAGAATCTGTGGGATATTGTCAAAAGGAATATGAGAGATTCCAGACCCAACAATGCAGACAATATGAAAGGCCGCTATCACAGCATCCTGGGCTTCCATAACACCTCAGTAGTGCCTAAGGCTGATCGCCTCCATGCCACACCGCATTGATGCAGTAATTCATGCAAAAGGAGCCCCGCCCAAGTATTGAGTGCATACTATACTGTGCATGGACATACTTTTCAGGAAGCCAACATTTCTGTATTAAAAATGTTTTTTTTTTTTTTTATTGGTCTCATGTAATCTAATTTTCTGAGATACTGAATTTGGGGTTTTCACTATCTGTAAGCCATAATCATCAAAAAATAAATAAAAATGCTTGAAATATATCAGTCTGTGTGTAGTGCATCTAAATCGGGGTCTCCAAACAAAGGGCCAGTTTATTGTCTTTCAGACTTTAGAAGGGCTAGACTTCGAAAATGTCCTGGGCTTGGCATCAGTGAGAATAAATATGGCCTCAGAGTTGGTGGTCAGTAGGAGGAGGAGTAGTGCCCCAATTATTAGGAGGAATAGTATCCCATCATTGGTATCAGTGGAAGAAAAAGTGCCTCCTTGTTGGTGTCAGTGGAAGGAATAGTACCTCATATCAGTGTCCGAGGGCCGGATAAAGGCTAGCAAAGGGCCACATATGACCCTCAGGCCACAGTTTGGAGACCCCTGATCTAAATAAAATATATGAGTTTCACTTTTTGAACTGAATTACTGAAATAAATGAACTTTTTGATAATATTCAAATTTTTCGAGATGCACCTGTATATACCCTTCTATTTCGCTCCGGTCTTTGAGGCTGTTTTCATTCAGCCATAACTTCAAAGAAACTACCCCTAGTGGCAAAGTATGGTACAGCCCACGGTTGTGCAGGGAAAATGCTATAATAACATAAAAAACATCAGAAAAGCAAATTTCATTGTGTTGGTCAAAATGTATTTTAATATTTAATCATCTATAGCATATAACAAACAGCGTTTTCATTACAATTAAACTTTGTCCCATTTTACAGAATTATCAGTTCCCGTGGCCCACAAACAAACAATGTCACTGTCTGATAAGCACCATGCAGATTTTTTCCACAGATATTTACCCAATAGATGAATAGTAGCTGGGTGGCCATGTCACTTTCAGGTCATTTTGGGGGACAAAACTTCACCATAAATTCATAAATTACATATTATAATTTTTTCAGCGTTTGACAGAAACCACTTATGACATTAATGTGTTATTTTGGTTGATTAGGATATAATAATTTTAGTGATTATGTATACTTTATTCATCAAGAGATCAGAGTAAAAGTACTGTATGTTGCTAACGCTAGTATAACATAGGAAGAATAAAGTGACTTTGTTGCTTTAAATAAGAACTGCTGATGGTGCCTTGCCATGTCTACAGCAGATTTTGGTGCCCTTGTTCAGCCCTGAAGCTGGGCCATTCTGATTGGGCAATGTTTTGCCTATCCTTCTTTCCACCTTCACCAATATACTACTGACGTGATTAAGTAAAACCTTTCTTTTCATTACAAATCTTATTTTAGATCCAGTGACCCAATCATTGGGCCTCTGTACTTCTCTATCTATAATTGCTGTTGGGAGAGACAGGGAGGTGCTGTACATTATAACAGGCAGCTATGGAAAAGCCTACATGTGATGGGGAACCTTCATGATCGAAAGAAGTCAAATTTACAGAATGAAAGGGGTGGCCCGGCACAGTCAGGTTGTTGAGGAAAGGGCTAGATGGCGCTGATGTCCTCCACCCAGGAAATTATGCAGCCTCTATTGCACCAAGTGAGAAGCTCACAGTGTGCAGTGAAATAAGAGAAATCAATTTAAGTACAGGAGAGGAGCCTGTACAACTGTTCAGGATGGAAGGTAAGGCGGGAGTTCAGATCTAAGCTGGAGATGGGCTTTTAGAATTGGGTATTCCCAAATGACATCAAACTATTTGTATTCAAAGGGATTTTAATGATAAATATACTGGTTTACATCACAAAGTAAGACAGCATTTAGGAGTATGGTACTTGAAGCCCTGAGCCTCGATTAACAATAAAAGCAAAAAAAAACAAAACATTCAGCACCTTTTTTTTCCTTCTTTCCAAAATAGAAATATCATTGTATATGTATGATGCCCAAATGATCCATAATATTTTGGTTAACAGATTGGTGGAATGGTGGTGGTGGTATCCGCATTCACCATATTACAGTTGTTAACAGATTGGTGGAATGGTGGTGGTGGTATCCACATTCTCCATATTACAGTGGTTAACAGATTGGTGGAATGGTGGTGGAGGTATCCACATTCACCATATTACATTGGTTTACAGATTGGTGGTGGTGGTACCCACATTCACCATATTACATTGGTTTAACAGATTGGTGGAATGGTGGTGGTGGTGCCCACATTCTCCATGGTACATTGGTATACAGATTGGTGGAATGGTGGTGGTGGTACCCACATTCACCATATTACATTGGTATACAGATTGGTGGAATGGTGGTGGTGGTACCCACATTCACCATATTACATTGGTTTACAGATTGGTGGAATGGTGGTGGTGGTACCCACATTCTCCATATTACATTGGTTTACAGATTGGTGGAATGGTGGTGGTGGTACCCACATTTCCCACATTACATTGGTTTACAGATTGGTGGAATGGTTGTGGTGGTACCCACATTCCCCACATTACATTGGTTTACAGATTAGTGGAATGGTGGTGGTGGTACCCACATTCTCCATATTACATTGGTTTACAGATTGGTGGAATGGTGGTGGTGGTATCCACATTCCCAACATTACATTGGTTTACAGATTGATGGAATGGTGGTGGTGGTACCCACGTTCTCCATATTACATTGGTTTACAGATTGGTGGAATGGTGGTGGTGGTACCCACGTTCCCCATATTATATTGGTTAACATATTGGTGGAATGGTGGTGGTGGTGGTGGTACCCACGTTCCCCATATTACATTGGTTTACAGATTCATTTGCAGATTCATGATGTGGAATTTCTACTGAAGATGGACTCCAGGCAAGCAGGTGTGGCTGGACATTGAAGAGGAAGCAGCACACCAATGAGCATATCTCTATGTTACTCTGCTGTCTCCTTAGCATGCTCCGTCTTTGCACAACTTCACAGCACATCTAATTGGGGCTGCTTTTCCTTCTCATAGTCTGAGCTATGCTGTACAGGCAACTTAAAGGGACACTAAAATCAGGGATTAAAAAAAAAAAAATAACAAACATGTGATACTTACCTCCACTGTGCAGTTCGTTTTGCACAGAGTGGCCCGGAAAGCTGTCTTCTGGGGTCCCTCGGCGGCTGTCTGGGCTCCTCCTCGCAAAAGCTTTCCCTCTTCATGCGAGGGCGCTCGCACGGAGGAAAGCTTTTGCGAGCGCGCTCCCGTGATACAGCGGCGGCCATAGCCGCCGACTGTATCACTCGGCCCCGCCCCCCAGTGCGCCGCGTCATCCGCTCTGATTGACAGCATCGCTAGCCAATGGCTGCGCTGCTATCAATCCGCCCAGCCTAGCCAATCAACGGACAGGCTGGGAACCGAAGAGGACGACGTGGATGCGCCCAGGAGATTCAAACGGTCAGGTAAGTACAACGGGGGCTCGGGGGGGGGGGTCGGTGCTGCTAGATGTTTTTTTACCTTCATGCATAGGATGCATGAAGGTAAAAAAACTTGTAACTTTACAACCCCTTTAAGAGGTGCACACCAAGTCTAATTAAGGTACTTACCCTGCTCACATGATGTATTAATGAATACAGAGTCCCCTAAGTAAATCACGTGACCAGTGACGCAACGGGTCGGGTGGAGCCAGTTCCAGTGGTGTTTTAACAGAAGTACGGTGAGGAGGCCTGTGTGTCACTATTCCTCTTGCTTTTTTACTGCGGTTTTTATCCTTACTTGATGTAAGCAGTTTTTTTACTAAATACATTTACTTTTCATTCGGCAATATTGCACTATGGCTGTTCTTTGTTTCCTTTGAGCACCATTTATACAAAAAGTGCCATTCTTTTGAGTGAGCTGTTTCGTCTATATGTGGAATTACCCAAGATGTTTTGATGCCAAGTTTTGGACGTAGTTCTTCGTCTTCGCCTGGAACCTGGATGCCTTTACAGATCCATCAGCAGGATTCATTATCTGACTATCTGATGAGCTTTGTTTGACCCTTGGGTCATTGTTGGAGGTTGTTGGAGGTTCACAAAATTTAACAGTCGATGTTTGGATAGATGTTTTATCTGTTTTTTCTTCTATCAAGTTATCTCTATAAGATTTTTGCCTTTATATGAACTAACTCCTACCATTGGGCTTTAGTTAGACTTTATTCACATTTATTTATTTATTTGTATGTTTGGATACTCATCATATTTTTTCTTTGAGTATATTACTTTATGGCACATTATTGAATAAGCGCACCATTCCCATCTTTTTTTTTTATCATGTTTTATCTGCCTTGAGTTCAGCTTAGAAATAAACTTATCATGGTTGAACTATGTTTTTCTTTATTCCTGACCTCATTTTGAAATTTTTATTTCCCCCGGCTGTCATATTGATCCCCCAGCTTTAATATACATATTCTCTAGGATGAAATCCACGCCCATTGGAAGGGGTTAACCTAAGGGCCTTTCCTTTACAGGTAGTGTCCAGTTGTCCCTGTCCCTCTGGCAGGATCTCTTATATAAGGTTGATGGGGCCTAGGAGAATTTTGCTTCTGGCTGGTGTAATGTTATTCCAGAGGATGCCTGACAGCTAATAAGAAGTGTGTAAGATGGGCCAATACACAGTTACGATGAATGTGGCTGGATTGGTGCAACTCATAGTATATTACACGGGTGCTGGTGGACAGGGTCCTGGATACAAAGTACGCAGTGATTGGCTTGGAAGTGGTAGTAGCAAGAAGAAAAAGTTGCTCTCCTAGTGGTGAAGAGCAACCTCCTTTATGGACATCATGTGACATGGGCCCCAGTAACTCAGCAGCACTTTTGGAGCTCTAAATTGGAATCAGTGGAGGAATGCAGTACCCTGAAATGTGAGTACTCCCAACCATTTATGAGTCAGTGCTATAGTGGACCAGGGGATGGAAAGGTGTTCAACCCATGGTTCATACACATGTTGGCAGACTGTGTGGGCTGTGAGGCGTTGTGGGCTGAAGTTTTAGGCTTCTGGACAGCCTTGTATTTGGGTGGTCTACCAAACTGTTGAGAGCTGGTAATGTGTAGTGACTTGCCAACACTTTGTACAGTTGGCAGGATCACCCTTTGAACAAAAGATGACACTAGTGGGAGGCAGGGAAGACCTTGGAAAAATTCAGAAAATGCTTTAAGTTTGTGGAAGCCTCAAAAAAGCACTAGAAAAGAGGTGGTGCTGTATATAAAGAGGCATGGCGTTATGTATCAGTATATGGGTGTGGAAGAGAATTGGCAGCAGGACATGTGTATGCCATTGGCTTGCTTTTGCTGGGATCAAGATGGCAGGATTGCCATATAGGACAACTGAGGCACGTCCCCGAAGAATATGTTGGATCAGTTTTCCTGGAACTGGGATGGCCCTTGGGGACTGCAGTTCAGACTATGCCATATGTAACCAGGAAACGAAGGACTCATTTGTCCTGCTATACCTGGACTGTGGTTTGGAAAACGAAACTGATTGGTGCTGAGGGGTTTTAGACACACAGTAATCACACCTCCTTGATTAGTGACCACAGTGAGAAAGCTCGCAGTACTGTGGTTATAAGGAAACAGACAACCAGGAAGTGTGGAGATCAGAGAAGGATTACAGCAACTTGAGACCAAAGACGAACAATGAGGACATGAAAACAGCACTGCGTTAAGGTAAAGGAAGCTATTAAGATAAAAAAAAATCCTTTACAAACCCTTTAGCAATATATATTTTGCATTTTCTGGTTGGTCAGTGCTATTATTCATGGCCTGGGAACATGTCCTTATGAAAGTAAGGAGAGATGTGGGAAACGGTAAACTTGTTCTGTAGCCAATAGTCCCTCCTTTATAGGAAGTGACCCTTGGGGTGAGTGGGGCTTAAGAGGACAGAAAATTATTGTGTACCTTGGACAGGAAGAACGCAGTGGAAGACTAAGTGGAATTGTGTTGGTTCCCTGTGTGGGCTTCCATATGGGCCTTGAGCACTGACCAGTAGGGGAACAATTACTTTATACTGAAGTACTAAAGTGCCTTTTTATGGGCCAGAACACAGTTAGCCGAAGGTAGCTAGAAGTTTCCATGTCATGACACAATACATGGTGGACAAGGTCCTGGATATAAGGTACATTGTGTAAATCTGGTTGGAAGTGGTGGCGGCCAGTGGAAGTAGTCATCCTCACAGCAGTGAAGAACAGACCCTCATATGGAACATGCTGTGGGTGATCTGGGCTCCCATGTGAAATGGACCCTAGGGGTTCAGCTGAACTGCATGGCAACACATAAAATCCAACTCCAGGAATTTAGAGTGATGCCTCGTACACATGACAAGTTTTAAGGTTGGGAAAACTGCCATGACAGCTTTTGGCCAGGAAAACTGGCCGTGTGTATGCTCCATGGCAGTTTTCCGGTGAGGAAAACTGACAGGAATACTGGCGGGAAAAATGAAAACATGTTATCTTTTTTTTGGCAGTCTTTTTTTTCCGGCAGTTTTCCTATGGGAAACACTGTGGTGGAGCATACCAATGGCTGGCTTTCCCGGCCAAAGCTCTCATGGCAGTTTTCCTGCCAGGAAAACCGACCGTATGTAGGGGAAAAAACAGGTTCTCGGCTTTCCCTTCGGTTTTCCCCATGGACTTTTTACCGCCGGGAAACGGGGTGTGTACGAGGCATCTTATTTATGCACCCCTAGACATAAAGAGAGTTCACCCCTTGCAGTGCAGTGATGGAGGCTCCACTGAATGGGCTACTTTTTAATTTTACTTCTTGGAGTTGGGTTTAGGCATTCTGCCTAAACAATGTCCACTTAAGCTGAGCACATCAGTTCTGTGTAAAAATAATATATCATAATAGCAGGTTATTTGAAAAAAATACTTATCTGAGTTTGTGGCAAAAACTGCAAGCCAGTGACAACTAACTATTCACATTCTTATACAGATTCATAATCTGTTCACACCACATTTATTGTCAGCCATCCTGACATTATTCAATGGAATTAAAATACAGTTCACAAAAAGAGCATCTGTTTCTCTAAATACAATAATAATGGTAAATTGGTTATGCCGCGTACACATGATCGGAAATTCCAACAAGAAAAACTTGGATTTTTTTCCGACTGAATTTTGGCTCAAACTTGTGTTGCATACACACGGTCACACAAATGTGGTTGGAAATTCCAACCGTCAAGAACACGGTGACGTACAACACTACAACGAGCCCCAAAAAAATTAAGTTCAATGATTCTGACCATTCCGTTGGAATTGCATAAGAATTTTCCGATAAGAACTTTTCCCATTGGAAATTTTTTGCTGTCGGAAATTCCAACAGAAAAGTTCGATGGGGCCTACAAATAGTCAGAATTTCCGACCAAGAGCTCACATCAAACTTTTCTTGTCAGAAAATTCCGATCGTGTGTACGCGGCATTAGACTTCCGTGTATAGTGATTATCAGCTATGACATGACAAGGAATGAATAAGTCCTCTTTTAGATACTCCGAGATGCAGAAGGATTGTACTTTCCAGATGGCCTTCTGGCTTTCCTCAGCATCCTTATAATCTAAAGAAAAAAATATATATAATTAAGGCTGAAATATAGATATTAGAGTTGAGTAAGTTAGTTGAGCAAAACACCTAGCAGTAATAAAAGTAATTTGTTTTAAAAGATGTTTAACCACTTAAGGACCGCCTAATCCCGATATACGTCGGGAGAATGGCATGGCTGGGCACAGGCGTGACCCGGTCCGAAGCTTCGTGACTGTGCCCGCTGGGGACCTGCGGACCTGATCGCCACCGGTGTCCCGCGATCGGTCACAGGACCTGAAGAATGTGGAGAGGTGTGTGTAAACACACCTTCCCCGTTCTTCACTGTGGCAATGTCAGTGATTGTCTGTTCCCTGATATAGGGAACGACGATCACTGACGTCACACATCCAGCCCCACCCCCCTACAGTTAGAAACACATGAGGTCACACTTGACCACTAGGGGGCGCTGAAGGGGTTAACTCCTAAACTACAATTGTCATTTTCACAGTAATCAGTGCATTTTATAGCACTTTTCGCTGTGAAAATGACAATGGTCCCAAAAATGTGTCAAAATTGTCCGATGTGTCCGCCATAATGTTGCAGTCATGAAAAAAATCACTGATCACCGCAATTAGTAGTAAAACATTTTTTTAAATAAAAATGCCATAAAACTATCCCCTATTTTGTAAACGTTATATATTTTGCACAAACCAATCGATAAACGCTTATTGCAATTTTTTTCTCCAAAAATAGGTAGAAGAATACGGCCTAAACTGAGAAAAAAATAAAAATGTAAATCTTTTTTTGGGGATATTTATTATAGCAAAAACATTTTTTTTTCAAAATTGTCGCTCTATTTTTGTTTATAGCGCAAAAAATAAAAACCGCAGAGGTTATCAAATAGCACCAAAACAAAGCTCTATTTGTGGGAAAAAAAGGACTGCAATTTTGTTTGGGAGCCACATCGCACGACCGCGCAAATGTCAGTTAAATCGACGCAGTGCCGAATCACAAAAACTGTCCAGGTCCTTTACCTGCATAATGGTCGGGGTCTTAAGTGGTTAAACATGTTGGGCCAGATCCACAAAGATCTCCCGCTGGCGTAGCTTAAATGAGTTACACTACGCCGCTGTAAGTTACAGCGGCGTATCCATATCCTCAAACAATTCCCGCTGTAACTTACGGCGGCGTAGTGTAATTGTTGCGGCGTAAGGCCGTGCAATTCAAATAAGCTAGATGTGGGCGTGATTTAATGTAAATCAGCTTGACCCCACGTATTTCACTTTTTTTTGAACGGCGCATGCGCCGTCCGTGGAGATTTCCCAGTGCGCATGCGCAAAATCACGTCGAAAGTAGTCAATGAAAACTACGTGAACTTACGCAAAACCCTATTCGCGAACAGTTTGCGCAAACGACGTGAACGACAGAAAATTTGACGCTGGCCCGACGTCCATACTTAACATTACGTACGTCTCTATACAGCAGAGGTAACTTTACGCCAGACATATGCTTACACAAACGACGTAAAAACACTGCACCGGCCGTACGTACGTTCGTGGATTGGCGTATCTAGCTCATTTGCATATTTTACACGGACAAACAACGTAAGCGCCCCTAGCGTCCAGCGTAAATATGCAACTTAAATACGACGGCCTAAGCCGTCGCATTTAAGCAAAAAAATGGCGTATCTTGTTTTGTGGATACAAAACAAAGATATGCCGGCGCAGATTTGAATTTATGGCGGCGTATCTGGAGATACGCCGCCGTAAATGTCTGTGGATCTGGCCCGTTGTATTTTGCATACTGTGGATTGCAAATTATTTGTTTAATTTCTCCTGTTTCTAGATGTACAGTATTTGGTAGCATATCCTTAGTGTGCAAGCCTTTGTGGTGGATAACGATGGCTGGTGTTGTTCCCCTGACCTGAAATTGGTGATTTATCATCGGACAAATCAATCTCCTTGTAAACTGTTGGAGGGGCACTTTGGCTTTCTTGTCAGTACACTTCCAGGTTACATGTGAATGGGCCAATCGGCATGCATCAAATATATAAAATGGCACGGTGTATGTTCTTATGGATGCACCATCTCATCTTAATATAACCACTGGTGCCCACATTTTGAACCTATGGTACTTTTTATATGGCTCTTGGGGCCCAGCAGCCAATAATGGAGCATTTATTTGTAAAGGAGTTGTGAAAGTGGACAGCAGCTTTGTGTTGTGTTTAGGCCAAACGTCTCCTGCATGCTACCTAAGTGTTTACTGTTTACTTTGTAAAGCTGGCCATACATGGGTCGAATTTCGAAAGAACTTTCTTTCGAACATCTTATCTAAGAATTTTCGTTCACCACCATGCAGCAACAGCCAATTTTCGTGTGTCGAATTTTAATAATCCAACATGTTGGATATTTTTAAAAAAAACTAACGACTTTATAATCAATGATGGGAGAATCATGTAACGGAATGACCCGTGACAACCAGAGACTTTTGAAGGATGAGGGGTACTCCTTTGCCAGCGTCACTGATTCTTGGGTCTAAAGTCACCCTGTGCCCCTTTTGGGCATAGGGTGGCTGATTAATGATAATTCATGTTTTGCAGGAGATCTGGACATATTACAAGCTGTAAAGGTCAATGTTTCATTCAATGTGGGGACACATGCTTTTGAGGTGTTAATTGCCTCAGCTACTAAGACCTTTCATTGTCCATTGTGTGAGGCTGTTGAGATGCTAACTAAAACTACTACTGTGGATTGAAACTGAGAGTCAGCCTGGCTCCTGAATGACATTTCATTGTGTGATAACACTGTTTAAATCCCATTGATGATCAGGTGTGAATACCTTTTTGTCGGAGACAGAAGTCTGTCTAAGATGTGGATTGAGGGGAACTAATTATGTGATGCTGTTTTGTGTGAATTCTATTGATAATAGATGTGACTTGTCAGCTGTAGTAATTAACTCCTGTAATTCGGGGCCCGAACGTCTGACATAGGAATGTGTATTCTGCAGGTGAATAGCTGTTGTCAGTGACGGGACGTCTGGGGGATAATTACCTCACCTGAATGTCATTATCTAAAAGAATGTGATTGAAGCCCCACTGTGTGATGAGGGGGTGGAGAGTTTCTTTGTTCCTTTCATGCATGAACTGTATAAAAACCTGAGAGTGTACAGTTAAATGGAACAATGGAGCTTGTCTCATTTATTCTAGGGAAATCCATATGGATCGGGTCTGTTGGATAGTCGGAGTGTCAGATAAGCTGTCGTGGTTGATGGAAGGGAAATCGTAAACGGTGGTGACCGTTACAATCGTGCGAGAAATGTAATCGAAAAAGAAATGTGCAAGTGCATGAAAAGAAAATTCCCTCAAAGAAAAGTAGGTTCCCAGACACGAATATTCTTTTCTGTAGGAACATGAGGTGAAATTGAAGGTTTGGTCGGTCGAATTTCGAAATCAATGGTGGCACCATCGGATCACAATACGCACACATTTTCTGATTTTCAAAAGACGGTTCTTTCGAAATTCGACCCGTGTATGGCCAGCATTGTTCTGAGGAAATCCATGTGTTTTTGTCTGTTCCTCTGTGTAGAATGGGTCTAATGGGAGTGGTTTCATAATTATCAGTCAGCCGTGCAGCTGCAGAGCACTAATAAGCACAGCTGCTGGGCCTTTATCCCTTTAGACGTGTTCCTATTGGAAATATCTCACCAAAAATTAAAATTTTGTTGCAGGGAATACCTAAAATCTGACTTGTATCTTAGATTGCGTACACACGATCAGTCCATCCGATGAGAATGGTCCGAAGGACCGTTTTCATCGGTTAACCGATGAACCGATGAAGCTGACTGATGGTTTGATGTGCCTCCACATCATCAGTTAAAAAACCGATCGTGTCAGAACGCAGTGACCTAAAACACAACGACGTGCTGAAAAAAACGAAGTTCAATGCTTCCAAGCATCTGTCGACTTGATTCTGAGCATGCGCGGCTTTTTAACTGATGCTTTTGCACACTAACGATCGGTTTTGACCTATCGATTAGGCATCCATCGGGTACATTTTAAAGCAAGTTCTTTTTTTGACCGAAGGATAATTGACCGATGGGGCCCACACACAATCGGTTTGACCGATCGTGTGTACGCGGCCTTAGGCAGACTTCTGAGAAAATTGGTGAGCCAATCACACAAGCAGGAAATTCTGTTTCTGAAACTCCGAAAGTGGAGTTACCCTTTAAGGGTCACGATCTGCTATATGTTTGGATAGCACCGTGGCCTAGTGGCTAGCACTCCTGCCTTGCAACATTAGCATCATTGGTTCACATCCCAACTATGAAATTACTTAGAGAAAGGGATATCACCGCTCCAGGCAGGTCAAACGAGGGTGAAAGCCTCTTCTCCAGATTAGAAGCCCCAGGTGCTGGCAATCTATGTAACAATGCAAATGGAAAGAAATTCTGGACAGCCGCTCTCCAAAAAAAAGTTTTTGCCTTTATTCAAAAAATGGATTCAAAAATACATGCCACAGCAGATCAGAACAAACAGAAGACCTGACGCATTTCACACTTACAAACAGTGCTTAGTCACTTAGCACTGTTTGTAAGTGTGAAACGTGTCAGTCTTCTGTCCATTCTGATCTGTAGAGCATTTGTATTTTTGAATCCATTTTTTAAATAAAGGCAAAAACTTTTTTTGGAGTGCGGCTGTCCAGAATTTCTTCCCATTTGCATTATGAAATTACTTACAAGGAGTTTGCATGTTCTGCTTGTGTGGGTTTCTTGACATACTGGCAGATTTTTGGGCTCCTGCCTAAATTGGCCTGCTAGTTAGGGGCTTAGATTGTAAGCTCTTTGAGGGCAGGAACTGATGTATACAATGTACTGTATATACACAATATATATGTAAAGCTCTGTGCACATTGTCAGCGCTGTATAAATACCTGTAGTAAATAATTTTACCTGTTTAACACCTGTGACAATAATGTCCATTTTGGGATAAACAAGGCAAAACCGTCTAATAGATGGGACTGGGAGGTTTTAATGTGTGTGTCTGTAGATCTTTGTAGCCCATAGCACCTTTCCACCAGTTCACTTTGATGCCAGCAATTGTATGCATGCAGTCATTGTACTTTAACTTATCAAATAGGTCATTAGTTTGCAAAGATTATTATCTTACCAGAACCAGAAGTGTGAAAAGAAGACTTGTACCAAACGCAGCTAAAACAGATATGGCAATGATAAACCACATGGATAGGCATTGAGATGGTGCTGTGTGGTAAAAAAAAATACAGTTTAGTTATATTGCCCACTAATATGTATATTAATAATCTGCTTATAATGCTTGAGAATAACACTAGACCTTTAAAATATGTAATAATTATAAATACTATTTAATGATACTAACTTATTATAAACTTGAATGTGGGCAGATAATGTTATTGTTATATTCAGTGGTGGCTGGTGCTCAATCTTCTTGGAGGGTTGGGGGGGGGGGGGGCCCAGGGAGCCAACCCCTCCATTAATTTGCTAATGTCACACAACTTGGTGAGCTTGGGGCGCAGTGCTCTGTGGCCTGAGCCCACCCTTTTTTTTAAGCCAAATTAAGCCTTTGGCTCTAATCATGTGCTTCGGAAAAAAAAGACCCCATTGAAATCCATGCTTCTGGTGCCCTGCATGTAGATTAGGGGCTGGGCACATCGATTAGGGAGGCTGTGCCCTGCATGAGTGGCCGCCACTGGTTATATTATTACTATTTTAATTATGAACAGCTAAACACAAGTCTTTTGATCCAGACATATCTGCTAGACCCCAAGTCATATTCTATAGTATGAGACCGCTTGGCAAACAACACTGCAGTTAAAGCGGGATTCCACCCGCGATTTCTTTACAAACAGTGTAGCTGCTGACTCTTAATAAGGACACTTACCTGTCCTAGGCGCCCACGATGTTGGCCCCCCGAGGCCGACCCCTCGATCCTGGAAGGTGTCGGCTTCACTGCCCATTTCCTACTGCGCGAGTCTTGCAGTGTTTTCTGAATGAGCGGCTGGTCTCTGGGATACACACAGTTCCCAGAAGGCAGCGCGACCCATTACCCAAAAGACACTGTGAGAAGGACGAGGAAGAAGACCTGCCGAACTGGAGTTAGAGGCAGATTAGGAACTTCCGCATGACAACCACCTTTTTTCTATTTTTTGCAGAATTTTTGTGTATTATTTTTTTTTTTTTTGGATGGAACTCAACTTTAAGCTCTAAACCCTGGTCTAGGACCCACCTTTTGACTGTTGGCTTTAGAAAATTAAAGCCCAAATTCAGGCATGGATATTTTTGTGTTTTAAAAATCTATAAAGCAGTAGTAAAGTGCGGTTAAAGGAAAAAAAATCCCCTCTAAGACAATGTCATAATGTGCTAGCATGCATCGCAATGAGGAGCCAGTAGTCCTGCTTCCCACTTATCAGAGCTTAAAGAGCTCCTGAAATAATAAAAATTGTCATGTTCAAGTGAAATTTAAAGACTTTTTTTTATTGAGAAAAAAAACAATAGTAGTGCCTGGAGATGGGCTTGAAATTTAAGGTGCGGTATTAGTAATCTCTTATGACAGCGGCCCTCTAGGGGCAAGAAATCGGGCATATACAGCAAAAACACCTTGTCAAACATTTTACCCATTTCTCTCTAAAATGCCCCCCCCCCCCAAAAAAAAGACAAACATTGACTATGGAGTTTTTGGTTGGCAATTTTTTTAAAGTCCAACAAGTCAGTCTATATGTAGGCTTCCCACTGTGATAGTCAGGAAATTCCTGTGATTCAGGTTTCACCTTGACTTTCCTGACTTTGGGCTTAAACCCGCCCTAAAGCAAAGCTCTGCCTACTTGCCATATCTCTCCAATGAAAATTAATCCCAAGGGTGTTGTCATTCTAGAGCAGGCATCACTGAATGGCGAACAGCGGTCCAGTTCCGGCCCCAGTAGCCATACTACCTGGACCGCAGGCTCGCCAAATAGTTGCCTGTGTGTCCTCTCCTCGCCTCCGGCTCGCCTACCCACCTGCTGCTACTGCTATGTGCACAGGGGCAGACTGACCATTGAGACACCCGGGCACTGCCCGAGGGCCCCATACCACTAGGGGGCCCCATCAGGGTTGCCAGGCTCAGTAAAACCAGGGACAGTATGTAAAAATCTGTGTTTTTTTTTTTAAATCTGTCCCTGATATGTCCGAAACCGACATGCTTTTGATGTGAAAATCCAGAAATTTTAGCTGCCCCGCCTCCGCACTGCCTCCTGGCATGGTGGCCATCTGTACGCCCGGGGGCCCCATAATCTTCTATTGCTCATGGGCCCCTGTATGTGCACAACATGGCAGGCATGCTGCGCGTGGGTCTGTCGTGTCCCTTCGATAGCATCGCAGCACTGCCTTTTCCCACACTGCCTAACTTATTCACACAAGATGAGAAGCGGCTGCTCTGGGCAAAAGGCGGGACTTTAAGTTCAGAAGCAGATGACGGGTTGCTACACAGCAGGGCGGTCTGATGTGTACAATGTATTATATGTGTAAAGCGCTGTGTATTTTGACAGTGCTATATAAGAACCTGTAATAAATGAATAAAAACTGAAAATACACCCCAACCCAGGAATTAAACTCAAACAGCAGGGTGAAGTAGATATGATAATATCAACTCTAATGCTCCATACACACGATCGGAAATTCCGACAGCAAAAGTCCGATGTGAGCTTTTGAATGGAAATTCCGAGAGTGTGTGTGCTCCATCTGACAAAAGATTAAAAGCTGATTCTCAAATTTCTCGACGGAAAAAAATCCTATCGGAAAATCCGATCGTCTGTAGCTATCCCGACGTGCAAAATTCTGATGCATGCTTGGAAACAATTGGACGCATGCTCGGAAGCATTGAACTTCTTTTTTTCGGCTCGTCGTAGTGTTGTACGTCACCACGTTCTTGACAGACGATAGTTCAAGCTCGAGCGTGGTTTTTCCAACGGAAAGAGTGCATTGAAAGTGGTATCTAAAAAACCAATGACTGCTACTTTCTGCAAAAATATAACTAATATTAATATTTTCGAATTCTTTAAATATTTTCTTGTTGTAATGATTCTATCTATCCTACACCTTCAGAAATTCAGATTTAGTTGTAGTAAACTGTACATTGACCAGTGTCTTGTGAGAGTAATCCCACAACAATGTATTCCATAGACATGTGCATTTGCATTTTCGTCCGACAATCTGTTTTTTTCGTTATCGTTTTAACAAACGATAACGAAAGCGCAAGAAACGAAAACCGAAAGATCCAACATAAAAAATGCTTTATTTTCATTTTCGTTGCGGTAAAAATTCGATATAGAGAGATTCGACATTATAGGGAAAAGATTCGACATTATAGGGAAAAGATTTGATATTATAGAGAAAAGATTCGACACTATAGAAATAATAGATTTGACATTACAGAGATTAGATTTAGATTTATGAGATAATAGATTCAACATTATTACTAGTCATACAACATTAGAATTCTTGTAGGCAGAATATTCAAACGGAAATGTACGATTCGACGCAAATATTCGACGTTCCGTCGAATATTCTTTTGACCATTCGACAGAAACCAAGTATTATTGGATTTTCGGACGAAAGCTATTCCCCAACGAAAAACAAAATAAATCAAAACGATTTTCGGGAGTAACTAAATAAATTTATTTTCCAAACGAAAACGAAAAAACAAAACAAAATATTCCAGTCTGCACATGTCTAGTATTCCACTGTGTTGGTAGTTGTAAGGCACAGAGACAACAATGGCACCTTCAGAAATTTGGAACAATTTTTATGATTTTTATTTATTTTTTATGGGGGGGGGGGGGGGGTTCAAGATCAGAAGACCTTTTTTTCTCCAAAGTCCTGCTTTAAAGCAGAATTAAGCCCCAACATTTATTATATTACAGCCTACCAATTCTAATGCTGCTTACACATGACCGTTTTTCGAGATGTAAAAAATAATGTTCTTTTTTCGGCGTCCTTTCTTCTATTTTCATCTGGTGATCCAGCCAGTAAGTCTGTTGCTTTTCAAAACAACACACTTCGCTAGATTCACGTAGGAGCGCGTATCTTTGTGCGGGCATAGCGTATCCTATTTACGTTACGCCTCTGCAACTTTTACAGACAAGTGCTGTATTCACAAAGCACTTGCTCCGTAAGTTGCGGCGGCGTAGCGTAAATGGGCCGGCGTATCCGTGCGCAATTCAAATTGGGCAGGTAGGGGGCGTGTTGTATTTAAATTAACGGTGATCCCACATAAATGACGTGCCGAACGAACTGCGCATGCGCCGGCCGTGGACGTATTCCAGTGTGCATGCTCCAAATCACGTCGCAAATAGTCACCGACGTGAACGTAACTTACGCCCAGCCCCATTCTGAATCGGCTTATGCAAATGACGTAAAATTTATAAAATTCGACGCGGTCCCGACGTCCATACTTAACATTGGCTACGCCATCTTTTTGTTGGAATATCTTTACGCCTGAAAAAGCCTTACGTAAACGGCGTATCAGTACTGCGACGGCCGGGCGTACGTTCGTGAATCGGCGTATCTAGCTAATTTACATATTCGACGTGTAAATCGACGGAAGCGCCACCTAGCGGCCAGCGTAAATATACAACTAAGATAGTCTGTAAGGAGGCTATAGCAGAACAACTTGAGGTATGTCTATTATGTAATATTATATTATTAAAGGAAAATTTCAGTTACACTGTAAACATGCACATTATAAATTATCTATTATAGTAGTGTATCGCCTGCAAGTCGCCTTTAAAAAAAAAAAAAAAAGGTCCTGCTATGATATGAACACAGATTCAGATTTTTTTTAAATACTGCTCTAATAGACGTGTTTCATTGTTTAACTTTACAAACAGTCACTATGAGAGGAAGATATACTAGCATTTACTAGTACTTACTTGGCGGGGAGGATGTGGTAGACTGACTTGTTGATGCAACAGTAGTTTCAGTATTACATTTAATTTTAGGACTTGCTCTGGCCATTGTTGGTGTTGTAGTTACCATTGGTGTGGGTGAAATTGGTGTTGGTGTTGAACTAGTTGCTGTTGTTTCTGTACCTGCAGTAGTTAAAGAACGTGTGGTAATTAAGGTGGTTGTTGGTTTTGTACTAGCGGTGGTTGAGGATACTGTTGTGGTCTGGGCTGGTGTTGATTTATTTGTTTTTGTAGTGGAAGACATAGTTGTAGTCCAGGTTAAGGGTGACTGAGTAGTTTCTATAGTTGTCCAGGTAGAAGATGATTCTGTAGTTTCTGTAGTTGATGGAGTAGTTGTAGTCCATGTTGAAGGTGATCCTGTAGTTGATGGAGTAGTTGTAGTCCATGTTGAAGGTGATTCTGTAGTTGATGGAATAGTTGTAGTCCATGTTGAGGGTGATTCTGTAGTTGATGGAGTAGTTGTAGTCCATGTTGAGGGTGATTCTGTAGTTGATGTAGTAGTTACAGTCCACGTTGAAGGCGATTCTGTAGTTGATGTAGTAGTTACAGACCATGTTGAAGGTGATTCTGTAGTTGATGGAATAGTTGTAGTCCATGTTGAGGGTGATTCTGTAGTTGATGGAGTAGTTGTAGTCCATGCTGAGGGTGATTCTGTAGTTGATGTAGTAGTTACAGTCCACGTTAAAGGTGATTCTGTAGTTGATGTAGTAGTTACAGACCATGTTGAAGGTGATTCTGTAGTTGATGGAATAGTTGTAGTCCATGTTGAGGGTGATTCTGTAGTTGATGGAGTAGTTGTAGTCCATGCTGAGGGTGATTCTGTAGTTGATGGAGTAGTTACAGTCCATGTTGAAGGTGATTCTGTAGTTGATGGAGTACTTGCAGTCCATGTTGAGGGTGATTCAGTAAGTTCTGTAGTTGGTGGAGTAGTTGTAGTCCAGGTTGAAGGTGATTCTGTAGTTGATTTGGTAGTTGCAGTCCATGTTGGGGGTAATTCTGTAAGTTCTGTAGTTGACGTTGTAGTTGTAGTCCATGTTGAGGGTGACTCAGTAAGTTCTGTAGTTGATGGAGTAGTTGTAGTCCAGGTTGAGGGTGACTCAGTAAGTTCTGTAGTTGATAGAGTAGTTGTACTCCAGGTTGAAGGTGATTCTGTAGTTGATGGAATAGTTGTAGTCCATGTTGAGGGTGATTCTGTAGTTGATGTAGTAGTTACAGACCATGTTGAAGGTGATTCTGTAGTTGATGGAATAGTTGTAGTCCATGTTGAGGGTGATTCTGTAGTTGATGGAGTAGTTGTAGTCCATGTTAAGGGTGATTCTGTAGTTGATGTAGTAGTTACAGTCCACATTAAAGGTGATTCTGTAGTTGATGTAGTAGTTACAGACCATGTTGAAGGTGATTCTGTAGTTGATGGAGTAGTTGTAGTCCATGTTGAGGGTGATTCTGTAGTTGATGTAGTAGTTACAGGCCACGTTGAAGGTGATTCTGTACTTGATGTAGTAGTTACAGTCCATGTTGAAGGTGATTCTGTAGTTGATGGAGTACTTGCAGTCCATGTTGAGGGTGATTCAGTAAGTTCTGTAGTTGATGGAGTAGTTGTAGTCCAGGTTGAAGGTGATTCTGTAGTTGATGGAGTAGTTGCAGTCCATGTTGGGGGTAATTCTGTAGGTTCTGTAGTTGACGTTGTAGTTGTAGTCCATGTTGAGGGTGACTCAGTAAGTTCTGTAGTTGATGGAGTAGTTGTAGTCCAGGTTGAGGGTGACTCAGTAAGTTCTGTAGTTGATGGAGTAGTTGTAGTCCAGGTTGAAGGTGATTCTGTAGTTGATGGAATAGTTGTAGTCCATGTTGAGGGTGATTCTGTAATTGATGACGTAGTTGCAGTCCATGTTGAGGGTGATTCTGTAGGTTCTGTAGTTGATGTTGTAGTTGTAGTCCATGTTGAGGGTGACTCAGTAAGTTCTGTAGTTGATAGAGTAGTTGTACTCCAGGTTGAAGGTGATTCTGTAGTTGATGGAGTAGTTGTAGTCCAGGTTGAAGGTGATTCAGTGTATTCTGTAGTTGATGGAATAGTTGAAATCCAGGTTGAAGGCAATTTTGTAGTTTCTGTAGTTGATGTAGTAGTTGCAGGGGATTCTGTAGTTTCTGCGGTTTGTGAGGTCGCTATAGTCCAGGTTGAAGGAGACTCAGTAGTTTCCATAGTTGAAGGAGCAGTTCTAGACCAGGTTGAAGGCCATTCAGTTGTTTCTATAGTGGATGAAGTAGTTTTAGTCCAGGTTGAAGCTGTTTCAGTTATTTCTCTTGTTGATGGTCTAGTTGTGGTCCAGGTTGAAGGAGGCTCAGTAGTTTCAATCGTTGATGAAATAGCTGTAGTAGAAGTTGCAGTAGTAGTAGTAGTAGTAGTAGTGGTAGTTGTGGTGGGTGTCAGTACTGTAAATTTTGGTCCAATTCTAATTGCGACGAAGGTAGAATTGTTATCATCATATCCCAGTGAATCAAACGTAGTGGTGCAAACCGGTGTTGTAACTGCCTGGATACTAAATGTAGCCCTTGAGTTGTTTGTTGCACTGGTAGTAATGTAACCTGTGAGGTTAAACTTGGTACTAATGTCAATTGTTATGAAAAGATTCTGGTTGGTCAACACTGTAGAAAACAATGTCTCCACTGTTGCAGTGACCACTGATACATTTACGACTAGTTGAGGTTTTGCTGCATTTAGGCCCGTCATATTACCCTGTCCTAATAAATTAAACGTAATGTCTGACATTGACAGCATTTCCAGGGTGGCCTGCACAATTTTAGAGTTTTTGCTTGGCACGTACGCACTTATTATCAGTGAGACTGGTTTGCTAAGGTTGAATGTAAGAATTCTTGGGGGAATATTGTATGTTTCTGTAGGGTTTATGCCCACGGTTGTAGAGGTAATAGGTGCCGTGATAGGTACTGTGCCAGCAGCTGGAAAAGTGGCATCTTCAAATGCAGTAGTTTCAGGTTTATCTCCTGTCCTAGCCTCTGCTGAAGGAGACAGGAAGAAAAAAGTCAAAATGAACTTTCAGTTTAAGCTGTTAAATACAATTCAGATATATCAAAACACACAGGGGCAAGGGGGGTTTGTTTTCTTTAAAAAAATAGCAACAGCCTGAACAGAGAAGCATATCCCCTGCCAGCTGGATGCAGGTAAAGACCCTTGCTCTCGGTGTGAAGGCAGTGGTCTCTCCAACATGTCCTTGCTGAGTCAGAACTTGAACAATCCGATGAACAAGAAACATTAGCATCACTGATTACAAGCTATAGAACTTACCTACTGCGTTTCCTGAAAATAACCCAGGGTGTTATATTAATTTTGGCAACAAAAAACATACTAGGGCTTTTTTTCGGTGTAGGTCTTACCATGTAATGTGCTGTCTTCTCTTTCCCTCTCTCTCCCTGCCTGGCAGGAATACACAGTGTGAACTGTGTTAAAATGCTTATAATCCACTTTATTACAGTAGTATATAATGTACAATGTGTGTGTTTCTGTGATATAATTGTGCCAAATACCTTTGATATAGCGCCGCATTGCGCTTCTGTGACCCGCCAGAGCTCTCTATTGCTACCCGCAATCAGGGCTGTTTGAAGGAATTTGGGGGCTCCAAGCAAAATGGACATGGAGGCCCCCCAACCCCCCATGTTCTTTTTACTCCTCCCTCCCTGTGTCCTTCTTACTCCCCCTCCCCCTCCCTGTGTCCTCCTTTCCCTCCCCCTCTCCCTATGTTCTTTTTACTCTCCCTCATGTTTTTATTTACTTTTCCCTCCCCCTCCCCCTGTTTTTTTACTCCCCCATGTTCTTTTTACTCTCCCCTCCCTCCCTATGTTCTTTTTACCCAGCCTCCCTACCGTACCGCATGGCAGGAGATTCAGTTTCCTGTTCCCGGCCGGACTGACAGGAAGTGAGCACTCAGTGTGCACTTCCTGTCAGGATCCACATTTGACACTATAACCAAAAATAATAAAGGGCATCTATAGAACAAATGGTTGGATTGTTGTTGTAAAGGTTGTAACCTGCAGAACATCAGTATCCTGTGGCTTTCTCCTTGAACTTTTTTCATTAGGTGTGTAGTCTCTGGTCTGTTGCTGGTCTGGTTCGCAGTGCTGCTCTGTCTGGCAGCAAATACTGGGCTATTATCACTGCTGGGCCATGTGTGTAGTCTGAGTAATCCTGCCCACCACCTGGGATCACAGAGTTGGTGGAAACGTAACTGCTGTGGATTGTGAGAAGGATAGAGTCTGCCGGAAGGACCTATGACTTGTGGGTAATGTAGTCCCTCAGGGAAACTAATCCTGTACTACAGATGAGCTCTGAAATGATAGATCCCAGCATTACCAGAGCTCTGGAGAGAGGTAAAGGAAGGACCATTTTTGGGCTATAGACATTCACAGAGAGGAAGTGGTGGAGAACACATATTATGTAAGAGGCTGCTGTTAAGTTAGTTTGCTGCAGTGACAGGGATGCAAGGCGGCTGAGTAGAGGACATCCCCTGGTGTGTGGGAATGCCACTATTGAGCCTGGTGTCACTATATGATTGAGACCCTTCCACACTTTATTTAAGGGAACAGTATTGCTTACTGGGGACATCATTCAGACATCTACACTTGGGTTCAGAGGGATTTGAGCCCCAATGCTAGTAGGCGAGGGTTTGTCAAAAACTGTCCTAGCATCACCTCTTAGTGCGTTCCATAGTATAGGGATAAGGGGTCACTGGCCTGCTTTTTTCTTTTTTTTGTTACCAAATGTAATGTTGCAATTGTTTGAAGTGTTTTTTGCATTTTTCCATTCTTTGATTTTTGAATTATTGTGCATTGTTGCAATAAATATCCACCCTTCAGCCTTGGTGTGTCATAGAGCTTGCTTTAAGAGTTGTGGGCACTGGGAACAGGGGATCTAAGAAAACAGTGGCTCCTTTGCAGGTAAGAGCTACAGGTGTTGGTTGCACACAGGTCTGTAAAGTCAGCTATACCAGAGTGGCAACTGGTGTTTTTTTCTTTTGGAGGGCGGCAAATAGCCACCCTCCCGGTTGGTCGTTAGGCCAGCCTGCGGCAGCGACGATGACTCCCCCCCCCATCGACGGACAGTCGGGACATCAGGAAGTGAGATTTCCCCAAATCTCCCCAGGGATGAAAACTCTTATTCTTTCCAAGATGAAAATAAAAAAATTGCCTGTAGTTCTACTTTAAGATCTTTTTTTATGATGCACCTCACCTATTCACAAGACCACCATAAAGAAATAAAGAACATGTTTAGGGGTCTTTGAACTGTAAATGGACTTTGTAAATTACAGACCACTAGATCAGGAACAGGGTGGTAAACATAACTAACACATTGTACCTAAGAACCTTTTTGCATTGATATAT
Organism: Rana kukunoris; assembly: GCA_029574335.1. Lineage (NCBI taxonomy): Eukaryota > Metazoa > Chordata > Amphibia > Anura > Ranidae > Rana > Rana kukunoris. The sequence goes on from CM056057.1 coordinate 55,526,355, forward strand.
TATTCCTGTGATTACATTATCTACAGTTATTTAGCTACTAAACTTTAAGGCACAGCCATCAAGGCAATAGAAAAGAAAGTCTCTGACAATGAGATTGTCAAAGCCCCTACCTACTGCCTCTGCAAAATCCCTTACTGACCATTTAACTTTTTTTGTTAGCCACATTTTTTTTTCAAGATTTGGTGTCCCACACACACCTACATTTATTTCTATGATCAAATACTAGATTTTTTAGAAGCTTGGAGGTTGGTGATATAATTGGGGAAAATTGAAAATGTTTAAGAAAACAAGAAATATATTATGTGCAATTGCTAGAGAAAGGTATACATATTTAAATGTACACAGGAGCTAGTTAGTTTAAGCTAGTTTGTTAAATCTGTTTATCTGTTTACTTTCTCCAATCCAATCATGTGAGTCTAGGTAATCACATAATAGTCATGTCTACACATTTTTACCATGCTAATGACCGACCGTGCTTTTGACAATTTGGATACCTATAGTTCTATCTAAAGGACAAACCCATAAATGCTTTCACTACTCCCTAGGCAGCTCTTAATTTTATTTACAGACCCTGACATAATAGTCTTGCCAATGATCTTTAGAACGTAGATAACCGTTGAAACCATCCCAAAACAAATTCATTGCTGCTTGTCTAATTATATTTTTAATTAAATTATCTAAACCGAATTAAAGTGGAAGTAAACTTCCATCTTTTGCTCTTGCCTATAGGTAAGCCTATAATAAGGCTTACCTATAGGAAGTGTAAATATCTCCTAAATGTGCACCATTTTGGAAATATTTACATTACATGAAGCCAGTGACATCACTGGCACATGTGCTCTGAATGAACGGCCACCCATGCCATTCCTTCAGAGCTCTGTGGCGTGAACAGTGTCTCCCACACGCAAGCTCCGTAATGACGTCATCTCAGACTCTGGCTCTGTGACTGCCCAGAGGCAAGATGGGTGAAGATGGAGCCCCTGCAGTGCTGACTTCTCACAGGAGGATTTTAATGTAAGTTTACTATAATCTATTGTTACTTTACATTGTAGCAAAGTATCATTTCTTCAGTGCTGTCACATGAAAAGATATAATAAAATATTTACAAAAATGTGAGGGGTGTACTCACTTTTGTGAGATACTGTGTATATATACAGTGTATATATATATATATATATATATATATATATATATATACTGTATATATATATATATATATATACACACACACACACATATATATATATATATAGTGGGGAAAATACATTTTAAACCCCTACAGATTTTATACATTTGCCCACGTAAAGGGTCTATAATTAAAAGAGACAGAATATCAACCAAAAAGAGCAACCAAAAATCCAGAAAAAACCCCACTGCACTTTCTCCCAATCCTGAATCATTTAGATGTTTATTGACAAGCTTCAGGCGGGCCTGTACATGTGCCTTCTTGAGGAGTGGGACCTTGCAGGCCTCTTTCGAACCGCTGGTGACGTCACGTCGCAGAGTTGTGTTCCAAGCCAGCATTTTATGCTTTATACAAAAGTTTACTTGACTGTCCAATTTGGATTTTAATATATTTTTTATATAAACAGGATTATGCTATGGATATCTCCTGATTATTCTCCTTACGTGCCAACACTGAAAGATTGTCTCTGCGGGACACACAAGAACTGCTGGGGATACAACACTGGATTCTGAGGATACCTGAGGATACAGGCACAATACATATTGAGAGTTGGTGAGGAGGGAAGCACAACTGATTGCCCTTATCTGCACGTTATGTGGAGCATTAATTGCACTAGAAGATTTGATTTTGCACTGTGAAGACTGCATGAACTAGCACTTCATCTATGAACTTTATTTATGTACTGATTATTACTATTGTTTTTTGGTTTAATCAAGGAGGATTTGAGGGTTTATTTGAAGTAACACTCTACCCCTGCATAGGGCATTAACATTTTTAAGACAGCACTGGGTTTAACACATAGCACAACTAAAAATTAATGACAACAATATTAACAGCAACAACGATAATAATGGCAACTATTATTATTGATATTATTTATTTTTTCATCACTATTGTTGGAAAAAAATGTTGTAATATTTTTATACTTATCGTCAATTTGTTTTTCTTAAAGTCCATTAAAAGACATAGGAATATAGTAGTTCATAGATATTTGGGTTATACTAATGTCCTCGGGAAATTTGGACGCTGGCAAACAAAAACTTTAAGGTTGCCCCCATATAACTCCACCCCCAACTGTTATGCCTCAATTTTGTGAGCAAGCAATATATAAGGTCATATTGCAAAGTGACAAGAGTAAAGGATTTTATGGTAAGTACAACAATCTAATTTTCTTTATCATCCAAGGAGAGAACATCTATATAGTAATTAGTACACATTTGGGAAGGCCAAAAAAAGTCTGAGGGGTGGGCACCAGCCACTGAAAGATCCAAGATGTGGAATCTAGTAAAAAAAAAAGGTTTGAACCTATTAACACTGTGACAGGAAGTCAGGTAAATCTGTGTGTGTTGTCACAGACGGGAGATACATTTCTGCCTCGTTTAGACAATACACTAATTACTATTAGGCATCGGCTGCAGAAATAGCCAGAAAGGTTTAGGGTATTGGAAAACTTCAGCTGTTCAGAATGAGGTAATTAAGGCCTCTATAAATCATCCAAAAGGATGACTATTGATTGCTGCATCCTGAGGCTTTTTGAGTGAAGGAGAGCAGTGACTTCTGAAGAGGTGAGGTGCTTGTTGATATTTCTGTGTGATAAATATCAAAGAGACTTTTTGTTTTCTGCTGTATGACCAGCAGTGTCTGCCCAGCAGTAGGCTGTGCCAGACTCCATAGGTAGGTTCCTGTGTTGTGAAGGTAGACGCTCCAAGTGGCAAGGGTTTATTTTATGTTTTGTTTGTTTATGCTGTTTTGATGCTTGCACTTGTATCCAGCAATATGGAAAAATAAACCATATCCTTTGTTTTCAACCATCCTCAACTGCCTTTCTCTACAGTTCAGCGTGTGGTGAACCCATCTAGGGGGTCACACACACCGGCTAGCGAGCTAATTCCTCACAACACCTAAATGCTAGTTGAAAAGCCAGCCAGGGCAAATACAGTATGTAAATTGCCATTGCCAGGGGGAAAGGGATATCGAAGATCAAGCTGATGTTCCAGAACAGAACAGGTAAACAGGGAATAGCTAAATGATGGAATTATGGACATCAACTAACAATGTGGAAGACAACCAAACATTCTATAAAACACAAAATTGAAAAACTATAAAGTCTCTAAAATGAACAAAATGAGAAAGTTGCTCTCTCTTAAAAGCCCCATTTATATTTACAGTATTTTATTTATCTACAAGTTTTATACACAAACTGTGTCAATCATTCCTGCAGCCCTAACAACAAATTTGCTCTGGATGGAGTGAAATAATTGGGACTTGCAGGATCAGGTGGAACAATGTGCGCATTAGACATGTGACTAAACATACAATGGGCTTTTAAAGGGGACTAGCTTCTTGCTCAACTTCCCACCTTCCCCTTTCTTGGCCAGCTAGGCTGCATGCTCAGATTAAGGGTCTGGTATGGATTTCCTGGGAGACATTATGAATTTTTTTTTGTGAGTTACTCCCTTAGAATTTATATCAGACTCAAAAGCACTTTTAACCCTTTGCTGGCCACTAGCTGGGGGTTAAAATCGCCCTGCTAGCGGCCGAAAAGCGTCACTAAAATGACGGTAAAGCGGCCAGTGTCTCAGTATGAAAGTGCCTAAAAAATCACTGCTTCCAGCGGCATCGTGTTTTAAATAAAGAACAAGTATTGGTACATGTTCTCCAGGGCAGTGCCCATCAACTCCCCCATGCATTTTTTTTTGGCCGCCTTGCCTATTAGCCCGGGAACTGGGATTTTTTTTTATTTGACAGATTTAGCTCTTATTGATTCCAATGGGGTTCAGGTTTGGCCTACAAACTACTTTGTAGTTCAAAGTTCAAAGATCCCTTTTTAAACGAAACCCAGGGTAGTTTGGCTCATCAGGAACAAAACTTGTCTCTGGACAGCCGCAATCTGAACAAATTGTAGCCTTTATTAAAAGGAGAGCACTACAAGTCACAGCAAATTAAAATAAACCACGATTTTTGACGTGTTTCGCACTGAAACTAGTGCATAGTCATAGCTATAGTTTGGCTCATCACTATTGGTTATCATCACAATTGCTATCACTATGGGATAACACCCACCTTGATCAGATTTCTGCTAAAAGTTAGCAGAACAAATTGACCCAAACAGTTAGCTATTTACGTTGTCCAAGTCTAGATCTTCCACACAGGAGGATTTAAATGAAAAAAAAAAAAGAACGAAACCTTTACAACTCCTTTAAGTTTAAATCTTAAACGAAACCTCAAATTTTCTGATACTAACATTAAGCTAGCCCTTAAATAATCCCGGCTTTTTAATAACTCCTCCTTCCGTATACCCAATTTATACTTATTTTCTAAATTTAATCCATATAAATCCACTATTTAATGACCCTGTAATCTATAGTTCATGAAATATTTTCTTACTGTGTTTTTGTCCATGTAATGTCCTCTGTAAGCTTGCAAACCTCTCCTTTTTCTTCCTCATCTCCATTTGGAAACAGGCAATGTGGGACCATGGAGAGAAAACATAACCACTAGACATGTGCAGTTCAAAACTAAATAAAACTAAATAACTAGATTAATGGATGGAAAAAAAAACACATTTTGTTAGTCTGTGTCCATGTAGTGAATATGTATGGGAGTGGTTTTATAATTATCAGTCATCTTCTGCACCTGCAGGGTTCTAATGAGAAAATTGGCAAAGCCTGCATCCCTTTAGATGTGATTTCCCTTTGGAAGTATCTTATATAACATTTTTGTAACCTAGACCTCTTTCACATTGAGGCGTGGAGCCGCGGTGACGGTATAGCCGTGCTATTTGTAGCGCCGCTATACCGTCGTATTTACCGCGATATTTGGGCGCTAGCTGTGAGGTTTTGACCCCCGCTAGCGGCCGAAAAAGGGTTAATACCGCCCGCGTTGCGGGTGGTATTACCACGCTATTACCGCGGTTTCCCATTGATTTCAATGGGAAGGCGCGGTATAGGAGCGGTGAACTTTTGGAGCGTTCCTGCTAGCGCACCGCTTCAGTGTGAAAGCCTTCGGGCTTTCACATTGAACACTACAGGGCATGATTTTTCATGCGGTATAGCAGCGCTATTTTTAGCGCTGTACTGCATGAAAAACGCCTCAATGTGAAAGGGACCTTAGTGAAGACTTCTGGTAAAATCAGTAAGCCAATCACTTAAGCAGGAAATTAAATTTCCAGGGGGGGGGGGGGGGGCGTCTGTACACCATCTATGTACAGAATGCTTCCAGATAGCCATAATTCAATTTACAGAAAATTACAGAGCTGCAGATTGAAAAGGAAATCTAATTTGTAATAACATTCAATTACAATATGACATGAGTTGCAATTGTATATTGTTATTTTTTTTTGCATTTTTTTTCCAGGATAGTGGAATTTCCCTTTAAGTTAGCCTACTTCAATTGATAATTTTTAAAAAAAACAGAGCTTAGAGTCATTTTAGGTCATTGCGCTGAAAAATCACATTTTGCTGAGGGCTACTGATTTGTAATGACTCAGCTGTCTATGTAAAGACTTCAAAGTTTTTTTATTTTTTTTCAGCATAATGCAGCTCCAGCTCTATTTCAGTAAATGGCCTTGTAGCCATAAAAAACATACTGGTGGCAAGTTTTTGAAAAATGAATCTGCTAGAAAAGAGTCATCCACGTCTAACTTTTTTTATACAAGTGGAAAGCCCTTGAAAAAATAAATATTCAAAAAAAATAAAATAAAAATAAAATAAAAACCTAATATAAAACAAATGTTCTTCACCATAAATCACTTTCATTCTAATAATTCTGCAATTCCTTACCAGTGATGCCCAAGACCAGTAGGAAGATTGCTCCGAGTTTTAATCCCATCTCTTATGTCTTTCTCTCCCATATGCAACAGAGCTAAAAAACCTTTTGGTCAGCGAGAAAATTGTGTATATACTGTAAAGGACAAAAGGGTTGGTCCTTTATCACAACTCTTTTGTTAGGCATCTGAATTAGAAGTATGTCTGTGGGAGAACTTTCTAAGTACTACCGATAATCTCTGACCTCTATGTGTATGCTCAACAATTATTAACATCTTTGTGTGATTGTTTCATAAAATATAGAACGTCAGCTAACAAGTTAAAACAATCACTCAACTGCTATTGCTATCCAGGAAAGACTGCAACTGTGTTAGCGTTAGAAAAGAATAGACATGTGCATTCATTTTCGTCCGAATGCATCTTCGTCCAAATATCAGCTACTTTTGTTATTGTTTTAACAAACGAAAACAAAAGTGCAGAATACGAAAACCAAAAGATCCGACATACACAAATGCTTTATTTTCAATTTATTCGGTCGAATGTGTCTAACCTTAACTCTTAGTCCAAGAATATTCTACATAGAAAGAAAAGATTTAACATTCTAGAGAGAAAAGATTCAACATTATAGAGAGAAAATATCGCTGCTGGAATTGGGTGGGGAAAGTAAAATAAAAATAATGATGAACCATAACAGGCCAAATGCCCTCAACATGGGGGGGGGGGGGGGGGGGCTGGGGGGTGCTTTGGGGCAGGGGGATTAGAAAAGGGAGAGAAGGAGAAGCAGCTGTCAGCTAAAAAGCTATACAGGGTGATCAGTGTTCACAACTGTCCCTCCCACTGAACTGATTAAACCCCACTGTGAACCAGGAGAACCATCTAGGATCGGCCCTGCAGCCAGAACATCAGGAGGTGCTTTCCGGTGTCAGGGAGCTGCAAAAGCAGAAATGCGGGAGACTCCCGCACCTCGTGGGAGACTTGGGATGTCTGCGTAATTGATGATGATTCTACATCGGGGACATAATTTTCTTTTGGTGCAGAGGGGGCATGCTCGGATAAAGGTCTGGAATGGATTTGGGGGGACCCCACCGCAATTTTTTTTTCAACTATTTTTTTTAAACTATTTTTTTTTTTTTTTTTTACATTCAGCTGTCAGTGAGGAACACTGCAGACAGCTGATGACTCATCAGTTGTTGAGAATGCGGTAGCCGTCATCCCAGCCCGCTCCTTCGCAACCAGTAATATACAGTGTATTTAAAGAGCCAAAAAATGCAAAATGCATGAAAACTGCATGCAAAAACGCATAAAAAATAGCGTTTTTAACCACTTGCCGACCAGCGCACGCTAATATGGCATGGACAGGCAAAAGGACATACAGGTACTTCCCCTTTAAATTGACCCTGCCGCAAGCTCTCTGACCACGTCCCATGATCGGGCCAGGGAGCTCAAGAATGGAGAGATGTTGTGTGTAAACACAACATCACCCCATTCTGCGGAGTGACACTGTCACTGATGGTGTTCCCTGTCATCGGAAGATGTCATGTAGCCACGCCTCCTAAGGTAAGAATCACTTCCTAGGGAACACTTAACCCCTACAGCGCCACCTAGTGGTTAACCCCTTCAATGCCAGTTACATGTTTACAGTAATCAGTGCATTTTTATTTTCTGACCGCTTTATCTGTGGTTACACCATCTGGTAAGGAGATCATCACACTATACCACTTGGGTGTATAAGAGGTGGAAGATACACACATACACACTGTCGGTTTGTGTTTGGAAGTCACATTATCATAGAAGATTTGACTCACCCACCGATTGAATCGTTCACTTTGGGGACTTTTTCTATGGAATTAATTTTTTTATTTAACTTTTTTTTTTTTCATTGCTATATATTGTTTTTTCACATGTATTCAATATTCTATGTTATTCAAACTTATATGTGCACATAATTTGTTCATATTTATCTTTTAGTCCACCCCTTTGGGAAAGGGATTTTCATATTAAGTGATATTATTTGCACCTGGGTAGTAACACTCAGGTTATAAAATACTAGTAAAAAAAACTGTTAATAAAATGCCATAAAACTATCCCCTATTTTGTAGACGCTATAACTTTTGCGCAAACTGATCAATGAACGCTTATTGCGATTTTTTTACCAAAAATATGTATATGCAAAACGAAACTGACAAAAAGTATTTTAATATTCACAGCTTCGTAAAGCCCATTGAGTCATTTTTTGCCAATACATAAATGTTGTCGCCTTGTCATATGAGCTTCACCTGTGACTAATAATGGATCAATTAGGTCTCAGGTGTGTATAAAAAGAACACCAGTACACTAGACCTTCTCAACTGCAACTAGACCATTGCAAACATCCCTAAGATTCACCCGGAGACTAAAGTGTTGATTATCAAGAGGCTGAAGACCAGATCCACTGCTGATGTGGCAGACACCTTCAATGTGTCTCAGAGTCAAGTTCAGAGGATAAAAAAAAGATTTGAAGAGACTGGAGACGTTTTGGATAAGGCCAGGTCAGGCCGACCCCACAAGACAACTGCTTGAGGAGACCGTTTGTTGGCTCGAAAATCCAAGGCCAGACCATTTTCCACTGCAGCAGAGCTCCACGAGACCTGGTCACCTGAAGTCCCTGTGTCAACAAGAATAGTGTTTTGGATTCTGTCTTGAAATGGCCTCCATCGTCGAATCGGTACCCATAAGCCAGCACTAAACAAAAGCCAATTGAAAAACCGTGTGGCATTTGCCAAGGGCCACAGCCTGCTAAAAGTGGCAGAAGGTGGATTTTTCGAATTAATCTTTTGTTGAATTACACCACAATATTGCAGGAGCCCTACTGGAACCCACATGGAGCCGATATTTACCCAGAAGTTAAGTTTGGTGGAGGCAAAATCATGGTCTGGGGTTACATCTAGTATGGGGGTGTGCGAGGGATCTGCAGGGTGGAAGGCAACATCAATAGTCTAAAATACCAAGAAATCTTAGCTACCTATTATATTCCCAACCATAAAAAAGGCCAAATTTTGCAGCAGGATGGCGCTCCATCGCATACTTCCATCTTTACATCAAATTTCCTTAAGGCGAAGAAGATCAAGATGCTCCAGGATTCGCCAGCCCAGTCACCAGACATGAACATCATTGAGCATATGTGGTGTGGGATAAAAGAGGAAGCATGGAAGACGAAACCAAAGAATATTGATGAACTCTGGGAGGCATGCAAGACTGTTTTCTTTGCTATTCCTGATGACTTCATCAATAAATTGTATGAATCCTTGCCAAACCGCATGGATGCTGTCCTTCAAGCTCATGGAAGTCATACAAGATATTAAATTTGGATCTCACAGCACCACTACTTAATTTGCTGACAAAGTTTTACCTTTCTGTCTTGATTAAATGATAAATCTTTTTTTCAGTGAAACTAATTTATTTCAGTGCATTAAACATCATTTGGGAGGGCTTTAGCTTTTCATATGAGCTATTTCTAACACCAATTGATTAATTAAAAGTCAGGTTAATAGCAGGAGTTTCTACAAAATAGAAAAGCGACACGACTTTTGTCAGGGACTGTATTGCTCTCCACTCTGAGCAGACTGAGAACTGAGTGATCAGCCATCATGTGATCGCTCAGTTCTCTGGCTTAGAGCCAACTTGGGATAGCTGCAGCATCACACCAAAGCTGCAGCAAAGAGGTAAGTATTGATGTTGTTTTTTTGTTTTTTTTTTAAACACCACATACGTCACCTTTTAATTAAAATTATTGTCTACATATAATGCAGCTAGAGTAGCATGTCTTTTTAACTCAGCTGCTTTTAGTAACATAATTTTTATTAAAATTCCATCCATATATGTAGGATGAACGAAAATTCAATATCTACTATAATGTGCATACGTACCGTGCCACTTATTTCACGTTCTTGGAATTTTGTATGGCATGACTTTTAGATACCAAACTGTTCAAGATTTGCAATTTGCAGCCCTTTGTTTGAAATTCATTGCATGACAAACTATTTAAATAGTTGATAAGGCAATATATGTTAGAGATTGCAGAACAGGAAAAAAAAAGAAAAAAAGAAGTGAGTTCTTATATACTGCAAGGCAAAATCTTTACATTCAATGTGGTTTATCAGCAGGCTGGTATGTACATTCATGATATATAATATAACAATGTCAGATGAAGGATATTTAAGATGTCTTATGACAGTTTCTACCCCATGCATCATACATTCCTCAATAACATATAGGGTATTATATGGATGAAATTATTTAAGGGAATTGGATGGGTTAAACTGTGTCCTTTTACATAAGTTTCAGTTTTTGAAGGATACTTATTAGCAGAATTTTAATTTATTTTAAATGAGAAGTATGGCTAAAAATCTTTTGGCCTTACTTTTCCTATGGGCTCCAGGAGGGCACTTAGTTCTGCCAACAGCGGGCTAAATGCTGAATCCGGTGTATTCAGCCAACAGCGGGCTAAAGCCTGATGTCAGCCGGTCCGGACTCTGGAGAGATCCCAAATTTAATGTCAGGACTGGCAGCTGACTCCTTCTCTCAGCCCTTTAAAGTCACGTGACGCAACATGTCGGGAGGAGCCGGGTGACATCACTACTGGTAACGGCCGAGACCCGAAGTTCAGATTTTGTTAGCATTCGGCCCATGTGTGACCCCATGGTCTCAGATTTTGCCATGGTGTCGCATTAAGTATGCAGTTGGTGGAGAAATATTTATTTTGCACGATTGGAGATTTTTTTTTTTTTTAACCACAGCAAGAATTCTTTCTAGAGGATTTTCAAGCTTTTATGTCATATTTTTGTTTGTACAGTTGGGACTTTAATATATATTATTGATTTATCACATACAACAGGACTTATTTTTATTATTATAATCTTATTTGCTTGATATTGTATATATACTAGTAATTGTGCACCTTTATTTTGTCATTTATAGCGCCCCTTTGCACCTTTATTTTGTCATTTATAGCGCCCCTTTACACGTTTTTTGCACTTCCTGTATGTAGACCGGTGCGGTCTGTATTCTCCACTGCAGGTGGCGCTCCTCCACAGTGGCAATGCAGATGGGGGAGGAAGTGCATAAGAACGTAGTCCTTCTATGGTATCATCAGTCACAGGGAAGCAGCTGATTGGATGCTGGAACCCCATGTGACTTTGGTGTCCATCTTGGGTCAGGCAGAGTCTATTTGAGAACAAGAAAACTCCTGCGCACGGGTGGATTGTCCAACACTTATTCGAAGATCTTCATAGAAAGTCAAATAATTGTCAAGAATGGTAATAGCAGAGGCCTTGCTGCCCTTCGTGGATGGGGAAGTCCTGGCAGAAAACAGAGAAAGAAAAGAAAGGCGCACCAGCCTGGTGTATTACCGCTTGACAATTTATTAAATAATAGCAATATTAAAAACTACTCACAAAAGACATATCAAACAGGCTTGTCAACAGGCAATGAGGTATATTCCCCTCAGACCGCACTCCACAATGGGGGGATTGGAAGTATGTTGCTCCTGTCTGACGCGTTTCAAGGCGTCTGGGGCCTCTTCATCAGAGCTCAGCAGTGCACCAGACGCCTCGAAACGCGTCAGCCAGCAGCAACATACTTCCAATCCCCCCATTGTGGAGTGCGGTCTGAGGGGAATATACCTCATTGCCTGTTGACAAGCCTGTTTGATATGTCTTTTGTGAGTAGTTTTTAATATTGCTATTATTTAATAAATTGTCAAGCGGTAATACACCAGGCTGGTGCGCCTTTCTTTTCTTTCTCTAGAGTCTATTTGAGATTACAATTTTAAAAATAAGATAAAGTTGGCAGCAACAATACAAAATAGTGTTGAATAAATCAAGGTGACTAAGCAGCTGCACGTTTAAGTGAGAACACCACTTTTAGCAAACAAACATAAAAAAGTATAGCGCTACTATTAAGCAAGCAAAACAAATTTAATAATTTTTCAGTTCCAATACTTATTGAAACACAAACAATATATTTAAAAAAACATTAATTTGACTAGCTCTTTAAATAATCTTCCAATGATCATGCCTTCTGATCAATAGTGACTTCTTATGCCGCGTACACACGACCGTTTTTCATGACGTGAAAAATGCAATTTTTTTAATTGGTCATTAAAAACGATCGTCTGCAGGCTCCAGAGCATTTTTCATGAAGTGAAAAATGGGCATAAAAAATTTAGAACATGCTCTAGATTTTCGCGTCATTTTTCACGTCATGAAAAACGGTCGTGTGTAGGCTTTAACAAGGGGAAAAAACACGCGCATGCTCAGAAGCAAGTTATGAAACGGGAGCACTCGTTCTGGTAAAACTAGCGTTTGTAATGCACGAATACTGAAAAGCGCGAATCGTCTCTCACCAAACTTTTACTAACACTAAATCAGCAAAAGCAGCCCAAAGGGTGGCGCTATCAGAATGGAACTTCCCCTTTATAGTGCTGTCGTACGTGTTGTACGTCACTGCGCTTTGTTCAAGCATTTTTTTTTTAACGATCGTGTGTATGCAAGGCAGGCTTGACAAGGATCACGTTGAGAAAAAATAATTTTTTTCCATGACATTAACAACAGTCGTGTGTACGTGGCATTATCATGTTGAAGTGTTTCACCACAGTGTGAGTAAAATACACACTCACCAACCTTACGCGACCATTAAAGACATCAGTCGTTTTTCAAGATACTCCAATTCAACTCATTAGGCGTTGTCAGAATCTGCCTTGGGTGTGTCATAGTAGAGAATACATTTTCTTTTTTTAGGCTCTGTGCTGACTGGAAAAATTGCTTTTCTATATTATAAAGATATTTAAAATATGCTGTATTGTATTACTTCTTCTGTACAGTAACAGCATGCTAATAGCTGCAGTTGTACCTAAAATGAATTGGAGATCATGAAAATCCACATATTGCCATGGGGAAAAAAAATCTTTAATGCAGAGAAAATATTTGAAACTCGTTATGTTTCATTTACCTGGTTCAGCAGGTTTTGTAAATCACATGACACTAATTACCCTGAATGACAGATAACCAGAATACATGCTTCTCTTATGCCGCGTACACACGATCAGTTCATCTGATGAAAACGGACTGATTCCGATGTTAACCGATGAAGCTGACTGATGGTCCGTTGCGCCTACAAACCATCAGGTAAAAAACCGATGGGGTCAGAACGCAGTGACGTAAAACACAACGACGTGCTGAAAAAAATGAAGTTCAATGCTTCCAAGCATGCGTCAACTGGATTCTGAGTATGCGTGTATTTTTAACCGATGGTCGTGCCTACTAACGATCGGTTTTGACCGATCGGTTAGGAATCCATCGGTTAAATTTAAAACACGTTGGCTTTTTTTTAATTGATGAATAACTAACCGATGGCACCCACACACGATCGGTTTGGTCCGATGAAAACGGTCCATCAGACTGTTCTCATCGGTTTAACCTATCGTGTGTATGCGGCCTTACAGTGTATGGTCCAGATTCAGGAAAGAGATAAGACGGCTTATCTCTGCCTCTGAGCCCTCCTATCTATACGACTGATTAATAGAATTAATAGATTTCCATAAGATCCAACAGGCATAAGTCTCTTAAGCCGTTGTATCTTATTTTCATATTTTAGGTACCCCGGCTGATGTCCTGAAGAGCTTTGTCCAGATAAGGTCCTACCTTAAGGGACTCTACACTTGTGGCTCTAATTACTACTTAAACTGAAGTCTACTGTTTGTTACAAGCCTGTCCTTCATTATAACTTGCTCAGAAAGTAATACCAAGTCCTTAATTTGTTATAGTCCTTGTCATTGGAGTCTCCGACCACTTCACTCAACTTCAAGTTCTCCAAAAATAAAAACAACAAAAAAAAATACACCTAGACTGGTCCTCGAAGAAAAGTGTGAATGAGGCTGTTGTGTGCCTGGCTGTGGGGCTGAAGTTTTGGGAAGACCTTGATGGCAATCTTGTGACTCCTACGGGAGTAGAGCTACAGAAATGTCCGGTGATGACAAATGAAGTGCTCTGCTGCTTCTTCTGAGATACACCTCCTGTACTCGTGTAAGTGTTGTGTAACAATACTCAAGGACCATGAGTCCTTGTACAATAAAAGTCCAACATGAGGAAAACAAGTGGATGAATGAAAGAATCGAAAAATCTCCTGTAGCTCCTGATGAAAGATCTGGGAATGATCTCCTCACAATGTAAAGACTCTGGAGTAAGTAGAATAAAAAAACACCATTGTAATAAACCTAGCATACCTACAGATTAGAAACTCTTAATCCAGCCTGGAATGGTAACCATGAAAGGAACAGTAGACAATCAAAGTGTCAGCAGGCCGATCATACCGCAGCAGCAGTGTTTTCAGTGCCAAAAAGGCCAGGAGGGAAAACAAGACAGCAGTGTTTATGGCTGCAACAGAGGCAGTGAGCTGTCAAAGCAGGGCGGATGATGGTGGAATGTGGGCAGGCCGCAGCGCGTGTCAGAGGCTATGCCCCAATTGTCAAGACTTTATGCTTTAACCATTAACCACTCTGCAGGTCAGCGGGACTGGGTGGAGGGGTGAGGAGGGGGTTCTATGTAAGTTTACCTAACTTACACTTTAAGTAAAATAAACCTTTGTACAGTACAGTAAAACCTTGGATTGCAAGCATAATTAATTCCAGAAACATGCTTGTAATCCAAAGCACTTGTATATCAAAGCAAATTCCCCCATAAGAAATAATGGAAACTGAAATTATTCGTTCCACAGCCATTTATTCATAGGTCCTTCAGTTTATAGTCCATATAAAAAGATTATAGCAATGTAACCAGGTTGTGTTACTATAAAATGTCCATCCACAAATGGAAGCCTCCACAAGGGGATTAGAAGCAAAACCCAGCAGGAGCTCCAGAGTACAATAAAGAAGAGAGGTGTTGCTAAATGTTGTTCCTTCATTAAATGTAACCATATTGCTACACTTAGAGGCACCTATCTTCTCAGTTGTGACATGACACTACTTGTATATCAAGACATCGCTTGTATATCAAGTCAAAATGTATTAAAAATGTTTGTCTTGCAAAACGCTCTCAAACCAAGTTACTCTCAATCCAAGGTTTTACTGTACTAGGCCAATAAATAAACAAAAAAAAAGCAATGGATTTGGGGGGAAAAGGACCCCCATCATACACACATCAGGAAATCAAGTTATAGGTGTGACACAGGTTTAGAGAGTGGCTGTGCTTTTAAACAATCAGGGGCTTGTATCTGTGTGAAAAGCATAGCAAGGCTAAAAGAATAGAGGGTGCCTATGCAATGCCACTGTGTGGAAGGGATCTGCTACTTCCAGTTGGCAATAAGAGAATTTTTGCACTATTGCTTTTTTACACTGTGTATCATGTTACACATGCATTGTCTGTTTCTTTGCCTTCAATCATTTTGTCTCTACCTCACTCTAGCTATTCAACGCTCTATGTTGCATGCAGAAAAAGATAAAACAATAATCCTGTCACTTTATAAAATTCTGGTGTAGCGCCTGTGTACTTTCAGTCCAGGTGCTATCTTAAATTTAGAGGGGGATGAGAGAGTTATGTAGCTCTCATCCATGTGATTTGTGCAAATTCAGCTTCTGTTCTAGCTGGGCTGTACTGTCGGTTCATTCTGTGTTCCTGAGGTGCCTTTCCACCCCGGGACGGCAGGTGGCAGCAGTGGAGTCCAGGTCAGAGCACTTTCTTGCCAGCAGCCAATCAGATGGGGTTTTCCCTCGCCGGGCATGCTGGGGGAGGGTACTTCTGGAGAGACGCCATTTTGGGCGGGGGAGTTCGTGGTTGGATCCGGGTGCAGCACCCACCTTCTTGGTGTGCGCACATCACGGGTCCCGGCGATATGGCCTACCAAGCCGGGGCACACATGCCATGCGTTGTCCTTGGTTCCGGGACCATGTTGGCCCAGAGTGACTGAAGCTGCGATGGGACCCAGTGACTTATTGGGTCCCCTTTCTCTTTAGAGAAGATCCCAAGCGAGTTGTGCAGGCAATCCAATAGGGCCTAGACAAGCCATCGGGGATCAAGGTGACTGAACACTGGGAGTTTGTCTAATGTCAACCTGTCAGTCTGTAACTATTTGAGGAAAACTACCTGAGGGAGATTCAGGCATCAATAATCTTGAGAAGGATCCACCTTACGAATTGTGTTCTAAAGCAAAGGGCCTGTGGCAGAGGTCTCACTCCTATTTCTATTTCAGTCAAGTCTGTGTCAGGGACTTGTTTTCCTTCTCAAGATTCTCAGTGATATTTGGACATTTGGAAGCAGGATTGTTTTTGTCGTTTTTAGGCCAGAGTCTGCAAATTCTCCTTTCCACACATCTTTATTCTATCTAACCCAAGTTCACTGTTTGCCGTGTTGGGCAAGAATAAAAGCACAAGAAAGACACTGGCTGCTTGGACATTCCTTCATTGTTCTCATTATCATCATCATACCCCTAGACATTCATACAGGTAACACGCCGTCCTAAATCTATCCAGCGGCTCCTGCGGGGGTAGCGCTATACTGGTTAGGCTGCGCAGGGGTATTTTCACTGTCAGGGTGATAAGGATGTGGAACTTTCTTTCACAATTGGTGGTGTTAGCGGCAACTATATATATATATATATAAAAAAAAAGACTCTTGGACATGCATCTTAACCTCCCTGGCGGTATGATTCTTTCAGATTTTAGGTGCTAAAAGCGGTACCATTATTTGCAAGGGAATTTGGCGTTTTATACTGTAGGCTTGTAATTCTTAGGAATAACTCACTGAAATCTATCCAAACAAGAGTCTAATAGGCATCCTGGGTATGATTTTTTTTTTTTCTTATTAAAAATTATAATATAATAAATAATTATAAAAAATTATAACAAATAATAATATAATTATAGTAAAAATTATTCAATAATGTAATCAAATCAAAATCACTGAAATTTGCTCAGTTGCAGAATTTTTGCTGTCATTATTTTTTTTTTTTTATGACGAATTTCCCCATAAATCGCTATCGCTAAATTCTGCAAGTGATTCTGATTTATTATCGCTGTTTTTTAGCTGCTCTAAAACAATTTTTGCCATAAAGGGACACTTTTGGTTGCTATGGGCAATCTACAGTTTGCAGGGAGAAAGAACAGTTTTTATTATATAAAAGGACATGTAGTGTACAGGGCAGACCACTAGGGACATGGGGGGTGTGTATTTTTTACATACAGTACTGTAATCTATAAGATTACAGTGTACTGTATGTATAGTGTTTGTTTACTTTTTTAAATTTGGCGCCGTTCCCCCCCCTACGTCGCGACGCTCGCAGGGAAGGGAATCGGCGGAACACACAGCATCAGGCGGACATCCGCCCGCCGTGTACTGCGGGGATTCATCGCTGGATCGCAGAGAAAAGGCAAGTAAACTTTTTTCTGCATCCAGCGAGGCAAGCCCGTGTGTGGCACGGGGTTACCGATCGTAGCTTGAAAATCTCACCCCGTGCCACACACGGGAAGACCGCCAGGGAGGTTAATAAACACAACATACAGGGATATGGGAAATGATTATTAACACTGACACACACGTACACCTATACAGGTTGAACTGGATAGACTATTGTTTTTATTTAACCCTACCTACTATGTAACTATTTTGCTAGTTCCACCCTTCTTCAGATTTAGTCTCTGTTCACCACATGTACTGTATTATGCTGGAGCTAGACACCCCCTTGGCCAGATTCAGAAAGAAAGTACGCCAGTGTATCTCCTGATACGCCGCCATAATTTCAAATGTGCGCCGTCGCATCTTTACGCCGATTCAGAAAGCAAGATACCCCGAAAAACATGGCTTCAGCCATCTGACGTAACTTGCCTACGCCGGCGTATCGTGGGCGCATAGTTACGCTGGACGCATTCGGCGTTCCTATTAAAAATATGCAAATGAGCTAGATACGCCGATTCATGAGCGTAGTTGCGCCCGGCGTATTGAACTTCGTTTACGTAAGGCGTTCAACCGGCGTAAAGTTACCCCTGCTACATGAAGCGCAGGCAATGTTAAGTATGGACGTCGGAACAGCGTCAAATTGTACGTCATTTACGTCGTTTGCGTAAGTCGTACACGAATAGGGCTGTGCATAAGTTACGCTCACGCCGAAAGTATTGAGTATTTGCGACGTGATTTTGGAGCATGCGCACTGGGATACGTCCACGGACGGCGCATGCGCCGTTAGTTCGGACCATCATTTGCATCGGATTACGGCTCATTTTACTACAACACGCCCACTGCCTGGCTACTTTGAATTATGCACGCTTACACTGGCCCATTTACACTACGCCACCGTAACTTAGGGCGCAAGTTCTTTCTGAATACGGTACCTGCCGCTAGTTACGGCAGCGTAGTGTATATGAGATACGATACACCCGCCGAAAGTTAGGCAATTCTTTCTGAATCTGGCCCCCTATGTTTTTTTGACCTACCTGATGTTCATCTTTAAAGATCTGCACAAGTTTTGGATTAAACCTTTCTACAATCTGCAAGATGTAATTTGGATCAAGTTGCTGTCTATCAAGCTACTGAGACAGTGATGCCCCGTACACACAACAGGTTTTCCCGTCGGGAAAAGTCAGATGAGAGCTTTTGGCCGGGAATTCCGACCGTGTGTATGCTCCATCTGACTTTCTCCCACAGGAAAACTGCCGGGAAAAAAAGAGAGCAGGATCTCTTTTTTCCCATCAAGAAGAAATCCTAGCAGGAAAACCGTTCGTCTGTATGCAATTGCAAAAAACACGCATGCTCACAATCAAGTCGACGCATGCCTGGAAGCATTAAACTTAATTATTTTCGGTTCGCCTTAGTGTACGTCACTGCGTTATTGACTGTCGGAATTTGGTGTGACCTTGAATTTGGTGTGACAAGCTTGAGCGGAATCCCGTCGGGAAAACCATGGTTCTTCTTTCCGACGGGAAAACCGGTCGTGTGTACGGGGCTCGTCACAACTGGATCAGTTATAGATTGATTCATTTGATGTTATTTCCTGCATTAATGGAGCAACATTTGTGAACCTAGACTTTCACTTTTATAAACACCATATGATGCAATCAAAAAATAAACCAACAATGGATTAACAGTATTAACAAAAGTTTATTGTACACGTAGGCAGTTTAGAAAATTCATGGTCAGAGCTTTAAAGTTATAATAAATAAATATAGCCATTTCTCTTTTAGGACAGTGAGAGACAGGCATATCATCATCAGTGCAGGTTATTGATTAATGTAGAATTGTTCTGGGGTCACTATTGTGATAATCCATGCTGTGAGTATACCCCAATGGTGGATTGTGTCGAACTTTTGCATTTGCGGCAACATTTACATATAAGCTGAAAAACAAATTAGAAGAAAATTTGGACAAACAATCAAATAATGAAAATAATTTGATATATTAATTTAGATGTTTATGTTTTCTTAAAAAGCTAGTCTGACGAAAACTGATATTTCAGCCATAGGTAGGTGTTGGAGTGCTAAACCAAATGAAGATTGTGTCGTCACCATATGCTTATTATATGATTATTTTTGCCTTCCTCTGGGTCAACTATGGGTATAATAATGTAAATCTGCACTCAGGTCATCAAAAGGAGAGTGTAAATCTCCTAACACAAAAATTCTGATACTATATATATATATATATATATATATATATATATATATACACACACAATATGTAAAAAAAAGTGTAACGCTATGTAAATATGCTAAACTGTAAAGTGCTAAACTCAAGAAAAAAAATATATAAATAATGCTAACCAAACATAAATGTTGTGCAAGTGAAAAATCTCTACAATCTGACACTTGCCCATACACATAGCAATCTGTGAAAAAACAATGTGTGTGAAACGGGAGAGAACCTTGCGAATTGTTATCCATGTTAATGGTCACATGCACTTGTGGGAATATCCAATTGGATGTCTGGTACCATTTTCCTAGGTTATTGTGAGTGTGCACGTGACGTTTTTTCCCATTTAGATCCCGTCTTTTCATATGGTCACATATTGGAATGGTCACAATTTATTAATTTGACTTTTCCACATTGAGATTGATCGCAAATTGACTTATATATGAACAACTGATATTGATTTGCAAGATTCTTTCATGTTTTATACAATTTGTATGCACATTGATTTTACGTTGATTGCTTTTGTCACGGTTCGGGGTCTGGCTCGGAGACTAGTAGCTACAGCAGAGAGACTCCCACCGACCAGCAGGATAAATACATGAGCAGATCATCCTGACAGGTGACGCAGGCCCATCTGAGGTGCGGAGTCTAAGCACTAACCTTCAAACATTCACCAGGCCTACGGATGGAGGTTTTGCTGCATGTTAGTACCAGGTCATGGTCCTCAGGATCACCCAAACTAGGAGGTGAGCAAGACGGGGCCCAGTAACAGATATAGCAGGTAGGGATCAAGCAGAAGCATAGTCAGCAAACAAGTACAAATTAGTAAGGAGTGGTTAAAGGTTGGGCTCAAGCCAAAGATCGTTAACAAGTGGTAACAGAAGCATGGATGGCAGCAGGAGTGAAAAGAATGAGATATTGGCTGGAGAGAGCACAATAATGGGGCAAGCAGGAAGTGCAAAGGCGTGTTTAAAATAGGAAGTTTGTGGGAGGAGAAAAGGATTCAAAGTTCAAGAGAAAAAGGCAATTGTCCCGAGGGCTGTCCACACATCCCAGGTGGCTTAGCCAGAAGAGACAGGCAAAACAGAGGTTGCAGGTTCAGACCCAGGCCCTGAAAGCTATGTGTATGGGCAATTGTCATGGATTGTAGAGATTTTCTCACTTGCACAATAGTCATTGCTACATTATATAGCAATTCAGTAGAAAAACACTCCAATTATGGCAGGTCATAAAAAAATACTTTATGGTAAAAAACAAAACAAAAACTAAAAACATAAAGCCATCCCTTTTGGGAGTGGGAAGGGGAATTCTAATTCAGGTTTTTAATTGGGAAACTTGTTTTAGTGACAACTATCAAAGTGTAGGCTCCCTCACTGAACAGGCGGATGACAGGTCTGTGTCTGATCTGCTTATGTAGAGAGGACACAGACACAGCATGCTCTCCTGTATGGGCAATTGGATGTAAACAGGTTTGCTGTCCTTTGTCCCTGACTGCCATCCGACCCAGCCCGGCGGAGGGGAACTGATCCCCCTTCTCTTCATTTTTGCCAAATCGGAAGTAGCTGGGTGTAAATGGACACAAGTCTGTTTTATATTTGGCAACCTATAGAAGAGAATCGAGGGTCCGGTCAGACAGGTGCCTGTGTGAAATGGGCCTAAATGTGTTCAGTGATCCCGTGTGAAATGTTGCCTCTGCCTAGGAGCTTCCTGTACTAAGACCAGTAACTGCTGCTCCCTCTCCTTGTGCAGGGTGACTGGTCTTGTCTACACCCCTTCTTGTAGTTTTCTATAGGCAACCTGTAGTGTGTGGGGTCTACTGAGTCTCCCCCACAGCTCTTCTCTGTGCACGTGTTGTGTACAGTCCAGTGATGATGCCACTGCTATTTATGAGTTTTCGAAAAGGCATTTAGTGAGCACTATAAGGCTTTGTATCTTCTGTGGTTACTGAGGACTGTATTTAGATAAAGATTTTGTATTTGGAGTTTAGCTTTCATAATTCTTTAAAGATTATGTCCAGGAAAAACTTTTCTTAGAACTTCAGTAAGGTTTTTTACAGCTAAGGCCTCGTACACAGCACACCGTTTCAGCAGACAGATTCGATCGTGTGTACGGGCAAACAGACGGATTTGGCCACCCGACAGATTTCAAAGCATGCTTTGAAATCTGTCGGCTGGGAACCCGTCCGCCCGACATGTCTGCTGGTTAGTACGCTAACCACCAGACATGTCTTCTCGCACACGCGCCGAATGGTTTCGACGCATGCGCGGAAGTGTTTTACTTACTGGTGCAGTTACGTGGCGGCGTCAACAACACCGCCACGTCACCGACACGTCAGCACGCTGTCTGCTGGCGGGGATTTTGGTTTGCTCGTGTGTACACACGAGCAAACCAAAATGCCAGCAGACAGATCTGTTCAAATCGGTCGGTCCGACCGATTTGAACAGACACATTTGATCGTGTGTACAAGGCCTAAAAGTTTGAAATTTGTCCCCTCTTTTCTTGTCCTGCTGACATTTTACCAGAAAATGAGGGGACCTTTTCTGCAGAAATAAAACTTAAACTCTTGTAAAGCCCTGTACACACGATCGGTTTGTCTGATGAAAATGGACAGATGAACCGTTTTCATTGGACAAACCGATCATGTGTGGCCCCATCGGTTTGTTTTCCATTGGTGAAAAAAACTAGAACATGTTTTAAAAATTTCCTATGGATAAAAAAAACTATCGTCTGTGTGGAACTCCATCAGTCAAAAATCCACGCATGCTCAGAATCAAGTTGACGCATGCTCGGAAGCATTGAACTTCATTTTTCTCAGCAAGTTGTAGTGTTTTACCGCATTGGACACGGTCGGATTTTTTACTGATATCGGGTAGGCAAGACTGATGAATGTCAGCTTCATTGGATATCCAACGAAAAAATCCATCGGATTAGATTCCATCAGATATCCGATCGTGTGTACAGGGCATAAGACTTGTATTTCTGTATGTGTTCCCATTGCAGATTTCCCCTTACTTCCTGTCTGGTGAACCCATTATCAGCAGGGCAAAAGGTGAGTGGAAACCCCCATATTTAACAAATCTCGAGCATTCTAATCCTTCCCCACTCTACAAAACTAGAAAAAAATGCTTTGGACTTGACATACACTTTAATACAGTGGCATAATTGCACCTTAAAGTGATTGTAGTCTTGTTGTTTCTCCTATTGAAATTACAAACACGTCACACTTACCTTCTCTGTGCAGTTGGTTTTGCACGGGGCAGCCTGGATCCTCCTCTTTTTGGGTGCCTGGCTGGAGCACCTGTCGAGTTCCACCACAGCAAGCAGCTTGCTGTGGTGGCACGTGAGCAATACTGCAGCTCCGTCTATCCATTTTTCAGTGGTGCCACATGGTGCTTTGATTTGGAAATTAATTGACCTAGAGAAGAACAATGCAGCTGCTGCAACTAGCATAGGACTTCATTATTTATTGGTAGACGAAGTAGGACCAAATTTTTTTTGGTCCTACTTCTCCTGTGGGTCACAGCAATGCACTTATTTCTGAACTTCTGTGGCCAATGTCTGCTCACATCACAGAGCCTGTCTGGGCTCTGCAGGGATCCCGACAATAATGTTGATATCCGCCCACATGCCTAATCAGCAGCTCACTCTGAGTTGAGAGTCTGAGACAGCCACTCACACCCCCCTCCTCAGCCCAGAGCTCCAGTGATTGCTAAAGGTAAGAGTAGACACAGGATCAATGCAGCCATCTAGGTGGGTATTCTCGGCCTTATGGCTAAGATCAAGTGTAGTATCTGTTCTTATCAGTTGCCAATAGGTGGTGCTAAACTGACTGTCCCCAGTACTCAGCGAGGGGGAAAGGGATGGCAGTCGGTGGACGCTAAGCCTGTTGGCGTAGAGGCGAAAGCCTTCTGATCGGGGCAGAGAGGCATGAGGTCGAAGCTGAAGGGATGGGCCCCTGGCCTTTGGCCTGGATCCGGTGGTGTCTGCCCCAGTCAGTTGTTCGGCGAGGGAACCTTTGCTAATCCTTTCGGGGAGAGGCGGGTAGTATTTCCCGAATGTAATTAGGTGGGAGAGCTGGGGGTTGTGGGTAGTAGTTGGCTGCGGCTGGCTCTCCCCAACCTCTTCTCCTACCTTCCTGGCTGGGAAGGGTGCTGCTGGTCCGGACCGGGGGTCAGGGTCCGTTGAAAAGCCTGTGGAGATAGTGCCCCTGGAGTGGCAGTCCAGGGGTGCCATACATTGCACTGAGTGTTGAGGGGCACTCAACGTGTGGCACCTTAGGTCACTGATCTCCACATACACCTTTTTAGCACCTGCCTCTAGGGCCGAGCCTTTTGGCTAGGACCAGAGGAATTTTTGTTCCTGGCCGGAGGGCCGGCCATTGTATTGCACAATGGCCACTTTCCACTCACCATTCCCACCTTCCTTTTCCCCCACTTTCTTTTTTATTTTACCCCCTGTTTGTCTTGTTTGTCACTTTTTTTGGTTGGAGCACTTTATGTGTGGCGAGTAGGGTGCTGGTCCTCGGGCCTGACTCTGAAAGTCTTGGGAGTAGGTGGACATGGCCTTCTGGCTTAGTTCACCTGCTCTCATGGGGTCTCCCTTCGGGGGAGCCCCACCGAGGAGGGTTCTGTCTCGGCAGTCCCTCCGAGGATGTTTGGCCATGTGGTTTCGGGTGCATGGGCCATAGTGGGGTCCTAGTGGTTTCGGCTGCTTGGACTCCAATAACTCTTTTCCCTGTCTGGAGCCTAACGCCCCGGGGGATCAGAGCTGGGTCCTCTGCGGAGGACCAATTGACGATGGCACCCATCGCAGTTTTTTGTGTTTCACTCTTTATGTCTTTAGAGTGTTAGAATGTCTATATGTTTATTGTAACCGCCACTCGATTTTATGTTGTTTTTAAAGTTTGTTCTTTTTTGTATGTATCTGGTAACGTGACTGGATGGGAAGCAGGCGCATCGATGCAAACATGTTTTGTGAATTATGCGCCTTGTATAAGAAACAAACAATAAACAATAATGTGTGTGCACATTTTTTCCTGCACCGGGTGAAGTTTTTGGGTTGTGTTTTGCACGCCACAGGCTTTTCAATAGAAAAAAAAAAAATCTAGGTGGGTATGTATGTTTGTTTTTTTACATTCCGGCACTTCTTTTTACTGCTTGACAGTCTTCAACAAAACTGCAATGCTTCAATAATAACTCTTACCAAGTCCTGTGAGTGCCCTGAAGAGTAGCCATGGTAATATATATAATATATATAATGTATTTTTCTGCTTTTTATCGAGAGCATTATGCATCTCACGCTAGCAATTATTGAATTATGCACTGACCCTACTTGTTCTTTGTGTTAAAATAAAAAAATATATGTACTCACCCCGAAAAATAAGATAAGTATAAAGATGAAAATTGTTACACTTTCTAGAGTCAACACAGCAATCTGCCAACCTGGTACTCCTAAAGACAAAACATTTCATAGTGAAAAAGCATACTTGAGGTGAAAAAACAGAATTTTCTTTGGCATAAAGCCTCTGTATTTATTACTGTAATGTAGTCAAGCTGTATATACAAGAATAAAAATGCTCGGCCTACTTTTTTTTTTATTACTAACGATAGGTTTACACTATCGGCAGTTCTTACCAACCCTAACCTACATTAGACGGCATTGAACCAGTCAGTGCTAGGAAGTCCATAGCTCTCCAGCAACTTATTTTGGACACAGGACTTTCCTTTTTCTCCCAGCTAGGGATGAGCCAATGGCTTGGTCCGAACCTAGGTTCAGACTAAACTATGGCTGTGTGGAAGTTCAAATTAACCTTTGCCCTTTCGGCTCTTATTCGGTGGGAGCTGTAGATCATATATAGAAGCAGTATTTCTACTTGTATTATATATGACAACATCCCACTGTCATTGGATGCTAAGGAAGCAGTGAGAGCACCCTCTGCTTCCCTAGGAACCGCTGATGTCACCAGAAATCCCTGGCCACATAACCGAAGGGACAGAGACAGCGTTGACATCATTGCCCATTGACCACTGCCATATTTGGATAGTTAGATTGACCAAACATGGCCATGGCCATATCTGGCTAATGATGCCATCGCTATCCCCTTGTAATATGGCTATTTGTTCTGTTGGTATTGATTGTGTGTGCTAAGCCATTGGCAGGGATCATAAAGGATGATAGATTTACAGTATAATGAGGGACTTTTTTTTACAATTTTTCAATGTTTGGTAAAGGACTTGTCAAAAATGAAAAGAGTATCTATTTCTATGTTCCTTTTTTTTGTGAATAAATTCTTATTCCCATGGGGGGGGGGGGGGTGGTACCTGGGGCCCCCTTTTTTAAAAAGAGGGTTTCCAGGTTCCAATACACCCCTACCTGTCGACTTTCACAACCACTGGCTATAGTTATGGGAAGAGGCTCTTGCCCCCACCAACATAGGGGCAAGGTGCTTTGCCAGGTGGGCGGTGGAAAGGGCAGTGGCGGCCAGTGGAATTTTTTTTGTGGGGCGGAAAATAATATGCCACCTGCCCAGTCCATCCGTTGGTCATTTGGTCGGTAGCACTTACCTCATCACCAGCAGCTTCCCCTGCACTGAGGCCTCCCGTTCTCTTGCTCTCTACAGGTCACCACGTCGACGGCTTCTGTTTCCTCCATCCTCCTCGGCGGACAATCGGGAGTCTTTTAGGCCAATAGGAAAACGGGTCTCACACCCGCTTCTGATTGGCCGGATTGAGTGTTTCAACAGCGAATATTAATTCACTGTTGTTACACACCTGGGTGGGATCAATTCGATCCGTTCTCAATTATACTGAAAAAAATATTTTCTGACAATCTGTTTACCCTCCAGAATGATTTCTCCTAACATTGCGTAAAGACAGGAAGTGAGGAGAAATCGATTGTCAGAAAATATTTTTTTCAGAATTGAGAACGGATTGAACTTCTGTTTAGATATTACTATTTGTAAGTAAGGTCCACATAAGTGCACAGCAGTTGTTCACGCTTGGGAGGTTGAGAACAGATGTGTTGATGCCTTAAAATAGGATGTTGTTAGATGCTGTATAATAGTTACCTAAAACTAATGCCAGGTAAACACGGTCAGACTTTTGACCGGCCAAAATCACATCGGAATTCCATCGGAGTAAAAGAGAACATGTTCTCTATCTAAACTTAGCCGGAAAATCCTCAGAATTTCTGATGAAACAAGTCTGATGGGGCATATACAAACGGTTGGAATTTCTGATGGAAAAAGTCAGACTGACTTTTTCCATCAGAAATTCCAACCGTTTAGGAGCTGTGGTGGCTCAACGTGATTGGCACTGCGCTGACAAGCCGTTCACCTCTGCAGCCAAGGGTTCGGATCCCGGTCTCGGCTACATGTGAATTGAGTTTGGTGGTCTCAGCCCGGCTCCCGGTGGGTGTGCTATGCAAGGTACGCCTGTGCTTAGTACGCCCACCCCCCCCCCTCACAAAAACCACCACACTTGCACACACACAAAATTGGTTTAAAACACATGCACTTTGGCCATGCGGTCTCTTAAAATAAAGAGAGGCGAAGGACCTACAGGGCTGGCTGGGTGGGCTAGGCCCCCTCACTCCCTCATAGGGGGAGTCCCTCTGCCCCATTGGGGTCCCGTTGGGCCCCAGTTGGGCTCCCAAGAGGAGCAGGTAGGGCGGGGTGAGTGGGAGACCCCCCCTCACACCCGCCATTGCCACCAGGGGCATGGAGAAGGATGGCGATTGCCTCCGGGGGGAGGGTCTGCCTACTCCCAACTCCTGCAGTCCGGCTCCTCTCTCTCGAGTTCACGCACAAAAATACACTTTAAAAAAAAAAAAGAAATTCCAACCGTTTGTATGCCCCATCAGACTTTTTCCATCGGAAATTCTGATCGTGTGTACGGGGCATAACATAAAGGGAACGGTCGATACATATACCTCCCAACTTTACCAGATTAAAAAAGGAGACACCTTTTGGTGCAAAGTATTATGGCAGGGAACACACCCAACAGAGCGTGGAGAATCAGCACACAAAAACTGATTGGTTAAACCCACTAATTTTCTTCTATATTGGCTTTCCAAAATAATAAATACAACAATTTAGAAGTTGTGTAGTATAGAATGAGAACATTTTTTACTTACCTAGGCAACCTGTAAAGAAAGGAAAAAAAAAAAAAAAGTCATTATGCTTTGTATATGCCATGCTTTTACATTAACACTACCATACATATTCACATATAATCAGACTTTTATATTTCCAGAAAACTTTCTAAATGTAGATTATTAATTTATTAACTTAGATATAGTATATGTACAGTAGGTTGTTAATTGGTATTAAATTGGAGAATTTGCAAGATTTTCAGACAATGCAGTCAGTCTATCTATCTATCTAATCTTTCTACATAAACTAATAGAATAAAAAAAACACAGTAAAAGAGATAACATTTCAATGGCGTAAATATGCTATAAATAACCAGCAACAAACCAAGCAATAACTAAAATAACCTTTTTTGATTAATTTCACAAAGGTAACACATCAAGATTAGGTTCCTTATTTAAAAAACAAAATAAAAATTATGGATTATTTTCAATTGATGTAAAAATCCATATGTTAGTGTTTGTGAAAGGAGCCTATAAAATATCTATCTATCTATCTAGTAAACTGCATATATAAATGCTGTAATGTAATACTGTATGTATATATATATATATAGTTTTATATATATATATATATATATATATATAGTTATCTATCTTTCTATACACACACATATCTCTCTCTCTCTCTCTCTCTCTCTCTCTCTCTCTCTATATATATATATATATATATATATATATATATATATAATCTGTACAAAGACTGGTACCAATTCACTACCACATAGGTGAACTTATATTGCCCCAATGAGTTAGGCTTGTACAGAACATACCTGTGATTTGTAGGCAGACTAAAAGGCAAATAATTGTGAGGTAGGAAGCCATTTTCAAGTGGTCCTCTCAGCTTGTGTATCCAACAGTAGGAACAGCTCCTTTATAGAGCTTATAAATGTTTTTGTCTGGGATATATAAGCGGCCACACCCCTGGCACATTTTTTCTAGAACAGGTTCTTCTTCACCCTGGCTGATCAGGATATCCCCATTGGTGTTGAATGGGTTGGCATAATTGTGACATGGGAAGATAAGAACATTTTTAGCATACTCCCTATACTATAATAAGAGCCCTGGATGATCGCACATTCCCAGAATGCTTTTCTCAACAAAGTGGTGACTCATCTATTGACAACACTCTATCATTTTAGCTTTTCAGGTGTATCTGCTAATGTTTATGTATCAGTGATACTGAATATATGATGTACTTGGTGTAATTAGAGCAAATGACGTTGAAGTGTCGTTTGATAATATATTCAGTATCAAGCTTGTAAATCATAAATGGCTCAGTATATTCACATCTTTAAAGTAAAACTTTTACAAACATCTTGTCTAGCTTTGGATACTCTCAGGCCAAATCTGTGTTTCTACTTTGAATGAATGAAGAAAATGTGAAATAGTTTCCTATTGGGAGATTTTTTTTATTGGTGGGACATATAATAGATAGACTTTCTGTATGAATGGGATATTCAATGACCATGTATAGAAGAAGCACAGGTTTGGCTGGAGAGTTTGCAATGACAGCTGCTTGGCTCCTAGTGGGTGGCATAGGGGCATGGGCAGATACATATAAGATTTTGAAGGAGGGGTTTTCTGGGCATTTTAATGTATGCCTGCTCAATCTTTTTTTTTTTTTTTTTGGGGTTAAGTTGGATTTGTAGACACCTGTAGAATTTCATTAGAAAATGTCTTCAGTTATCTATAAGGCCCCTTTCACATTGAGGCGTTTTTCATGCGGTACAGCGCTAAAAATAGAGCTGCTATACCGCATGAAAAATCATGCCCTGTAGTGTTCAATGTGAAAGCCCGAAGGCTTTCACACTGAAGCGGTGCGCTAGCAGGAACGCTCCAAAAGTCCTGCTAGCCGCATCTTTACCGCGGTATAGGAGCGGTGTGTTCACCGCTCCTATAGCGCGCCTTCCCATTGGAATCAATGGGAAACCGCGGTAATAGCGCGGTAATACCGCCCGCAACGCGGGCGGTATTAACCCTTTTTCGGCCGCTAGCGGGGGTTAAAACCTCACCGCTAGCGCCCGAATATCGCGGTAAACACGACGGTATAGCGGCGCTACAAATAGCGCGGCTATACCGTCACCGCGGCTCCACGCCTCAATGTGAAAGGGGCCTCAGCTTAAAGGGGTGATTCAACAATGGATTTCGACCAGAGTATATGAAAAAGACAAAGGACAAGGATGGAAACTTTTTTTTGCAAATCTAATGGGAATGAACACATTTCTATTTAATGAATTCACTCTGGGCCAAGATAAATCCTATTCCTAACTGCACATGCACTTGTCAAAGTTAATCTGAAAGTAGAATGTTAGTTCTATGAAAATCAAGGCAATCAATAGATACTCAGCTGATTACAGTGTAACTAGAAATTGCTGACAGGGGGATCTGTGCTGATAAACAGTGCAATGATTATGAGTGCAGCCCCGTCAGCGATGCCTGCCAGGGCCCACCAGTGATGTCCACCTGTAATACCCACCAGTGCACATCAGTGCTGCCTGACAGTGCCTCCTCATCAGTGTGCCATATTAGTGCTGTCTATCAGTGCCCATCAGTGCCACCTATCAGTGCACAACAGTTCTGCCTATCAGCGCCACCTATCAGTGCTCATATCAGTTCTGTCTACCAGTGCCCACCCATGCTGCATATCAGTGCTGCATATTAGTGCCTCCCCATCAATGCCCATCAGTGCCCGTTAGTAAAGCCTTATCAGCACACATCAGTGAAGGAGAAAAATTACTTATTTATAAAATTTCATAACAAAGAATTACATTTTTCTTTTTTTTCTGTCTTTTTTCATTTATTTAGCAAAAAAAACTGAGCGGTGATTAAATGCCACAAAAAGTAATCTCTATTAGCCAGATTCAGAAAGACTTACGCCGACGTATCTACTGATACCCCATCGTAAGTCCAAATGTGCGCCGTCGTATCTTTGCACTGATTTTTTAAATCAGATACGCCTGAATTTTGCCAAGATACGACCGATGTAAGTCTCCTACTCCATCGTATCTTGGTTGCATATTTACGCTGGCACTTCCGTTGATTTACGCGTCGAATATGTAAATGAGCAAGAAACGTACGTACGCCTGACACAGTAATCTACACCGTTTACGTAAGGCTTTTTCCGGCGTAAAGATAAACCACCAAAAAGGTGGCGCATCCCATGCAAAGGTATGGACGTCGGAACAGCAGTCGTTTTTTACGTTGTTTACGTAAGTCGTACATGAATGGGGCTGGGCGTACGTTACGTTCACATCGTAGCCAGTGTTCCACGTATCTTAGGCATTCTATCGGACGTGATTCTGAGCATGCGCACTTGGATACGTCCTCGGACGGCGCATGCGCCGTTCGTTCGGCCCATCATTTGCATGGAGTCACAGTTCATTTTACAGTAATACAACACGCCCACTGCTTTGCTACTTTGAATTAGGCGGGCTTACGCCGGCCCATTTACGATACGCCACGGTAACTTAGGGAGCAAGTGCTTTGTGAATACTGTACTTGCCTCTCTATGTTATGTTGGCGTAGCGCATATGAGATGCGATACGCCCGCCTAAAGATACGATATCTTTCTGAATCTGGCTACATCTGTTTAAAAAATGTCAAATTAAAAATGTCGCACAGCATTGCATGATGGCGCAATTGTCATTCAAACTGCGACAGCGCTGAAAGCTGAAAATTGGCATGGGCAGGAAGGGGGTAAAAGTGCCTGGTATTGAATTAGTTTAAAGTGTATGTTAAGCCAAAAAAAAAAATTTTTTTTTTTTTATGGAGTGATGAAGGATTACTACCCTGTCAATTTTTTACTGCTATCAAAGGGATTTTTTCCCTTACTTCCTGTCCTAAAACATTTTTTTACCAGACAGGAAGTGGGGGAAAAGCTTCCACAAAATTGCAAAACTAGCAAGGGTTCTAGCAGTCCCTCATGCCCTGTACACACGATCGGTTCGTCTGATGGAAACGAACCGATGGATTTTTTCATCAGATATCCGATGAAGCTGACTTTTATCAGTCTTGCCTACACACCATTGGTTAAAAATCTGATCGTGTCCAACGCGGTGACGTAAAACACAACGCTGTGCTGAGAAAAATTAAGTTCAATGCTTCCGAGCATGCGTCGACTTGATTCTGAGCATGCGTGGATTTTTGACCGATGGATTTCCCCACAGACTTTTGTTTTTTTGTCTATCGTTTTTTTTAACCATAAGGCCGCGTACAGACGACCGGTTTTCTCCACAGAATCCATCAAGAAACTTGATGGGAGACGTATTCTGCTGAGAAAACCGGTCGTGTGTACACTTTTCGCCGAGAAAACTGTCGAGGAACTCGTCGAGCCAAAAAGAGAGCATGTCTATTTTTTCCTCAACGGAAATGGGAAAATTTGGCTCGACGAGTTCCTCGACAGCCGAACAAGGAACTCGACTGGGAAAACGATGTGTTTCGTCCGTCAAGTTCCTCGGTCGTGTGTACGCGGCCTAAGAAACATTTAAAACAGGTTCTATTTTTTTTACCAATGGTATAAAAAATGATGGGGCCCACACACGATCGGTTCATCCGATGAAAACGGTCCATCTGTTCGTTTTTATCAGACAAACCGATCGTGTGTACAGGGCATTACTGTACTAAAGCAAACAATTTTTATTTCTGTATGTGTTGCTGTTGGAGAGTTAACTTCCTGTCTGGTAAATAGTTGTCAGTAGAACAGGAAGTGAGGCTATATCTCTTTTACAGAGCCATGGATAGTAGTAAAAACCCAACAGGTGTTCTAACCTATCTCTACCGTATCCAAAATTAGGAAAAACGTTTTGCCTTGACATGCACAATCCTGTTTTATTTACCTTTAGGCCCCTTTCACACGTACGGATCCCGTGAGGATCCGTACCTTTCTCATCCGCTTGCTCAGCGGGGATCGCTCCATTGATCCCCGCTGAGCGGCAGATTACAGGGCGGTCCACTGTGCAGGGACCGCCCTGTCAGATCTCCGCTCTCCTCTATGGAGGATCGGGACCCGATCCGATCCCCAGATGGATGGAAAAATAGGATTTTCCTCCACTTGCAGAATCGGACCATAGCGGGGACCGATGAGATTGGGTGTCAGCAGGTGTTCATCCTCTGACACCCACTATCCCATAGGGATACATGTATGTCCGTATTTCATACAAAAACGGATGGATGAAATACGGACATACTGTCCGCAATTGTGAAAGGGGCCTTATGATATTTATTGTGCTTCACTAAGACAATGGGCCCTTTGATTGTTTTATTTTATTTTATATTTTAATAGTGTGAAAGACTTTTCTTGAGAATCTATCATGAATCCAGGCTGTTTGAGCATATCCATGCCATAGTTGTAGCAAAATGATTTATTGTGATTCAGTTTCATATATTATACATCTACCATTGCATGTCTGAGAAGTGTATCTGATCATTTGTTCATATTCTTTTGGCTTTTTTCTTACTGAAATGTTTTACTTGTTATAATGTATAAACCTATAACCCCCTATGTGCTTTTAGTGTGCATAAGTTCATCACTAAAGCTAAAGGGTCAGTCCGCCTAAATGTGATATTTTTTCAACGGAGAGATCTGCCGCTGAGCTGGCGGACGCCACTGACGGATCCGGGAGCCAGGAGCGCTCGTTCTGGTACAACTACAGTTCGTAATGGAGTAAGCACATTTATCACAAAATCGCAAATTGTCTTTTACTAACACAAAATAAGCTAAAGCAGCCCAAAGGGTGGCACCATCCGAATGGAACTTCCCCTTTATAGTGCCGCCGTACGTTTTGTACGTCACCGCGCTTTGCTAGAGCATTTTTTTTCATGATCGTGTGTAGGCAAGGACTTTTTAATGATCCGGCTGAAAAAAACTTTGTTTTTTCTAGACCTTTAACCACTTCAGACCCGCGCTATTGGCAAAACAGCGCGGACCTGAGGCGCCAAGTGGACGTCTTTGGACGTGATTTCTAGTGCATTACTTGCGTGTGCCACTGGGTGGCGCGCCGTGGGTAAACACTGTCCCGCCGCATCGCTGAAGAGCTGATGCATGTACCTGGTGGCTGCGATGTCCGTCGGGTAGATGCGATCGGCGGGAAAACAAGCAGATGACAGCAGGGACGTGGAGCTGTGTGTGTAAACACACAGCTCCACGTGCTGTCAGAGGAGAGGAGACCGATCTGTGTCCCTTGTACATAGGGACACAGCATCGGTCACCTCCCCCAGTCACCCCCCTCCCCCCACACAGTTAGAACACACCCAGGATACACATTTAACCCCTTCCTCACCCCCTAGTGTTAACCACTTCCCTGCCAGTCACATTTATACAGTAATTAGTGCATTTTTATAGCACTGATCGCTGTAAAATTGTGAATGGTCGCAAATTTGTGTCAAAAGTGTCCGATATGTCCGCCGCAATAAAAATCGCAGATCGCCGCCATTACTAGTAAAAAAAATAATAAAAAAATCATAATTCTGTTACCCATTTTGTAGGCGCTATAACTTTTGCGCAAACCAGTCGCTTATTGTTTTTTTTTTTTACAAAAATACGTCGAAAAATACGTATCGGCCTTAACTGTGAAGAAAATATATTAAAAAAAAAAAAAAATTGGGATATTATTAAAGTTATAAGTAAAATATATATATATTTTTTTAAATTGTCGCTCTTGTTTTGTTTATAGCGCAAAAAATAAAAACCGCAGAGGTGATCAAATACCACCAAAATAAAGCTCTATTTGTGGAGAAAAAAGGACGTCAATTAAAGTTAAAGCGACGCAGTGCCGGAAGCTGAAATTTCGCCTGGGAACGAAGGGGGTTTATGTGCCCAGTAAGCAAGTGGTTAAAAACGTAATTTTCATGACTCCAGCTGAGAGTTTTCAGTTTTCCTAACCATTGGTTGTTCCAGATCTTCCCATCGGTAGAGTGGGAATCCATTATATGGGCACAAAGGAGCGTGCAAATCCAGGAACTCAGTGCACAGAGATCCCACCAATATGGTCCAAAAGTGATATAAGAATCTGTCAGGAGTTGTAACTCACCTCATCTACTAAAAAGTAGAATAAAAAGATTTTTAGAGTAAATTTAGATTCTATTTACATTTTACAATTCCTACCTGTCACCGAGTGATGGCAGTCAAGCTGTAGATTTAAATTCTATCTGTATACAACTAATGTGCCACTGGATGGAGCTCAAGCTTTGCAGCATTTAGCTCAACTTAATGTAACGATCCGTAAGGTGGCAGTAACTACATATCATATTTAGTAGATATGATAAGAAGAAATAACCTGCAATATAGAAACATAAACGCATAAAAAAGCTTCCCCCATCCTTTTCAACTTTTTTTTTTTTTTTTTTTAAGGCTAGACCTATGTATATGCATCTTGTTGATTGAATAAATTGAAGCCTACTACAGGCATTAATTATTTTTGGGGAAAATTAAGGAAAATCATTTTCTTTACTTACCGTAATTTTCCTTACCTAAATCCTCCTCATGTCAGCCTACAATGGGTCAGCTCTGTCCCCTCTGACCCCTCCAGGATTTTTTCCTAGCCCACAAACTATATTCCATAGCCAGTGTTCAAAAATACCCACCTCGCAAAACACAATTTGGGTGGGAGTTCCCCAGCTGACATGAAGAGGATCCGGGGAAAGGAAAATTACGATAAGTAAAGAAAACTATTTTCTGTATTCCTTGAAAATATTAAAAAATTATTTAAAAAAAGTAATAAACAACAAAATAGTAAAGAATAGATAAAATAATAAAAACAAAAAACTACTGACACTGTCCACTACCCCCCCCACCCCCTCCAATCACTGTGAAATATATATATATATATTTTTTAAAGTAAAAATAAAAAATATATAACAATGTTCCTGCATGACGTTAGCCCTTCCAATTCACACAGTGATGTGAGAAGGAGTGGAGGAGAAAAATACAGAGGAGAATAATAAGTGAAATAATAAAAGAGATGAGTTGTGCATGTTTGCAAAATTGAAGCGGGCCAGTCTGGATAATGTCCAGGGACACATTTTTGTCCCAGTCCAGCCCTGCTAACGGGTAAGCCAGTTTTTAATTCCTGCTTTTCAGGAAAACAAAAAACAGAACACCCTCACTAACAGGACAGAGCTCTGTATTTATTCTGTATTTATTTAGTTACTTCCGAAAATCGTTTAAATTAATGTCGTTTTCGTCGGGAAAGTTTACGTCCGAAAAACAAAGATTTTCGATGCTTTGTCGAATTTTCGTCGTTCAATTCGACAAAGCATGGAAAATCGTCGTTCTGAATACAGTGAATAGGTAGGAATTGAACGACGAAAATTCTACAAAGCATCGAAAATCGGCGAATTTTCGTTGTTTAATTTCTACCTATTCACTGTATTCAGAACGACGATTTTCGATACTTTGTTGAATTGAACGATGAAAATTTGACAAAGCATCGAAAATCGTTGGATCTGAACGAAAATGAAAATAAAGCATTTTTTATGTCGGATCTATCGGTTTTCGTTTCTTGTGCTTTCGTTTGTTAAAGCGATAACGAAAATACCAGATTTTCGGACGAAAATGCATTCTAACGAAAACTAATGCAAGCCTGCTAACACTGTAGCTGCTGACTTTTAATAAGGACACTTACCTGTCCTAGTCGCCAGCGATGTCGGCCCCCGACGAGGCCGATCCTCGATCCTGGCAGCTCCAGGCACCGCCATCCACAGTAAGGGAAACAGTCAGTGAAGCCCTGTGGCTTCACTGCCCGTTTCCTACTGCGCATTTGCGAGCAGCGCGGTGCTTTGTGAATGGTCCGGCTGCTTTCTGGGATACGCACAGTTCCCAGAATGCAGCACGCCCCATTCACAAGAATACACAGAGTGTAGGAGGAGGAAGAGAATAGACCGCGGAAGATGAAGAGGCAGATTCGGGACTTCCGCATAGCAACAGCTATTTAGGGTAAGTAAAACTTTTTTTTTTTCCATTAAATTTTTTTCTTATTATTTTTGTAAGAATTTTTTTTTCCAGGGTGGAACTCCGCTTTAGGCAGCCCATCAGATTTCGTAATGGAAGTGATGTTCCATTGCTGCCACCTTGTTACACCCTGCCCTCGTCCACAGTAAGGATAGGGTGGGAAGCGGCAAGCAGACATCTTGTTACACCCACCAAAGTTTTGCATTTTACACTTACAGTGGAACCTCGGATTGCGTGTAACACAGTTAAAGAGCGTTTCGCAATACGAGCACTATATTTTAAAATATCCTAACTTGGTTTGCGAGTGTTGTCTCGCAAAACGAGCAGGATTCAGGCCAAAGCGGTGTGCAGTACCACGTTTGGCCTGAGGTGGGGGGGGTGCCAGAGCCGAACAGCGCCGTTGGGAAAGGCCCAAGGACAGCTCTGCCGACCTCGGCAAACCGAGGCTCTTCGGCGCCTCATATAAGTCAATGCAGAACAAATAATTTTCGTTTCCATTTGGATTACGAGCATTCTCCTGGAACGGATTATCCACTGAGGTTCCACTGTATTTTTAACAGTAGACTGAGGTTATATAGTGAAATACAGTACTTAGAACTCCGTCTAAAGGCTTGTACACATGACCGTTTTTCCCGGGCAGGAAAACTGCCAGGAGAGCATTTGGCCAGGAATTCCAACCGTGTGTATGCTCCCTAGCAGTTTTCCCATCAGGAAAACAGCCGAAAAATCACATGGGGAAAATAGAGAACCCTGCAGAGTGTTTCATGCCAAGAAAACAGGTTGTCTGTATGCTTACCTCTCCGAAGCTAAACCCGCGCATGCTCTATAAGCCTTTCGACGCATACGCAGTAGCATACAAGGCATAGTGTAGGTCGTAGCAAGATAGCAGCGACAGCATCGAATGTGACTGTAACGAGCACCGGCTTGTCGTAGTCGATGACGTCACCGCATTCTTACCATTCAAAAGAACGGCGGTATACACGGTTTGACAAGAAAAGCTTGCCAGGAATCCCGTCAGGAAAACCAACGTTTTTTTCTTGACAGGATTTCTGGCCGTGTGTACAGGGCCTGTCTGTTTAGATGTTGAATTTTAAGAGCAGCGGCAAGCCTGCTCATCTCACAGGTTTGCAAATCTGACAGAAGTTGGCTGCTTTTAAAATTCAACATATAAACATTCAGACAGAGTTCTAAGTACTGTGGCTCCAGCTCTGTAGCTCTCATTGGCCCTCGTATGACTCATCCCCCCTCCCTTCCTGGCAAACTCACAAGAGTGAGAAAGAGAGCATGATGTCATAAGCCTATGCTTTTTAGCAGATAAGAAACAGGAAGTGGGCTGTATAAGGTATATACCAGGAGATTTTTTTTTTTTTACTATCCAAAGTTAAAACATTAAGGGCAGAAGATTTTATACATGGAAAGATAAAAAAAATTACTGAAGTTCTGCTTTAATGGCTGTGTGTTGCATTATTTTGAGGAGACAGCAAATGTACACTGTTATACAAGCTGTACACTCACTACTTTACATTGTAGCAAAGTGTCATTTTTTTCAGTGTTGTCAGATACTGTTTATATTGTACCCTTTATAAAACAAAACAAATAAAGCTAAAATCCATAAATGTCCAATCAGTGTGTCTCATAAGGTGTGTATTCAATGGATTCAGTTCCCATGTGCAACTTCTGTCTTCTAATTTGCTTCTGCTAGCGTGGATGAGCTTGTTTGAATGTCAGCACGCGATCTGTGCTTTGGACAGCAGGGAGAGGCATTGTAGTGCTTTGAATGGTGCTACAAGTTCTTTGTATAGGGTTCACCTGCTAAAAAAATACTACAGATGTACTGTATATGCCGGCGTATATAGGGGGTCCTCTTATACGTCGGATGCAGACTGCAGGCGTCCATTTTTAAAAAGCCTCCTCCTTCTGCTGTTCCATGATAGGCTCAGTGATCCGCCTATCACGGACATTGTCTCGTCCTCAGCCTCGGACAATAGGATGTCCGTGATAGGCGGAAAACACTGAACACAGGCTCTGCTGGGAAACTGAGTGAGGAAGAGGCAATGGCACGGTGAGGTGAGGCGAGGCAATGGCACAGTGTGGTGAGGCAATGGCACTGTGAGGTGAGGCGAGGCAATGGCACAGTGAGGTGAGGCACGGTGTGGTGAGGCAATGGCACGGTGAGGTGAGGCAATGGCACGGTGAGGTGAGGCAATGGCACGGTGAGGTGAGGCAATGGCACGGTGAGGCAATGGCACGGTGTGGTGAGGCAATGGCACGGTGAGGTGAGGCAATGGCACGGTGAGGTGAGGCAATGGCACGGTGTGGTGAGGCAATGGCACGGTGTGGTGAGGCAATGGCACGGTGTGGTGAGGCAATGGCACGGTGTGGTGAGGCAATGGCACAGTGTGGTGAGGCAATGGCACAGTGTGGTGAGGCAATGGCACAGTGTGGTGAGGCAATGGCACAGTGTGGTGAGGCAATGGCACAGTGTGGTGAGGCAATGGCACAGTGAGGGGTCGTCTTATACGGCGAGTATATCCAAAACCAAGATTTTAGCTGGAAAATTAGGGGGTCATCTTATACGCCGGCAAATACGGTAGTAAAGGGGCACAGTGAAGATAACCATAACCTTAAAGTCAGAAGAAGAAAAGTAATCTTCAGCTTGAAATATGTCAAAAGGGATCCCTGCTTCATTTAAATGAGGAAATGCTGCTGCAGGCCAGGAGTTGCGGTCA
Source organism: Rana kukunoris (assembly GCA_029574335.1). NCBI lineage: Eukaryota > Metazoa > Chordata > Amphibia > Anura > Ranidae > Rana > Rana kukunoris. The sequence goes on from CM056057.1 coordinate 55,565,783, forward strand.
ATCATTTTGTTTTCTGACTGATTCACCAGAGTGCAACTGGGAGATAGGGATTCAGAAATAGACACACAGGCATACACTGAAGACTGCTACCCCAAGAGGCATTAAAACTCTGTGAAACACTGTATAAACAGACAAAGTTACATATTACCTACGGAATGCATCTAATAAATGCTTTTTACAGTACTTCTAATGACTGACTCTTCCATGGCCATCACTCCACATTACCAAGGGGGCCTCTGCTGCATAAACCCTGAGGATTTTTTTCTCTATACCCACAAGTTCTACCCAGCACCATAACATCTCTCCTGAGGACCTAGGGCTATATTCCCCAGTGGCATCGAGTGTGACTGCCAGGGCTCATGTCATGCGGGGACGCATGGGAACGCATTCGCTGCACTTTTTTCACAGCAGGAACGCAGCTCCCTTTACAGGACTAGAGCAGCCGAGCCACCCGAGTCAATCCTCTACTAAGCGGCGATGCCCAGCTCAAGTCACTGTCAGGGGCAGACGAGGTCTGCCGCAGAGGTCTTCCGCGAGTTATCGCGGAATTTAGAAAGAACTTGCTTAAAGTTCTTTCTAAATCCCGCGATGACTCGCAGCAGACCTCCGCAATGTCTACTGGGAACAATGACAAAAGCTCCCAGGAGACATTGCGGCATCGAGGAAGTGACGGAATACCCGCATACTACCCGATGAATCCATATACAGGAAGCAGCCAGTAACATAAAGGATTACTAAGGTACAGTGGATGGAAAAAAAAAATTGTAATAGTAATTATGCATATGAGCGTATCATTTTTTCTTTTTGGTGGGGGACTGGATCTTGGCTGGGAGTTCCTACTTTTTTCCTCAGGACTTGACAACTGGTGACTGCCCCATTCCTGCTTTGAGACAGAGATATTCTCCACATGCCAAAGTGGAAGGCTACGTTTCCTATACATTTTGGTTACTCCCAACCTTACTAAATGTATGTGTAGCGGTAGCCCCTTAGGAGCTGCTGGCAATTGTGGTCCGTCCATCAACCTCCCCAGCCAGGCAGACAGTTCTCATTCACCCCCAGGCAGAAAACCATTCCTTTTTGTTTTGTATTTTTATTGAGGGAATTAGACTTGAATGCAAATGGGATATTTATGAGATGCCCAACTGATTGCTGAAAGATATATGGGACCAACTATATACATCTCCAGTATATACAACCTCTTTACTTCCAGCTCCAGCACAACTCTTGAACTCACTCTCCAGCACTTTACTTTGCTCTTGATCTCACTCTTCGGGACCAGCTAGCACTGATAGATAGGTCTGACACTGACTTAGCCAGGCCTAAAGCAGATGCCCTTTACAGACAGAGACCGTGGGACCCTATAGTGTAGCAAAGGGTAGGTAGTCCCAGTGAGAATTAATAGCGGTCTAAAAACTGCTGATCCCTTGGCTTTGCTTCCCTCCCACTAAACCAAAAGGGTGCTGGCTATGCACAGGTACATTGGACTGCCGCACTCCTTAAAACGATATCTTTACTGTACAAATAAAATCCAAAAAACAACCAAATCGATGCAGTCAAAACGTGGTGAACAACAAGAAAAAGGTGGCCGGCATGTTTCACATCATGTGATGCTTACTCATAGCTAGTGAAATATGGTAGTCCCAGTGCTAGCTGTCCACGTGGCTACTGAGCCCAGTACCACATCTTCAGGCCCTGCCAGCCCTCCTGGCTGCAGCTACCTCTCTCTCCACTGCCCATGCCATCACAGTCCACACCACTGTCTCTGTACCCATCGCAGACTGCAATCTCACAGTCCTCTCAGGTGTACCTCACAGACTTCCCAACTGTATGACACGCACCAGCCCTCCTGGCTGTGACTTATAGTTCCTTTTGGAGACTTGCTTGGTAGTGCTCTCCTGCAGTCCTCTCCTTGCTCCAGTGCCTCCTGTCCAGGACACCTCCACGTGTTCTTGGAAGGTCCCATCCGCACCCAAGCCTGGGCCTAAGCTCCAGATTGGGGAACTCCCTCAAAGGCCACGACAACCTAGCACTCAATCTCCAGCTTCCACCCAAAACAACTCCTCCCCAGCTGGGCTGACCCTGTGTATTTAAAGAGGCCTGCCCCCTGCCAATCCAGGTTGGGGATTGGTCAGAACACGACAGAAAGCTCCACCTCTCCTCTCCTCCTTCCTTTCCAGAAGATTCTAGAATGTTTAGGAAAGAAGTGGGAGGTCTCAGTGATGCTGTCTGTGAGTCACCCAGCTCTGCCCTGAGTTACTCCAAACCCAGATCAAAATATGGCAGCAAAGCCTGGAAATGTAACTACTCTAACAAACCTTAGCCATACTACTTCTAGCACACTAGAGGGTGCTACATATGTTCTTTTTATCTTTGTCAGATCATCACACTTCTAAAAATATTGTATATTTACTAAACTATAAGAGCTCCCCTAAACCTTTTCTTGTTTTAATTTTTATGGTGAACATTGCAGTGTTTTTTCCTCTGCTACTACAGAGGATTGGCCACCCTATAAATATCTATTTAAAAAATGTTCACTTCAAGTGTGTTCGATCTCACTTAGGTGTACTAAAGGATTAGAGCAGTGACCTTCATCACAAAAATACAAGAGGAAGATTTTATAAGTTGAACTTTTTAGAGTAGTAAAACTCAAGGAAATAATTTTACAGATTTAGTTATATTAATTTTCTGTGGGAAATTGTAGGAGTTGCTATTTTATAACTGTTATTTAGAGCTTTTCCTTTGTTTAGAACTTTGCTAGATATAGTACACTATATACTGTAGTCTAGCTACTGTAACTCAAGAACTTGCTCCCCTAAAAGGGCTTGTTGAGATTAATATCAAAGTGAAGTATGACGTCACCCGCAGCCATCTCCTTGGTTGTTTGCCTGTACATGGATATGCCTGTAAACATGCAATTGGTTCAAGTGCTTTGCTTGTAAGTCATTTTTTAACCTTTTAATAAAGTAGTGTACAAACGGAGAGCACTAGATTGTCATGTATTTACCTACACATGTCCTGTGGAGCGATTGCCATCTGTACCATGAGCTGATCGTTGGGGAAATATCCCTATGGTGTGGGAAAGTGCTTGTTGACCTTTCCGGTCGCATTAAGGAGGTGAGAGGCTAATGCCTTGTACACATGAGCAGAAATTCCGACCAAAGCTTTTCATCGGATATTCCGTCCGTGTGTCTGCCCCATCTGACTTTTTCCGTCCGAAATTCCGACAGAATTAGATAGAGAACATGCTCTCAATTTTTCAGATGAAAAAAAATTCTATTGGAATTTCAGTTCGTCAGGATGCAATTCCGATGGACTAAAAACCACCCATGCTCAGAACCAAGTCGACGCTTGAACTTCATTTTTCTCTACTCTTCCAAGGTATTGAGGAGCATGTGACCTCTTTCTCTGTGGCAATGCTAATCCTGAGCACTATCACATGACCAGCTGAGTGATGTGACCGCTCCCATGGGTCACCAGTCATTTCAATGCTGGCTCAAGGAAGGAACAGTGAAGGATCACTGGTAAGGCCCGTACACACGATCTGACTTTTTGACAACAATTGTCTGACGGACCTGAATTTGCGGACAATCCAACCGTGTGTACGCTCCATCAGACAAACTTTTTGGCTTTTTCATTAGACAAATGTTCGCTGTGAGAACAGACAAACTTTCCGGCAACAAATGTCCTACTTCGGCTAATTCGATCATGTGTACTAAAGTCCAAAGTACAAACACGCATGCTCAGAACTAGGGTTGTCCCGATACCACTTTTTTAGGACCGAGTACAAGTACCGATGCTTTTTTTCAAGTAGTCTCCGATACCGAATACCGATACTTTTTTAAATGTGTCCCCCACATATGCAGCCATGTCCCCCCAGCCATGTCCCTCCAGCCATGTCCCCCATACCTAGCAGCCGCCCGGGGAACATCACAGCTTTCATTTGAATAGCTGTAGTGTTCCTGCGCGTATAGACCCCCTATCACCTATCCAATCCCAAGCAAGGGGGAGTGTCTATATGTGCGGGAACACTACAGCTATTCAAATGAAAGCTGTGATGTTCCCGCACGCTTTAACCATGCGGCTTTCATTGCGGCGGCTTTCATTGCGGCGGCTTTCATTGCGACGTGTGCGGCGGCGGGACAAGTATTCTAGTTAGGTATCGGGGGTATTTGCGGGAGTACAAGTACTCCCGCAAATACTCGGTATCGGTCCCGATACCGATACTGGTATCGGGACAACCCTAATCAGAATCAGAACCAATGCTAAAGATCAGACAACAATAGGAGAAGTTGCCCAAAGGGTGGCGGTAAAGAGCAGAAAAACCAAGTAGTACGTCTATTACGTCACTACGTTCGTGTTTGTTGGCTGAAAAAGTCCTGCCGTGTGTATGCATACCAAGTTCACGGCTAACGTGCATTCGGAGCAAAATGCACGGAAAATGTCCGTTGAAAGTCCGATCGTGTGTATGAGGCTTTTGGTGTATCTAGAGGCAAAATATTTTCTTTGTTTTGACAGAGCAGGGAAGCTTTATTTTTTAATGTTTTGTAATGCCATGTACAGACGATCGGAAATTTCGACAACAAAACCGTGGATTTTTGTTAGAAGGAATGTTGGCTTAAACTTGTGTTGCATACACACGGTCACACAAATTATGTCGGAAATTCCCGACCGTAAAGAACGCGGTGACTTACAAGACTACGACGAGTCGAGAAAAATTAAGTTCAATGATTCAGAGTGTGCCCCAAATGATTCTGAGCATGCGTGTTTTTTTGTGCGTCGGAATTGCATACAGACAATCGGAATTTCTGACAGGAACTTTTGCCGTTGGAAAAATTGAGAACCAGCTCTCAAACATTTGTTTGTCGGAAATTCCGACAGCAAATGTCCGATGGAGCGTACGATCAGAATTTCCAACCAAAAGCTCACATCGAACATTTGTTGTCGGAAATTCCGATCGTGCGTACGCTATAAGTCTATGTCCCTACTGGGTAGATTACTTTTAACTCTGTGTCTTGGTAAAATTTATTGATAGAGAAAAATCGAAAATTTTGTTTTTTTTTGCAACAGGAATAGAAGAGGTTTTCCAAAGGAGACACTTGTTTTGGTGACACATTTAATGGGAAATTTCTTATTTTGAGAGATTTACTTTTATTTCCTGATTTGTCTACAGAACAGGATGACAAGGTAATTCCTACAGACAGACAAAAAAAGCCTGGCAGGAGTTTTACCCATTACTAGACATGTGCATTCGTTTTCGTTAGAATGCATTTTCGTCCGAAAATCTGGTATTTTCGTTATCTTTTTAACAAACGATAACGAAAGCGCAGAAAACGAAAAACGAAAGATCCGACATATAAAATGCTTTATTTTCGTTTTCGTTGCGGTAAAAATTTGATATAGAGAGATTCGACATGACGCTGACTGAATACAGTGAATAGCAATCTGTCTATCGAACCAGATATACACATACATACGGTACTTTTTGACATTATAGGGAAAAGATTCAACGCTATAGGGAAAAGATTAGACGCTATAGAAATAATAGATTCGACATTAGAGAATAGATTTTGATTTATGAGAAAATTGATTCGACATTATAGAGAATAGATTCGACATTATAGAGAGAGAATAGATTCGACATCCACATTATAGAGAGATTATAGATTCTTACTAGTCATACAACATTAGAATTCTTGTAGGCGGAATATTCGACCGGAAATGTACGATTCGGTGTAAAGTTTCGATGTTCCGCCGAATATTCTTTGACCATTTAACACCATTCGACAGAAACCAAGTATAATATCTGGATTTTTGGACGAAAGCTATTCCCCAACGAAAAACAAAATAAATCAAAACGATTTTCGGGAGTAACAAAATAAATGTATTTTCCGGACGAAAACACGAAACAAAATATTCCAGTCTGCACATGTCTACCTACTACATAATCCAAAGCTAAAAAAAGCTTTAGATATATTTTCATCTCCATTTTGTAATGGTTCATGTGGTGGCAGGGGTGCAGTATGTCTATTGAATATCTATTGTAGATCTCCTGACATTTTGAGATGGGAATGAGGATGTCTATTCGCAAAATGATATAGGCATGCATAGGACACACCTCCTGCCACGCCCCCTTGAACGAGAATTCTACACAAAAAAAGGATTAGTTGAACACAAAAGTGCTTTTTTTTTCCACTATTATTCCTTTATACTGTTTTTTGCCATCCGGCATTTGGATGAAAGGTTTCACTCGTTGAAACACGTTTTGAAAGATAAAAAGTAAATCTCATTTAAAACTCTATAGATCAGACCAAAATGAGGGACAAATGAGGAGGAAAGAGGGACAGAGGGACATTGTTCCAAATCAGGGATAGTTGGGAGCTGTGTTATTGACTAAATATTCTGTTCTAACATATGTTTCTCTTTCCTTTTTTAAAAAGCCGAGAAGTACACATATGTAACAGATAGCCGAGCTTTCATATTTTCATGCTTAGATCTGCTAAGCTATGAACCTAGGAAAGTCTGGTCCACACATGTCAGTTCCATAGTCAGTCCATTTATTTTTCAGGCTATTTTCAATAAAAACATCCAACAAAAACGCTGATGATTTATTTCTTTATGTTACACAGCATGCAAGCTGGGCTAGCACCTGACTAGTGTGTGTGGGACTTAACCAGAGATTCACTCACCTGGAGCTGCTTTTCTTGTTTCACCTTTTCTCATCAGTAGTATATAACAGTCGTGTGACTTCTATCAGTGTCCAGCCAAGCACTGGTTAACCACTTAAGACCCGGACCAAAATGCAGGTAAAGGACCAGGCCCCTTTTTACGATTCGGCACTGCGTCGCTTTAACTGACAATTGCAGGGTCGTGCGACGTGGCACCCAAACAAAATTTGCATCCTTTTCTTCCCACAAATAGAGCTTTCTTTTGGTGGTATTTGATCGCCTCTGCGATTTTTATTTTTTGCGCTATAAACAAAAATAGAGCGACATTTTTGAAAAAAAAAAAAATTTTTTTTACTTTTTGTTATAAGAAAAATCAAATAAAACTAAATTTTAGTCAAACATTTAGCCCAAAATTTATTTAGCCACATGTCTTTAGTAAAAAAAAAAATCACAATAAAAAAAAAAAAAAATAGCTACCTAGCGGGAACAGCGACACTAATACAGCGATCAGAAAACTGATCGCTTAGCGACGCTGGCAATAGGGAGTGAAAGGGTTAACTAGGGTGGTGATCAAGGGGTTAAAACTTTATTAGGGGGGGTACGGGGGCTACCCTGGACCTAACACTAACTGCCTGTCACACTGACACTAAATACAGTAATCATACATATATGATTACTGTATTCAGTGACACTGACGGGGGGGGGGGGGGTTGGTGGGTGATCGCAAGGGGTTAAGTCTGCCTGCGTGTACTGGTGTCAGTGTAGTGTTGTGCAGACATACTGTGAGATGTGATCTCTCCTCAGCAGCGGTTGAAAATACCGCCGAGTGGAGGGATCACATCACTTCCCCCTCCTGTCTTTACACAGGAGGAGGAAATGACGCGCAGGGGGAGCGCGCGGATTGGCTGGGAGCGATCCGGAGCGGGCGAACAAAAACAAACCGCCGCCCCCTCAGCACGGATCGCTCAGCCAGGTAACCGGACCGCCGCATGTACCGGGGGGGTCCCGATCGGACCCCCGACCCACGTCTAGGCACCACGTATATATATATGGATGTGCCTTCGGTGCCATTCTGCCGACGTAAATGTACATGCGGCGGTCCGCAAGCAGTTAAAGCTTGTAGGAGGAGTTTTCTGATTGTTCTATGAGACTGCAATAACCCTGACCCTCTGTCTGGACAGTGCTGATTGGCCTTGTGCTGATCACATGCATCCTCTTAAGAAATAATCTAGCAATACACACAAAACTGAGCATGTGCAGCCTGACTCCATAGACTGTGTGTTATCGAGAGTTGGTTTGGGGACTGTGGAAAGAGGGGAGGATCAGAGATGAGGTTCAAAAAACCTTTTTAGACAATGCGGAGGATTAAGGATTAACCCTTTAGGATCCACTTGAGCAAGAGTGAATCTCCCCAAAGAAAATTAGAACAATCTTAAACAAGAACTACCATGATTTCACTGTTTTAAATAACAAAAGTTTAATAAAAAAGTCACATTATTCATTAACTATTTCTACAAAGATAGAGATTAAGGTCCACAATCAAGATCACAACCGCATCATTCGTTATCTGAGGTTCCACTGTATATACAAATATGCATAGAATTCTTTATGCTGGTCAATACACAAGTAGCATTTTGTTTAACCACTTCCAGCCCGGTCAATAGACAATTGACGTCCAGGAAGTGGTTGTGAAATCCTGACTGGACATCTATTGACCCGTGGGGGCAAGTACTCCCGCAAATACTCAGAATCGGTTCCGATACCGATACTGGTATCGGTATCGGGACAACCCTAGTAGTAACATTTTTTTTTTATAAAAATGCAATAAAACTATCCCCTATTTTGTAAACGCTATAAATCGATAACACTTATTGCGATTTTTTTTTACCAAAAATATGTAGAAGAATACGTATCGGCCTAAACTGAGGAAAATTTTATTTTTTTTATATCTTTTTTGGGAATATTTATTATAGCAAATGAAAAAATATTGAATTTTTTTCAATTTTTTTTTCAAAATTGTCACTCATAGCGCAAAAAAAAAAAAAAAAAATGCAGAGGTAATCAAATACCACCAAAAGAAATCTCTATTTGTGGGGAAAAAGGATGCCAATTTTGTTTGGGAGCCACGTCGCACGACCGCGCAATTGTCAGTTAAAGCGACACAGTGTCATATCGCAAAAATGGGCAAGGTCCTTAACCTGCATAATGGTCCGGGTCTTAAGTGGTTAAATTGCCTACAGCACCCCCCATTTTAATTTTTTTTAGGTAAACACTCCAGGCCAATACCGAAGAAAAGAACCTAAAAGAGTTTGGTCATCATATTATAGATTGAGGCGCCTCCTAGAATCCCAGAAATGTGTTCAACTGTTTTCAAAAATACTAAATTTCAAATAAAATAGTTGGACTCAAATCATTAGTGTACCATTTATTTTCTTCTGAGCTGTGATATAAAATACCTTCCCGAGGCCTCTGTGTGCACTGTGAGAGTAAAGCCACTTTGGATTCCACGTGTCAAACCTCTTCCTTCTCCAGGTCTTCATTGCCACCTGTGTCCCTGTAGGGTAGAATTTCCATAAGGTCACTGAGACATGAAGTGAGAGGAAAGCTCACTAGAGGAACATATAGCAATAAAATCACATTGAAACCAATACAAAGATAAGCATGCCGCTCAAAGCTCCAGTGTATTCAATGCTGACGGGAGTTCCACCCGTATTTTAGTTTATTAACCACTTAAGGACCGCCGCACGCAGATATACGTCTGCAGAATGGCACGGCTGGGCACAAGGGCGTACATGTACGTCCCCTTTAAGAGCCCAACCGTGGGTCGCACAGCGCATTTGCGACCCGCTCCGTGACCGTCCCTGCAGGAACTGCGACCCGATAGCCGCCGTTGTCCTGCGATCGGGTCATAGAGAGGAAGAACGGGGAGAGGCAAGTGTAAACAAACCTCTCCCCATGCTTCCTAGTGAGACTGACACTGATTGTCTGTTCCCTGCCATAGGGAATGATGATCAGTGACGTCACATGCTAAGCCACACCCCCCCCACAGTAAGAAACACAAAATCAGGGCACACTTAACCTCTACAGCGCCACCTACAGGTTAACCCCTTCACTGCCAGTGTCATTTTTACAGTAATCAATGCATTTTTATAGCACTGATTGCTGTACAAATGACAATGGTCCCAAAATAGTGTCAAAAATGTCCGATGTGTCCGCCATAATGTCGCAGTCACTATAAAAATCTCTGATCACCGCCATTACTAGTAAAAAAAAATGTTTTTAATAAAAATGCAATAAAAGTATCCCCTATATGGTAGATGCTATAACTTTTGAACAAAACAATCAATAAACGCTTTGATGCAATTTTTTTTTTTTACCAAAAATACGTAGAAGAATACGTATCGGCCTAAACGGAGGAAAAAATATATTTTTTATTTATTTTTTGGGGATATTTATTATAGCAAAAAGTAAAAAATACAGCTTTTTTCTTTTTCAAAATTGTTGCTCTATTTTTCTTTATAGCGCAAAAAATAAAAACTGCAGAGGTGATCGAATACCACCAAAAGAAAGCTCTATTTATGGGGGGAAAAAAAGGACGCCAATTTTGTTTGGGAGCCATGGCGCGCGACTGCGCAATTGTCAGTTAAAGCGACACAGTGCCGAATCGCAAAAAGGGCCCTGGTCTTTAAGCTGCATAATGGTCTGGGGCTTAAGTGGTTAAAAGTCGGCAGTTACAAAAATAAGAGCTGCTGACTTTTAATAAACTGACACTTACCTGCACCACGGTCCTGAAAGGGCGCCGCCCTAAGGCTCTCTCCTCTGTACCGTCATCATAATTGTGGGCACCGCGAGTCACTCTGCGCTCTCCTATGGGCCAGCTGATCTTCTGGGACCTGAAGATCACTGGCAGGGGGTCACCTAGGAGTCACCTAGGCGACTGAAGATAGGAAGGAGGAAGTGGGACAGGAAGTCTCACTAAAAAGATGTTAACCACCCACCCCCCCCAAAAAAAGTGTGAGTGGCGATTTGGTGTTTACAAGTTAAAGACGTTATTTTCCCTAGAAAATGACTTAGAACCCGAAACATTATATATATTTTTTTCTAACACCCTAGATAATAAAATGGCGGCAGTTGCAATACTTTCTGTCACACCGTATTTGCACAGCGGTCTTACAAGCGCACTTTTTTTGGAAAAGATTAACTTTTTTTAATTAAAAAAATAAAACAACAGTAAAGTTATCCCAATTTTTATTTATTTTTTATATTGTGAAAGATAATGTTACACCGAGTAAATTGATAACCAACATGTCACGCTTCAAAATTGCGACTGCTCGTGGAATGGCGACAAACCTTGACCCTTGAAAATCTCCATAAGTGACGTTTAAAAAATTCTACAGGTTGCATGTTTTGAGTTACAGAGGACGAATAGCGATAGAATTATTGCTCTCGCTCTACCGATCACGGAGATACCTCACATGTGTGGTTTGAACACCATTTTCATATGTGGGCGCTGCTCATGTATGCGTTCGCTTCTGCACGCGAGCTTGGCGGGACGGGGCGTGTTTTATTGCTATTACTTTTATTGCTATTGTAATAGAAAAAAGCATGACAGTCCCTCTTAACCTCTATGAGGTTTGGGGTCTAAAAGACCTCAGATTTACACTAAAATGCAATAAAAATGTTATTTAAAGTGACACTAAAGGTTCAATTTTTTTTTTAAATAACAAACATGTTATATTTACCTTCACTGTGCAGCTCGTTTTGCACAGAGTGGCCCCGATCCTCCTCTTCTGAGGTCCCACGACAGGACTCGTGGCTCCTCCCTGCATTAGATTACCCCCTCTGGGAAGCTCTCTCCCGAGGGGGTTACCTTGCGGGCACGCTCCTGTGTCATACACTCGGCGTCCATAGACGCCAAGTGTATGACTCGCCCCCGCGTCATTGGATTTGACTGAAAGCAGCGGGAGCCAATGACTGCAATGCTATCAATCTACCTAATGAAGAGCCGAGAAGACCTGAGAGGTAGAGATGCGGGATCGCTTCTCCCACCGAAATTCGGGGCTCAGGTAAGTAAAAGACCGGGGGTGGTGTATACAGCGCTCTTATGCCGCGTACACCCAAACGTTTTTCGGCATGAAAAAAACTAAGGCTGTGGAAATTAAATTGTAATTAATTCAATTAATCTTTTGATTGGTACTCACCTCTTTGCCGGCTTCCAGGCCTTCATGAAGTTCCGTCGGAGATCCGGTGATGTCACGGACACTGGCGGGGCTTGCCGTGTCCATCTAAAGCATGGGTCTTCAAACTACGGCCCTCCAGTTGTTCAGGAACTACAATTCCCATAATGCCTTGTCATGTCTGTGAATGTCAGTGTGTTACAATGCCTCATGGGATGTGTAGTTCTACAACATCTGGAGGGCCGTAGTTTGAGGATCCCTGATCTAAAGGGTTCCGTTTGCTGTGCCTTTATATCTGCATGCCGGCAAAAATCACTAATCGCCGTCATTACTAGTAAAAAAAAAATATATTAATAAAAATGCCATAAAACTATCCCCTATTTTGTAAACGCTATAACTTTTGCGCAAATCAATAAAGGCTTATTACGATTTTTTTACCAAAAATAATAAGAAGAATACGTATCGGCCTAAACTGAGGAAAAAAATGTTTTTTTATATATTTTTGGGGATATTTGATATAGCAAAAAGTAAAAAATATTGCAAATTGTCGCTATGGCCCAGATTCACATACACTTAATATTCCGCTGCGTAATCGAAATACTCTACGCTGCCGTATTTTACCAGGCTCTACACCGAATCCTGGTAGATTTTTGCGTGTACGCTACGGCGGCGTAGTCTATTTCTCGCCGCGTAATCGAAATACGCATTTGGGGGGCGTGAAGCATTTAAATTAAGCGCGTCCCCGCGGCGATCGAACTGCGCATGCTCCGTTCAGAAATTTCCCGCCGTGCATTGCGCAAAATCACGTCGTTACGTCATTCGTTGTTTGAGTAGCGGCGTTTACGAACATTCCTATTCCCGGACGACTTACGTTAGAAATAATAAAAGACGTCGGAAAACGTAGAAATTCGACGCGGGAACGACGGCCATACTTAACATGGGCTGTCTAATATTAGAGCAGCAAAAAGCTGGTATAGTGTTACGCAAATAAAAGATGACTAAAGGTGCCGTAAGAGATTGCGATTGAAGATCGTAATTTCGGGGATTGCCGGCAAAAGCTCATTTGCATACCCCGACGCGGAAAACGACGGGAAGTCCACCCAGTGGCCGCAATTTTATTGCAGCGTAGATCCCAAGGCGTACGAACACGTAATCCAGTCGAATTGAAGCCCGCAGCCGTCTATTCATGGTTTGAGGTTTTCAACTAGCTACAAAACGTGCGTAATTTGAAATTACTCCAGTCTAACACCAATTAGACAGGCGTAATGGCTCTCTGAATCTGGGCCTATATTTTTGTTTATAGCGCAAAAAATAAAAACCGCAGAGGTGATCAAATACCACCAAAAGAAAGCTCTGTTTGTAAAAAACAAAAAAGTTTGGGAGCCACGTCGCACGACCGCGCAAATGTCAGTTAAAGCGACGCAGTGCCGAATCGCAAAAAGGGTCAAGGTCCTTTACCTGCATAATGGTCCGGGTCTTAAGTGGTTAAAATGGACAAACATCCCTTCTGGGACACGTGTGTAATTTCATAGATGTATAACTGAATTAGAGCGCCGTCTCATTTTTATAACGCAAAAATACATTTTATCCGCTTTATAGTAATATTTTTCTCTGTTCTGGTCCTGGGATTTCTATGCCCCCTGGATCCTTGGATTTGTTTTTATTTTTATTTTTTAACCACTTCAATACCCGGCCATAGACAATTGACGGTCAGAGATGGGATCTATCATCCTAAGTTGCCGTCAATTGATGGCCTGTGCTTTGCGAGTGGATATCTGAATGATGCCTGCAGCCAGAGGCATCATCCAGATATCCTCTTCTTCAGTCGGCGATTCTGCACAATGTAAGAACGATCATAGCGGCAGTTACGCCGCTTGATCGTTCTTACAGGCCGCGGGAGGGGACATCCCCCCCCTCCCGCCGCCATCCGGTGCTTCTCCGGGCTCTCCCGTGCCTTCGGGGGCCTGGAGAACGAATCGTCGGCGTCTGCAGGAAGCATAGAGATGACTGGTGACCAGATGGTCACCAGTCATCTCTATGACCTTCGGAGGATCTGGGCACGATGTGATGACGTCACGCCCGGGTCCCCGTAAGTAAACAAAGCCGCGATTGTGGCTGTAAGCAGAGCTTTTTTTCTCAGAAAATAGGTGCAGGAACTCAACCACGACCCGTTCAGATTTCACAAACAGTAGAAGGGTCTTAAAGGGGCATTAAATACCAGAATTGCATTACATACAGTGTGCAGAGTTCAGGGGGTTACAAAGCAGTCACTTGTAAACACAGAAACCAGACTTCTGTGTTCACAAGTGATTGTGGTGAGCGGGCACCAAAGGGTCTGAGCCAAAGGTGGTGGAACTGAGTTCCACCAAGTTCCCCCAGAAAAAAAGCCCTGGCTGTAAGCCACCATTCATGAGATCGGTGAATTTTTTTTCACCGATCTCATGGTTTCCAGCCTGGAGGAGAGATGTGAGGTCTTATTGACCCCGCATCTCTCCTTAAAGAGGACCTGTCACACACATTTCCTATTAGGAATAAAAGTGAAAAAAAAAAAAAAAAAGTTGAAAAAAAGTGTAAAAAATAATAAAAAATAAGTCAAGAAAAAAAAAAAAAATTAAAACGCCCCTGTCCCCGATAGCTCGCGTGCAGAAGCGAACGCACACGTAAGTCCCGCCGGCATATGTAAACCCCGTTTAAACCACATAAGTGAGGTATCGCCGCGTGCGTTAGAGTGCCAGCACCGAATCTAGCACTAGATCTCCTCTGTAAATCTAAACTGGTAACCTGTAAAAAATAAATAAAGCGTTGCCTATGGAGATTTTTAAGTACCGAAGTTTGGCGCCATTCCATGAGTGTGCGCATAATTAAAGCGTGACATGTTGGGTATCTATTTACTCGGTGTAGCCTAATCTTTCACATAATACAAAAAAATTGGGCTAACTTTACTGTTTTGTTATTTTTTTAATTCATGAAACAATTTTTTTTACAAAGAAAAGGCGTTTGAAAAATGATTGCGTAAATACCGTGCGAGATAAAACGTTGCAATGACCGCCATTTTATTCCCTAAGGTGTCTGCTAAAAAAACATATATAATGTTTGGGGGTACTGTGTAATTTTCTAGCAAAAGAATGATGATTATTACATGTAGGAGAGAAGTGTCAGAATAGGCTCAGGTATGGAGGTGGTATAAAAGCCCGGTATTGAAGTGGTTAATTCCTACAACACAATGCCAAACTATTTTAAAGTACTGGAATAATTACAATAAAAAAAAAAAAAAACTGTACTTATTAATAACTTATCACTCATCTACCAGACGTCGTCAATTGACGGCCGCATAGTAGCTCAGTTGTTCTGACAGAACGTCATATGACGTCCACGTCTTTTAACCACTTCAATCCCGGGCTTTAAAACCCATCTCAATACCGGGCCTATTCTGGCTCTTCTCTCCGACATTTACAAATCATCGTTCTTTTGCAAGAAAATTACTCATAACCCCCAAACATTATATATGTTTTTTTTAGCAGACACCCTAGGGAATAAAATGGCGGTCATTGCAACTTTTTATTTTGCACCGTATTTGCGCAATCATTTTTCAAACGCTTTTTTTTGTGAAAAAAAAAAAAACTTTTCATAAATTAGAAAATAACAAAACAGTAAAGTTAGCCCAATTTTTTGTATAATATGAAAGATGATGTTACGCCAAAGTTAATAGACACCTAACATGTCACGCTTTAAAATTGCGCACAATCATGGAATGGCGCCAAACTTCGTTACTTAAAAATCTCCATAGGCGACGCTTTAAATTTTTAACAGGTTACCAGTTTAGAGTTACAGAGAAGGTCTAGTGCTAGAATTGTTGCTCTCGCTCTAACGCACACGGCGACACCTCACATGTGTGGTTTGAATGACGTTTACATATGTGGGCGGGACTTACGTGTGCGTACGCTTCTGAGCGCGAGCTACCGGGGACAGGGGCGTTTAAATTTTTTTTTTTACTTATTTATTTATTTTTTACACTTAACCACTTGCCCACCGGGCTTGTTTTTCAGATTCGGTGTTTACGAGACTCAGCCCTGGTTCACACTGGGCTGCGGGAGTGAAGCAGTGCGAGTTCAGCTGAACTCGCACGATTTCACTCCCGCCCGGCAGTCCCGATTTCAGCCGCGATTTCAGAGACATCTGTGCAGGTTTCTGCACAGATGTCAATGTAAATCGCAGGCTGAAATCGCAAAAAGTAGTACAGAGACTACTTTTTTAAATTGGTGCAATGCCGCAGATGCAGCGTCGCGCCGATTAGGACAGTGCCATTGCCGGCAATTTGCGGCAAAATCCGCCGTTTTGACATGTGATTTGACATGCCAAATCGCATGTCAAAACGCACCAGTGTGAACCAGGGCTAAAACTGTTTTTTTTTGCTAGAAAATTACTTAAACCCCCCAAACATTATATATATTTTTTTTTCTAACACCCTAGAGAATAAAATGGCAGTCATTGCAATACTTTTTGTCACACCGTATTTGCGCAGCGGTCTTACAAGCGCACTTTTTTTGAAAAAAAAACACTTTTTTGAATAAAAAAATAAGACAACAATAAATTTGGCCCAATTTTTTTATATATTGTGATAGATAATGTTACGCCGAGTAAAATGATACCCAACATGTCACACTTAAAAATTGCGCCCGCTCGTGGCATGGCGTCAAACTTTTACCCTTAAAAATCTCGATAGGCAACGTTTAAAAAATTCTACAGGTTGCATTTTTTGAGATACAGAGGAGGTCTAGGGCTAGAATTATTGCTCTCGCTCTAACGATCGCGGCGATACCTCACTTGTGTGGTTTGAACACCGTTTTCATATGCGGGCGCTACTCGCGTATGCGATCGCTTCTGTGCGCGAGCTCGTCGGGACGGGGCGTTTTACATTTTTTTTTTGTTTTCTTATTTATTTTTAATTAGTTTATAATTTTATACATCGAAATAAATTAAAAAAAAAAATTATCACTTTTATTCCTATTACAAGGAATGTAAACATCCCTTGTAATAGAAAAAAGCATGACAGGTCCTCTTAAATATGAGATCTGGGGTCAAAAAGACCTCAGATCTCATATTTAGGCTTAAATGCAAAAAAAAAAAAAAAAAAAAAAAAAAGTCATTTTTCAAATTTTAGAAAAAAAAAATGTTTCTTTAAGACGCTGGGCGGGACTGACGTTTTGACGTCACTTCCGCCCAGCAGAGCTGTGGGGGACGGGTGGGGGCGATTTTTCCTTCACTCGTATCCCAACACAGCCAGCAAGAGGACCCGATCGCCTCCGCCGTTACCGACGGCTCCGGTAAGCGGCGGAGAGCGCGGGAGAGCAGCGGGAGGGGGGGGGGCCCTCTCCCGCCACCGATAACGGCGATCTTGCGGCGAATCCGCCGCTGGGACCGCCATTATCGTGTACAGCACTGCCCACGGAAAAGATGGATATCTCGGTTGTGGCAGCAGCTGCTGCCGTTACCGAGATATCCATCTTTAAAATCATAACGTCTTTTTACTATGACACTGTGGGCAAGTGGTTAAAAAAAAAAAAAAAATTCCGATCGCTTGTAATAGGAATAGTGTGTGACAGGTCCTCTTTATGGAGAGATGCGGGGTCAATAAGACCCCATATCTCTCCTCCCGGGTTTCCGACGGTCATAGAGATGGTCACCAGTCATCTCTTTGCTGCACATCCGGGGGACAGCGATCATCTCTCCGGCCCCCAATGGGACAAGAGAGCCCGGAGAAGCACCAGATGGAGGCGGGGGGGTGTCCCCTCCCGCCACCTGTAAAAGCGATCCGCCGCTATGATCGTTCTTACGCTGCGCAGGATCGCCGCCACAAGAGAATGATATCTGAATAATGAATGCCTCAAGGTGCAGGCATCATTCAGATATCCCCCCACAAACTGCAGAACGTCATATGACGCCCACCCGGGATAACAGGTCCCCGTTTTGGATGTCATATGACAGAGTGGGGGTATTGATTGGTTAAAGCCGCTAGGGGGCACTTTAGGGTGAACACGATGCGCGTGCCCGGCGGCTGCGATGGCCGCCGGGCACCCGTGATTGCTCAGTAACTGAGCAGGGACACAGATCTGTGTGTGTAAACACAGAGCTCCACGTTCTGTCAGGGAGAGAGGAGACCGATCTGTGTCCCTTGTACATATGGACACGGATCGGACACCTCCCCCAGTCACCCCTCTCCCCCCACAGTAAGAATCACTCCCAGGGAACACATTTAACCCCTTCCTCGCAACCTAGTGTTAACCCCTTCCTGGCCAGTCACATTTATACAGTTATCAGTGCATATTTATAGCACTGTTTACTGTATAAATGTGAATGGTCCCAAAAATGTGTCAAACGTGTCCGATGTGTCTGCCATAATGTCGCAGTCCCAATATAAAAAAAAAAAAACGCAGATCGCCGCAATTACTAGTAAAAAAAAAAAAAATCTTAATTATGTCCCCTATTTTTTAGGCGCAAACCAGTCACTATACGCTTATTGCAATGTTTTTTTAATTTTACCAAAAATATGTAGAAGAATACGTATCGGACTTTTTTTTTTCTTAATTGGGCTATTTATTATAGCAAAAAGTAAAAAATATTGTATTTTTTTCAAAATTGTCGCTCTTTTTTTGTTTATAGCGCAAAAAATAAAAACCGCAGAGATGATCAAATACCACCACCAAAATAAAGCTCCATTTGTGGGAAAAAAAGGATGCCAATTTTGTTTGGGAGACACGTCGCACTTGTCAGTTAAAGCGACGCAGTGCCGGAAGCTGAAATTTCACCTGGGCAGGAAGGGGGTATATGTGCCCAGTAAGCAAGTGGTTAAACTGTTAGGGCCCTTTCACACTGGTGCGTTTATCTGCCTTTGGATAATACTTTCTATGGTCTGGGGGTCACACTGGTGTGATACAAGGAAACCCTGCGAATCCTGTGTGGGTTCACGCATCGCACTTGAATCGCAGACGGTTCACACTGACATCTGTGAATCGCTGCGGGTGTCAATATAAAGTGAATGACACCCTCAGATCGGTTCACTGATCAGTGTGAAGTGTGACATGGTACACCATGCAACCCGATTCCAGTGCAGACCAAAATAAAAAAGGTCCTGTACCATTTTGGTCTGAATGCGATGCAAATTCATCCACACCATCTGTATGGCTAAATTTGCATCGCATCGGACATCGCATGTGATCTGCACAGCAACGTGGTGTAAATAACATGCGATGTCTGTGTGATGTGCATTCAGCCATACAAACTAAGGCCCCTTTCACACTGAGGCGGGATGTGCAGTGACGATATAGCGGCGCTATTTTTAGTACCGTCTGAATTGCGGCGGTATTTCAGCCGCTAGCAGTGCGCTATTAACCCCCACTAATGACTGAAAAGGGCTTAATATCGCCGGTGATCTGCCAGTCTGGTTCCACCTATCTGTTTTGTTCCATGTGCAACACGCCCATCCGACGGAAACTGCCGAGCGCGAACAGCTGTGTGTTAGCTGCCAGATGCGCTCGCTCCCGATCGTGCGGATGCCAGGTAATGCACGCTGCCGCTCGGCAAGAAGGGGAGGAATGAGGGGAGGAATGTATTTATTTATTTGTATTGCTAACGGACCTGTTAAACAGCGGTCATCATGGCCACTGTTTAACAGATCCATCACCAATATGTTTAAATGAATTACTCGATGCCCCTTGCTGTATAATGTATAACCAATAATAAAAAAATATATTAACTGTTTAATATCACATTCCTCTCCTACATAGAAGCATGTGTAACCAATAAAAAAATAAAAATTAACTGTTTAATATCACATTCCTCTCCTACATAGAAGCATGTGTAACCAATAAAAAAATAAAAATTAACTGTTTAATATCACATTCTTTTCCTACATGACCTCATGTAGGAAAAGAATGTGATATTGAACAGTTAATATATATTTTTTTTATTGGTTACACATAATACAGCAAGGGGCATCAAGTAATACATTTAAACATATTGGTAATGGATCTGTTAAACAGTGGCCATGTATGGATGGATGGGTCATGTATTGGCGGGATGGATGGATGGGTCATGTATTTGGCGGGATTGATGGATGGGTCATGTATTGGCGGGATTGATGCATGGGTCATGTATTGGCGGGATTGATGGATGGGTCATGTATTTGGCGGGATGGATGGATGGGTCATGTATTGGCGGGATGGATGGGTCATGTATTGGCGGGATGGATGGATGGGTCATGTATTGGCGGGATGGATGGATGGGTCATGTATTGGCGAGATTGATGGATGGGTCATGTATTGGCAGGATGTATGTGTATTGGCAGGATGGATGGATGGGTCATGTATTGGTGGGATTAGTGGATGAATGGGTGTATTGGCAGGATGGATGGATGTGTATTGGCAGGAGGGATGGATGGATGTGTATTGGCGGGATGGATGGGTCATGTATTGGTGGGATTAGTGGATGAATGGGTGTATTGGCAGGATGGATGGATGTGTATTGGTGGGATGGATGTATGTGCATTGGCGGGAAATGGATGGGTCATGTATTGACAGGATGGATGGATGTGTATTGGAGGGATGGGTCCTGTATTGGCATATACATGCCACCCACCCCCATACACTCCGCACCCCTCTCACCTAGATGCCACTCACCCCCATACACTCTGCACCCCTCTCATCTACATGCCGCCCACCCACCACCATATGCTTCGCACCCATCTCATCTACATGCCACCCACCCCTATACACTCCGCACCCCTCTCATCTACTTGCCACCCACCCCCATACACTCCGCACCCCTCTCACCTACATGCCACCCACCACCATACGCTCCGCACCCCTCTCACCTAGTGGCAGCTGCTGCTCAAACATTTTGGGGGCGCAAATAAACAGAAAAAACAATTGCAGCCTCGCTGTGTCCATCAATTGTCACCACTGTGCCCAGTAAATATTGCCACTGATCTGTTAAATGCACCCCCCCCCCCCTGGCACTTAACTTTCTGGGATCAGCCGTGCTTCTACTGTCCCTCGATGTCTTCTCGCACTCATGCTTCAGCCAATCAGGTTACCGGTAACCAGAAACAGTGAACCTGATTGGCTGAGATGCCAGATGCTTATCCAAGGAACGCACCCCCCCCCCCCCGTGCGTTCCGAGGATAAGCATCTGGAAGCCGTTTACAGACTATCATAACCACTGGCTCTGATAAGCATTTCCACAGCCAACCAACCAGCTGCCGTTATTCAGGTGGCGGCAATACATAGATTTATACTTTGCATGAATCTATGTACATTGTGTCAGTGCGAGAGCTAGAGGGGGCTGTGCTCCGGCACCCTCAATGGACGCACCGCCACTGCTCATCTACGTGCCACCTACCCCTATACAATTCGCACCCCTCTCATCTACATACCACCCACCACCATAATTTTTTTGGTAGGGGACTGGATCTTGGGTGGGGGTTTCCACACTTTTTTCCCCCAGAACTTGACCCCTGAATGATACCACATATAAGTGTCTGTACACATGTCATCTCATTACTCTGTGTGCACATACGATGAGGATATAGTGGTCTGTACGCATTAAAACGTATACTGGACATCTATTGACCCCTAAAATGTGCAATAGTAAGGATCATTCAGAGCTATTTGTAACTCTATAGGGCAGGGCTAAACATTTCTAGGCGTCCTTCAAGGGTTATTCACCACCATTGCCCCACTCAATCCCTTCCCTTCCCTATACACGCCCTCATAAATCGCATGGAACAACATTTAAATGTCTTATGTACAATTACTTTCCATTATGTGAGGCTGCAACTGGCACAGTGAGGCTGTTAGATAGGACTCATCCCAGCATTAATGGCACGGCTGCGCAAAGTGAAGTATATATACACGTCACTTTGAAATTCGCTTTATGATCGTGCCCACAGAAACACTCGGACTCTATGATCGTGTCACGGAGCTGTTACTGTAAACACAACATCTCCCCTTCCTTCCCCTGACTGATTGTCTGTCCCCTCATCGCGATCAGTGACATGTTACAGAAAGCCATGCCCCCCACAGTTAGAACACATCCCCTAGTTACCATTAACCACTTTCCCACCGCGCTATAGACAAAATACTGCTACAGTGCGATGTCCTCCCAGAATCCTTCACTTGCACGCCCCCTGGGGCGCGCGCCCAGAATCATCTGTGAGCGCTGAGTCTAGAAGACCCAGCGCATCATGGATCACAGTAAATTGCCGCTGATATGGGCCGTTTACCACGTAATTGCTCCGTCATATGACGGAGAGATCACTTGTAAACAAACTGGTGTCATGTGATGACGCCGGTTCCTCCTTCTCCTCTCTGTACCGATCGGTACAGTGTGAGAGGAGAGGGGGAGAGCGAAGGCAGCAGCACTGAGGGCTGGATCTGTGCCAACTGCAGTCACAGATCCAGCCATCCATCCCAGCTCAGCCATCCCGGCGTAATACTCTGCAATACTCTGCGCAATACTCTGCAATACCCCAATACTGTGCAATACCCTGCACGATACTCTGCAATACCCCAATATCTTGCAATACCTTGCATTACGCCCCCCCCCCCCCCCCCTCCTGCCACCCTCCGGTGCTTTTACAGACTCACCGCTACGATCGAAGCCAGGATAATTTTTTTTTTTTAGTCTTCCCAGCCTAGAGGTGATATGTGGAGTCTTATTGACCCCATATCTCACTGTAAAGAGGACCTGTTATGTTATATTCCAATTACAAGGGATAATAGGAATAAAAGTGATAAAGAAATGTATTTTGGTGGAAAAAAGTGTCAAAATCAAGTAAATAAAGTAAAATAAACAATTTTTTTTTTTAAAGCACTCCTGTCCCCGTGTGCTCGCATGCAGAAGCGAACGCATACGTAATTTCCACTGACATATGAAAACTGTGCTCAAGCTACACATGTGAGGTATCTCTGCGAACATTAGAGCGAGAGCAATCATCTTGGCCCTAGACCTCCTCCGTAACTAAAAACATATAACCAATTAAAGTAATTGAATTGTCGCCTATGGGGATTTTTAAGTAGCGAAGTTTGGTGCCATTTCACGAGCGTGTGCAATATTCAAGGGTGACTTGTTTGGGTATCTATTTACTCTGCGTAACTTCATCTTTCAGATTATACAAAAACATTGGGCTAACTTTACTGTTTTTTTTTTTTTTTTTAAGCACAAAACAGTTTAAAAAAACAAAACAAAAAAAAACATTGCTGCGAAAATACCATGCGAGATAAAATGCAACGACTGCCATTGTATTATGTAGGGTCTTTGATTAAAAAAAAAAGCATATATAATGTTTTGGGGTTCTATGTCATTTTCTAGCAAATAAATTATGATTTTTCCATGTAGGAGAGACATGGCACAATTGGTCTGGGTGCTCCAGAACGCCTGATGGTGCTCCCTGTATGTTGGGCCTCTGTATGTGGCCACACTGTGTAAAAGTCTCACACATGGGGTATCGCTATACTCGGGAGGAATAGCAGAATGTGTTTTGGGGTGTAATTTGTGGTATGCATATGCTGTCTGTGAGAAATAACCTGCTAATATGACAAACAAGATTTTTGTTATTTACAGAATTTTCAGTAGTTTTTAAAATAAAAAACACAGAAGTGATCAAATACCACCAAAAGAAAGCTCTATTTGTGTGAAAAAAGGGACAACAAATTCAAATGGGTACAATGTTGTATGACTGAGTAATTGTCATTCAAATTGTGAGAGCTCTGAAAGCTGAAAATTGGTCTGGTTAGGAAGGGGGTTTAAGTAACCAGAGGTCAAGTGGTTAACCCCTCCAGTGCCACCTAGTGGTTAACCCCTTCACTGGCAGTGTCATTTTCAGAGTAATCAGTGTAATTTTTATAGCACCGATTGCTGTAAAAATGACAATGGGTACAAAATGGTGTCAAAGGTGTGTGATGTGTCTACCATGCACTCGCCATAGTAAAAAAAAAAAACTGATCACCGCCATAACTAGTAAAAATTTTTTTAAACATGCCATAAAACTACCCCCAATTTTGTTGACGCTACAACTTTGGCACAAACCGATCAATAAACGCTTATTGCGTATGTAGAGAAATACGTATCGGTCTACATTGCTTAATTTTTTTATTTAATATATAATTTTTTTTTTATTGGAGATATTTATTATAACAAAAAAAAGAAAATTGCATTTTGTTTTTAAATTGTCACTCTGTTTCAGTTTATAGTGCAAAAAATAAAAACCGCAGAGATGCTCAAATACCACCAAAAAAAGCTCTATTTGTGGGGAAATTTTTTTTGGGGGGAATCCACGTTGCACAAACGTACAATTGTCCACGTAAAGCAACGGAGTTATCTCCAAAAGTGGTCTGGTCTTTGACCAGCCAAATGTTCCAGGGCTGAAGTGGTTAAACACATGAGATCACTGTGCGTGACGGAAAGTGCATTGTTTACCCCCCCCCCCTCAAAATCAATTTAGCTCAGGCTACATCATAATGTGCAAGCCCCTCACTGTCTGAGACAGCAAGTGAGACACACACATACAGTAAAGCCTGGTGCACACGGGACGATTGTTGGCAAACCAAGCCTCAGATTTTTTTTTCAAAAGGATGTGTGCCAGAATCTTGCCTTGCATACTAAACATTAAACAGTTTTTGTGCCCCAAACAATAAATGGACGTAGTATGAGGAATTTAAGCGTTAACCTTTTGGGCCCCCTCTGCCAATTTCAGATTAGGTCAGCATTTTTTAGAGCATACATGTTTTTTCCTTTGACCTGTGTGATGGATACTTTATGCTAAAATAAACTGTTGACAGTCATAACAGCCAAAAAACATACGCAATCAATAAAGGTGATAACAATTTCACTTTTATTATACACTATTAAACAAAAAAAGTCAAATGAACTTTATAAAAAAAAAAAAAAAAAAAAAAAAAAAAAAATTCCCAGCCTGTCCATGAAAGGGCGTGTAAAATATGTATGCATTCATTTCAGAACAGTTACTCAACTTGGGTTTTCATATTACAGGTTTGTGTTTCTTCAAGTCATCCATCTTCAAGCACCTGTTCAGTCACGATGATCTAAAATAAAATGTAAGTCGAAATGTTATGTGGTAAAACCTGTTTAACTGCATGAAAACTTTGGGTACCAATGCTAGTGATATGACTGACCTTTATACTCCAGTAGGGTGCATGCTATTTGCAGTCTTGCATCCAATATTGCCTGTTCTGAGGTCTTTACATTGCTTATCGTCCCACTTTCTAGGTAGTCCTTAGCAAACTGTAAAACATGAAAAGTATATATCTTATTTTTTATACACACACGTGTGTGTGTGTGTGTATATATAAAGGTAAGTGTCCTAATGGCATACAATTGGTAGAATCAGGGACGTTTGGAAGTTTCAAGTGGAGCAGATAACAACACAAGCACTGTGCAGTGTTATCGGCTCTGCAGGAGCGACGTGTATTATTTTTAGGGCTTACCAATATAACATTTAATTGACATAAATAATGAGTGAAAACAAAGCAATTACCATCAAAATAAGAACTCCACAGCTACTGGTGTCCTGTTGTTTGCTGTGGTTTAGAAAGACTATTTTCCATTGGAAAACCTGATCTTTGCAATTGGCCCTCTGCAGGTACAAACTATTTTGAAAAGAAAATCAAAATATATATATATAATTTATAATATATGTATGATAAAAAATAGCGCTTTGTTCTTAAAAAAACGTTACTAGGCACACTTACCCCCAGTTCTTGATCAATGTGGATGCGTATACAAGTTCTGCTCCCATTGGGTCCATGATAATCATGACCTGCTTTGTCATCCATAAAATCTAAAATAAAATTTAAAATTTTTGGGTAAAGACAATTCACAAATTTGGCCTCTATAAAGCAGATGCACTCTGCACGGTCATTGTGTTAAAGTTGAACACATAAGGTTGAAACCTGGCAAGGATTGACCAAGCCATTTATGGTTTTGAATTGTGTCCATTGTTATGATGATGTAACCCAAGTTTGGCATAAAATTTAGATTAAAGCGGATGGCCCCTTAAAAAAATACTGCAGCTGCTGACTTTTAATATTAGGACACTTACCTGTCCTGGAGTCCAGCGGCGTCCGCAGCAGAGGATGAGCGAACACTCGTCACCCTGCTGCTCCCCCCTCCATCCACGGTGAGGGAACCAGAAAGTGAAGCGCTCCGGCTTCACTGCCCGGTTCCCTACGGCGCATTCGCGAGTCACGCTGCGCCCGCCGGTTGGCTCCCGCTGTGTGCTGGGAGCTGAGAGTTCCAAGCACACAACGGGAAAAACCTGTCTTTTGCCCGAGACTGCGGGCCGGAAGTGGGTGCAAATACCTGTCTTTAGACAGGTATCTGCACCCCCCTCCCCCCTGAAAGGTGTCAAATGTGACACCGGAGGGGGGGGTTCCGATCAGCGGAACTTCACTTTAGGGTGGAGATCCGCTTTAATACTATTTACGACTTTTGCTTAGTTATTCAGATTTAAGTTTAAAGATAACATGGCAAACCTATGTACATGAAAGAATAAACTAAGAGTGTGAAAAGCATGAGTAAAGAAAGGTAAAAATATAAAAAAAATACCACTAAAATCCAGTGTTTTCCAACGTTTATGGGACACACCCAAATGTCCTCTGGAAAAATATCCTGTTCAAAAATATTTAAATGAATTTAATAATCAATGTGAAATATTTCTTAGCTATAGCTGTAACCACGATGAGTAACCCACCTTTGCAAGTTTTTCAATTTTCCCATCGAACAATGAAGTGGCAACAACAGCAGGAATTTGACGAATAGATTTCTGTGTAATAAATCTAAAATTATCATGCTGAATAATAAACAGAACACAAGCAACCACAGTTCACAGAAGTCACACTTACGTGCTGTTTAAGTATGTGATAGAGGTAAGCGTCAATTATCTGTATTTGATACAAAAGAAAATCCCTATAAGAACACATTTGACTTGAATACATTTTTACCATTACTGAAATCGTTTCTTACCTCATCTCCCAGCCAATTGTTTGCATGTAGTGTTTGAAATGAGGCGACAAACAGTGGGTAAGGCCCCACAACAGCTTCCAGTGATGTCTGGTCTGGTCTTCTTTCTTCCATAACACTTGAACTGGGGAGGCAGGAAAAAAAAAAGTGATTAGCATACATTTCAGGACTAGATAAAAAGTAATGCCAAACATTGGCTACTTAAACCACAAACTATAAAGGCCATACCAACAGGGCATGGCCGACCAACGGGGTCAAACTAGTAGTGGTGCAACGGATCATCATTGATCCGAACCAAAGATATTGATCTGAAGCACACACACATGTGATACGCAGATTGATTTCTGAAAAAAAAAGTTGTGCGCATGTTTAGTCCACACACAGTGTGGTCATGACGATAGGAGGAACGGAGGACCTTGAATTCCCTGCGTCATATAAATCCACTGTATGGGAGCCATTTGGGTTCCCTGTCAAAAGTACTGAAGGAACAATGTTAATGGATAAAATGCAGGGCGCTGTGTAGGCACTGTGGCACAAGAAAGCCATATGACAGTGTAAAAACATTAAGCATGGCCACACATTTGAAGCGACATCACTCCGGTGTTTCGCTGACGGGAGTGAAAAATGAAAGCTGCTCAACAACCACTTATCACTGCGTCATTTAAGCAGCCCCTTGTTGCACAATCAGACCGGGCTAAAGCCATCGCAAACGATATCCGTGTGTTTATATGAGGCCATATTCAGTTGTGCAAAACGAGGGCTTTAAACACATGCTGAAAGTTACAACTTTTTTTGGCTAATCTGAAAAATTATCTGATCTGTGACTCTGATCCAAGAAACGATTCGAACCATACGTTTTTGGATCCGTTGCACCCCTACAAACTAGCAAGAGTGCCATAAAACAATGCCAAACAGTGGCAACTTTACACACAAACTCAAAAAAGGCCATACCAACAGGGCATGGCCAAACATATGACCAACGGGGTCAAACTATCTAAAATTACCTCTCTCTTTTATGGTGCGCACGACATTCCGAGAAGTATCTATAGAGGGCTTAAAATTTAAGATTGACATTCAATTACATGTATTAAGCATATATAAAATGATATAATGCATGGAGTTTAAACAGTGACAACATGTGGTGGGAACAAAACCATTACATTATATATTTACATAAATCTTAAAGTGGTTGTAAAGGTTTGTCTTTTTTTTATAAATTGGTTACTTTTAAGCTAGTGCATTGTTGGTTGACTTACCTTTTCCTTCGATTTCCCTTCTAAATGTTTTTTTACTTTGTTTGAACTTCTCACTTCCTGTTTCTCCTCAGTAAGCTTTCCACTATCATCCGAGCTGTGAAAAGTCATTTAGAACAGATTACTGAACACCTTACTGAGGAGAAACAGGAAGTGCGAAAACATTTAGAAGGGAAATGGAAGGAAAAGGTAAGTGAACCCACAATGCACTAGCTTAAAGTGGATGTAAACCCATTGATGTCACAATGTAAAGTATAAGATTTCCTATCA
Organism: Rana kukunoris; assembly: GCA_029574335.1. Classification (NCBI taxonomy): domain Eukaryota; kingdom Metazoa; phylum Chordata; class Amphibia; order Anura; family Ranidae; genus Rana; species Rana kukunoris. Next base: position 55,594,184 of record CM056057.1, read on the forward strand.
TCTGTGCCCAGTCTTGCCACACAGAGTTAATCCAGATCTGATTAATCCTCTTTTAATGTTCAGTAAAATGAACAGCCTTCCAGATAAAAACCAGCCTTAATAAGTCAGTTTTCTCTCTTCTTGCTTTGAGTGACAGGTTATTTGCAAATATAGCTTGGACATGTTTATCATAACATGAGGTATAAAAAGCGAGAAATCCACCCCTCCCCCACAGAACACATCCTGGTAATATACAATAAACTTTGGATCACCTCATGTTACGATAAACAAAACATAACATATGATAAACATGTCCAAGCTAGATATGTAAATAACCTGTCACTGAAAGCAAAAACAGAGAAACGGACTTTATAATTTGGCAAATTTTTATCTGGAATTCTGTTAATTTGCACTGAACATTACAAGAGGATTACTCAGTGCTGGATTAACTCTGTGTGGCAAGACTGGGCACAGATGATAGGAAATCTTATTCTCTACATTGTGACATAAAAAAAAAAAATATTTTTGGGGTTTACATCCACTTTAAGGCAATATATTTAGAAAATAAAAAAAAACTTTAATTACATACATACAGAGTTTGCTTGTACCTCAATCGTGACCATCGTGTTATCTTTCAGTACTTCTGGACCAAAAGTTATGACAGAAGGTCTCTGTAGAGGGGTATTGGTACAGCTTGGACCTTTAGGTGTCTTCATAGCTTTATCATCACCTTCCTTGTCACTTTTTGGCCTCCGGAAAGGCTTAAGGTGGTCAACATTGTATTTTGTCTTTAAAGGCACTCCATCATAACTCAACAATGTGACCAGCTTCCCAGATATTGCCTGAATTGTGTAAGGGCCATTGAAGTTTGGTTCTATCCTTCCTCCTTTCCTGCCTTGTTTCCTCATGTTGAAAAGCATCACCTCTTGCCCAATGGTATAAATTAAGTTTTTATACTTCTTCTGTATTTTTTTAGCATGAGCTTCCTTTTGTCTGCTCTGAGATTTGGAGATATTTTCCTTTGTGGTGGCTTTCACCATCTCCATTGCAGCCTTCTTCTTCTCCATGAAGGAAACATAGGTAGTCTCATTTGGGAGAATGATATTGGAAAGCTTAAACAAATTAAAAAAAAATAATATATATATATATATATATATATATATATATATATATATATATATATATATATATATATATATATATATTATATACAGTGGTTTCAATACATAAAAATATGTTTAAAATTAACGTAAAAACTTAAAAAAATTCTCAAATTCAGGTGCACAACGTCACATAAAGCTTGTAAGTCTAGGAAGCGAACAGGCTATGAACTTAGGCCGCGTACACACGATCGAACATGTCCATGGAAACTGGTCCACGGACCAGTTTCCGCGGACATGTCCGATTGTGTGTACAGCCTAGTGTACAGGTTTCCAGCGGACAAAAGTTTATAAGCATGCTTAAAAACTTGTCTGCTGGAAATCTGTCCGTCGGGCATGTCGGCTGGTTAGTACGCCTAACCAGCGTACCGAAATCCCCCGCATGCGTCGAATGGATGCGTGGAAGTATTTTACTTCCTTGTTTTGGCACGTCGCTGAGTCAACGTCACCGACAAGGTCACCGCGTTGTCTGTCCGCAGGGATTTTGGTCTGATCATGTGTACACACACACACACACACACACACACATCAGACGAAAAGATCCCAGAGACATGGCCGATGAAAATGGTCCGCGGACCGTTTTTCATTGGACATGTCTCCTCGTGTGTACGCAGCCTCAGAGATGAGCCATGCATCCTTAAATCGCTGCAACTCCACTGAAATTTTGCATATATAAGCACATAATTGCAGCACAGTTGGGGGAAAAACTAACCGGCATTTCAACTGGAACTTCGATGGGAAAAACTGCCTCTCTTCCATACATTAATTGAAACGGGGAAAATTTTGTTGTTGTTTGAATTTTTGACCGCAAAGAAAATAAGGTAGGTTCTAAATACTTGTCCCAATCATCCTGCTTCTCATTGACCATTTTTATTCGAGCTCTAGAGTGGAGAAAAAAAAAAAAGTATAAACATAAAAAAAAAAAAAAAAAAGTTTACTTAACACAACATTTACAGCCCTCTAGAAAACATGCTTGCAACCATCCCCATACTAAAGACAAGTCCTATGCTTAACCACTTGCATGTTAGTCCACCCAGTCAGTCACTTGTCAAAACATTGGTGTCAGGCAGTTAGAAAATTAAAACATGGTTTATTCTATCCCAGGTACAAATATATACAGTCAATGGATGATCACCTTCTTTAAAGCGGAGTTCCACCCAAAAATGGAACTTCCGCTTATCCCACTCCTCACCCCCTTACATGCCACATTTGGCATGCCATTTTTTTTGGGGGGGGGGGGGCTTTGGGAGGAGTGGGACTTCCTGTCCCACTTCCTCCTTCCGCCGAGGGGCTGGTTAGGCGATTAAGCTTAGTCGCCTACAGCAGCCCCTCCCTGTAGGCGATCGCATGGGACACTGACAGGTCCCATGCGATCGCCTGTCCAATCAGCGGTGGACCGCGCCGCTCGCGCATGCACACACAGTTTGGAGATGCCGGCCGGGGAGGGGGGAGAGGAGCGGAGCCCCCGGTCGGCGTGTCGCTGGAATGCAGGAGCAGGTAAGTGATTGTTTATTAAAAGCCTGCAGCTACTCTTTTTGTAGCTGCTGACTTTTAATAAACATATAACTAGGCTGGAACACCCCTTTAACCACTTGACCACCGAGCCTGTTTTTCAGATTCGGTGTTTACGAGACTAAAACAGTTTTTTTTGCTAGAAAATTACTTAAAACCCCCAAACATTATATATTTTTTTTAATAACACCCTAGAGAATAAAATGGCAGTCATTGCAATACTTTTTGTCAAACCGTATTTGCGCAGCGGTCTTACAAGCGCACTTTTTTTGGAAAAAATTCACCGTTTTTTAGTTAAAAAAATAAGACAATAAATTTGGCCCGATTTTTGTTATATATTGTGAAAGATAATGTTACGCTGAGTAAAATGATACCCATCATGTGACGCTTAAAAATTGCGCCCGCTCGTGGCATGGCGTCAAACTTTTACCCTTAAAAATCTCGATAGGCGACGTTTAATTCTACAGGTTGCATTTTTTGAGATACAGAGGAGGTTTAGGGCTAGAATTATTGCTCTCGCTATAACGATCGCGGCGATACCTCACTTGTGGTGTTTGAACACCGTTTTCATATGCGGGCGCTACTCGCGTATGCATTCGCTTCTGTTTATAATTTTTTACACTGAAATTAAAAAATAAAATAAAAAAAAGATCACTTTTATTCCTATTACAAGGAATGTAAACATCCCTTGTAATAGAAAAAAGCATGACAGGTCCTCTTAAATATCAAAAAGACCTCAGATCTCATATTTAGGCTTAAATGCAAAAAAGAAAAGAAAAAATTAAACTGTCATTTTTTCAAATGACAGAAAAAAAAAATGTTTCTTTAAGACGCTGGGCGGGACTTACGTTTTGACGTCACTTCCTCCCAGCAGAGCTATGGGGACGGGTGGGGGCGATTTTTTATTTTTTTTTCCCTCACTCGTATCCCAGCAGAGGAGCCGAACAGACCCGATCGCCTCCGCCGCTACCGACGGCAACGCTAAGCGGCAGAGGGCACGGGAGAGCGGCGGAAGGGGGGCCCCTCTCCCGCACCCGATAACGGCGATCTTGCGGCGAATCCGCTGCGGAGACCGCCGTTATTAACAGAACCGGCCCATGAAGAGATGGATAACTCAGTTGTGGCAGCAGCTGCTGCCGTTACCGAGATATCCATTTTTAAAAACATGATGTACTTTGGCCGGTTGTCAAGTGGTTAAATAATGACACTGGGAGGGGAAAACTACACTTAGTAAGAAGAGAGATATGTATATGCAAATTCTGAAGGGTTTGAGGGGAAAAAAAAAACCACCACCACACGTCTCCCCCTTGCAGTCAATAGTGGACCCTGGATTATTTTACTATTATACTACTAGGTTTCTGGGTCACCCTATGGCCCCAAAGATCACAAATCAAATGCAAACACCCATTTCTATGAAAAAAAAAAAATACAGTAATACGTTAATAGAAATACAAAATTAAACTTGCCGCTTTATGTTGTCATTTGTTTTTTCATCAAGCCCATTCGTTTGGGGGTGGTATGCAGCTGTTACACTCCTTTCTATCCCCAAGAGCGTACAAAGCCCACTGTTGAGCTGTCAAAAGAAGGATGTTAAAAACATAAATGTAGCAACCTAACTTATAGTTTTCTACTACAATTATGTTTAATTTTTTAAATACACTTACCTGATTAACAAACTCTCTGCCTTGGTCAGACAGGATTCTTTGGGGACATCCGTGTCTATATATCATAGAGCAAAGGTGTTGTCCCACTTCAGCAGCAGTTTTCGATTTTAGTGGGAACGCCTCCACCCACTTGGAAAAATAATCTGTTGCTGTGAGTATATATACATTTCCGTTAACAGTTTCGGGCAGAGGTCCAGTTAGGTCGATGCCAACGAGTTCCCACACATTTGATACCTAAAAGGATTGAATAAATAAATTGCAAATGTATGAATGGTACATGTTGACGCTTATATCTATTTTGTAAAAAAAAATTAAAAAAACCTTGAATACTTTACCTTAATACACTGCAGTGGCTGGCTACCTTTCAATGGTTTTCCCACCTTCTGACACTGCTCACATTCGAGAACCTTGAAGAAAACAATTGTTAAAATGTGTACAGCGTGTGTGCGTGTATAAATACACAATTGTTTTAGATTGCATACCCAGTTTTCAATGTGTGCAGTCATTGCCTTCCAGTAAAATCTGGAGCACACTGCAGAGCGCGTTTTTAGTATGCCAGTATGACCGCCCATAGGGTTAGTGTGAAATTCATGAAATATGCTCTTTGCCTCCTCTTTGCTTTGAATGGCAATTTTCTTGCCATAGAAGAGCTTTCCATCTATAAAACAAAATAGTCATTAAAATATGCATTCATGAAAGAGCTAGCCTATAATCTGTAGTCGTGCTTTCTACTTTTTGACACTGACCATTTATGGAAAATTTTGAAGCGTACTTCCGAAGGGCGCGTTGGTCATTTGGTGAAGACAGTGATGGGTACGCCCCCTGAGCAAGGTAATTATATACCTCTTGCCACTTGTTCTCCATACCTGAAAATATAACAGAGCAATATTACATAACGTTAAGCATTAAAACCTGTACACACATATTGGTAAGACGAAGTTCATTAACAAAAGACAAACCTAAGTGTATTTTGCAGCCACCTAATTGGAAGTATAGTGAACATTTACCAGCTGATAATTTATTTAAATTTTTTTACACTTAGTTTATTTAACATTAATAAAAATGTTTTTTAGAAAGGACACACACGCACGATATTACTCACTAGTTGAGGAGTCTGATAGATCGGGAAGGCAATGCAAGCCCTGTGATAAAAAAAAAAACAGGGAAGATGCATAGATAAAATAAAATGTATATTACATGCTATATGGACCATCAACATTTCAGAGCATAACAGTAATCTAATGAGACTCACTAGTTGAGGCGTCAGATAGATCGGGACTGCAATGCAAGTGACCAAAACCAAATGCAAAGCCTGTGAAGGGAAAATAAAAAAAGATGCGCTTTGAACTCAAGATTAAAGTAGATGTAAACCCCAAAAATGAATTTTGATTTCTTTGATGTCACAATGTAGAGTATAAGAAAAGGCTGTTCATTTTCACTGAGCATTAAAAGAGGATTACTCAGAACTGGATTAATTCTGTGTGGCAAGACTGGGCACAGAGGATAGGAAACCTTATACTCTACACCAGGGGTGTCAAACTGGTGGCCCTCCAGCTGTTGCAAAACTACAAGTCCCATGAGGCATTGCAAGGCTAACAGTTACAAGCATGACTCCAGCAGGCAGAGGCATGATGGGACTTGTAGTTTCGCAACAGCTGGAGGGCCGCCAGTTTGACACCCCTGCTCTACATTGTGACATCAAAAAAAAATGCCTGTCCATCAATTAGGCATGCCCAGCCTCGACCGTCATACCCGGAAGCCGGGTAGAGAATACATCTTGGAAACAGTATGTACGGAATGTATTTTTTGAAGAAAAAGACGATTCTAATCATCTTTAATGTCATAAATTCAATGTTAACAATTTATTTTTAGGCGAACCTCCCCTTTAATGGTAGGAAAGGGCAACAGTATACTATTTAGTTTAATGAGTCAAAGAACTTTTTAACCCAGAAAATAAGCAGAACATAATTTTTTTATTTTACATTTCAATGGGTATCAGAGTAGATCTTATATTTTCTTCATTTGTATTCACAGATCATAGCAATGAGAGCACATCCTGTCCATCACATAACTTGGCAACTGCTAATCATACATACATACATACATACATACATACATGTGCACCGTAAACCATCTCTAAAATACATGCCCTGTACACAGTCAGCCCTCAAGGGGGATAAGACAGAAGCATAAAGGTGTACTTACAAAACAGCAGAAATAAGAGGGTCCTTCAATGAAGCTGTCACAAATAATCAAAATCCACACTAATACTGTGGCAAATTGTTTGTCTTAAATAGTTTGTGAATTCCCTCCAAAATAGAAAAGCCCACCCATGCCGCCCAAAAATATTTAATTCCGCCCATTAAAAGCCGTCCATTAATATTTAAAAAACATACCCTTAGACGTGTAGTTTATTAACCACTTCCTTACTGGGCACTTAAACCCCCTCCTGCCCAGACCAATTTTCGGCTATCAGCGCTGACGCATTTTGAATGACAATTGCGCGGTCATACAACACTGTACCCAAATTATATTTTTATCATTATTTTTTCTCCTAAATGGAGCTTTCTTTTGGTGGTATTTGATCACCTCTGCGGTTTTAATTTTTTACTTGCACTATAAACAAAAAAGTTAAAAAATTTTGTTCTAATATCGCTATTTGTGTTAAATAAATAAATTCTCCGTTTAGGCCGATTTACGTATTCTTCTACATATTTTTATAAAAATTCTCTATGAGCGTATACTGAATGTTTTGCGCTAAAGTTATGCCTAAAAAAAAAGAAAAAAAAGGGGATAGCATTATGATTTTTTTTTTTTACTAGTAGTGTCGGCGATCTGCGATTTTTTGTCAGGCCTGCGATATTGCGGCGGAGATATCGGACACTTTGACGCTATTTTGTGACCAATCGCATTTATGCAGCTAACAGTGCTATGAATATGCACCGATTACTGCGTAAATGCGACTAGCAGGGAAAGCGGTTAACGCTAAGGGGCGAGGAAAGGGTTACACTTATTCCCTGTGAGTGATTCTTAGTGTGGGGGAGGGGAGGGTGACTGAACTGTGTCCCTATGTACAGGGTTATCACGCCTAAAATAAAAGGGGGATAGCATTATGATTTTTTTTTTTTTTACTAGTAGTGTCTGCGATTTTTGTCAGGCCTGCGATTTTGCGGTGGAGATATCGGACACTTTGACGCTATTTTGTGCCCAATCGCATTTATGCAGCTAACAGTGCTATGAATATGCACCGATTACTACTAGTAGTGTCTGCGATTTTTGTCAGGCCTGCGATTTTGCGGCAGAGATATCGGACACTTTGACGCTATTTTGTGCCCAATCGCATTTATGCAGCTAACAGTGCTATGAATATGCACCGATTACTGCGTAAATGCGACTAGCAGGGAAAGCGGTTAACGCTAAGGGGCGAGGAAAGGGTTACACTTATTCCCTGTGAGTGATTCTTAGTGTGGGGGAGGGGAGGGTGACTGAACTGTGTCCCTATGTACAGGGTTATCACGCCTAAAATAAAAGGGGGATAGCATTATGATTTTTTTTTTTTTTACTAGTAGTGTCTGCGATTTTTGTCAGGCCTGCGATTTTGCGGTGGAGATATCGGACACTTTGACGCTATTTTGTGCCCAATCGCATTTATGCAGCTAACAGTGCTATGAATATGCACCGATTACTACTAGTAGTGTCTGCGATTTTTGTCAGGCCTGCGATTTTGCGGCAGAGATATCGGACACTTTGACGCTATTTTGTGCCCAATCGCATTTATGCAGCTAACAGTGCTATGAATATGCACCGATTACTGCGTAAATGCGACTAGCAGGGAAAGCGGTTAACGCTAAGGGGCGAGGAAAGGGTTACACTTATTCCCTGTGAGTGATTCTTAGTGTGGGGGAGGGGGGGGGTGACTGCTCCAATAATCCCGCCAAGATTGTGTCAATATTCCCGCCAACATAGGGGGGGGACTGACTCTTTTATTCCCGCCAACATAGGTCCGATATTCCCGCTATAACATTCCCGCCATAACATATGTCCGATATTCCCGCCATAACAGGGGCGTGTGTTGTACATGTACAGGGGCGTGTGTTGTGTCTGCCCCGCTGTGTGCGAGCGCGCCGCCCCGCTGTGTGCGAGCGCGCCGCCGTGGCCGAACGCATAGACAGCTGACGATCAGCTGTTGCGTTCGGCTATTTCCGTAGCGCATGCGCAGTTGGTAACTGCGCATGCGCAGTTAGTTGTGGAACAAATCTCATAGTGGAACAAGGCTGTTAAGTCACCGGCACTGCGCCTCTGCGGCGGTATTACCGCGGTGCCCATTACTTTCAACGGGAAGGAGCGGTAAACACACCTCTCCAAAGATGCTGCCGGCAGGACTTTTGGAGCGGTCCCGCCAGCGCATCGCCTCAGTGTGAAAGCACTCGGGCTTTCACACTGAGACTGCAGGGAAGGAGTATTTCAGGCGGTATTTAGGCGCTTTTTTAGCGCTAAACCACCTGAAAAACTCCTCAGTGTGAAAGGGGCTTTAATCACGTCACATTCCCACCAAAATAGTGCAGGACCCTTTTTCAGTCCGCCCTGGAATCGGATCGCATGAATGTTCACACCCAATGCGATCCGATTCCTGTCCAATTTCACATTTTGCGCTGCGATCTGCAAACTGGTTTGGGGGCGGGGTCACTAACTTTACATTGACACCTGCAGTGGTTGGCAGAGAGCCGTGTGAAATGCTTGTGAGTCGGAGGCGATGCAGGGACCTGCACTGGAATCGCATGGGATGGCACATCGGTGTGAAGCACGACTCATAGATGGAAGAGGACAGATAAGATTTCCTTTAGGATAAAATGGATTTACAGCGACCACATGAATAAAAGTCACTGTGAGGAGGAGGGAAAATATTGTATTTTTTTCCCCAACAAGGTGAGGAAGAATAGGGGAGGAAGAAAGGGAGGGGTGGTGAGGAAGAAGGGGGGGGGGGGAGGAGGAAGGGGGAGGAGGAGGAAGGGGGGGAGAAAGGGGGGGGTGGTGAGGAAGAAAGGGGGGGTCTTGTAGAAGAGATGGAGGGGGGGCAGGTGAGGGGAAAATGGGGTCTGAGGAAAGCTCTGTGGTAAGTTGTCCCCCCCCCTCCCCCTCTTGTACTTACAGACACCCCCAGGAGCGTCTCCTTCCTTCCTCTCTCCAGTCATGTGACAATAGAGGAGAGACAACGGACAGCCTTCCCCTCACTGCACAGCGCTTCTCTGTTGCCACCTGCAGGCTGGAGGGAGAAGAAATCCGAATCCTCCCTCCATCTCTCTGTCATCCCTGCCACTGTACATCATGGAGCTGTGCGGCGCGCGGAGGCGTGCGCCCGGCGAGGGGGGGGGGGGCTGCGGGGGATAAGCACTTCCGGGTTCTTCGATCGGCGCCATTTTGTGAATTTACTCGGAAGACGCAGCTCTTGTCATAGCGCCCTCCAGTGCATTATTCGTAGATTACAGCCCCAGATCGTATAGAAAGTAAGTGTTGGGATGTGAGGAGAGGGGGCGGGGACAACAGTGATGGGAAATTCGGCTATTGTGACTGAATCGGTTCATTTCCAATCACTCACTGAAATGAACCGATTCAATGAATGGATTCTCCGGTTCACTTGCTGAGTCTCCTGACAAGCAAGGGAACCAACCAAAGCTCTCACCCATCCCTCTTATATGGTTGGAATCAGGAGAACGATTCTTCACAGGAGGCTGGCAGGTCCTGGGGACGTTTATTTGTATTTCGTTTTGTGCAGACCCCCCTCAGTACTGACCCCCCCTCAGTACTGACCCCCCCCCTCAGTACAGGCCCCCTCGGTACAGCCCCCCCTCGGTACAGACCCCCCCCCCTCGGTACAGACCCCCTTTCTCAATACAGACCCCCCTTCTCAATACAGACCCCCCTTCTCAATACTGACCCCCCTCGGTACAGACCCCCTTTCTCAATACAGACCCCCCTTCTCAATACAGACCCCCCTCAGTACAGACCCCTCTCAGTACAGACACCCTCTCAGTACAGACCCCCTCTCAGTGCAGTCACCCCCCCCCCCCCCGCCTGGGTGCGGGGTATCAGTCTGACCCCCGGTATCTCCGGGCTCAGTAAAGCCTCCAGCGAAGGCTCTTTACCATGTGATCAGCCGCGTCCAATCACGGCTGATCACGATGTAAACAGGAAGAGCCATGGATCGGCTCTTCCTCACTTGTGCCTCCCCCCCCCCCCCCCCCCCACGGATGCCCACACTGAGCCACCAGCACCAGGACCACCAAGGAAGGGGGGCGGGATGTGGATGGCCAGGTATGTACCACATGGCCATCCACATGGTAAAAAAATATTTGCAATAGATGCCAATCAGTGCCCACAAATGGGCACTGACTGGCAACATGGGCACAACATAGGAAACATTTAAAAAAAGTGATGCCCAACAATGCCACCATCAGTGCCACCCCTCAGTGTCCATCAGTGCCACCCCTCTGTGTCCATCAGTGCCACCCCTCAGTGCCACCTCTCAGTGACCATCAGTGCCACCTCTCAGTGACCATCAGTGCCACCCCTCAGTGACCATCAGTGCCACCTCTCAGTGTCCATCAGTGCCACCCCTCAGTGTCCATCAGTGCCACCCCTCAGTGTCCATCAGTGCCACCCCTTAGTGTCCATCAGTGCCACCCCTTAGTGTCCATCAGTGCCACCTCTGTGACCATCAGTGCCACCTGTCAGTGACCATCAGTTCCACCCTCAGTGACCATCAGTGCCACCTCTCAGTGACCATCAGTGCCACCCCTCAGTGTCCATCAGTGCCACCCCTCAGTGACCATCAGTGCCACCTCTGTGACCATCAGTGCCACCTGTAAGTCACCATCAGTGCCACCCGTAAGTACCCATCAGTGCAGCCCATAAGTACCCATCAGTGCTGCCTATGAGTGCCCATCAGTACCACCTTATCAGTGCCGCCTATCAGTGACCATCATCAGTGCCACCTTTATTGGTGCCCATCAGTACCACCTTATCAGTGCCGCCTATCAGTGACCATCATCAGTTCCACCTTTATTGGTGCCCATCAGTACCACCTTATCAGTGCCCATCGGTGCAGACATATCAGTGCCCCTAATTGAAGGAGACAATGTACTTATTTACAAAAAAATGAACAGAAAAAAATGAAAACTTTATTTATTTTCTACATTTTCGGTCTTTTTTGCGCAAAAAAACAAAAATCACAGAGGTGATCAAATACCACCAAAAGAAATCTCTATTTGTGGGAACAAAGTGATAAAAAACCTAGTTTGGGTGCAGTGTAGCACGACAGCGCAATTGTCATTCAAAGTGCGACAGCGCTGAAAGCTGAAAATTGGCCTGGGCAGGAAGGGGGGTAAGTGCCCCCCGGTATGGAAGCAGTTAATGGAAAATAGTAAAATAAATGGCCTTTATTTTCCCTCCTCCTCACAGTGACTTTTATTCATGTGGTCGCTGTAAATCCATTTTATCCTAAAGGAAAGCTTATCTGTCCTCTTACATCTATGAGTCGTGCTTCACACCGATGTGCCATCCCATGCGATTCCAGTGCAGGTCCCTGCATCGCCTCCGACTCACAAGCACTTCACACGGCTCTCTGCTAACCACTGCAGGTGTCAATGTAAAGTTAGTGACCCCGCCCCCAAACCAGTTTGCAGATTGCAGCGCAAAGTGTGAAATTGGACAGGAATCGGATCGCATTGGGTGTGAACATTCATGCGATCCGATTCCAGGGCGGACTGAAAAAGGGCCCTGCACTATTTTGGTGGGAATGTGACGTGATTAAAGCCCCTTTCACACTCAGGTGGTTTAGTGCAAAAAAAAAGCGCCTGAAAAACTCCTTCCCTGCAGTCTCAGTGTGAAAGCCCGAGTGCTTTCACACTGAGGCGATGCGCTGGCGGGACCGCTCCAAAAGTCCTGCCGGCAGCATCTTTGGAGAGGTGTGTTTACCGCTCCTTCCCGTTGAAAGTAATGGGCACCGCGGTAATACCGCCGCAGAGGCGCAGTGCCGGCGATATTAAGCCCTTTTCAGTCATTAGTGGGGGTTAATAGCGCACTGCTAGCGGCTGAATACCGCCGCAATTCAGACGGTATAGCGCTGGCTAAAAATAGCGGCGCTATACCGCCACCCCACATCCCGCCCCAGTGTGAAAGGGGCCTTAGTTTGTGTGGCCGAATTTGCATCGCATTCAGACCAAAATGGTACGGGACCCTTTTTATATATATTTTTGGTCTGCACTGGAATGGGATTGCATGGTGTACCATGTCACACTGTGATCTGTCAACCAATCTCAGGGTGTCACTAACCACTTAAGGACCGCCTCCTGCACATATACATCGGCAGAATGGCACGGCTGGGCACAGGCACGTACATGTACGACGCCTTTAGGAGCACAGCCGTGGGGTGCGCGCACGCGACCCAGTCCGAAGCTCCGCGGCCGATCGCCGCAGGGGTGCCGTGATCGGTCACAGGAGCTGAAGAACGGGGAGAGGTGAGTGTAAACACAGCTTCCCCGTTCTTCACTGTGGCAGTGTCAGTGATCATCTGTTCCCTGATATAGGGAAAGACGATCAATGACGTCGCATGTCCAGCCCCGCCCCCTACAGTTAGAAACACATTTGAGGTCACACTTAACCCCTTCAGTGCCCCCTAGTGGTTAACTCCTAAACTGCAATTGCCATTTTCACAGTAATCAGTGGATTTTCATAGCACTTTTTGCTGTGAAAATTACAATGGTCCCAAAAATGTGTGAAAAATTGTCCGAAGTGTCCGCCATAATGTCGCAGTCACGAAAAACTCGCTGATCGCCGCCATTAGTAGTAAAAAAAAAATATTAATAAAAATGCAATAAAACTATCCCCTATTTTGTAAACGCTATAACTTTTGCGCAAACCAATCGATAAACGCTTATTGCGATTTTTTTACCAAAAATATGTAGAAGAATACGTATCGGCCTAAACTGAGGAAAAAAATGTATTTTTTTAAATATATTTTTGATATAGCAAAAAGTAAAAAATATTGCAAATTGTCGCTCTATTTTTGTTTATAGCGCAAAAAATAAAAACCGCAGAGGTGATCAAATACCACCAAAAGAAAGCTCTATTTGTAAAAAAAAAAAAAAAAAAAAAGTTTGGGAGCTACGTCGCACGACCGAGCGACGCAGTGCCAAAAAGGGGCGAGGTCCTTTACCTGTATAATGGTCCGGGTCTTAAGTGGTTAAAATGGACATACATCCCTTCTGGGACACGTGTGTAATTTCATAGATGTATAACTGAATTAGAGCGCCGTCTCATTTTTATAACGCAAAAATACATTTTATCCGCTTTATAGTAATATTTTTCTCTGTTCTGGTCCTGAGATTTCTATGCCCCCTGGATCCTTGGATTTGTTTTTATTTTTTAATTCCTACAACACAATGCCAAACTATTTTAATGTACTGGAATAATTACAATAAAAAAACTGTACTTATTAATAACTTATCACTCATCTACCAGCCACCGTCAATTGACGGCCGCATAGTAGCTCAGTTGTTCTGACAGGACGTCATATGACGTCCTCGTCTTTTAACCACTTCAATCCCGGGCTTTAAAACCCACCTCCATACCGGGCCTATACTGGCACTTCTCTCCGACATGTACAAATCATCGTTCTTTTGCTAGAAAATTACTCATAACCCCCAAACATTATATATGTTTTTTTAGCAGACAGCCTAGGGAATAAAATGGCGGTCATTGCAACTTTTTATCTTGCACCGTATTTGCGCAATCATTTTTTAAACGCTTTTTTTTTTGTAAAAAAAAAAACGGTTTCATAAATTAGAAAATAACAAAACAGTAAAGTTAGCCCAATTTTTTGTATAATATGAAAGATGATGTTACGCCAAGTAAATAGACAACTAACATGTCACGCTTTAAAATTGCGCACACCCATGGAATGGCGCCAAACTTCGTTACTTAAAAATCTCCATAGGCGACGCTTTAAATTTTTTACAGGTTACCAGTTTAGAGTTACAGAGAAGGTCTAGTGCTAGAATTGTTGCTCTCGCTCTAACGCACGCGGCGACACTCACATGTGTGGTTTGAACGACGTTTACATATGTGGGAGGGACTTACGTGTGCGTATGCTTCTGAGTGTGAGCGACCGGGGACAGGGGCGTTAAAATTTTTTTTTTACTTATTTATTTATTTTTTACACTTTAAAAAAAAAAAATGTTTCGATCCCTTGTAATAGGAATAGTGTGTGACAGGTTCTCTTTATGGAGAAATGCAGGGTCAATAAGACCCCACATCTCTCCTCCAGGCTGGAAAGAATGAGATTGTGAAAAAAAAAAAAAATCACAGATCTCATTCAAACTAGCCGCAATTGCGTTTTTTTTATTTACGGGTACCCGGGCGTGACGTCATCACATCGCCCCCGGGCCTCTGACGGTCATAGGGATGACTGGTGACCATCTGGTCACCAGTCATCTCTTTGCTGCACATCCGGCGGACAGCGATCATCTCTCCGGCCCCTGATGGGACAAGAGAGCCCGGAGAAGCACCAGATGGAGGCGGGAGGGGGGGGGATGTCCCCTCCCACCACCTGTAAAAACGATCCGCCGTTATGATCGTTCTTACGGTGCGCAGGATCGCCGCCACAAGAGAATGATATCTGAATAATGAATGCCTCAAGGTGCAGGTATCATTCAGATATCCCCCCACAAACTGCAGGACGTCATATGTCGCCCACCTGGGATAACAGTTCCCCGTTTTGGACGTCATATGACGGAGTGGGCGTATTGAGTGGTTAAAGCCGCTAGGGGGCGCGCGCACCCGCCACTTTACTGGGAACACGATGCGCGTGCCCGGCGGCTGCGATGGCCGCCGGGCACCCGTGATTGCTCAGTAACTGAGCAGGGACGTGGATCTGTAAAACACAGAGCTCCACGTTCTGTCAGGGAGAGAGGAGACCGATCTGTGTCCCTTGTACATAGGGACACGGATCGGTCACCTCCCCCAGTCACCTCCCTCCCACCACAGTTAGAATCACTCCCAGGGAACACATTTAACCCCTTCCTCGCAATCTAGTGTTAACCCCTTCCTGGCCAGTCACATTTATACAGTTATCAGTGCATATTTATAGCACTGTTTACTGTATAAATGTGAATGGTCCCAAAAATGTGTCAAACGTGTCCGATGTGTCTGCCATAATGTCGCAGTCCCAATAAAAAAAAAAAAAAAAAACGCATATCGCCGCAATTACTAGTAAAAAAAAAAAAAAATCTTAATTATGTCCCCTATTTTTTAGGCGCAAACCAGTCACTATACGCTTATTGCAATGTTTTTTTAATTTTACCAAAAATATGTAGAAGAATACGTATCGGACTTTTTTTTTTCTTAATTGGGCTATTTATTATAGCAAAAAGTAAAAAATATTGTATTTTTTTCAAAATTGTCGCTCTTTTTTTGTTTATAGCGCAAAAAATAAAAACCGCAGAGGTGATCAAATACCACCACCAAAATAAAGCTCTATTTGTGGGAAAAAAAGGATGCCAATTTTGTTTGGGAGACACGTCGCACTTGTCAGTTAAAGCGACGCAGTGCCGGAAGCTGAAATTTCACCTGGGCAGGAAGGGGGTATATGTGCCCAGTAAGCAAGTGGTTAAACTGTTAGGGCCCTTTCACACTGGTGCCTTTATCTGCCTTTGGATAATACTTTCTATGGTCTGGGGGTCACACTGGTGTGATACAAGGAAACCCTGCGAATCCTCGCATCGCACTTGAATCGCAGACGGTTTACACTGAGATCTGTGAATCGCTGGGGGTGTCAATACAAAGTTAATGACACCCTCAGATCGGTGAAGTGTGACATGGAACACCCATGCAATCCGATTCCAGTGCAGACCAAAAAAAAGCTCCTGTACCATTTTGGTCTGAATGCGATGCAAATTCATCCAAACCATCTGTATGGCTAAATTTGCATCGCATCGGACATCGCATGTGATCTGCACAGCAACGTGGTGTAAATATCATGTCTGTGTGATGCGAATTCAGCCATACAAACTAAGGCCCCTTTCACACTGGGGCGGGATGTGCAGTGACGATATAGCGCCACTATTTTTAGTACCGTCTGAATTGCGGCGGTATTTCAGCCGCTAGCAGTGCGCTATTAACCCCCACTAATGACTGAAAAGGGCTTAATATGGCCGGCACTGCGCCTCTGCGGCGGAATTACCGCGGTGCCCATTACTTTCAATGGGAAGGAGCGGTAAACACACCTCTCCAAAGATGCTGGCAGCAGGACTTTTGGAGCGGTCCCGCCAGCGCATCGCCTCAGTGTGAAAGCACTCGGGCTGTCACACTGAGACTGCAGGAAAGGAGTTTTCAGGCGGTATTTAGGCCCTTTTTAGCGCTAAACCGCCTGAAAAACTCCTCAGTGTGAAAGGGGCTTTAATCACGTCACATTCCCACCAAAATAGTGCAGGACCCTTTTTCAGTCCGCCCTGGAATCGGATCGCATGAATGTTCACACCCAATGTGATCCGATTCCTGTCCAATTTCACATTTTGCGCTGCGATCTGCAAACTGGTTTGGGGGCGGGGTCACTAACTTTACATTGACACCTGCAGTGGTTGGCAGAGAGCCGTGTGAAGTGCTTGTGAGTCGGAGGCGATGCAGGGACCTGCACTGGAATCGCATGGGATGGCACATCGGTGTGAAGCACGACTCATAGATGGAAGAGGACAGATAAGATTTCCTTTAGGATAAAATGGATTTACAGCGACCACATGAATAAAAGTCACTGTGAGGAGGAGGGAAAATATTGTAGATTTTTTTCCAACAAGGTGAGGAAGAATAGGGGAGGAAGAAAGGGGGGGGGGGGGTGAGGAAGAAAGGGGGGGGAGGGTGAGGAAGAAAGGGGGGGGGAGGAGGAAGGGGGGGGGTGAGGAAGAATAGGGGAGGAGGAAAGGGGGGGGGGTGAGGAAGAAAGGGGGGGGGAGGAGGAAGGGGGGGGGAAGGAGATGGTGAGAAAGAAAGGGGGGTCTTGTGGAAGAGATGGAAGGGGGGGGGGCAGGTGAGGGGAAAATGGGATCTGTGTGAGGAGTAGGTCTGAGGAAAGCTCTGTGGTAAGTTGTCCCCCCTCCCCCTCTTGTACTTACAGACACCCCCAGAAGCGTCTCCTTCCTTCCTCTCTCCAGTCACGTGACAATAGAGGAGAGAGAACGGACAGCCTTCCCCTCACTGCAGAGCGCTTCTCTGTTGCCACCTGCAGGCTGGAGGGAGAAGAAATCCGAATCCTCCCTCCATCTCTCTGTCATCCCTGTCACTGTACATCATGGAGCTGTGCGGCGCGCGGAGGCGTGCGCCCGGCGAGGGGGGGGGGGCTGCGGGGGATAAGCACTTCCGGGTTCTTCGATCGGCGCCATTTTGTGAATTTACTCGGAAGACGCAGATCTTGTCACAGCGCCCTCCAGTGCATTCTTCGTAGATTACAGCCCCAGATTTCTCATCGTATAGAAAGTAAGTGTTGGGATGTGAGGAGAGGGGGCGGGGACAACAGTGATGGGAAATTCGGCTATTGTGACTGAATCGGTTCATTTCCAATCACTCACTGAAATGAACCGATTCAATGAATGGATTCTCCGGTTCACTTGCTGAGTCTCCTGACAAGCAAGGGAACCAACCAAAGCTCTCACCCACCCCTCTTATATGGTTGGAATCAGGAAAACGATTCTTCACAGGAGGCTGGCAGGTCCTGGGGACGTTTATTTGTATTTCGTTTTGTGCAGACCCCCCCTCAGTACTGACCCCCCCTCAGTACAGGCCCCCTCGGTACAGACCCCCTTTCTCAATACAGACCCCCCTTCTCAATATAGACCCCCCTTCTCAATACAGACCCCCCTTCTCAATACAGACCCCCGTCAGTACAGACCCCTCTCAGTACAGACCCCCTCTCAGTACAGACCCCCTCTCAGTGCAGTCACCCCCCCCCCCCCCCTGGGTGCGGGGTATCAGTCTGACCCCCGGTATCTCCGAGCTCAGTAAAGCCTCCAGCGAAGGCTCTTTACCACGTGATCAGCCGCGTCCAATCACGGCTGATCACGATGTAAACAGGAAGAGCCATGGATCGGCTCTTCCTCACTTGTGCCCCCCCCCCCGCGGATGCCCACACTGAGCCACCAGGACCACCAAGGAAGGGGGGCGGGATGTGGATGGCCAGGTATGTACCACATGGCCATCCACATGGTAAAAAAATATTTGCAATAGATGCCAATCAGTGTCCACAAATGGGCACTGACTGGCAACATGGGCACAACATAGGAAACATTTAAAAAACGTGATGCCCAGCAATGCCACCATCAGTGCCACCCCTCAGTGTCCATCAGTGCCACCCCTCTGTGTCCATCAGTGCCACCCCTCTGTGTCCATCAGTGCCACCCCTCAGTGCCACCTCTCAGTGACCATCAGTGCCACCTCTCAGTGACCATCAGTGCCACCCCTCAGTGTCCATCAGTGCCACCCCTCTGTGTCCATCAGTGCCACCCCTCAGTGCCACCTCTCAGTGACCATCAGTGCCACCTCTCAGTGACCATCAGTGCCACCCCTCAGTGACCATCAGTGCCACCTCTCAGTGTCCATCAGTGCCACCCCTCAGTGTCCATCAGTGCCACCCCTTAGTGTCCATCAGTGCCACCTCTGTGACCATCAGTGCCACCTCTGTGACCATCAGTGCCACCTGTCAGTGACCATCAGTGCCACCCCTCAGTGACCATCAGTGCCACCTCTCAGTGTCCATCAGTGCCACCCCTCAGTGACCATCAGTGCCACCTCTCAGTGACCATCAGTGCCACCCCTCAGTGTCCATCAGTGCCACCCCTCAGTGTCCATCAGTGCCACCCCTCAGTGTCCATCAGTGCCACCCCTCAGTGACCATCAGTGTCACCTGTAAGTGACCATCAGTGCCACCCATAAGTACCCATCAGTGCAGCCCATAAGTACCCATCAGTGCTGCCTATGAGTGCCCATCAGTACCACCTTATCAGTGCCGCCTATCAGTGACCATCATCAGTGCCACCTTTATTGGTGCCACCTTATTGGTGCCCATCAGTACCACCTTATCAGTGCCGCCTATCAGTGACCATCATCAGTTCCACCTTTATTGGTGCCCATCAGTACCACCTTATCAGTGCCCATCGGTGCAGACATATCAGTGCCCCTAATTGAAGGAGACAATGTACTTATTTACAAAAAAATGAACAGAAAAAAATGAAAACTTTATTTATTTTCTACATTTTCGGTCTTTTTTGCGCAAAAAAACAAAAATCACAGAGGTGATCAAATACCACCAAAAGAAATCTCTATTTGTGGGAACAAAGTGATAAAAAACCTAGTTTGGGTGCAGTGTAGCACGACCGCGCAATTGTCATTCAAAGTGCGACAGCGCTGAAAGCTGAAAATTGGCCTGGGCAGGAAGGGGGGTAAGTGCCCCCCGGTATGGAAGCAGTTAATGGAAAATAGTAAAATAAATGGCCTTTATTTTCCCTCCTCCTCACAGTGACTTTTATTCATGTGGTCGCTGTAAATCCATTTTATCCTAAAGGAAATCTTATCTGTCCTCTTCCATCTATGAGTCGTGCTTCACACCGATGTGCCATCCCATGCGATTCCAGTGCAGGTCCCTGCATCGCCTCCGACTCACAAGCACTTCACACGGCTCTCTGCCAACCACTGCAGGTGTCAATGTAAAGTTAGTGACCCCGCCCCCAAACCAGTTTGCAGATCGCAGCGCAAAATGTGAAATCGGACAGGAATCGGATCGCATTGGGTGTGAACATTCATGCGATCCGATTCCAGGGCGGACTGAAAAAGGGTCCTGCACTATTTTGGTGGGAATGTGACGTGATTAAAGCCCCTTTCACACTCAGGTGGTTTAGTGCAAAAAAAAAGCGCCTGAAAAACTCCTTCCCTGCAGTCTCAGTGTGAAAGCCCGAGTGCTTTCACACTGAGGCGATGCGCTGGCGGGACCGCTCCAAAAGTCCTGCCGGCAGCATCTTTGGAGAGGTGTGTTTACCGCTCCTTCCCATTGAAAGTAATGGGCACCGCGGTAATACCGCCGCAGAGGCGCAGTGCTGGCGGTATTAACCCTTTTTCGGCCGTTAGCGGGGATTAATACCGCACCGCTAGCAGCTGAATACCGCCGCAATTCAGACGGTATAGCACTGGCTAAAAATAGCGGCGCTATACCGCCACCCCACATCCCGCCCCAGTGTGAAAGGGGCCTTAGTTTGTGTGGCCGAATTTGCATCGCATTCAGACCAAAATGGTACGGGACCCTTTTTATATATATTTTTGGTCTGCACTGGAATGGGATTGCATGGTGTACCATGTCACACTGTGATCTGTCAACCAATCTCAGGGTGTCACTAACCACTTAAGGACCGCCTCCTGCACATATACATCGGCAGAATGGCACGGCTGGGCACAGGCACGTACATGTACGATGCCTTTAAGAGCACAGCCGTGGGGTGCGCGCACGCGACCCAGTCGCCGCAGGGGTGCCGTGATCGGTCACAGGAGCTGAAGAACGGGGAGAGGTGTGTGTAAACACAGCTTCCCCGTTCTTCACTGTGGCAGTGTCAGTGATCGTCTGTTCCCTGATATAGGGAAAGACGATCAATGACGTCACATGTCCAGCCCCGCCCCCTACAGTTAGAAACACATTTGAGGTCACACTTAACCCCTTCAGTGCCCCCTAGTGGTTAACTCCTAAACTGCAATTGCCATTTTCACAGTAATCAGTGGATTTTCATAGCACTTTTTGCTGTGAAAATTACAATTGTCCCAAAAATGTGTGAAAAATTGTCCGAAGTGTCCGCCATAATGTCGCAGTCACGAAAAACTCGCTGATCGCCACCATTAGTAGTAAAAAAAAAATATTAATAAAAATGCAATAAAACTATCTCCTATTTTGTAAACGCTATAACTTTTGCGCAAACCAATCGATAAACGCTTATTGCGATTTTTTTACCAAAAATATGTAGAAGAATACGTATCGGCCTAAACCAAGGAAAAATATGTTTTTTATATATCTTTTTTTGGGGGATATTTATTATAGCAAAAAGTAAAAAATATTGTTTTTTTTTCAAAATTGTCGCTCTATTTTGTTTATAGCGCAAAAAAAAAAAAAACGCAGAGGTGATCAAATACCACCAAAAGAAAGCTCTATTTGTGGGAAAAAAAGAACGCCAATTTTGTTTGGCAGCCACGTCGCACAACCGCGCGATTGTCAGTTAAAGCGACGCAGTGCCGAATCGCAAAAAGTGGCCCGGTCATTGACCAGCAATATGGTCCAGGGGTTAAGTGGTTAAAGTGATACTAAAGCTTTGAATATAAAAAATAAATAAAAAATAACAAACATGTTATACTTACCTCCGCTGTGCAGCTCATTTTGCACAGAGTGGCCCCGATATTTTTTTTAAATATTCAAAGCTTTAGTATCACTTTAAGTAAAGCTGTGTGACTATTGAATGGAGCGCAATACCATATAGACGATCGCACGCTGATTGGACACAGAGGATGCCAATCAGCGTATGTATGTGTTTACCCCCCACAGTGTTTACACACACTACCCAATGGGGCTCAGAGATCCCCGCCAGGGGGCACACACTACCCAGTGGGGGTACAGAGAACCCGGCCAGGGTGGCACACATTACCCAGTGGGGGCATAGAGATCCCTGCCATGGGGGCGCACACACTACCCAGTGGGGGTACAGAGATCCCGGC
The DNA here is from genome assembly GCA_029574335.1 of Rana kukunoris. Classification (NCBI taxonomy): domain Eukaryota; kingdom Metazoa; phylum Chordata; class Amphibia; order Anura; family Ranidae; genus Rana; species Rana kukunoris. Next base: position 55,616,286 of record CM056057.1, read on the forward strand.
CAGGGTGGCACACATTACCCAGTGGGGGCATAGAGATCCCGGCCAGGGGGCACACACTACCCAGTGTGGGCACAGAGATCCCCGCCAGGGGGCACACTACCCAGTGGGGGCATAGAGATCCTCACCAGGGGGGCATACACTACCCACCAGGGGCACAGAGATCCCTGCCAAGGGGGCACACATTGCCCATAGTTGGTAGTATCGTGTGTGTGTTTGGGGAGGCGTTTAGTGGTTCTGGTGTTTTCCAAGCACAAACCCCCCAATTATTTCTTCGAGCACAAATCCCCTCCGAGCGCAAATCTACGCAATCCCTCCTTCCAGCACAAATCCACCCAATCCCTCCTCCCAACCCAAAGCGCCCCCCCCCCCCCCCTTGCAGAAATTTTCACCCCCCTCCTAGCTCATACCTTACCCATTCCTCCTTCTAGCAAATACCCCCCCCAATCACATCAAAGGGAGGGCACCCCCTGAGTCACTGAGAGCCTGAGCTGGCTGGTCTGCCCCCTCCACAGCCCAGCACTCCAATGAGTGAGGAGGGGGCAGAACAGAGAGCGGTGACTGACAGTCTGCAGATCTCTGCTCACAGAGCTGTGAGAACTGAGCGATCAACGCTGTTCAATCGTTCTGTTCTCAGTGTAGAGGCGCCGGGGGGTAGATACAGCATCCACCTAGGTAAGTATGATACTGAGAATAACACCCAGCATACAGGAAAAGAGAAGTGGTACTGTGCAGAGTCCATACATACAGAATAAGAACAGATACTGAGAATAACACCCAGCATACAGGACAAGAGAAGTAGTACTGTGCAGAGTCCATACATACAGAATAAGAACAGATACTGAGAATAACACCCAGCATTCAGGACAAGAGAAGTAGTACTGTGCAGATGTCAGCCGGGCACCTGCGATCGCTCCTGAGAGAGACACATCTGTCAATGTAAACAGACAGATCTCCATTCTGTCAGGAGAGAGAAGACAGATCTGCTGTTCATACTGATTATGAACAGCGATCAGTCTCCTCCTCCTCCAGGCGGTCCCACCCCCCACAGTTAGAAACACTCCCTAGGACACACTTTTAACCCCTTAATCGCCCCCTAGTGTTAAACCCTTCCCTGCCAATGGCATTTATACTGTAATCAGTGGCTATTTTATTTTAGGTCTGATCGCTGTAAAAAAATATCAATGGTCCCAAAAAGGTGTCTGATCTGTCTGTCGCAATGTCGCAGTCCCGCTAAAAATCGCAGATCACCGCCATTACTAGTAAAAAAAAAAGATATAATAATAAAAATGGAATCAATCTATCTCCTATTTTGCAGACACTATAACTTTTGCGCAAACCAATCAATATACGGTTATTGCGATTTTTTTTTTACACCAAAAATGCGTAGAAGAATACACATCGGTCTAAACTGAGGAAGAAATGTTTTTTTGTTTATTATTATATTGGAATATTTGTTCTTGCAAAAAGTAAAAAATATTTTTTGTTTTTGTTTACAGCGTAAAAAATTTAAAGCGCAGAGGTGATCAAATTCCACCAAAAGAAAACTCTGTGTGGGGGAAAAAAAGGAGAAAACTATGTGTGGGGAAAAAAGGGCATACGTTTTGTTTGGGTGTGGCATCGCACGACTGCGTGATTGTCAGGTAAAGCGATGCAGTGCCGTATCGAAAAAAATGACCTGGTCGTTAAGGTGGCAAATCCTTCTGGTCTGTAAGTGGTTAATGATATGTCAAATCTATAAAATGTATTTGGATACAGTGTTACATGACCGAGGGAATTCCCAGTCACAGATTCCAGGCCTGAAAAGTAGCAGCTGGTATGAGGTGTGTGATGTCACAGTGAAAATCGGTTCAAATCGGACTGCAGTTGTTTCAAAACATTCCTGCACCGTGAGCTGACCGAGTCACTTTGTCAATCCTGCGATTATTAGCGTTTTTTTATTCATATCTATTTCTATTGAATTATTATTGTACATATTACTATTATTATTATTAAAAATAAAACATTTTTATTTATTTTTGTAGTTTTTCTTTGTGTCTTTCATATACACCTCCACCATGCCCCGAGCTTCACGACATCGGACACGCCGGGAGGGAGGAGAGGATCCAGTTGCCCACAGGACGCGGGGGCAACTGCGGAGGAGAAGGGAGGAGGCAGCAAACAGAAATGCAGACCAACGCCCCCCTGCTCCACCGCCGCCACCACCACCGCCACCACCACCGCCACCGGCAGCGGAACAGCCTACCTGTTTCATCTGCCTCGGTGAGTACGCAGAGGACTTCATAGCACTGCATTGTTCTCATGCTTTTCATTATGACTGTATTTCCAGATGGGTCCAGCTAAATCCTTCTTGCCCTCTGTGCCGGGCATCTCTTGCTGAACCACAAGAAGACATTCAGTACGTTGGCCTTGTCCTCGGTCTCAATGAGAATGGAGAACCCTACGCAATGTTCTTGTACATATAGAATAACACCATACTCTTTCCGATACCTCGATAACATCATGGGGTAATGTATATTTCCATTACTATTGTCTGCTGATAGTAGATAATGTTTAGAAACAAATCTATACTTTAGACCAGGGGTGTCAAACTGGCAGCCTTCCAGCTGTTGCAAAACTACAAGTCCCTTCATGCCTGTGGGAGTGATGTTTGTAAGAGCCGATTCACACTGCTCTATGGAATCGTTCTAATAGGAGCAAGTCAAGGTTCCTGTACAACTTTGGGGCGACTTCAGGGTGACTTGCATTGACTCCAATACAGAAGTCCTTTTGCAAGTCGCCTCTGAAGTCGTGGGCAGCTCGCGTCGCAGAGTCGCTCAGCAAGTCGTACTGCCCCAGTGTGAACCGGCTCTTACTGTCAGCCTTGCAATGCCTCATGGGACTTGTCGTTTTGCAACAGCTGGAGGGCCGCCAGTTTGACACCTGTACTCTAGACCATTTCCAGGAGTCGCACCCTGATTGAACCTCCACCTCTTAGGTGTGCACTCCAGGCTATTACCACTGAAAGGAGTCTCTAAATCCTGATTGGACCACCACCTCTCAGGTGAGCACTCCAGACCATTACCAATGGAAAGGAGTGTGTTCATCCTGATTGGACCACCACCTCTCAGGTGACTCCAGACTATTACCACTGAAAGGAGTCGCACCCTGATTGAACCTCCACCTCTTAGGTGTGCACTCCAGGCTATTACCACTGAAAGGAGTCTCTAAATCCTGATTGAACCACCACCTCTCAGGTGAGCACTCCAGACCATTACCAATGGAAAGGAGTGTGTTCATCCTGATTGGACCACCATCTCTCAGGTGACTCCAGACTATTATCACTGAAAGGAGTCGCACCCTGATTGGACCACCACCTCTCAGGTGAGCACTCCAGGCTATTACCACTGAAAGGAGTCTCTAAATCCTGATTGAACCACCACCTCTCAGGTGAGCACTCCAGACCATTACCAATGGAAAGGAGTGTGTTCATCCTGATTGGACCACCATCTCTCAGGTGACTCCAGACTATTATCACTGAAAGGAGTCGCACCCTGATTGAACACCACCTCTCAGCAGGGCCGTCTTAATAGCATCAGTAATGGTCTGGGGCCCCTACAATGATGACAGTGCAGGTAAACAGACATCAAGTAGGTAGGAGGCATACTGCCTCCCCTGTGTGTCTATCACTCTCAGTGCCATCATGGGGCCCCCAATTACTGGAATTAAGGATCAGCTGCTTTGTGGAATCTGCAGGGGCCACCCATGCAGCTAGGGCCCCTGGGCAGTGCCCAGGTGTGCCCTCTCATTAAGACAGCCCTGCCTCTCAGGTGTGCACTCCAGACTATTACCACTGAAAGGAGTCTCTGCATCCTGACTGAACCATCACCTCTCAGACGAGCACTTCAGACCATTAGAGCCGGTTCACACTGGGGCGACTTGTCAGGTGACTCAGCCGCCTGACAAGTCGCGTCCCATTATATTTAATAGAACCGTTCTAATAGAAGTGACGCAAGTCGCTCCGACTTAGAAAAAGGTTCTTGTACGACTTTGGGGGAAACTCTAGGCGACTTGCGTTGACTTCTAAACAGAAGTCATTTTGCAAGTCCCCTCTGAAGTCGTCTTCAGGACGCTTTGCCGAGTCGCCCCCAAAGTCGTGTCGCCCCAGTGTGAACTGACTCTTACCAATGGAAAGGAGTCTGTTCATCCTGATTGGACCACCACCTCTCAGGTAACTCCAGGCTATTACCACTGAAAGGAGTCTCTGCATCCTGATTGGACCACAACCTCTCAGGTGACTCCAGACCAGGCTACAAAATGTAGCTACAAACACAACATATAAACAGCAAAAAACATTTTTTTTTTAAACCAGAGTTTAGTGTCACTTCATTAACATTTTACAAAGAAGGAGCGTGATTGGCCGGCTATTAGGGGAGGAGGGGGCCTTTTTTTGTGACACTAAATAATATATCATTTTTTAAATAATCCATACATAACCACAATGTCCCTGTAATTTTTTTAATTAAATAATATCTGATCTGTGTGGCTCTAATTCCTTGTCACATCCTCATCCTCTATTAACTCCCAAACCTCACCCTTCCCCCTCACTTCTGTATGATAAAAATAAAAAATACAAAAAAAAAATAGATAAATAAGAGTGATATGATAGTATGTATGTTTTTTGTTCTTCTTTAGATAAGATAGATATTATAGTCAATGTACTTGTAAATTATTTGTCATGAAATTGTCCTGAACCTCTCCCCTTCCCCTCACTTCTGTTTGAAAAAAAAAATACAAAAAAAATATAGATAAGATAAGATAGTATGCATGGTTTTTGGTCTTGTTTATAAAGATCGATAAATATATTTTATAGATAATATAAACATTCTAATTAATGTCCTTGAAAAGTATTTTTCATGACATTTTCTCTGCATGTTTCTGCCTCCTTCTGTCATGCTTTAGATAGATGTACACACACACACAACCACATTAGGAGAGAGTAGATTGCACACACAGATTATAGGATGAGGCCATTGGGAAAAAGGATGAAAAGCATCCAGTAGGGTAGCTTAGTGTAGTCAGTGTAGTTCCTGCCCTAGAAGAGTCTACCTTGCCGTGGTGGGCAGGCTTGGAATCTCTTGGTCAAAAGTGTGTCAGTGATTGGGCGAGACTATCACTAGATCTTCACTTCTGGCTAATTGATTTTACTAAAGGACTCTTGGTTTATTCAGAGTATTTATAGTTGGAAAAGGAAAAAATGTGTATAGGTCCATAATTATACTTTCATAAACACACAATAAAAATTTGGTATATTTACATTTGAATTGCTTCCTCTTTTATTTAACCCTTTCATTACCACTTGGATGCACTGGCCACATTTGTAAGTCTGGAAGGGGCTCTATGGCTACTTCTTCCACTCCTGGTGTGTGTAGGGATGTGTAATATGTGTTTATGTAATAACATGTGTCCTAACCATGTATATATGTATATACTGACCCTTATGTGACAGTAGTGACAACAGGGTCCTCCCAATGGAGACATCGGGGGTCTTCTAGCTTCACCTCAAGAATATTGATTTTGATACCAATTGCTTTATTACTGATAGTTAATTTATTATATATGCATTTATTGTACAGATGGCTGTGGTTGATGTTGCGTTTCTTGTATTAAAATTAAATCAATTTAATAGATTTTTATATATATATTTTTTATATTATATTTATCTACTGTAATTTTTTTGTTGTGCTATCTTGGGTTAACCTTTCCCTATCAGGGTGTCATGTTTATAACATTATGTTATGGTGTGTCGGCTTCCTTTTGTTGTATCAGATACTGCAACTTATTTTCTCTGGGCATTAGCATCGGATGTGAGTGTTAGGCCTTGTACACACGAGGGGATATTTCCGCTGAACATGGTCCGACGGACCATTTCAGCCGAAAAATCCCCTCGTCTGTAGGGGCAAACGGACGCTTTTTGCCGGATTCATCCGGCGGAAAAATTTCAAAGCATGCTTTGAAATAATTCCGCCGGATAGCTGGCCGTCAGATATGTCCGCTGGTTAGTACGGCAAACCAGCGGACATATCTTGCCGCACATGCGTCGTATCCTGTGAATGGATCCGACGCATGCGCGCGGAAGTGTTTACTTCCTGGTGCGGTGACGTGGCGGTCACGTGGCGGCGTCAACGTCACCGCCGCGTCACCGCGCTGTCCGCCGGCGGGGAATTTGATCCGATGGTGTGTACAGCCATCGGATCAAAACATCCCGGCGCAAATATACGCTGTAAACGGTCCGGGGACCGTTTACAGCGGATATTTCCCGTCGTGTGTACAAGGCCTTAGGTAACGCCTCCCTTTGCTGTGTTTAGTTTTGTAGCACGGCATTGGGTATCCATGACTACCGATCCATACATTAGCGGGTGATCTTGACGCTTCTGTAGCCTCTGAAGAAGTCCCCACCTAGCAAGGGAGTTTATGTATTAACATGTGTCCTAACCATGTATATATGTATGTACTGACAAGCCCCTTATGTGACAGTAGTGACAACAAGGTCCTCTCAATGGAGACATCGGGGGTCTTCTAGCATAGGGTGACCAGACATCCCCAGTTTCAGGGGACAGTCCCCGGATTGAGGACACAGTCCCCGGACCAAGTCTGTCCCCGGTTTTGTCCCCAGATTGGATTTGAACAGTGGCTGGGGCAAGTTCAAAGACATTCAGTGCAGAATAAAAAAAAAATCTGAATTACACACTTCCACTCCGCTGCTCCTACTAGCTTGGGGGGTGTATTTTTTTCCTATAATCTGTGCCCTTTTCTGATGATCATGTGCTGGTCGGAGCAGAGGGAATATTTCTTCAGTTTCGGGTGCATGCCCATTCCGCTCTACTTCTGTTCTTCTGCCTTGGCTCAAGTCCCGGCCAGCCACCTGCCTATCTCCTTGCCTTCCCTGGTGGAGGGATCTTCCTCCGCACCCCACCCAGTAGTAGCTGGGGCCAGGGAAGTGAGACTTGACAGGCTGTGAGGTGGGCGGCAACGGGCAGAGAATCGCTGATTGCCGCCATTACTAGTAAAAAAAAACATATGTCCCCAGATTTACATAGTTACATAGTTAGTCACATTGAAAAAAGACACAAGTCCATCCAGTTCAACCATAAAATAAATTAAATAAATAAACAAACAAAATAAAACACTGTACATCCCATACACCCAACTCCATACCCACAGTTGATCCAGAGGAAGGCAAAAAACCCCAGCAGAGCATGATCCAATTTGCTACCGGAGGGGAAAAAATTCCTTCCTGATCCCCCGAGAGGTAATTGGATTTACCCCGGATCAACTTTACCTACAAAACTTAGTACTCAGTTATATTATGTGCATTTAGGAAAAAATCCAGGCCTCTCTTAAAGCAATCTACTGAGCTGGCCAGAACCACCTCTGGAGGGAGTCTTTTCCACATTTTCACAGCTCTTACTGTGAAGAAACTTTTCCGTATTTGGAGGTTAAGTCTCTTTTCCTCCAGATGTAAAGAGTTCCCCCTTGTCCTCAGTGTTGACTTTAAAGTGAATAACTCAACACCAAGTTCACTATATGGACCTCTTATATATTTGTGCATGTTGATTATATCCCCCCTTATTCTCCTCTTCTCAAGAGTGAATAAATTCAGTTTTTCTAATCTTTCCTCATAGCTGAGCTCCTCCATGCCTCTTATTTCATTTAAAAAATCTGCTCACCTTATTCTAGCTTCACCCCAAAAACAGGATCTACAATTAAATCCAGTAACGAAACATTCCCCTTAACTGCTTGCCGACCAGCCACCGTCGGCTCTGCTGTGCAAGAGCACTCGCCTCGCCCAGCAGCCAAATAGGGCGCGCCCCTGACTCCCGAGCGCGCGCTCGGCCGACGCGATCGTCGCCGGGCACACACGATCGCTCATTACAGAGCGAGGACCGGGAGCTGTGTGTGTAAACACACAGCTCCCGGTCCTGTCAGGGAGAGAAATGCTGATCTTCTGTTCATACAATGTATGAACAGCGATCTGTCATTTCCCCCAGTCAGTCCCACCCCCCTTCAGTTAAAACATACCCAGGGAACATAATTAACCCCTTCCTCGCTCCCTAGTGTTAACCCCTTCCCTGCCAGTGGCATTTTTATAGTAATCAATGCATTTTTATAGCACTGATCGCTATAAAAATGCCAATGTTCCCAAAAATGGGTCCGAAGTGTCCGCCATAATGTCGCAGTACTGAAAAAAATCGCTGATCTCCGCCATTACTAGTAAAAAAAAAATATTAATAAAAATGCCATAAAACTATCCCCTATTTTGTAAACGCTATACATTTTGCGCAAACCAATCAATAAACGCTCATTGCGATTTTTTTTTTTTTTTTTTTTTTTACAAAAAATATGTGGAAAAATACGTATCGGCCTAAACTGAGGAAAAAAATAGTTTTTTTATATATTTATGGGGGATATTTATTATAGCAAAAGTAAAAAAAATAACTAAAAACCGCAGAGGTGGTCAAATACCACCAAAAGAAACCTCTATTTGTGGGAAAAAGGGACGCCAATTTTGTTTGGGAGCCACGTCGCACGACCGCGCAATTGTCAGTTAAAGCGACCCAGTGCCGAATCGCAAAAAGTGCTCTGGTCTTTGACCAGTGATATGGTCCGGGGGTTAAGTGGTTAACTAGGAAAAGATATCAAGTTCTTAGGGAATTTTATATAAATTTTTAATAAATGTTCTATTCCTACACATTCTCCTCACACAATATTTATAGGGAATTCTCTCCTGTTATCCAGGGTTAGAGGATCTGCTTTATTCAGAAGAAGGGTTTTCCTCCCCTCACAATCTATACTTTAGTATTAAGCCTTTCTCTCGTCTCCAATATAATTGTAAAATTCTCAATTTTAAAATCTCTTGCTTCTTAAAGTGACTGTAAAGCTTTACAATTTTTTTTATTAAAATAATAAATGTGTTATACTTATCTGCTCTGCGTAATGGTTTTCACAGAGCAGCCCTGATCACGGCTGTGCAAATATGCCCTTTAATTTGCCGCCGTGTGGTCACACGCTCCATGACTCGATGTCCGCTGGTGTCCCCCGATCGCTAAACACAACATCTCCCCGTTCTTCGTGTCACTGATCGTCTGTTCCCTGTTATCGCAATCAGCGATCAGTGACGTGTAACGGCAAGCCACGCCCCTAACAGTTAAAATCACTCCCTAGGTCACACTTAACACCTTTATCACCCCTACAGGTTAACCCCTTCACTACCAGTGCCATTTTCACAGTAATCAGCGCATTTTTATAGCACTGGTCGCTGTAAAAATGACAATGGTACCAAAATAGTGTCAAAAGTGTCCGACGTGTCCACCATAATGTCGCAGTCACAATAAAGAAAATCCCTGATCGCCGCCATTACTAGTAAAAAAAAAATATAGTAATAAAAATGCCATAAAACTATCCCCTATTTTGCAGACGCTATGGCCCAGATTCACAAAGCATTTACGCCGACGTATCTCCAGATACGCCGACGTAAGTACAAATGTGCGCCGACGTATCTATGCGACGACCCACAAACTGAGATACGCCTAAATAGGCTTCATCCGACCGACGTAACTTGCCTACGCGGGCGTAGAGTGGGCGCATATTTACGCTGGACGCATCTGGCGCAAGGGAACTCAAGCCGTCGTATTTTATGTAGTTGTATGTGAATAGGGCTGGGCGTAGGTTACGTTCACATCGTAGGCAGTGATCTCTTGTATGTTAGGTATTAGTTCCGACATGATTGTGAGCATGCGCACTGGGATTTACGCTACACCGGCCCAGAGTTGGGAGCATCTGCTTTGTGAATTCCATGCTTCCCTCTCCACGCTGCGCCGGCGGCTTATTCTATCCTCACTCACACCAATGATGGGGCTTATTCTCTCCCCACTCAAACCAATGATGGAGCTTATTCTCTCCCCACTCACACCAATGATGGGGCTTATTCTCTCCCCACTCACACCAATGATGGGGCTTATTCTCTCCCCACTCACACCAATGATGGGGCTTATTCTCTCCCCAATCACACCAATGATGGGGACTTTTCTCTCCTCACTTACACCAATGATGGGGCTTATTCTTTGCTCACTCACACCAATGATGAGGCTTATTATCACCCCACTTACACCAATGATGGGGCTTATTATCACCCCACTCACACCAATTATGGGGCTTATTATCACCCTACTCACACCAATGATGGGGCTTATTCAGGGCTGTCTTTAAGGCAGGACAAAAGGGGAAGCTGCCCTGTGCCCTGTCATTGTTGTGGGGCCTAAAGAAGCCTCATACTTGCCAACTATCCTAGTTTGAATTCCCTTATCCCTTGAAGTTTTAGTCCTTTGCTGTGTCCTGATATCTCAGTGGGAAGTTCTGATACTAATGCTGCCCAGCTCTGCCCTACTGTTGTGTACAGATGACTCACCTGCAGACCCTGTGTTTACATGTAAATAACCGTCATTCATATTTAAATAGCGACTGCATTCATATGTAAATAGTTGTGTCCGGTGGAATTGATATGTAAATAAAGGCGGCATTCATATGAATACCGTGCCCCCTAAAGGCCATATCCACCATCACCTATACTGAATGCTTCTGGATCCCTACGAGTTTTCTGTCTATTGATGGGTCCGCTCACCTCCCCAGTCCATGGTATGCAGGCAGTGAGCAGTATTACTGTACAATAATCTCTAGCGACCATTCAACAAGCAGACACCATGTGCTGTAACCTCTAGCAACGAATCAGTGACCCGTAATGTATGCTGTAAACTCTAGCAACCAATCAGTAAGTGGTAATGATATGCTGTAACCTCCCTCAATCACTGCCTGATCTGATACAGTAAACTGATTTGAGTCTAGATGCTATGTATTGTATGTCTCAGAGCAGGTGGAGAGCGAAATTTGGGGGCTCCAAGAATATTTTTGCCCAGGGTCTAATCAATATTAAAGACGGCCCTGGGCTTATTCTCACCCCACTTACACCAATGATGGGGCTTATTTTCTCCCCACTCACACCAATGATGGGGCTTATTCTCTCCCCACTCAAACCAATAATGGGGCTTATTCTCTCCCCACTCACACCAATGATGGGGCTTATTCTCTCCCCACTCACACCAATGATGGGGCTTATTCTCTCCCCACTCACACCAATGATGGGGCTTATTTTCTCCCCACTCACACCAATGATGGGGCTTATTCTCACCCCACTTACACCAATGATGGGGCTTATTTTCTCCCCACTCACACCAATGATGGGGCTTATTCTCTCCCCACTCACACCAATGATGGGGCTTATTCTCTCCCCACTCACACCAATGATGAGGCTTATTCTCTCCCCACTCAAACCAATGATGGGGCTTATTCTCTCCCCACTCACACCAATGATGGGGCTTATTCTCTCCCCACTCACACCAATGATGGGGCTTATTCTCTCCCCACTCACACCAATGATGAGGCTTATTCTCTCCCCACTCAAACCAATGATAGGGCTTATGCTCTCCCCACTCACACCAATGCTGGGGCTTATTCTTACCCCACTCACACCAATGCTGGGGCTTATTCTTACCCCTCTCACACCAATGCTGGGGCTTATTCTTACCCCGCTCACACCAATGATGGGGCTTATTTTCGCCCCACTCACACCAATGATGAGGCTTATTCTAATCCAACTCACATCAACAATGGACCAACACAAAGTGGCACATAATTGTGAAGTGGAAGGAAAATGATAAATGGTTTTCAATTTTTTTTACAACTAAATATGTGAAAAGTGTGGCGTGCATTTGTATTCACCCCCCCCTCAAGCCCTCACCGCCGGGGGAAACCCTTTGTAGAACCACCTTTCGCTGAAATTACAGTTTGTTGAAAGTCTTTTTTGGGGATGTCTCTACCAGCTTTGCACATCTAGAGAGTGACATTTTTGACCATTCTCTTTTGCAAAATAGCTCAAGCTATCAGATTGGATAAAGAGCGTCCGTGAACTGCAATTTTCAAGTCTTGCCACATATTCTCAATTGGATTTAGGTCTGGACTTTGACTGCTGAAGAAAAGCATCCCCACAACATGATGCTGCCACCACCATGTTTCACGGTGGAGATGGTGTGTTCAGGGTGATGAACAGTGTTAGTTTTCTGCCACACAGAACGTTTTTGCTTTTAGGCCAAAAAGTAACATTTTGGTCTCATCTGACCAGAGCACCTTCTTCCACATGTTTGCTGTGTCCCCCACATGGCTTTGTGTGAACAGCAAATGGGACTAATTATGACTTTCTTTCACCAATGTCTTTCTTCTTGTCACTCTTCCATAAAGGGCAGATTTGTGGAGAGCACAACTAATAGTTGTCCTGTGGACAGATTTTCCCACCTGAGCTGTGGATCTCTGCAGCTCCTCCAGAGTTACCATGGGCCTCTTGGCTGCTTCTCTGATGAATGCTCTCCTTGCTTGGCCGGGTCAGTTTAGATCGACAGCCATGTCTTCTGCAAACACCCAGGTTTGCAGTTGAAATGGAAATATAAAGAGATTTCTAGACAGCCGCACTCCAAAAATATTGCCTTTTAATAGTAAAATAGGATAAAAAAATACAAGCCACAGCAGAACGGAAAAACAGCTCATGCATTTCACACTATTACTTGGTGCTTAATCATAACCAACAATCACAAGAATTTTTGATCACAATTAAAGTGGATGTAAACCCATTTTTTTTTTAATGTCACAATGTAGAGTATAAGATTCCTATCATCTGTGCACAGTCTTGCCACAGTTAATCCAGCTCTGATCAATCCTCTTTTATTGTTCAGTGAAAATTAACAGTCTTCCAGATAAAAACCTGTCTAAATAAAAAGTCAGTTTCTCTCTCCTTGCTTTGAGTGACAGGTTATTTACATATCTAGCTTGGACATATTTATCATATGTTATGTTATGTTTATCATAATATGAGGTGATCCAAAGTTCATTGTATATTACCAGGATGTGTTATGTGGGGGAGGGGTGGATTTCTCACTTTTTATACTTTGGATCACCTCATATTATGATAAACATAACATAACATATGATAAACATGTCCAAGCTAGATATGTAAATAACCTGTCACTCAAAGCAAGGAGAGAGAAATTGACTTTTTATTTAGACAGGTTTTTATCTGGAAGTCTGTTAATTTTCACTGAACAATAAAAGAGGATTCCTCAGAGCTGGATTAACTCTGTGTGGCAAGACTGGGCACAGATGATAGGAAATCTTTTACTCTACATTGTGACATCAAAAAAATAAATAAAAAAATGTTGGGGTTTACATCCACTTTAATACAGAATCTCAGAATCTCCTTTGATAAAGGTATGAAGTCTTCCTCACAGGTAACACAATGGAGTGGTCCTTTAGGTGACAAACATCCTAAAGTAATTTTGTGAACTAGGGCTTCATAACATCTTTACTTCATATTTGTCTACGACGGTATGCAAGCTGTAGAAAAAGAGGAACACAAAAACAAGATAGTTAAAAAATAGTCATAAAGACACATTCTAGAGAAGCCAATCGACCAATCAGTTATTTTGGGTAGTGAGGGGAACTGTAAGAACACGTCCAGCCACATTTTTTGAATAGAGCTGGAAAAAATTGGAACCCATGTCTGTTTTTTGGGGGGCTCCATTAAAGAAATTTGCCCTCACTTCCTGTCAAGGTGACAACAGTTTTACCAGACAGGAAATTAGGGGAATTTGTAACACAGACAGCAATAAAAAGCTGACAGGGGTCTTAAAGGGATAATAAACCCAAACCAAAAACGTAATTATTGCAGCTTGCAATCACTAGATGTGGTGGCTGCATTTGTTTTATTTTTTTTTATAGGCCCCTTTCCCTCTTTTTTGATATGACAGTTCTGTTCACGTAGCGCAACTTTGATGTGATTTTGATGCAACTTTACACTCTCTGGCACTGAAGAAGCATCAACGTTGCATCAAAGTAGTGCAGGAACCTTTATGTGTCCAAAGTTGCTTGTTCAGGTTAAGGCTAGGATTAGGGTTTAATGTTAGGCTTAGGGTTAAGGATTGATTGATTGATTTTTAATTTCTTTACAGCGCCACATGCACCCAGGAGGAGGAGGACCCTAGGAGGACTAGGGTTAAAAGTTAGGGTTGGTGTTAATAATTAGCTTTAGAGTTTGATTTAGGGTTAGTGTTAGCGGTAATTGTTAACCCTAACAATTACCGCTAACTTTAATGCCGTGTACACACGATCAGTCCATCCGATGAGAACGGTCTGATGGTCCGTTTTCATCGGTTAACCGATAAAGCTGACTGATGGTCCGTCGCACCTACACACCATCGGTTAAAAAAACAATTGTGTCAGAACGCGTGACATAAAACATAACGACGTGCTGAAAAAAATGAAGTTCAATGCTTCCAAGCATGCGTCGACTTGATTCTGAGCATGCGTGGATTTTTAACCGATGGTCATGCCTACTAACGATCATGTTGTTTTATCGGTTAAATTTAAAGCAAGTTGTTGTTTTTTTAAGCGATGGTTAAATAACCGATGGCGCCCACACACGATCGGTTTTGACCAATGAAAACGGTCCATCAGACCATACTCATCGGTTTAACCGATTGTGTGTACGCGGCATTACCCTAACATTTACTGCTAACCCTAACTCTATCCCCATCCCTAACATTTAACGCTAACCCTAGCTCTTAACCCTCTAGGCCGCGTACACACGATCGTACATGTCTGCTGAAACTGGTCCGCAGACCAGTTTCAGCGGACATATCCGATCGTGTGTACGGCCTAGCGGACAGGTTTCCAGCGGACAAAAGTTTTAAAACATGCTTTAAAACTCGTTCGCTGAAAAGCTGTCCGTCGGACATGTCCGCTGGTTAGTACGCCTAACCAGCGGACCGAAATCCCCCGCATGCGTCAAATGGATTTGACGCATGCATGGAAGCATTTTACTTCCTGGTTTGCGGACGTCACGGCGGCAACGTCACCGCCATGTCACCGCGCTGTCTGTCCGCGGGGATTTTGGTTTGATCGTGTGTACACACCATCAGACCAAAAGATCCCCGGAGACATGTCCGATGAAAACGGTCCGCGGACCATTTTCATCAGACATGTCTCCTCGTGTGTACGCGGCCTTAAACCTAACATCTAACCCTAGTCGTTAACCCTAACATGTGACTTTATAGACTTAAAGGTTCCTGCACTACTTTTATGTATCTTTGATGCTGCTTGAGTGCCAGAGAGTGTAAACTTGCATCAAAGTCGCGCTACATGAACATAACTGTCATACTTTCCTATTAGCACAAAAACAACTTAGGTGTGTACCAAGGATTACCGTTTCTCCACTTTGTCAATTTAGAATCTCTGCCATGTTTTTAGGGCTGCCTGGGGTTGGGGAGTCCCTCAATTTCCAGCACTGGGAACTGAGTCTGCTGTTAGAAATCACAGGGTCCCATATAGCCTACCGGACAGGGCCCCTCCCTTGCCGGCACAAAGTAACTGAGAACATAGATTTATCAGTCTCTGTCTTTGCAGACTCAGCAGCACAGATTAATCAACAGGAAATGCCTTGACACTTCTTGCTCATTTACAAACAGATGCATAATAACCATTTACTATGCTTCCGTGATGAATGGACTCAGGAGTGATTGGTACTGATTGCTTACTGTGTTCATTCTGGAAAAAAACAGCTGTAAATTACATATTTACTGACACCATCCCCCACTCACTATCCTGAAACATCTTCCTTTTTTGCCCACAGTAGCTGCCGATGGGAGAGGATGGAAGCAGGAAGTGCTGCTGGGGAAAGGGGAAAACGGTACTTTAGTTGTGCTTCAAAGGGTCTTCAAAGCCCCCATAGAATTCACCATGGAATAGCTGGCTTGACGCCCCCCTAAAGCCTCACCAAAGACACATCAAAGCCCCACCAAAGGACCACCAAAGCCCCGCGGAAGCTTTATCGAAACCTCATCGAAGCACCACTGTAAGGTAACCATTTATTTTAGTGAAAGAAGCTTTGACTGGTGTTCAGAAAGCTTTAACAAAGCCATGTTTTGAAGCAAGTGTAAACTAGCCCTTAGACAGTTGAAGAAATCCCCCCTCCTGTTTTTGAAAGAATTCTAACATTTTGGATTCTCCATTTTTTATTCCACAGATAAAATGGTGATCACATTAAATAAAGAGGACGAAACTTCTCAGCAGGGACACAGAAAGCAAAAAAATCTACAAAGATTTAACATTTCCTCAGGAACTGGATTTGGCAGAAATGTAGCCAAGAGATAAAATGTAACTTACCATGGATGCAAACGCTATGAGCATCATGAAGAGCACAAAACCCGCCAGAACCAGAAGGGCAATCGCCCACACAGGTACGCGATTATAGTCTGTGTTTGAAGGGAACAGAAATGTCACAACTCAGCACCTTTACGTTCTCAGTCGTTGAATTTATAGTATTACAATATATCTCAAACCTCTGTTAGGAAAAAGAAGGGGACATTTTAGTATTAGGCCTCTTTCACACAAGCTGTCTGATCAGGTCCACCTGTCAGTTTTTCAGGTAAACCTGATTGGACCCTCATCTCTTCTATGAAGTGGCAGATGTCAGCGGACACCTATGAGTGGTCCTATTCTCCATCCATTCATTGGACCAGATGGAAATGGACAGGCGTTTGCCCCATAGAGGAGAGCCGGACTGTGTACATGTTCACTTAGTGGAGGTGCCCGTGTGAAAGGTAACAAAGTAACAGGTTGTTTATGGTACAGGTGCATAAAATGAAGCTTGCATATGAACCTTATCCCTCATCAAGAGTAGTAGTGAGAGACTGGAGATAGATTCAGTCTATGCCAATAACAGGCTAATGCCGTGTACACACAATCGGAAATTCCGTCAACAAATGTTCGATGTGAGCTTTTTGATGGAAATTCCAACCGTGTGTATGCTCCATCGGATATTTGCTGTCAGAATTTCTGACAAGAAAAATTTGAGAGCTGGTTTCCAAATTTTCCCACAGCAAAGTTTCTTGTAAAAAAATCCGATTGTCTGTTTGCAATTCCGACGCACAAAAATCCTACACATGCTCGGAATTAGGGTTGTCCCGATACCACTTTTATGAGACCGAGTACAAGTACCGATACTTTTTTTTCAAGTAGTCGCCGATACCGAATACGGATACTTTTTTTTTTTTTGAGGGGGGCAGGGTGGATGTCAGTGTGTCTTTATTATTATTATTATTATTATTATTATTATTATTAACATTTTATTTATTTTTAAAAAACATTTATTGCAATTTTTTTTTTTTTAAACAGCCCTGTTGGGGGTCTTTGGAGAGATGTCAGGGGTCTCTTAACAGACCCCTGACATCTCCCCTTTAAGACAGAGAAAGGGACTAGGGAAGCAGATTCCCCAGTCCATTTCTTAGCAGCCTCAGCTGAAATTAATGGAGAGAAGCTCCTCTCCATTCATAAACTGAAGCATCGTAATCACAGGTTACGATGTTCAGTTATATGAATGGATGGAATCAGTGATCACTGACTCCATTCATTCGGAAAAGTTAGGAGCCGGGTTTAGCGGCTCCTACCTCTGCTCTCCCCCCTGACAGATTGAGGGGGGAGAGCAGCATGGAAGAGGGGAGAACGCACTGCAGAGGGGAGAGCGGCATTGACAGGGGGGATAGCGGACATCATGGGGGGAGAGCGGACATCACATGGGGGGAGAGAGCGGACAGCACGGGGGAGAGAGCGGACAGCACAGGGGGAGAGAGCAGACATCACGGGGGAGAGCGGACATCACGGGGGGAGAGCGAACATCACGGGGGAGAGAGCGGACATCACGGGGGAGAGAGCAGACATCACGGGGGAGAGCGGACATCACGGGGGGAGAGCGGACATCACGGGGGAAGAGCGGACATCACGGGGGGAGAGAGCGGACATCACGGGGGGAGAGAGCGCACATCACGGGGGAGAGAGCGGACATCACGGGGGAGAGCGAACATCACGGGGGAGAGAGCGGACATCACGGGGGAGAGAGCAGACATCACGGGGGAGAGCGGACATCACGGGGGGAGAGCGGACATCACAGGGGAAGAGCGGACATCACGGGGGGAGAGAGCGGACATCACGGGGGGAGAGAGCGCACATCACGGGGGAGAGAGCGGACATCACGGGGGGAAAGAGCGGACAGCACGGGGGAGGAATGACAATAAGGTACACAGTCTGCTGCCACTCTTTCACCCCTTCTCATCTCCCGTTCACCGCCGCATCTATGCACCGCTTTACCGCTCGTTTAAAAAAAAAAAGTATTCTATTTAAGAATCGGGAGTATTTGCGCGAGTACAAGTACTAGCGCAAATACTCGGCATCGGTCCCGATACCGATACTAGTATCGGTATCGGGACAACCCTACTCGGAATCATTGAACTTCATTTTTCTCGGCTTAGTGTAGTGTTGTACATCACGTTCGGAAATTTCCGACAACTTTTGTGTGACCGTGTGTATGCAACACAAGTTTGAGCCAAAAATCTGTCTGAAAAAAAATCCACGGGTTTGTTGTCAGAATTTCCGATCGTGTGTACGCAGCATAAGGCCTGGCTCACATCAATGCGTTCTTTGGTGCTTTTTTCAGAACTGTTCCTTTAACGTGGTTTCCTATGGAACGCGTTCATATCTATGCTTTTTTCAGCCGCTGCATTTTTGGAAATGGTCAGGTACTTTTTAGAATGCAAAATTGTGCTTTTTTTGTTTTAATAGACTTTAATGGAGAAGCGGCAGATAAGCATGTAGTGTGATTTTGCCTCAATTTGCGTTTTCTAATCTGCCCAACAACAAATCGGGCATAAAAAAACATTAAAAATGTAAACTGTAAATTGCGGCAAACTCGCAAGAAAATCTTGTGTGCAAAAAATGCAAAAACACACAGCCAAAAGCACTGCAGAAATGGATCAAAAGCAAACTGCATAGGTGTGAAGTAAGTCTAAAGCCCTGTACACACAGGCCGAGTATCGGGAGACATTGGGTGGTTTAACCACTTCATTACTGGGCACCTAAACCCCCTCGGTGCCCAGACCAATTTTCAGCTTTCATCGCTGACGAATTTTGAATGACAATTGCACAGTCATACTACACTGTACTAAAATTATATTTTTATAATTTTTTCAGCACAAATAACAACCTTTTGGTGGTATTTGATCATCTCTGCGATTTTAATTTTTTGCGCTATAAACAGAAAAAGACAGAAAATTTTGAAAAAAAAACACAATATTTTTTACTTTTTGTTATAATAATATCCCAATTTTTTTGGAAAAAAATATTTTTCCCTCAGTTTAAGCTGATACGTATTCTTCTACATATTTTTGTTAAAAAAAATCGCAATAAGCGTTTATTGATTGGTTTGTGCAAAAGTTATAGCGCCTACAAAATAGGGGATAGATTTATGATTTATTTTTTATTTTTTACTAGTAATGGCGGAGATTAGCGACTTTTTTTTTGTCAGGCCTGCGATATTGCGGCGGACATATTGGACACTTTTGACACAATTTTGGGACCATTCACATTTATACAGCGATCAGTGCTATAAAAATGCACTAATTACTGTATAAATGTGACTGGCAGGGAAGGGGTTAACACTAGGGGGTGAGGAAGGGGTTAAATGTATTCCCTGGGTGTGTTCTAACTGTGTGGGGGAGGGGGGTGACTGGGGGAGGGACACAGATAGATCTCCTCTCTCCCTGACAGCACGCGGAGCTCTGGGTTTACACACAGAGCTCCACGTCCCTGCTTTCACCTGCTGGGACTGCAGATCGCGTGTATCAGGACATTCCCAGCGATGCAACGGCACAGTGTTTACCCGCTGCGTGCCCCCCAGCGGCGCGCGTGGGTAATGTAAACAAAAGCCGTCCAAATGATGCTGCTGGTTGATTGCCATAATTTTAATTGTGTATTTTGTTTTGTCTGTGTATTGAAATAAAACTATGAACTTTTTAACTCCTTATTCTTATGTCCTACCCTTATATTAGTACCGCAATAGTCCTATTTGGCCCAAATTCTCCCTTACTTGGCTCTTTGGTCCGGGGACCTCAGACCCAAGAATTTGTATTTCAAATTGCAAGGATGATGGTACATTTTACTCCAATATCAATTTACCTTATCTTAGAGGCTCCCACTCACAAAAGCCGTCCAAAGATGTCCACCTGGCACTTCAGGTCGGCGCTGCAGATGTCTTTTGACGATAGCGCCGACCTAAAGTGGTTAAAGAAAACGGTTGACATTCGGACCATGTGTATGTTGGTCTGCAGGACTGAGTTGTGAAATCTCAGGAATAGATGAACAGAAATATGCATTCTTGTGCACTCTTATATGTATTTCGTCTGTGTATAGCTGTTTGCCTAGATTTCAGCTCTCTGTTTTACTTCAACTGCTTTGAGCACACTGGTTTATTTTGATGCCACGATACATCCAATATTAAAGTAATATTTTATATACTTACTCTCTCCATCACAGAGTGACCCTGTAAGACAGAAAAAGGAAAAAAAACATGATTTTTGAGTGTTTTATTTGGTGGTAGCAATATACATTTAGGCTCGGTTCACACCTAATACCGATGCGGCAGCTCTCAGCAGGGGTTCTGTGCATCCTGATTCATCGTTTCAGGTCAGTTTTCAGCCCTAATTTTGGTCTGAATTCGGACCTGAAATGGACCAAAAGACGCACAGGGCTCCTGTGCAAATTTGCATCGAAGCCAAATTGGATATATATGAACCAGCTCCATAGAGAGCCGGGGCAAAATCTCTTGCTATTGCGAATTGGATACAGGGATCCCACATCGAATTCGCAATAGTGTGAACCCAGCCTTAATTTTGAATTAACTCTCTTTGGTGTGTTCCACAGAAATCATATTCTAATTCACTGGATTGAAACTTGAGAGCAGAATCGCAAAGAAGATTCTTAGAACTCTCAAACACGCCAACAGTGAGACCACATTGTGAGAATTACTATCCCTCCACCCATGCCATGTACTCTCATTTCTCTCGCTTCAGAAAGACATAGGTAAATGTTGTGCTGGATTCTTCGCAGTGTACAAGAAAAAGAAGAGAATGCTATTTGTAGAACTGATATGTGATTCTAAGGCCGCATACACACGATCGGTCTAAACCAGGCATCCTCAAACTACGGCCCTCCAGCTGTTGCGGAACTACAAATCCCATGAGGCATTGTGAAACTCTGACATTCACAGGCATGACTGAGCATGATGGGAAATGTAGTTCCTAAACAACTGGAGGGCCATAGTTTGAGGACCCCTGGTCTAAACCGATGAAAATGGACTGAAGTCCAGTTTCATCGGTCCAAACCGACCGTGTGTATGGCCCATCGGTCTGTTGTCCTTTGGACCAAACTTTTTAAACTTGCTTTAAAGTCGGACTGATGGACGCCTGACCATCGGTCCAAACTGATCGTTAGTACGCAAAAGCATCGTTTCAAAAACCCGCACATGCTTAGAATCAAGTCGACGCATGCCTGGAAGCATTGAACTTTGTTTTTTCAGCACGTTGTCGTGTTTTACGTCACCGTGTTCTGAAACGATCGGTTTTTGAACTGATGGTGTGTACGCACATCAGACCATCAGGCCACTTCAGCGGTGACCCGATGAAAACGGTCCGTTGGACCATTCTCATCGGGTTGGACCGATCGTGTGTACACGGCCTAAGACTGAACTCCAGGATCTTTGGAAAAAAAAATCCTTGCAGTGGGACACCACCCACATTGCAAGGGTTAATTTCTCTGGGGGGGGGGGGGGGGGGAAACAAGAAAATGAACATGAACAAGCTGGAATATTTGCTTTATTCCTTGCATGATTCCGACCCTTCTCTCCAGTGCTCCAGGTTGTGGGTGGGCCAGCGCCATCCTCCTGTCCAATACACGACTGCTGACCCTGCATTAAATGTGATGATGTCACAGTGTGATCCCCGGCAAGAGCACCAAATATAGCAGGCCTTGGGGGTCATAAAGCCTGGTGTAGATCTTACGAAGTAAAGAATACGGTAAGTATTACAGCGTATTCCTCTACCCCTAGACTTAGCCAGGAGTTAATCTTAGCAGTACAAGGTTATCTTTTACAAAAATCCAGGAATTTAGCTTTAAAAGCTGAATTAAGTGGATGGAGCTTTGTACGCAAGCATGTGGGTAACTCAATTAACATGCTGCTACTCAAAACTGAAATATTTTAATAATGATCTGATTCTTTAAAAGAAAATCATTAAAAGCTTGACAATTAGTAACACACGCTAATGCGAGACTTGCACTTTTTTCCTGCGGAAATGCATGGTGCACATTTGGGTCGCTACTCACCTCCATCACAGGAGTGAGCTCTTAAACCCCCTCACATACTCCTTCTCTCTCCTGATGTAGTAGCTCACAGCTCAGCATTTGGGAGCTCACTCCTGTGATGGTGGAGGTGAGCAATAATGAGTAGGCCTCACTTAGCAATGTCCTGGCTGGGAATACTTAGCATAGGGTGACCAGACATCCCCGGATTGAGGACACTGTCCCCGGACCAAGTCTGTCCCCGGTTTTGTCCACGGATTCGATTTGAACAGGGGCAGCCGCTCCTACTGGCTTAGGGGGGTGTATTTTTTTCCATTATCTGTGTCCCTTTCTGATGATCATGTGCTGGTCGGAGCGGAGGGAATATTTATTTTGTTTCAGGTGAATGCCCATTCAGCTCCGCTCGCATGTTCTTCTGCCTTGGCTCAAGTCCCGGGCCAGCCGCATGCCTGGTTTTCTGCTTGCCTTCCCTAGGGGAGTGATCTTCCTCTACTACCCACCCAGTAGTAGCCGGTAAGTAAGACATGACAGGCTGTGAGGCGGGCGGGCGGTGGCGACGGGCAGAGAGTCGCTGATTTCCACCATTACTAGTAAAAAAAATAAGATGACCTTAACTTAGCAATGTCCTGGGAGTATTCAAGTCAGGCTCCATGAGGTATGTAATTGACCAACACCTATAGAAAGGGCTTTATTCAACTTTAGTCAGAGCTGCACAGTTTGCTTTTATCTACAGATGAACCTTATCCGCATAGGCAGTAGGGATAAGCTTTATGTTTGGGTCAAACATTGGCTGTTCGCCCGTTCGCCGAAAAGCGAACAATTTGGGGTGTTCGCGGGAAATTCGAAAGCCGTGGAACACCCTTTAAAAGTCTATGGGAGAAATCAAAAGTGCTAATTTTAAAGGTTAATATGCAAGTTATTGTCATAAAAAGTGTTTGGGGACCCGGGTCCTGCCCCAGGGGACATTTATCAATGCAAAAAACTTTTTTTCCTTTAGAAATTTCATTTTGTGCAGGGACTGTTATAAACACGGAAACATATGCTACTTTACAGGCATACTAAGCATTATTAAAATCACTGCTCCCAAAAAAATGGCCATTTTTAAAACTTTTTTTTTCATTGATACAACTCCCCTGGGGCAGGACACGGGTCCCCAAACACTTTTTATGACAATAACTGGCATATCAGCCTTTAAAATTAGCACTTTTGATTTTTCATGTTCGTGTCCCATAGACTTTAACGGTGTTCGCATGTTCGAACAAATTTTTTGCCTGTTTGCATGTTCTGCTGCTAACCGAACCGGGGGGTGTTCGGCTCATCCCTAATAGGCAGTTTTGTGGTAAAGGTGAACTATATTTTTAAATATCATTTTTTAAATACCCTTTTCTTTGGGATGAACAACTAAAGTTAGAGCCCACTAAGACTACTGTGTTGCAGTAACATGCATTTTACATGTCAACAAACATGTCCCACTGTGGTGCATTGCAGTGCTACCCTTCCTCCTAACCCCAAATCTGTGTCCTGTAGGGACATAAGGGTCAGCAGGAGTAACCGCTGAGTGCAAGGGGGAGCACATGAAATCTATACTCCCAAAGTTTAAATTTCTGATGAGACTTAAAAAAAGTTTCCTTTTCATCATGCAGACAAAGGGAGGGGTAAGTATTTACTATCTTCTTTGCAGAGACATCTGCTTCATTTATGTGACAGTATCCCTTTTGGCCCAGAAGGCTGATCGTGAAAAAAAACTTTAAATTGCTTATAATTTGCAGTTAATCCCTTTAAAATTTTAACAATGCCAAACCCATACTCAAGGTAAGGCAGCACCCACATTTTTTGGAAGAAAAGTTACATGCTGTCTAGTGTTAGTTAATCCTTAGTGCCACAGACTCATTTGAATCTGTACAGTAGCATTCAATACATAATTTTCAGATATATATTGCTAAGGACATCAGGCCTTACCCACATTCAGTGAGGAAGATTTGAAAGTAATTCAAATAAAATACCTGATATTCCTTATAATCTGGAACTACCCTCTTTGGAGTCTGAAAAACACAACCGCATGATGGTCAGTAGGTCTTAAAAGATGCCAAAACGCAATTCACGGAGCCATTTTGGTATAAAAAAAAAAAAAAAAAAAGCTATTAATCTGTTAAGATCTAGTGATTGTTTTCTTAGTGATTTCACTATTTCCCTGTTAAACAAAAAATGTAATCTTTTTTACATTTGGAACAGCTTCTGCTACTGTTTATTATTTGCAGGTAGCCAAATGCAAGCATATTTGAATTTCAGTATGGACATATTTAGGAAGATATCTGACTGGTGGATATTTGAGTACTGGTCTACTCATTATTGTTCTATGTAAAGAATTGCGTATCACAAATATACATACAATTAATAGACATAGCTCTTCTTTTTAAACTAATCCTAGAACCTTCTCATCCCAAAATCATCTATATAACATACCATTTCTGTGCACTATGTTAAATTATCAGTATTATGTATAAGACACTTACCTGTGATCTGAAGGAAGAGGAAAAGCAGAATTGTGTAAGACATTGTATAAGTATTGTTATTTCAGTAAACACGAATTTACACTGCCAGTTTACATATGAGTTTATATATGAGCTATGTAAGTCACACCTACTTAATTCTTATTACAGGAACCAGTAAGTGCCTTGCCCTTAATTAACCCAGTACCACAGAGGGTGGCATTTGACTTCTACGGTATATGAGACATGAATGCTAGAAGTTGTGCTTCAGTTAGAATTGATACATTTACTGTTTATACAATTTATCTAAGGGCATTATTATAAATTGTGATAAGCAGAATGGACCTGTATTCAGTTTGGGGCAGGTTCATTGAACATTACTAAAGTTTGGGTATTGAAATCTGAACCACATTACATCAATAGGAGCTGAATGTTAAAAAAACTGGGGGGCCCCTTGTTAAAGGCTTACAGATTCCAAAATGCTCCCTGCCCACAGGCAGTCTGGGTGGACGT
The DNA here is from genome assembly GCA_029574335.1 of Rana kukunoris. Taxonomy (NCBI): domain Eukaryota; kingdom Metazoa; phylum Chordata; class Amphibia; order Anura; family Ranidae; genus Rana; species Rana kukunoris. The sequence continues at coordinate 55,641,608 of CM056057.1, forward strand.
ATGTATGTGGACGGGGTGCTAGTTTGGACCTATCCAAGGCTTATCTGGCAGCCAGTGGGCTGACGCTTGGGGAGTATCTGGAGTGCAGAATCTTTGCAGGCTTGCAAAGAGTCTTCATGCCTCATCGGAGTTTGTCTATGGAAACATTATTGTACATACAGTATGTAATGGTTGTAGTATATTTAGCACGGCCCCCTTGGGGACTGCTTGGATTTACCTGCTCATCTGCATTGCCATGACCCTGAACATTCCAACCCACCTGGCCACTTTGAGTTCAGACATCATTGCAACATCTTTAAGTAACAAGACAACACTCAATGGGCCAGATTCAGATAGCCTTTACGTCGGCGTATCTATAGATACGCTGCGTAAAAAAGTCTATTCTGCACCGGCGTATCTTTTTTCTGTATTCAGAAAACAAGATACGCCGGAATTCAGCTAAGATACAAGCGGCGTAAGTCTGTTACACCGTCGTATCTTAGTTGCATATTTACGCTGGCCACTAGGTGGCGCTTCCGTCGCTTTACAATTTGAATATGTAAATTAGGGAGATACGCCGATTCACAAACGTACTTGCGGCCGCGCATCGTATTTTACGTCGTTTGCGTAAGCGTTAGTCCGGCGTAAAGTTACCCCTGCTGTAGTGAGGCGCAGCCAATGTTAAGTATGGACGTCGGGACAGCGTCGAATTGTATGTCGGTTACGACATTTACGTAAATCGTTCGGGAATGGGGCTGGACGTAATTTACGTTCACGTTGTTTACATTGACAACTTGCGACGTGATTTCACGCATTCGCACTGGGATACGTTCACGGACGGCGAATGCACCGTTCAGAAAAAAATTAAATTTCGTGAGGTCATGATTCATTTACATGCCCCCACATTACTAATTTGAATTAGGCGCCATTACCCTGGCCACTTTACGCTACGCCGCCGCAACTTATGGAGCAAGTGCTTTCTGAATAAGGCACTTGCCCATAAAAGTTGCGGAGGTGTAGCGTAAGGAGCATACGCTACGCCACCGGAAAGATACATTATTGTATCTGAATCTGGACCAATATGTTTATTTTGTGTTAATGTTTACTGGAATACTTCAGTTAAGCTACGTTTGCACAAAGGAGGTTATGGTTAAACTAAGCTTGGGATAACAGCACAAACCCACTTGAGTGACTCCTCAATAAAATGCCAGATAAAACAATTGGCCACAACAGATTATTATATACACATATGTACAATGGAGTACCACTTGAGCATAACCTGAAAGAATAAGCAGCGGTTAAGTATCAATTCTGACAATAATTCTAAAAATAGAAACCTTTGATCCTAAGGCCCCTTTCACATTGAGGCGTGGAGCCGCGGTGACGGTATAGCCGCGCTATTTGTAGCGCCGCTATACCGTCGTGTTTACCGCGATATTCGGGCGCTAGCGGTGAGGTTTTAACCCCCGCTAGCGGCCGAAAAAGGGTTAATACCGCCCGCGTTGCTATATACCGCGGTAAAGATGCGGCTAGCAGGACTTTTGGAGCGTTCCTGCTAGCGCACCGCTTCAGTGTGAAAGCCTTCGGGCTTTCACATTGAACACTACAGGGCATGATTTTTCATGCGGTATAGCAGCGCTATTTTTAGCGCTGTACCGCATGAAAAACGCCTCAATGTGAAAGGGGCCTAATGAGAGAAGATATGAGGGCCCTTTAAGTAGAAATTACAGAATGTCCCCGTTGCAGATCTGATGGCCTTCACTGGCAGTTGGAGCTCGTTGATTGTATCCAATAAGGTGTAGTAACAGAGTGGTAGTATATTTGGTGATGACTGTAACTAAAGATGCTTACAGTATGTACAGTGTTCAAATGAAGGTGCAGTGAAGTATTCCCAAAGTATCGCTGTCTGTGAACAGTGTCCCAGTGAAACAACAAAGAAAAGGTTTGTAAATATGGGCAGTGGCCCTTTTACCAACGACCAGACGGATTTGATTCCTTCCAGCTAGCAAATCTCGGATACACAGCATTGTCCTCCCCCCCTTTCCCCATGGCACTGTCCTATCTGTGTATGTAGAGCCAAAGTCCTCTACATTGTCATGCGTCAGCACCCGCCGCCTGAGCCACTGCACAGAAAGCCACTCTCCTATTGGCTCTCAAAGTCCAGGAAGGGATGAGTCATTCTTTTCTTCCTCTGTATCACGGCTCTGCTTACAGAGGCAGAAACTCTGTGTCTTTCCCACTGGGCTGCCCTCAGTGCATGCAGGGAGGGTTTTACTCACATCTGCCATCCCGATGTCCGATTGATCGCACTGATGATAGGAAGGGAGCCGACTCCTACGTGCCTGCACCACCAGTGGAAGTGACTGCCTGCCTGGCTGCCTGGCTGGATGCTGCATGTCCACAGAGTCCCTCTGTGCATCTAGGCTGTGGAAAAGTCCCCCACATGTGGTATCTGCATACTCAGAAGGAGTAGCAGAATGTGCTTTGGAGGGGTAATTGTATGTGTGCTTATGCTGTTTGTGAGAAATAACTTGTTAAAATTACAAATTTGAGAAAATAAAACAAATGTTATTTCATTTCTTAATTTTCCATTAAATTTGGACAAAAAATGTACAACTTTAAAAAACCTCACCATGCTTCTTACTAAATACTTTGATCTACTTTCTGAAAAGGGGTCATGTTTGGGGTATTTGTACTGTCCTGGCTTTTTAGGGCCTCAAAAATGAGAAAGGCATTCAGGACATCAGGAATAATACGTTTATAAATATTTAAAACTCTTGTATAACTTTCACACAGACTAAATAACATACCGTATGGGTTTCACACCCACTTCTGATTGGCGGGATTGAGTATCAGTGTTACAACAGCAAACATTCATTCGCTGTTGTAACACTTGGGTGGGCTCATGGTACTATGCTCTGCTCCATGAGCCACCCTATTTTGAACCCTATTAGAGCCTATGGCTCTAATCATGTGCTTCAAAAAAACACCCCCGCCGCTGCAATTCAGGCGCCCGGCATCTAAGGAATGTTAATCTACAGATTTTGGTTAGGAGCAGGTTAAGTTCCTGTAATGATGGTCAATCCTATGTATACCTGCTTGAGTAATGCTCTGACACTGTGTTGTTGTTTTTTTTTGACAGTAAAGGACACTGTGTTGTTTAGTTTAATTTTATTATTATAACCATTATCATTTAACCTAGATGCTTTTTTCCAGTTATATAAAAAGACTCAACCCAAAGGGTGTACCAAAATCACTTTACAATGACAGAACAGGTCTATGACCTGTTGAAGACTTTCTGGATGTAGTAGGTGCTTGTATGTGTCAGCACCATTAAATCTGAAAATAATTAATATTGCAGAAGAATGAAGAGTTATAAATAGACTAATGTAGGGGTATAAACATATTTTTATAGCACTTTAGAACACGCATAACACACCACATAAAACACATACAACAACTTACGGAACAAAACACATACAAAAACATTGTTGACTGCTGAAACACCTACTGTTTCACCTCCATCTAAGAAAACAGAATTTGGGAAAGAGAGATAATATAATGTAAAACTGTCTCTTATTTTCATACTTCATCACATTTCTTTGTTGAAAGCAAGTTAAGGGGATGCCAAGCATCAAGAACCCAATACCATAGGCATTCATTCCCCATACAAAAGTATAAACAACAAATGCTAAAAAGTACCTAATGCCGCGTACACACGATCATTTTTCGGCATTAAAAAAAACATAGTTTTTGAAAAACGTCATTTAAAATGATCGTGTGTGGGCTACACATCATTTTTCTGGTTCTGAAAAAACGAGCAAAAAAAAATTCAAACATGCTGCATTTTTTAACGTTGTTTTTTTCGGGTTGTAAAAAATGATCGTGTGTGGGCTAAAACAACGTTTTAAACCTGCGCATGCTCAGAAGCAAGTTATGAGATGGGAGCGCTCGTTCTGGTAAAACTACCATTCGTAGTGGAGTAACATTCATCACGCTGTAACAGACAGAAAAGCGTGAATCGTCATTTACTAACAAGGAATCAGCTAAAGCAGCCCAAAGGCAAATAGAACTTCCCCTTTAGGCCCCTTTCACATTGAGGCGTTTTTCATGCGGTACAGCGCTAAAAATAGCGCTGCTATACCGCATGAAAAATCATGCCCTGTAGTGTTCAATGTGAAAGCCCGAAGGCTTTCACACTGAAGCGGTGCGCTAGCAGGAACGCTCCAAAAGTCCTGCTAGCCGCATCTTTACCGCGGTATAGGAGCGGTGTGTTCACCGCTCCTATAGCGCGCCTTCCCATTGGAAACAATGGGAAACCGCGGCAATAGCGCGGTAATACCGCCCGCAACGCGGGCGGTATTAACCCTTTTTCGGCCGCTAGCGGGGGTTAAAACCTCACCGCTAGCGCCCGAATATCGCGGTAAACACGACGGTATAGCGGCGCTACAAATAGCGCGGCTATACCGTCACCGCGGCTCCACGCCTCAATGTGAAAGGGGCCTTAGAGTGCCGTCGTATGTGTTGTACGTCACCGTGCTGTGTTCATCATTTTTTTTAAACTATGGTGTGACGGCAACATCGTTTTTAATGATGAAGTTGGAAAAACTTGTTTTTTTTGGACATGCTGAAAAACAAAGTTTTTTTTCATGCTGAAAAATGATCGTGTGTAAGCGGCATAAGTCTTCATGCAGAACTATGATGAAATAAAGTCCTATTTTACTTGATCCTTGTTGCAGGGTTTACCATTATGTTGCGTACACACGGTTGTTTTTTGTCTTGTAAAAAAACATTGTTTTTTCTCATGAAAAAAAAACGACCTTTTTCAAACTTCATTTTAAAAAACGACGTTGCCTACACACCATCGTTTTCTGAAAATGCTCTTGCAAAGCGCAGTTAGGTACAACACGTACGATGGCACTCTGTTCCATTCAAGCTTGCGTCATAACTGGCTTCTGAGCATGCGCGGGTTTAAAAACGTTGTTTTAAACGTCGTTTTAGCCCACACACGATCATTTTTTGTGAAACAAAAAAAGATATTCTGAAAAACGACATAAAAAATTGAAGCATATTCAAATTTTTTTTTGTTGTTTTTCAGAAGACATAAAACAACGTTTTGCCCACACACGATCATTTTAAATGACGTTTTTTAAAACATCGTTTTATTTCATCACAAAAAACGACTGTGTGTACGCGGCATTAGACCTTCTCTAATAGGGATGAGCTTTATGTTTGGGTTGAACATGAGTTTGACTCGAACATTGGCTGTTCGCCCATTTGCCGAACAGTGACTTTAAAAGTCTATAGGCGAAATCTAAAAGGCTTTTATAGCAATACTAATTACGTAATGGGTTATATATCACCTTCAAGTGATTGGACACTGGCACACCCAAGGCAAAACAAGTCCCCCGCTGTATAACCCTTCCCATACGGGGAGTACCTCAGTGTTTGTTTAAATGTTAAATGTTAGTGTTTAAATCTAAAGGTTAATATGCACATTTTTGAAATAAAAAGTATTTGGGGACCTTTGTCCTGCCCCAGGGGACATGCATCAATGCAAAAAAAAAAAGCTTTAAAAACGGCAGTTTTTTCGGGAGCAGTGATTTTAATAATGCTTAAAGTGAAACAATAAAAGTGAAATATTCCTTTACATTTTGTACCTGGGGGATGTCTATAGTATGCCTGTAAAGTAGTGCATGTTTCCCATGTTTATAACAAATTTTAATTTCTAAAGGAAATAAAGTCATTCAAAACTACTTGCGGCTATAATGAATTGTTGGGTCCCGGCAATACAGATTAAAAGTCATTGAAAGTCATTTAAAAAAAAAAAAAGGAGAACTCCGAGCACAAATGTAAAAAAAAGGTTCCCCCCAAAAATCCATACCAGACCCTTACCCAAGTGCACAACCTAGAAGGCCGCAGGAAAAGAGGGGAGGGACGAGAGAGCGCCCCCTCTCCTGAACCGTACCATGCCAGCAACATGGAGAGGATGTCCCCATGTTGATGGGGACAAGGGCCTCATCCCCACAACCCTTGCCCGGTGGTTGTAAGGGTCTACGGGCCAGGGGCTTATCGTAATCTGGAAGCCCCCTTTAACAAAGGGGACCCCCAGATACTGCCCCCATGTGAATTGGTAAGGGGTACATGTATTCCTTCCTCCAGACCCGCCACTATGAATGATACCGCCTCCACCGGAGGCTCCCGGCCGAATGACGCGCAAGCTGTCTGACAGCGCTTCTATAATATGGCCTAGTATGGTTCAGTGGGGGGTGCTCTCTCGTCCCCCTCTTTTTCTGCGGCCTCTTAAGTTACATGCTCGGATAAGGGTCTGGTATAGATTTTTGGGGGGAACCCCACATCTTTTTTTTTTGGCGCAGGGTTCCCCTTAACTGCTTGCCGAACGCGTGCCATCGTTTTACGGCGGCAGGTCGGCTCTCCTTGGCGAGAGCCCGTAGCTTTATGTCGGCTCTTTAAGCGCCAGCAGTCCGCGTGTGCGCCCCAGAGTCCCGTGCCGTCAGGCACCAGCGATTGCTCGGTACAGAGTAAGGACCGGGAGATGTCAGGGGAGAAATGCTGATCATACAATGTATGAACAGAAGATCAGTGATTTCCCCTTGTGAGTCCACCCCCTATACAGTTAGAACACACCCAGGAACATACTTAACCCCTTCCCTGCCCCCTAGTGTTAACCCCTTCACTGCCAATGGCATTTTTATAGTAATCCAATGCATTTTTATAGCACTGATCGCTACAAAAATGCCAATGGTCCCAAAAATGTGTCAATAGTGTCCGAAGTGTTCACCATAATGTCGCAGTACTGAAAAAAACGCTGATCGCCGCCATTACTAGTAAAAAAAAAAATATTAATAAAAATGCCATAAAACTACCTCCTATTTTGTAAACGCTATAACCAATCAATAAACGCTTATTGTGATTTTTTTTTACGAAAGATATGTAGAAAAATACGTATCGGCCTAAACTGAGGAAAAAAAATGTTTTTTATATATATATTTTTTGGGGATATTTATTATAGCAAAAAGTAAAAAATATAATTTTTTTTCAAAATAGTCACTCTTTTTTTGTTTATAGCGCAAAAAAAACCCCACAGAAGTGATCAAAAACCACCAAAAGAAAGCTCTATTTGTGGGAAAAAGGATGACAATTTTGTTTGGGAGCCACGTTGCACGACCGTGCAATTGTCATTTAAAGCAACGCAGTGTCAATTGCTTTTCAATGGTGGACGAACAAGGGTCTGCTGCGCATAGCAGACCTTTGCGATAGAGGGAGTATTCTATCTGAGCAATCTATACGGGAAAAGTACCAAATGCCATAGTAGAATGCTACCGATATGTTCAACTACATCACTTTGTACAAACCCTGGCCCGCCAGAGTGACTTATCGGTTTTGACTGCCATGGAGCACCTTTGCATTCGCTATGATAGCATTAGGGGACATATTTCAGAGATATATGCAATGTTGATGTCCTCATCAAGTTGAATTACATGCTCCAATGGGAGGAAGACCTGCAGGAAACCTTTGATATAAACAAGTGGTATGTGTTGTCAGAGACTGCCTCTAAGTCACTTCTAAATACGTCCATAATAGAAGCTAACTATAAAGTGTTGCTTCGATGGTATATGGTGCCGGCTAGGCTTGCTACCTTTGTTCATGGGGCCACCCCTAGGTGTTTCCGGGGATGTGGCCAGATAGGAACTACCTATCATGTTTGGTGGACATGCCCAAAGGTCAGGAGATTCTGGATTAGGGTTTATATTTTTATTTACTCATTGACTCGGTTAAATCTGCGAAACAGGCTCTTTTGGGTGACAGGGTGGCGGAAGCCTCTAGAGCCCAAAGACGATTGCTTACATTTATTTTTATATCAGCTAAGATTACGATAGCTAGAAATTGGCGTTCCGCCTCCTTGCCATTTGAACAGCTTAAAAGGAAATTGTCATGGTTAATGTTGAATGAGAGACTGACAGCACTGGTCCAGGACAAACTGGAGTTGTTTCATAAGGTTTGGGATCTATGGCTTGCTTATTTAACTAACGATCTAAGATCACTGGCGATGTGAACTACGGTTCTATCAGAGTGATCTCAGGGTGCTGGTCGGTTGCTCTCTCACCTGTCCCCTCCCCACTTTTTTTTCTCTTCTCTTTCTTTTCTTTTTCTTCTCTTTTGTTTTTGTTTCTGCTTTTTCCTTTTCACCTCTGTCTTTCTTACAGAAGCTCTTAAACGTGGGTCCTCCTGTCTAGATAGTAACATTGGCAGCTAGATGGATTTGGGATTTCATGATCCGGGGACCCTTGACCGGTAGGTCTTGGGTCTCCTAGGGTTGTGGCATTGATTGTTTATGCTGTATATGCTGGACTGCACCTTGTGTTACACCCTGAAATTTTTCTTACGTTCTTATTACAATGTTTCTGCCAATTACTGCATTTCGCTATGTATTGAGATGTGGACCTTCTTGGTGTTTGCTAACACTTTATAAATATGTGGCGATGCTTTTGTTTTGTTGTAATATACCATTTTCAATAAAAAAAAAATGGATAATAAAGAAAGGCAATGCTGAATCACAAAAAGTGCTCTGGTCATTGGGCAGCAATATGGTCTGGGGGTTAAGTGGTTAATATCTATACCAGACCTGAAGGGCCTGTTAATGGAATTTGGGGGGACCCCCCACACATTTTTATTTTATTTTTTTCAATGACTTTTATCTGTATCCATGGGACCCGACAATTCATTATAGCCGTGACTTTTTTTTCTTTTAGAAATGTCATTTTGTGCAGAGACTGTTATAAACATGGAAACATGCGCTACTTTACAGGAATACTTTAGACACCCCCCAGGTATAAAAATTATAGGAATATTTAACTTTTATTGTTTCACTTTAAGCATTATTAAAATCACTGCTCCAGAAAAAATTGAGTTTTTAAAACTTTTTTTGCATTGATACGTGTCCCCTGGAGCAGCTTTGTATGACAATAACTTGGATATTAACCTTTAAAATTAGCACTTTTGATTTTTTATGTTTGTGTCCCATAGACTTTAACTGTGTTCGAACAATGTTTTTGCCTGTTCGCATGTTCTGCTGCCAACCAAACCGGGGGGGGGGGTGTTCGGCTCATCCCTCATCCCTATTCGGCTCATCCCTATTCTTTAATAAACACAGCAGAGTTTTTAGGACCAGCAAAAGACATTTACCTATCTATGTGTAAGAATGTTCACCCCATTTTATTGTTCTTTACATGAAGAAAAAAATCATTAGAATTAGCCTGTTCATAGAACATATCTCTCTTTCTATAAAACAGCAGGGTCCAATTCTTGTACAGGCCACATAGGTTGTAGGTCCACTGCAGCATGGCCTCTAAGTGCCTTGCCTAGCCACTGTGACTAAAAATATTTACAACATTATGGTGCATAATACAAGGTTCCAGAGTGGCACTGTCTCCAAGTCCTCATTGCTTCCTCCTTATAGTCTTCTTAGCAGTGGCGGCTGGTGCTCAACATTTTGGGGGGGGGGGGGGGCGCAAAAGAATTTTTTTTCCAGTCTCACTGTGCCCAAACACAGCCACTGTGCCATCAATTTGCACCACTGTGCCATGCCATCAAATGCAGCCACTGTGCCATCAATTCACATCACTGTGCCATGCCATTAAACCAGACACTGTGCCATCAATTGTCACCACTGTGCCATGCCATTAAACCAACCACTGTGCCATCAATTGTCACCACTGTTCCATGCCATTAAACCAGACAATAGCAATGGCAATTGTCAAATATATTTGGATACAGTTATTGTGTATGTAGTTTGCCAACCTGTATAGGATTGCAATTAAGGTGATTAGCATTCTGTATCCCTTGATTAATTGCTTTTATAATGGGGATTAAAAGGTGGGATCACTTAATATTATGCTATGTCAATCTAATACACAGTTACTCCCTGGTCCAGGCTTGTTAGATGACAATTATGCTACTGGAGTTAGCTAGCAAAATATCACTGCTGGTCTAGGAATCAGAAAGTACAGATCCAGTCCTCTAAAGGCTTTCATCACCTTTAAGCCTTATTTTTTCCAAATAATGTAGAAACACCAGAATAATAGGCAATTGCATACCATGGGCAATACCATGAGAAAATGGAGATGGACTGTTTAATGGGGGCCTCTTTTTTTAGTAATGTGGAGGGGGCACAGCTCCATAGCAATTAGCAGACCGCTGTCAAAATTGCTTGGTAGGCAGATGACCAACTACGAAAAAATTCACAGGTTGCATCAACAAAGGGCACTGCATGTTACTGCTACAGCTGCAGAACTTTAACCCTCGAAAACCTGAGAGTGGGGATATCCAAAATCCTGGTAGGTGGTAAGGATAATTATAGCCATAACAGCCCACACAACTGCTATGGGGCCTGAGGGTAGTAATATTAGGACACTTACCTGTCCAAGGCACCCCCTGTCCTCCTCCGAAGCCAATCTTTCCTTCGGCTCCTACAGTAGGTGGTGGTGATGGCATCTTTGGTGAGGGAATCAAGTGCAGCCTTGCAGCTTCACAGCCTGGTTCCCTACTGTGCACTGCGAGAGTCGCACTGCGCGTCTTCATTGGTCCCTGCTCTCTTCTTGAAAGTGTGTGTCTCCAAGAAGACAGCGGGGGGAGGAGGGGCCGGACATGGCATAGATCGCCACTGATACTGCGACTATCTATGCCGGGAAGTGGACAGGTATCTGCCCCTCTCCCACCCTGAAATGTGACACCAGAGGGGGGGGGGGGAATCTGCAAAGCGGAAGTTCCATTTTTGGATGGAACTCCGCTTTAATGCTTTCTGTGCATTAAGATGTGTGCAGCAGCCCTCCTCAGCCCACCTAATACTTACCTGAGCCCCAACTGGATCCAGCAATGTTGCATGAAAGACTTGGTTGTCCGGGACTCTCCCCCCTCATTGGCTGAGACAGCAACAAAGTGCCATTGGCTTCCGCTGCTGTCAATTAAAGTCAGTGAGCCAATTAGAAGAGATAGGGGATGGGGCCGGGTCACGGCTTTGTGTCTAAATGGACACATGGAGGTGAGGCTAGGCGCGGGTGCCCCATAGCAAGCTGCTTGCTGTGGGGGCACTCAACAGGAGGGAGGGGCCAGGAGCTCCAGTGAAAGACTCGTGAAAGAGCAGGATCTGGACTACTCTGTGCAAAACCAACTGCACAGAGCAGGTAAGTGTGATATGTTTGTTATTTTTAACAAAAAACAAAACTAGAATTTAGTATCACTTTAAGGCCGCATGCACGGTCTATGACAGGCTGAAATACCCTGCAACTGGACATTGTACTTAGTGGTTCTCATGTTTAGGGCTGTATTCGTTGAATGCATATCATTAAAATTGGCCACAAATTTGTAGATAATCTCTGGGATGATTAAAGATCATCTTTTTAGAATGGCAAAGAAAACAAAAAATAAAGATATCTATGTCTAGATAGAACAGGCAAAGGTACAAAGGTGCATTATATACAATTTTAAGATGGCCAATTGAACAGCCAAACCGATGATACAGACACAAGCAGTGCCTGACACTATAGAAACATTGAGTTATTTATACAGAGTAAAACACTCACTCCTCCCTTTGCATCATTCCCTGTAATTTTGACTAGATAAAACAAAAATGACTCTCACACCCAACTAATTGACACATTCGTGCTGAGTACAGAACCTTCTTTACACTCCATGACTGCATAAATGGAAGCTTTGACTATTGCATCATGTGTGCAATTTACATTGCTGCCAACGGTCGCCACTACAGAATACCTTAAATTACATTTCTGCGTCCCCCAGCAGCAGTTCATTTGGATGTTTTTATCATTACTTGTTCAAAGGGCTATTTTACAATGCTCCTGATTCAGTTAGGGACTTCAAGCATCTGTAGAGACTGATGCAATGCATACACCCTGTATAACCTTTGCATGCAATCTGCTTGTGTGATATTCCACAGATCTGTTTGGCCAATCAAGAATTTGCATCATTTGTGTAGCGGCCTGCTCCTGTTGGGCTGGCACTGCTTTAAATTTAAATTTAAATTTAAATTTAGAAGGGACTCTGATGCCCTGTACACACGATCGGTTTATCCGATAGAAACGGTCTGATGGAATTTTTCATCAGATATCCGATGAAGCTGACTTTGCATGCGTGGATTTTTAACCGATGGACGTGCCCACAGACGATCGTTTTTTTACCCATCAGATAATTTTAAAACAAGTTCCTAGTTTTTTCACCGATGGATAAAAAACCGATGGGGCCCACACACGATCGGTTCGTCCGATGAAAACGGTCCATCAGACTGTTTTCAACAGACAAACCGATCGTGTGTACGCGGCAATAGTCTTAGTTAACTCAGATATGTATAATTTTAGCAAATTGGGCCTCTGTTTTAGCCATGGCTGTGCTAAGAGTGACCACCATTGTTTGTCTGGAGTGTTGTTACCACCCCAGGCCAAAGGTGGCAGCAGCTAAGTCAGGGTGATATTGGGTGTCTCCCCTCGGCAGCCAATCAGTGGGGTTTGATTGTCCCGCTGTACATGCTGGGGAGGGGCACTTAAGGAGCAGACGCCATGTAGCTGAGGTCGCCGATCCTTGGTCTGTCATCCCACCACACCATGTGTGGCCCTCCTGGCCGGGGGGTGCGTGTTCCTGCAATCCTGGCTCCGGGACCACGTTGGTTCGGGGTTGTGATCTGTTGAGTATGCCCAGTAAGCAGACTGGGTTTACGCTCTAAAGGGTAATTGTGTGCTGTCCGTCCTGGAGGGAGGAAGCCGCTTGATGAAGGACCTATCTTGGAGAGGACCGAGCACGAGGCTGGTATCTCAGGAGAGGCCTTGAACTTCATCGAAGGATGCACCATTACTGAAAGGCTTGATGATGATTGCCTGTCAGTTCTAAGTTCTGTAAGAAGTTAGTCTGGAGAGATCTGGGGGCTAAATCCTGTGCTACGAGGATTTTGGACCGAAAGTGTCTCCATCTGTGGGAAGGTCTGTGGCAGAGACTGTACCATGTCCCGTGTGCCATTCCGGCTGCTAGGCTAGTGAGAGAAACCCATTTGGGTGAGCAATACCCACTCTGGCTAGAGTGGCGATGAAAGCTGTGTTGTTGGAAGTGTTTTCCGATTGAATTAATGCACCTGAACCAATTTACTTGTTACCCTTCCACCTCTTCAATCACTTCTTTTATTTCTTTACCAAATACTACAAATAAATCTAAGAAAAGGAAGTCTAAAGTGTGGACATTGAACTTTCTCAACTCTCATCTACTACCCTAGACGTGAGAAGATAGAGGTAACATGCCGTCCGAAAATATCCAGCAGCTCCTTCGGGGGTAGTGTTACATTTGCATTTGCATCAAGATTATTTCTGACTCAATACCACTAATAATATTTATTGTGCAGCACTACTCACTAAGGAGCCACTGGATAGTTGGGACCTTCTGTCTTCTCTGAGTGCCGATTTGCTCTGTACCTAGACTCGAGAATCACTGACACACCAGTAACAGTTGAATGAGATTTACTAGAATAGGATTTAGCCCCGAAAAGGTAGTTCAGTTAGACAAATACAAAGCAATCAGCTCAGCTTTAGAATAATTACAGTTACTGGCACAGGCAATATCAGACAACACACAACAAAAGACACCAATGGAGAAGAACGTATCTATGAGTCTTTGTCCTTGACTAAGCCAATGGCCAATGGGGATGGAGAATTTGATTACAATCCTGCCAGTGTTCGGGCTCTTTTACTCTCTTGGTGGAGTGCTAACTCTCAAGCCTGAGAAATGTGTAATCCACAGAGAAGATAAATGATTCAGTCCTCTTGTTGCATATGTCCACTCTCAATAGCACATGGTAACAAGGGCAATCATCTAAAGTTTGCCATATATGGATCAAAATTCGACCTGTTCAGCAAGTACCAGCTGATTTTCAATCTATGCGTGGCCATGCCTGTTCATGAGGTGCAGGTGAAATTTTTCCCCCATAAAGCCCATTTGACAGAAGTCAATCTAATGATCAACTTCTGTTAAACAGGCTTATTATAAACATTTTCTTGATCATTTCGCTGTAGCAGAGGAATGTAGGGCAGACAAGTACCCCCATCAACATTGGGACTAGGTGCCTTGGGCTGAGCCCCCCATCCGAAGCCCCTCCCATGTTGAGGGCACGTGGCCTGGTACGGTTAAGGAGGAGTGGGCACTTGCTTGTTCCCTCCCTTTAGTAGCTTTCTGGGCTGCATGTGTTGAATAAGGGTCTGGTGTAGATTTTGGGGGATATCCCATGCCATTTTTCTTTATTTTAGCATGTGCTTTTTCCCTTAAAATCCATACCAGACAATGTTTTTTTCAGAATTTTTCATTGCCGGCATTCTTTTGTTTTCATTTCAGCTGTCAGTGGGGAAACCCGCTGACAGCTGGTGAGTCTTTGGTTATTAAGGACACAGTGGCCGGCTTCTTAGCCGACTTCTTAACAACCAGCTATTCTTTGAATCGGTCAATCATTTTTCGACTGATACAAATTTGAATCGTTTTGAAAATTTGGAATTCATTAGAAAACAAATAAACAAAACGTAACGAATTTCAACAAATTTTATTACTATTGTTTTTTTTTAAGATTGATTCAAATACATCTGAATATCCGAATAATCAAAAATTGGGGATTAGAATTTAGATTTGGACTGAAAGGAATGTCACATGTCCATGCCTACCTAACCCTACAATTGAACCTAGCCCTGCAATTGTTCAAAATCATTGTAACTATCGGCAGATCCCTCGATAGCATGCACAAATTGCATTGGGAGGGGCCTACGTACTGATGTCATTGTCGGCATGTTCTTGGAGTAGAAACGGTGGCTATCCTTGTAAGTTTTGTCTAGTCAGTTTTTATATTTTTATATGCTGCAGCAAATGTAATTGTAATATACCAATAAAATACTACAATATGTGAGCACCATTTTGTCTCACATAGTGTAGTATGTGTAGTATGCTTTTTTGTACAGTGCATGATCCTTTTGAATATCAGCACCCGATCGCTACACAATGGCTGGAGGACACTTTGTTTCATAGCAATAGGTTAATGCGCTTTGATGTCCGGTAACTGTCGATGATCCCTCAGGAATTCACCATCTCATAGCAGGACCTGGGCAGGGGGCCATTTCGCTTCACAGGAATAGTTCAAGGCTCATTGTTGTCCGCTATCTGGTGAGTGTCTAGATTGGTGGAGGAGCACGGTTGTGGCAGTCTAACTTTTCACACGCTGGCTGAAGTACGTTTTACTTGATGCTTGATATTATTATTTGATTTCTGGTGAGTGTTTCACACACAGCACACCTACCATTGGAATTATTTTGAACACACCCACACACATCATGACACAGATTTATTTATTTTAGGACTATATTTGTTTATCACTTACTAAGAGTTTTTGTATGTTCACCACAGCTGAGCGCTGCACACCATTCTTTTCTTTATTGGCTAAATATCAAACCCTAATCCTCGGCTCACACTTATGTGGTGCGCGAAAAGCCACAATTCCTGCTTGTTTTCTGCACTGCATTCAAATTTGCCACACTGCCCTTGCAATCTGTAGTGGGTGCCAATGCAATCCTAATAACACCCCAAAACGAAAACGCAATGCGTTCAACTTGCACCAAGTCACATGGTCCAAAATGAACATATAATCTGGTTGCAGTGCGTTCCCAAAAATTCTGCAGGCACATTTTTGATGCGGATGTGGTGTGATTTGAGCCATTGAAAATGAACAGTCTCAAATCTCACCACACTGAATCGCTTGAGAATTGCACAGGAATGCGGAGTGTTTCCTGTGCGATTCACATGTGGCTCTTAATGTGTACCTAGGCTAAATTCTGACCCATGCCTTCAATCTAACTCTAGTTTTTAACCCATAAACTCTAAAGCTTCGTACACATGATCGGATATCTGATGGAATCTAATCTGATGGATTTTTTTGTCGGATATCCGATGAAGCTGACTTCCATCAGTCTTGCCTACACACCATCAGCCAAAATCCAACCGTGCCAAAACGCGGTGACGTAAAACACTAAAAATAATAATAATAATCCAGCGGTGGTAATCCACTCTGTCCTGACTCCCCGCTCCAACATTGTCGGTATCCAGCGATGGGTGATCTCCTCTCCAGCTATGAGAAGATCGTCCGGTATCCAGAGAGCAGCATCGCCGGCTGCCTGTCTCTACTGGAAACAGCCCGGTAAATGACGCTGCTGAAGCTGTGACATTTCTTTTATCATTGAGGTGGGTACACCCTCTGCTACGTCAGTGGGGAAGCCCAGGCTTCCCCCTTGTGTCAGAGGGGGCGGTATCACGTGACGGATGGCCCCGCCTCACCTATAAAAGAAATGTCACAGCTTCAGCAGCTTCATTCGCCGGGCTGTCATGTCACCGGGCCGGTGGTGGAGACAGGTGGCCAACGATGCTGCGCTCTGGATCCCGGACGATGTTCTCATCGCTGGACCGGAGAGGAGATCACCCGTCACTGGATACTGACAACGTTGGAGCCGGGAGTCGGGACCGAGTGGATTACCACTGCAGGACTTTTTTACACAGTGTGTTGTTTTTTACAACTATTTACAATTCCTTTGTGAAATGGTAGGGGTACAATGTACCCCATTACCATTTCACACAGGGGGGGCCAGGATCTGGGGGTCCCCTTTGTTAAAGGGGTCTTCCAGATTCTGATAAGCCCCCCACCCACAGACCCCCATAACCATGGGCCAGGGTTGTCGGGATAAGGCCCTTGTCCCCATCAACATGGGGAGATCCTCCCCATGTTAAGGGCATGTGGCCTGGTACGGTTCAGGAGAGTGGGGGCGCTCTCTGTCCCCCCTCTTTTCTGTGGCCGGCCAGGTTACGTGCTCGGATAAGGGGTCTTGTGTGGATTTTTGGGGGAACTCCACGCCATTTTTTTATTTGGGGTGGAGTTCCCCTTAATATCCAGACCAGACCTGAAGATGCTCACCAGCAGTGCTGTGACACTGGAACTCAGGGTCAGCCTATTTACTCTGCTTCTTAGTCTCTAATAGCTTCTAATTTGCTATAATAATATACAAGAAGGTGACCACTATGCACTCACAGTTTAGAGGCAGCACAGTGGTGTAGTGGCTAGCACATTCAACTAGCAGAAAAAGGGACGTTTTTTTAAATCACATCAAAACACATCTGCCTGGAGTTTGCATGTTCTCCCTGTGTCTGCGTGGGTTTCCGTCAGGTACTCCAGTTTCCTCCCACACCCCAAAGACATGCTGGTAGTTTTTTTTGTTTTCTGTCCAAATTGGCCCTGTATATATATGTGTGTACAACTGTGTGTCCCAAGCGTGTCGAGATCCTACGGGGTAAATGACCGCACCAGCCAGGAAGACACTGGCTTCAAAAAGCACATAGAGGCAATTCAGTTTGCATGTGTAGCACTATACAAGTCATTCATTCATTCACAGTAGTACCAAGCTATCGGGCACTGTGCATGTGAGGTTATAACAATAGGACAAAGACTTATCTCATCGTACATAGCAAACACTAATTTAAGAAAACAGCATTTTTCTCTCCCTTTTACAATGGCTCGCTGAGTAAAAACAACAAGTTATTAGCAATACATGCTAGGTGAAGCAAAAACAGGCAATACATTGACTAAGTTGGAGACTGCTCCTACATAAGCATGGGGTCCTCCAAATTATCATAGTTTAAAATGGGTGTCATAATCAGGGGCTCGGCTCAGAGACCAGTAGCTATAGGGGTAGCAGTAGGGGGTCTCCCACCGACCAGCTGAACAGGTATACAAGCAGGTCACCCTGGCTGATGGCGTGGGCTTGTCTGAGGTGTGGAGTACTAACTGTATTCACCAGAGCTCCTGAATGTGGAGATGGGGTTTACTGCATGTTAGTACCAGATTGTGATCCTCTGGTGTGTAGCTGGTGTGTAGTAGTGGATATAGCAGGTAAGGATCAGGCAGAAGTGTAGTAGGGGAACAACCATATGTCAGTAACAAGTAGTTGCAGGTTGGAATCAGGCAGAAGTGTAAGTCAAAGGTTAATAATGATGGCAAAACAATGGATGGCAGCAGGGAAGACAAGAGTGAGATATTGGCTGGAGAGGGCACAATAATCTGGCAAAAGTAGGTGCAATGACATGGCTTAAATCAGGAGCTTCATGGGAGGTGCAAGGTTCAGCAAATGTCAAGGAACAATGCAGGACTGTCCAATGGATCAGTCAGATTGCTGTCTAGCATCTACGGTAGCTCAGCAAGAAGAGTTGTTGTCACACACAGCAGAGGTGCCAGGTTCAAGTCAAGGCCCTGACAACGGGCTGAGGATGTCTGGCTCACTTCCTCAGAGGTAATCCTGTGTTTCCAGGTACTGAACTAGGATTATGGGTCATAGTAAGGGAGAGCACTGGTGGTGTAGAATAACTGGGTCCCTGAATAGACATGCTCACTAATTAAGGCATAACATTTGAATTAGGGTCCAGTGGCTCTCCTGGGATACTTTTGAGCCAGAGGTTTTAGGAACTACAGTCCAATAACTCTCTTGGGTATCAGGAGGATCAGGTGAGAGATCTGCCCGAAGCTGGTGTCATCTGAGCCATCTTCATCACTGACTTGAGGAATCAGCAGCAAATGATTTTTATGCCAGGCTTTGACCCTATATTTTGGTCCATTTATCTTTTATACTGGGCCAGGAAAGCCATCAGGGGGGTTCAGCCATTACACTTGCAAGGGGCCTGAGCGTGTTGATGGGCCTGGCCGCCTGGCAGGGATGGGAGAAGGCGTACAAGTGTGAGGGGGGCTGCAAGTGTACAAGTTTGAGGGGGGCTGTGAGCGTAAAAGTGTAAGGGGTGGGGCTGCGAGCCTATAAGTGTGAGGGGGACTGCGAGCTTACAAGTGTGTGGAGGGTGGAGGGGTAGCTGCAAGTGTACAGCTGCTGGATTGGGATGTTTCTTTTGGGAAAAATATAATAAATAAACATAAACCTTGAAAGTACTAATGACCTAATCTTTAAAGAACACACAAACATAGGTGCCACCTCTTCCTCAATTGTGAGCCACTGTATCCTTAAGGGAAATAAATTACCAGATATCTATGACCCCCAATTACAGAGTGGTGAAGGATTGTTACAAACCCCATCCGGTATCAGGTCTCAACCAACATCTTCAACTTGTGTTGCCACTCTCACAATAGTGCTTACTCAAAAAATGAAAACAACGGCAATAGTGTAATACCACAGAAAATATTTATTGAATATAAAATTTATTGAAATTTGAATTCTATAGCAGCGTTTTTTAGAGGAAGCAATTCACACCAGACATCCCAAGAATATTGCTGAACTGAAACAGTTCTGTAAAGAGGAATGGTCAAGAATTACTCCTGACCAGGCCCGGAGTGGCTAATCGGGAGAACCGGGACAAATCCCGGTGGGCTGGTCCGGTTCGGGCCGGTTGCGGGCCGGTCCCGCGGCCGCCTTCCGGCTCCCTTAAAAATTTAGCCCCCGGCGCGGCGGCCTGTAGCGTCCGCATTAAACGGCCAGTGATTGGCCAGGCCGGGTGCATGTCATACCAGAGGCCGAGGCTCCGCCTCTGGTATGACATGCACCCTGTCTGGCCAATCACCGGCCGCTTAAGAGCAGAGAGCTGCACGAGTGGAGGCTGTCCAAGTGTGCTCGTCTGCTGCTGAATGAACCAGTGAGCCAGCCCCGGGAAACATTCCAAGTGAGTGAACATGTTCACCGACCAGACCCTGCTCCCTCTCTCTCCCCCCTCTCTCACTCTGACCCCCCCTCTCCCCCTGAGCTCTCTTTGACCCCCCCCCTCTCTCACTCTGACCCCTCTCTCACTCTGACCCCCCCTCTCACTCTGACCCCCCTCTCTCACTCTGACCCCCCCTCTCACTCTGACCCCCCCTCTCCCCCTGAGCTCTCTTTGACCCCCCCCTCTCACTCTGACCCCCCCTCTCCCCCTGAGCTCTCTTTGACCCCCCCCCTCTCACTCTGACCCCCCCTCTCCCCCTGAGCTCTCTTTGACCCCCCCTCTCACTCTGACCCCCCCTCCTCACTCTGACCCCCCCTCTCACTCTGACCCCCCCCTCTCCCCCTGAGCTCTCTTTGACCCCCCCTCTCACTCTGACCCCCCCTCTCCCCCTGAGCTCTCTTTGACCCCCCCCCTCTCACTCTGACCCCCCCTCTCCCCCTGAGCTCTCTTTGACCCCCCTCTCTCACTCTGACCCCCCCTCTCCACCTGAGCTCTCTTTGACCCCATCTCTCACTCTGACCCCCCCTCTCCACCTGAGCTCTCTTTGACCCCCTTTCTCACTCTGACCCCCCTCTCCCCCTGAGCTCTCTTTGACCCCCCTCTCCCCCTGAGCTCTCTTTGACCCCCCCTCTCCCCCTGAGCTCTCTTTGACCCCCCCTCTCTCACTCTGACCCCCCCTCTCCCCCTGAGCTCTCTTTGACCCCCCTCTCTCACTATGACCCCCTGAACTCTCTTTGACCCCCCCTCTCTCTATGACCCCCCCATCTCCCCCTGAGCTGGACCCCCCCTCCTCTCTCTCTCTGACCTGAGCTCTCTGACCCCCCTCTCTCTCTGACCCCCCCCTCTCCCCCTGAGCTTTTTGACCCCCCTCTCCACTATGACCCCCCCAGCTCTCTTTGCTCGAGCCCTCTTTCACCCCCTCTCTCTCACTCTGACCCCCCCTCTCTCCCCTGAGGACCCCCCTCCCCCTGAGCTCTCTGACCCCTCTCTCTCCAGAGCTGAGCTCTCATCTCTCTCGAGCATCCTCTCTCGAGAGAGCTCCTCTGTGAGAGAGGGGTAAGCGAGAGATAAGCGAGAGAGCGAGAGAGAGAGAGAGAGAGAGCGAGATAAAAAGAGGGAGAGCGATAGAGGGAGAGCGATCAGAGAGAGAGATAAGAGAGAGATAAAAGAGAGAGATCAGAGAGAGATCCCAGAGAGAGATGAAAAAGAGAGAGAGATGAAAAAGACAGAGCTGAAGAGAGAGAGAGAGATGAAAAGAGAGAGAGAGAGCGAGAGAGAGATGAAAGAGACCCCTCTCTCTCTCTCATCCCCCCTCTCTCTCTCTCTCGAGAGAGAGATCCCCCTCTCTCTCTCTCTCAGAGCTCTCTCTCTCTCTCTCTCTCATCCCCCTCTCTCTCTCTCTCAGATCCCCCTCTCTCTCTCTCTCTCTCATCCTCTCTCTCTCTCTCTCATCCCCCCTCTCTCTCTCTCTCTCTCTCTCTCCTCTCTCTCTCTCTCTCTCTCTCTCTCTCATCTCTCTCTCATCCCCCTCTCCTCTCTCTCTCTCTCTCTCTCTCACTCTCTCTCTCTCTCTCATCTCTCTCTCTCTCTCTCTCTCATCCCCCTCTCTCTCTCTCTCTCTCATCCCCCTCTCTCTCTCTCTCTCTCTCATCCCCCTCTCTCTCTCTCTCTCATCCCCCTCTCTCTCTCTCTCTCTCTCATCCCCCCCTCTCTCTCTCTCTCTCTCTCACCCCCCCCTCTCTCTCTCTCTCTCTCATCCCCCCCTCTCTCTCTCTCTCTCTCTCATCCCCCTCTCTCTCTCTCTCTCTCTCTCTCATCCCCCTCTCTCTCTCTCTCTCATCCCCCTCTCTCTCTCTCTCTCTCATCCCCCTCTCTCTCTCTCTCATCCCCCTCTCTCTCTCTCTCTCATCCCCCTCTCTCTCTCTCTCATCCCCCTCTCTCTCTCTCTCTCATCCCCCTCTCTCTCTCTCTCTCATCCCCTCTCTCTCTCTCTCTCTCATCTCCCCTCTCTCTCTCTCTCTCTCATCCCCCTCTCTCTCTCTCTCTCATCCCCCCCTCTCTCTCTCTCATCCCTCCTCTCTCTCTCTTCCCCCTCTCTCTCTCTTCCCCCTCTCTCTCTCATCCCCCTCTCTCTCTCTCTCTCTCTTCCCCCTCTCTCTCTCTTATCCCCCTCTCTCTCTCTCTCTTATCCCCCTCTCTCTCTCTCTCTCGTATCCCCCTCTCTCTCTCTCTCTCATCCCCTCTCTCTCTCTCTCTCTCTCATCCCCTCTCTCTCTCTCTCTCATCCCCTCTCTCTCTCTCTCTCATCCCCTCTCTCTCTCATCCCCCCTCTCTCTCTCTCTCATCCCCTCTCTCTCTCTCTCTCATCCCCTCTCTCTCTCTCTCATCCCCTCTCTCTCTCTCTCTCATCCCCTCTCTCTCTCTCTCTCTCATCCCCTCTCTCTCTCTCTCTCATCCCCTCTCTCTCTCTCTCTCATCCCCTCTCTCTCTCTCTCTCTCATCCCCTCTCTCTCTCTCTCTCTCATCCCCTCTCTCTCTCTCTCTCTCATCCCTCTCTCTCTCTCATCCCTCTCTCTCTCTCATCCCCCTCTCTCTCTCTCTCCCCCTCTCTCTCTCTCTCCCCCTCTCTCTCTCTCTCTCTCTCTCGGGGTCCAGGGATGCAGGATGCTGTGTAATGTAAATGGGTGCAGGGTGCTGTGTAATGTAGAAGAGAGTGAGGTTTCGCTCTGCCCTGTGGGGGGCAGAAATTTAGGGACAGAGCTTGGTACAGGGAAGTTATAAACACACCTCCACGCTGTACATAAGCAAACCTGAACCCTTCACTCTGCATGTAAGGCAATCCTGAACCACGCACTCTGTACGTAACGCACTCCTGAACCACGCACTCTGTACGTAACGCACTCCTGAACCACGCACTCTGTACGTAACGCACTCCTGAACCACGCACTCTGTACGTAACGCACTCCTGAACCACGCACTCTGTACGTAACGCACTCCTGAACCACGCACTCTGTACGTAACGCACTCCTGAACCACGCACTCTGTACGTAACGCACTCCTGAACCACGCACTCTGTACGTAACGCACTCCTGAACCACGCACTCTGTACGTAACGCACTCCTGAACCACGCACTCTGTACGTAACGCACTCCTGAACCACGCACTCTGTACAAAACGCACTCCTGAACATAATGTCGTGAACAAAAGTGGGCTGGTCTAAGGCATGAAACTCCAGGGCTGAAAATGAGTCCCACTCCGGCCCTGCTCCTGACCATTGTGCATGTCTGATCTGCAACTACAGGAAATGTTTGGTTGAAGTTATTGCTGCCAAAGGAGGTTCAACCAGTTATTACATTCAAGGGTTTACATACTTTTTCCACCTGGACTGTGAATGTTTACATGGTGTGTTCAATAAAAACATGTTAACATTTAATTATTTGTGTGTTATTAGTTTAAGCAGACTGTGATTGTCTATTGTTGCAACTGTGGGCCAGATCCACATACAATTGCATCGGCGCAGCGTATCAGAGATACACTACGCAGCCGTACCTTACCTGGCGTAATTTTAATTCCTATGCAGAAATCCGACGATAGGGTCTCCTCCAGCCCCTCCGACTTCACATTCCTCACCAGTCGGCTGACCTCTAGTCTCTGCCCCCCACCCATGCCATGAACTGAATAGGCGGCTGCAAAAAGGCTGAGTGGGCAGCGACGGGCTCCAGGGACAGCCCTGCTGAGCGGCCGCAAAAAGGTTGGTAGAGCAGCGTGGGCTTCAGGAACAGCCCAGGATTTGGTGACTCCTGGCAAATCATCATTCGACCCCCGAGGGGGTCCCGGCCCCCAGGTTGAGAACCACTGCTCTAGATAAAGCATAGGCACTAATGTTCTTTGGGCTAAGTTTGTACTTTCATGGTGAATTAATAGTTGGATAAGGAAGCCAACCAGTGATGTCCTGTGGCATCCAGTCTCACTGTGATTAGTAGACATGTGCATTCGTTTTCGTCCGAATGCATTTTCCTCAGAATTTCGGGTATTTTCATTATCGCTTTAACAAACGAAAGCGAACACACAGAATCCCAAATCAGAAAGATCCGACATTAAAAAATGCTTTATTTTCATTTTCGTTGCT
This sequence comes from Rana kukunoris, assembly GCA_029574335.1. NCBI lineage: Eukaryota > Metazoa > Chordata > Amphibia > Anura > Ranidae > Rana > Rana kukunoris. Next base: position 55,665,507 of record CM056057.1, read on the forward strand.
ACAACAGTTTAATATGGATTGAAGATTCGACATGATGCTGACAATAGCAATCTGTGTCTATCAAATCTGCGGTTGAATGTGCCTAACCTTAACTCTATTACCAAGATTATTATTCTACATAGAGAGGAAAGATTCGACATATAGAGAAAAGATTCAACATTATAGAGACAGTGTTGGATTAGACCATTTGACATGAATGACAAAGATTAGACGAAGCAGCGAAAAACATACAAATGTCTAATCTGTCATTGAAGGCTTATGGTGTCTGTGGAAAGTTCTAAGAAGATTCGACAAGCAGGTAAACTGTACGACACCGCGATCATACATTTCCGGTCAATTGCTTGGCCCATAGGCTTTAGAAGAATTTGAATGTTGGTTGACTAGTAATAATAATTTATAAATATAATTATTACTAGTGTCATACAACATTAGAATTCTTCTATATCTTTTAGGCGGAACACTCGACCGGAAATGTACAATTGTGGCATCGAAGAGTTTAGCTGCTCCGTCGAATCTTCTTAGAACATTCGACAGACACCATAAGCCTTCAATGACAGATTCAACCTTAATTAATTCATATTTTTTAACTAAACAAAATAAATAAAAACACATTTCTGGAGTAACTAAATAAATGTATTTTTCAGACGAAAACGAAATTCCGAAAACGAAATATTTCAGTGTGCACATGTCTAGTGATTAGGACATATGTTATAGGATTATTATCCCTTCTTACTTCAACCATAGCTCCATACAGATAATCATGTAACTTATCAATAATGGCCCATTTAAGCTCCAGGAATTCTCACTTGTGGACTGGATAATTGTCTTTAGCTTTGGCTGATAAAGGTTATTGGTCATAGTCCAGCTGCACACTCATGGTTCAACACTCCACACAATCATTTTTAAATACCCTGCAAGATAAAGTCATAATGATCGACATACCTGAGAACAAAGTTCTGCTCCGTGCCCTCCGCCGCAATGTCTCCGGCGATCTTCTTCCTGTTATCGCCGCTCCGGCGCTGTGATTGGCTGGAGCGACGATGACGTCACTCCCGCACATGCGCGCGGGACTGACCCCCCACGTCTGTGCGAAAGTTCGGCAATAACCCCAAATTTTCCAGGCTCAAAAACAGCACTCTCAATGCGCCTGCGCCGTGGTCTACGCGCAAAAGCGCCATAGACATCGGTGCTGTGTTTTCAGCAAATATCTCCTTAACCGTGTAGGTTAAGGAGATATTTCTTGCACCTACAGGTAAGCCTTAATCTAGGCTTACCTGTAGGTGCAAGATGTGTGGTTGGGTTTACAACCACTTTAAAGCTGTGGGATGCTTATGCTGCTTATAGAGCGTCAATTAAGCTGGTCGTGGTTGTCCGAGAATCATCACCTAGATGGACCCGGGGGAACCGAGGCTTCCACTCCCACCGCTGGAATCATTGCAGTGTCCTAAGCCCGGATAATTATGAGAGTAAACTGCCGAAAGGAAAGGTGTTCCTGTTTTCCCAAAGCTGACATCAAAAGTGAGGAGCAACGTGGAGAAATGGAGCGTGTTTTGGAAGATCCAATTGCTTTCTTCATCAGCCTCATAAATTGATTCATGTTACATATTTAAAAGGAACCTGTGCTATGCAGTGGAATAACATCCTTACATGATGTCTCCAACTTACAAACCATCCTTGATGCACTGTTTAATGCAATGTTTAATTGGGCAAATATGTGGCAGATGAGGTTTAAAGGGGTTGTAAAGGTTCATGCTTTTTCACCTTAATGCATCCTATGCATTAAGGTGAAAAAACATTTGGCGATTGCAGGCCCCCCAGTCCCCCGGTTTACTTACCTGAGCCCTCGAAAGTCCTGTGTCGAGAATGCGCTTGATGTCGGCCCGGTCTTCTCAGCTCTTCATTGCGGTGCGATACCTGTCCGAATCACAATGCGATTTCCCCCACCACTCCTCTGTGTGTGTATAGAAAGGGAAGCCGACACCAAAATGTAAAAAACATTGCGTGGGGTCCCCCCAAAATCTAGACCCTTATCTGAGCGAGCAGGGTTTAGTGTGCACACATCTGTTTTTAACGTGAACTGTTATGCCTCGTACACACGACCGAGAATCTCGTCGTAAAAGAAATGTTGTTTTCCTCGATTTTTGTCAAGCTTGACGGGATTCTTGTTAAGCTTTCCTTGCATACACACTGTCGAGACAAAATCTCATCGTTCTCAAACGCGACGGCGTACAACATGTTTGACTACACTATAAAGGGGAAGTATGATTCTACTGGCGCCACCCTTGGGGATGCTTTTGCTAATCTCATGTTACCATGTGTTAAGTAAAAGTTTGGTGAGAGACGATTCGTGCTTTTTAGTCTGTTACAGCGTGACTGATGTGCAATCTCCATTACAAATTCTACTTTTGCCAAAGGTGCGCTCCCGTCTCATACTTTATTCTGAGAATGCGTGGGTTTTTAAGCATTCACGCGAACGTGTTTCTCGTCCTAAACCAGCCCGACAAGAACCACGATGAGAAAATTGAGACTCCCGACGAGAAAAAAAAGAGCATGTTTTTTTTCTTGTTGAGATCCACAACAGTTTTCTCAACGAAAAACATACACACGACCGTTTTTCTGCTGTTTTCTTGATGGTTTCTGCTGAGGAAAATGATTGTGTATACAAGGCATTAGACAGAACAATTTGCTCACTGAAGTTAAGTTTAACTTTTAAGGTAGATAGCTATGTTTATATTTTTACAATGACATTCCTTTTATTATAATTTTCAAGTAGATCTCCACCTCTCAAAGGTTGCCTAACCCTGCTCTAGATGCTGCATCACCCCTGGTTGTGGGGAACTTGCAGCACAGGCCATTTTATTTAAATGGGTTGCGTTTGGTGAGCGGTAGTGAAGGCTTGTGGAGGCCCCAGTGCATTACTTTGCCCAGGGGGCCATGATTCTATTAAGATGGCCCTGTGTAACCGTATCCTTTTACTTTCACTTTGTGCAATATAACTTCCGTTATCAAAACTAAAATGTGGCAAAACAAATTAGATCAGATTGGGATGTTTATTTTCCAAAAAAAGTGGAAACTTTAGGAGTGTCTGTACTGTCCTGACATGTTTTTGACATGTTTTATACTGTAACAGAAGGTGAAGGAAACTTTTCTTTAATTAAAAATAAAAACCCCAGTGATAATTGAATACGACCAAAAAAAGCTCTGCTGCTCTAAAAAAAAGTGTAAAATTATTTTGATTAAAGCACTGCATGATGAGTAATTGTCAGTCAATCTATCATACCACTGAAAACTGAAAATGACCTGGACAAGAAAAATAAGTACTAGTCCTGAATGATTAATATGATTTTTTTAAGGCAATTTGGACCATGATTTGAGGAGGTTTTTTTTGCCTTCCTCTGGAACAACTGTGGGTATAGAGTCCTCAATACCAGAAGGTTTGCAATTTATTATTTGTTTCCCTATTGGATGAACTAGATGGACTTGTGTCTTTTGTCAACTTGACTAACTATGATTAGATACTATGATTTTATAAGTGCTTGGTTCCTATTGATGTAATTTCTCAATGCTTCCACCATTCTATAGCTGTGTACACACAATCAGTTTGTCCAATGAAAAAATACAGATGGACTGGTTTCATCGGACAAACCGATCGTGTGTGGGCCCCGACCAGTGTAAAATTTTTTTAACATGTTTTACATTTTTCCTATGGATAAAAAAACGATAGGAAATTCCGATCGTCTGTGTGGAACTCCATCAAAGAAAAATCTACGCATGCTCAGAATCAAGTCGACGTTCGGAAGCATTGAATTTCATTTTTTTCGGCTTGTCGTAGTGTTTTAAGTAACTGCGTTTTGGCACGGTCGGAATTTAGTCTGACAGTGTGTATGCAAGACTGATGAAAGCCAGCTTCATCGCATATCCAACGAAAAAATCTATCGGATTTGATTCCTTTTAGAAATCCGATCGTGTGTACACGGCTTTAGACTTTGTGATTTTTTATTCTAATCTAGCATGCCTATGGCCTCGTAGACACGACCGAGGAACTCGTCCAAAATTAAACATCGTTTTCCTCGACAAGTTTCTTGTCAGGCTTGTCGAGAATCTTGACAAGCTTTCTTTGCGTACACACTGTCAAGACCAAATCTCGTCGTTCTCAAACGCTGTATGTGAAAAACCTGACCAGTAGGATACAGAAAATACAATGTTGTGTACCTGTTGTAAATTATAATGAAGTTAAATATAGAGATTTTAACAGAGCTTACATTTAAATACAAGAAATAATACAGATACTGTCACTCAAAAATAAAAAAATATTTTTCAGTTAGATGACCATTTAATTGGAAAACAAAATATCTAAAATATCTATTTGAGTAATCAGATCCAAAGCACACACGTTATGTCAAAAAAGACTGAAGGGTTTAAGACAACTCCTTCCTCATAAAGGAAATTACTCATTACCTGATAGAATGAATTTTTAATCTTCCCCTAATTATTTGGGGTTAGTTGTAAAGGTTTGACATGTGTTTCATTACTAATGTCCTGAGGTTGGGGCTGTGTAAGGCAGAGAAGTATAAAAGCCAGGGACTGACGGCACAAGTCAATTCAGTTTTAGTAAGTCTAAAAAACTCAAGAACTGCCCTAAGACCTTATTGTTCCATAACAATGGTCATGAAAGGTTCCATCTGCAAGTCCGGACTATGGATTCTTGCTATCTATGTCATAGTGAGTCTGCAGGGAGCAGGTCAGTAATCTATCTATCTATCTATCTATCTATCTATCTATCTATCTATCTATCTATCTATCTATCTATCTATCTATCTATCTATCTATCTATCTATCTGTCTGTCTGTCTGTCTGTCTGTCTGTCTGTCTGTCTGTCTGTCTGTCTGTCTGTCTGTCTATCTGTCTATCTATTTATCTGTCTATTTATATAGCTATATATTCATCTGTCTTGTTACAAGTAAATAATTCATTGTTGTGTCTCTTTTTCTAACACAGATGCTCAGACCAATGTAACAACATCAGGTAAACACATCAGGCAAACCAATAGTTGAGATGTTTCAAATGTAAAATAGGAATTGGTGCTTCATGTTGAGCTTTTTTTTCTCATACCTAGAACATTCTTATGACCCGTACACACGTTCCGAATATCGTACGACAGATCATACGACTTTTTTCGCCTAATAGTCGCAAGTAGAAATTGAATAGGTTATTAAAGTCACGGAAATTCTCGTACGACAGAAAAAAAATCGGAAGTGATATCACGTGTTGTAATGTATTTGTATTGTATTTTTGGATGACAACTATACTGACTAAACGAAAATCGTACTATCTGGCATTGTGCGAGGAAAATTTTTGTGCTTGTCTGATCGAATAATATCGGATGAACTGTCATGATTGGCTCTCAAAAGTAGTGTACACACGATCCGAAAATCATATGATTCTTCCTCGGACGATCGTTTTCGTCCGATATTCGGATCGCGTGTATGGGCCATTAGAAGCATAATAAACTTGCTTTGTCCCAATTGATTGACAACCCTATAAACTGCCAATCATTATTTATGTCAGCTTAGGTGAATGCATTAGTATGCACATGTAAAACTTTGAACATAGAAAGAATTTATATTTCCTAATCCGTCATCCTAATATTCTATACATTTGGTTACAATCTGTGTGAACAGAAATGGGATTACAGTTTAAACGTGTCTACTTCACTGGTCTGTTTTTACATTAAAGGGCATAGTTGAACACATGATTTAAAAAGGTAAAATGTCAAAAACATAATTTGAAACCAAGTGTATAGTAGTCAATATGCAAATTAGCAGCTTCCTATAATTATTTAGCCATGCAAGCTCTGCATCATGCTAACTGACAGCACAACTCATGCAGCAGCTGAGTAGGGAAAGTTATTTCTACATCATAAGATCTACAGGTTACTTATTTTTTTAGAATTAGGCAGCAAATAGAATATGCAATTTTCTTTCCCTAGACCATGGAGCGAAGGAAAGCAAATAGCTTGATTCCCCTATCAACTGTCTTTTTTTTTTAAATTAGAACACAGTCTATGTTGATGGAGGGATCTCTCCCACAGCACTATTGTGTTCTGCCTGCAGGAAGCCTTCCCTGCCAGGCAGAACACAATGATCATTGCTGGAAGATATAGCCGCCAGCAGTGATTACATGAAAAGAATTTGACAGGCTGGTTGTACTGAAGTTGATTGATGGATCGACTTCAGTGCAACCAGCTTGCCCATAGATGGATGAAATCTCGGCCAGTCTTTGCTGAACCAGCCAAGAGCTAAGTTCAATTCCTCTATGGCTGGCTTTAGGTTATGGCGATACCAGTGAATAAACCTCTTGGCTACTGAGAGATTGAACTACTTGATGACAGTAATATCTTCAGAATCACATTGATTATTGTGTGCTACTAACAAGGTTACTACCAATAAGGTAAATCTGTCCGTAAAAAAGAGATTACGGTACTTCGGCAGCGTACCCCTGGCTTTTGTCAGCTCTGATAAGCAGAAAAAAGAGGATTGGCCACATGATACATTTTTGTACTCGATCCTGATAGATGGAGGAGTGAAAACACCATAAATGTAACCCTTTTCACATGTCTTTTTTATTGCTATAATTAAGTTATTGGTTGTTTTAAGTACACAGTGGTGTTGATTTACTAAGGGGGTAGGGCATGTTCATAAATAGAAAAATTCTCAATCATCTGGAAGGGAAACTACAATTTTTTTTATTTTTGCCTGCACATGACTGGATGATTACATCAGCACCATTTCACTTCATTCACTAAGATAACCTTTTCTCTTTCCAAAGTCAATTTTCACTTAGCCTAGTGAATGAAGTAAATTTATTCTGACTTCTGGCATCTAATTATGTGCAAGCAAGTTTTTTTTATTAATTCTGTTTTATTAAATGTTTCCTGCATATGTTTGGGTATGTTTTGAAAACTGAATTTTCGCTGTGCTTCACAGCATGTATCAAGATAAGTGAAAATTCACCTTGCAAAGTCAACATGCTCTACCCACTTAGTAAATCTGGGTTATTGTGTTTAGTAGAATAATTTTTTAACTGATTTTCCTTCTTACAGGTCCGTTGGTACCTGGCTGGGGGATTGCTCTGTTGGTATTGATGTGCTTGTTTCTTGCGGCTATCATGATCTGTGTGTGTTGTGCGGTAAGAAAGACCATTTTCTATTTAACCTCCCTGGCGGTATGATTCTTTAAGATTTTAGGTGCTAAAAGCGGTACCATTATTTGCAAGGGAATTTGGCGTTTTATACTGTAGGCTTGTAATTCTTAGGAATAACTCACTTAAATCTATTCAAACAAGAGTCTAATAGGCATCCCGGGTATGATTTTTTTTTTTTTTTTTAATTAAAAATGATAATATAATAAATAATTATAAAAAATGATCACAAATGATAATATAATTATAGTAAAAATTATTCAATAATGTAATCAAATCAAAATCACTGAAATTTGCTCAGTTGCAGAATTTTTGCTGTCATTTTTTTTTTTTTTTTATGACGAATTTCCCCATAAATCGCTATCGCTAAATTCTGCAAGTGATTCTGATTTATTATCGCTGTTTTTTAGCTGCTCTAAAACAATTTTTGCCATAAAGGGACACTTTTGGTTGCTATGGGCAATCTACAGTTTGCAGGGAGAAAGAAAAGTTTTTATTATACAAAATGACATGTAGTGTACAGGGCAGACCACTAGGGACATGGGGGGTGTGTATTTTTTACATACAGTACTGTAATCTATAAGATTACAGTGTACTGTATGTATAGTGTTTGTTTACTTTTTTAAATTTGGCGCCGTTCCCCCCCCTACGTCGCGACGCTCGCAGGGAAGGGAATCGGCGGAACACACAGCATCAGGCGGACATCCGCCCGCCGTGTACTGCGGGGATTCATCGCTGGATCGCAGAGAAAAGGTAAGTAAACTTTTTCTGCATCCAGCGAGGTAAGCGCGTGTGTGGCACGGGGTTACCGATATTAGCTTAAAAATCTCACCCCGTGCCACACACGTGAAGACCGCCAGGGAGGCTAGTCTGACCGGCGATCCAGCGGGAAACCCCCGCCGGATCGCCAGGAATTTTTGGGGGAAAAAAAAATGCACCCCGAGCGTGACTCGGGGTTACCGCTTCTGGCACTGAATGTTAACCCCGAGTCACGCTCGGGAATACCGCCAGGGAGGTTAAATTTGCTGATTATAATAATTGTAAAGTCCTTTTTTTTTTATATTAATTCTTAATTTGAATTTTCAAAATCTCACAATAAAAGTACAATATAGTATATATTTATTAGTTAAATGATATCAAAAATATTTTCCATAATTACATAGAAGTCGTAAAAAACTGTTCTAACCCTAACATTGACAACATACTCATTAAAAAATTGGAAAACTACACATAACTCATGTTATGTAAACTCTTTGTAATTTTGTAGAGCTTCACATTTTGTAGAGCTTCACATTTGCTTTTCAAATACCTATCTCACTGCTAAAAAAAACCCTTAAGGGATGTTCCATTAAATACTACAAATTGGGGTGTGCAGCATCCACAACTCACATATATGTGTAATCTATTCTATAAAAGTAGAATAGTTACCACAACATACAAGCTGGACTCTCCACAAGAGGTATTGGCCAACATTTGAGTAGTTATAAACAGTACGTACGTGGTTCCCAATCTGTGCATTCAAATGGAATGTAAGAAGTAGGCCCTGAGGAGCCTAAGCCCTAGAAATATTATTGGTGAAAACCAGAGTCATAAGTTGGTATGTCTCTCATAGTTGTCTGGAATTCAAATAATAATTCCCTAGGGGGTGAATAATCTATATCATTGCTGTATTGATAAATATCCAAAAGCCCAAAGAGGAGAACAGCAAAAGAGAGATAAACTGGAAAGGGATGGAAGAGACAGAGAGATGAAGAGGGGACAATAGCGAAGGGGGGGGTGGGAGGTATGGGAGTGTGCGATCCATGGTGCAACTGACTGAATCAGTTCAGATAGGTCTCTACTAACTTACATGGACTTTATTCGGCCGTGAGCTAGCTGTGAAAAAATGTATGCTTGGGATCCTATTGTTGCCACATAGTCTAGGGGTCCATTCCTTTTTAAGTGTACGCTGAGTAGATAGAAAAAAGCAAAATCGTGTGAAATAATCTTTTCCACAAATACAAGTTGCTATGCATGGTAGCTACTTTAGATGGTCCCTGTAGCATCCTGCCAACCACATAACTAGTGGTGCATCACTCATGTGTCTATGGTTGATTGGTGGGTTCCGTCATTTGTGAATTCTGTTTTTAAGTTAATTGCTAATTATTTACACCACTCTATGAGGGCCTGTGCCAATGGGGTTTTGCTTACACCAGAACTGCTTTTTATCCCAATAGAGTAAAGGGAAATTGAAAAACAGCAAGGTAATTCAACTTAAAGGAAGGTTAAGAAATAGGTCACTGTAGGTCAAATACACCTGTCAATGAACTAAGAATAATCCCAGAACCTCAAATTAAAATCATACGCAAGTGGATTTCACCTGGGAAAATGCTGCATTTGCCCACTGAAGACCTAAATTTGCAAGAGGGACTCCTCAGTCTTGTGCTGATATATTTGCTATCTGAGAACACTTTACAATTAAATAGATGAGCTTTTCTGTCTGGTCATTGTGTTATAGAAAGCCTAGAAAGTGGTGCTGATTCTATCATCCAATTATGTGTAAGCAAAAATACAGTTTATTTTTATTATCCTTGTATGTCATTGAGTATTCTTTGCAAAGCACGTTTTTACCACGTTCACTAAACTATGGGGAAAACGCGTTTTGACCACATTCACTAAGCTATGGGGAAATCCCCTTGCGAAGTACAAACTCCTTTGCAAAGTGAACAGTCTATTTACATTTGGTAAATCAACCCCATTGCACATTTAAGTAATAAACATATTATGAATAAGAGTGGTGCTGAAAATTAATCTACTCTTAGGTGAGCTAAGGCTACAAACGCTACGCAAATTAAATATGTCTTATTTCCTTGTGACAGGCTGCAACAAAAAACTGTTTTTACTGCAATGCTCGCCTTCTCCCTAGCACATTCTTTCTGCTGAATCCAAAAACTGCTGCCCCACTGAATCAGACTGTAAATTCAATGCACAGGCAGTCATAGATTCACCTGCTGTAGTCCTCTGGACATGACGTGGCAGTTAGTCTGCCAGAGCTGCAATGTGACATGTGTGCCCATTCTACCCCACTCACTGGATTCTGAAGAATCAAGAACTGGGTAAATGTCAGAGATAAATACCACAAAAATAATCCCTACCCATAAAATAAAACCTAGCATGGGTTTCTGGGATGATTGCAATATAAGCCCTACCCTGAATATAAGCCCTAGTTATATTTACAGCGCAGCTGGGTGCTTTACAGCGCAGCTGGGTGCTTACGTGATCCGTCTGAGCTCTTCTCTCCTCCTGGCTGATGTCAGTAGCCACTCCTTCTGAAGTACTTGAAGTGGTCTGACATCAGTGGGGATCTTGTCCTCTCCCTCTGCAGTATTCAGAGCGGGGAAGAAGAGCTCTGGTGGGTTACGCGAGTGCCCAGCGGCGCTGTAAATAAAGGTATTTTCTACAATAAAGTTACACAAGGAGACACACTGCACATTATATACATGAAAAAAAAAGGGATTACATGATTTTACAAGTACTTTAACTAAGGTTTATTTTTGAGATTAGAGAATTTCACAATGCTGACTCCTGAGCTGACAGAGGAGAAGGGGGAGAAGACAGGGGGCACAGGAACTTTTTTGTACATACCGCGATTAAATAAGATATCCCCTGAAAATAAGGCCCAGTGTTGAGTTATTCACTTTACGGTCAACACAGGGGACACAGGGGCACTCCTAACGTCTAGAGGAAAATTGATTTCATCTCCATATTCGGAAAGGATTTTTCACAGTAAGAGCTGTAAAAATGTGAAATAGACTCCCTCCAGGTTCTGGCCAGCTCAGTAGATTGCTTTAAGAAATGCCTGGATACTTTCCTAAAAGTCCTTAAATAACTGAGTACTAACATTTATAGGTAAAGTTGATACAGAGAAAATCGAATTGGCTCTCGGGGGATCAGGAAGGAATTTTTTCCCCTGCTGTAGCAAATTGGATCATGCTCTGCTGGGGTTTTTTGCCTTCCTCTGGATCAACTGTGGGTATAGAATTGGGTATAGAATTGGGTTTACATGGGTACAATATTTTTTATTTTATTTATTTATTTTTTATGGTTGAACTAGGTGGAATTGTGTCTTTTTTGACTGACTAACTATATGTTATTTTTCTCCCTTTAGCCTTTCTGTTGCAGAGCTGGTGCAGATGGGGTGCAAGGAATGGGCTCTGTGTTCAATAACCTGAAATGCTGGAGCTGATACCTCTAGATTTATATGGGGTCAAACTACAATCTTAATTTACAATTCAACCTACTCTTTGCTTCCTTGATCCCTCTTCTTCTGGATTACCATCTCCCTTTAATCTAATTTCTTAAAGATTGCATATGTCTCCTTTCTGTCCAATTTACCTTCATGACTTATGTATGGATTGGCTTGAGAATTGACTTATTTGTTTGAGTAATTCCGGCCATCAAATTCAGTGAAGAGATATGCATGTATATCCAAGATTTCTAGAAACCACCATCCAAATCAGGTTTTCCTAAAGGCAATTCCTAATATCATCCAGACGTGGCAATTTTTTACATATAATAATATCTTAGGGATAATACTCTAATGACATTTGAATGTACCACTCATAAAAAAAAAGAAAATTTTTCAGGTTGAAAGTCGTCACAAACACCCGTCTGATGACCATTTCAAGTCTAGACCAACTAAAACGTATTTTACAGAAAATAGTCAGATTTGTTTTTCTCATCTTTACCAGTGACTGACAAAACCTCTGGACTAAACATAAACTTTTTTTTCAAATTGTCATGATCACTCCTTCATTTAAATGCAACAATCTGCCTCTTGAAATGTGAAAAGTGCATGGACTCTTGACAATCATCATTTCTATATACTGTCTTTCAATCTCATTCTCTGTCCCTATTCTGTCTATTCCCTGTCTCTTTCTGCTCTATCTAGTCTTTCTTCTCAATTTATCTATTATCTGTTATCTTATCTTATTATCTCTTATATTATCTATCTATTATCTCTTTATTTTTCCTTCTATCGCTTTTTCTTTCACCCATTTACCTTTTTCTCTCTTCTCTCTACCTTCATCTTCTGTCATGCCTGTATATTTACTGAACTGTTTGTATGAAGCACATGCTGAAACTTCATATGTAAAAAAATTCTTGTATCTGTTAAAACGTGCAAATAAAACAAATAAATGGTAATCCAAACAAAGCTTATTTTTCTTTTATTATTATCTATATAATAGTCTTGGTTTTAAAATAAAATGTAATACAGTGTGCGTTCATGATTGCAAAGTTTTATGAAGGACCTTTATGCACATTAAGGACAATATTAGGCAGACATGTTGCTAATCAGGCTGCCTCTCATTTAGCAAAATCTGTTCAACAGTTTTTGTGCAGTATATTTGGGACTCCTGTACTTCAATCCAGGGCTGCCAACTAATAATGATCTGCAGAGATCTGACACAGATTTACCACTGTAAATACACACAATGAATGTGTGGTCAGCTATGTGTTTCATATTGCCACAGTGCTTTTTTAGGGCAGCAGAGGGAGGAAGTCAAAGCTTCCAACTGTCCCTCATTTAGAGAGAGTGTCTCATTCTTGAAACCAATATCCTGTGTCTCCTTTTCCTTCTCAAGGGTACCTTTTGTTTTGGCCTAATATATAGACTTAAATGTGCTATTTAACTACCAAAGGAAGTGTGATATTACGCTCAACCTTTCACTGAATTTCTAATTACATTTGTTATTTTGAAATGCCAGTATAAAGGAAAGATAGTGGTCAAAAAGCCTTTGAGTTTGACCAACAATTTTTTGCATATTATTTCTGGTCTGTGTAACGGGACATGTGCCATGGGTGTAACCTCTGCCTACACACTTTCTGCTAAAAGGCTTTACTCTGTTTTTATTTCAGAAGGTTTGGAGGTATGGAAATGTGTTAAATTTAGCTGCAGTTGTATATCAACTATCATAATTATGGGTATCGCTTGACCACTGGGGTACGTGCCCTGGGTCTCCTGACTAGTTCTCCAGGCCCAATAAGACTTCTAACAGAGCAAGTCAATTTTAACTTTAAGGCCTCGTACACACGATCAAATCTGTCTGCTGGAAACGGTCTGCTAGACCATTTCAGCAGACAGATTTGATCGTGTGTACGGGCAAACAGATAGATTTGGCCACCCGACAGATTGGAAAGCATGCTTACCAATCTGTCGGCTGGGAACCCGTCCGCCCGACATGTCTGCTGGTTAGTACGCTAACCAGCAGACATGTCTTCTCGCACACGCGCCGAATGGTTTCGACGCATGCGCAGAAGTGTTTTAGAAGTGCGGTGACGTGGCGGCGTCGTCACCGCCACGTCACCGCGCCGTCTGGCGGCGGGGATTTTGGTTTGATCATGTGTACACGATCAAACCAATATGTCCCCAGCAGACAGATTTGTTTAAATCGGTCGGCCCGACTGATTTGAACAAATCTGTCTGCTCGTGTGTATGGGGCCTTAGTTTGGCTTGCTATGTCCTGATAGCACTTGGTGGAGGAATATCCTGCTCAAACTGTATGCAAAGTTCTGGCCTGATGTCACCCTGAATGCCTAAGAAAAAGCAGTGTGTAACCTCTACAGCATTTTTCCACTGAGAAACAAAAGACAATGTTGACCGCTGGACACAAGTTTAAGGGGGAAAAGACCACTGGGCATCAATGTAAGGGTGACAATGTCCACAGAACACCAATTTGTGGCAGACAGTGACCACTGGACACTAATGTAAGAGGGACAATGACCACTGGAAATCAATGTATGGGGTACAAAGACCACTGAACACCCACCACTGACCATAATCAGAAGAAGTGACTTACTCCTGACCACTCAAGCTGTGCTGTACAGTTATGTGGCACCGATCCTGTACTCTAAGGCCACGTACAGATGAGGAGACATGTCCGCTGAAACATGTCCGACACACCATCGTGTACACACCATCGGACGAAAATCTCCTCGATCTAAGGACGCGGTGACGTGGCGGTTACGTTGACGCCGCCACGTCACCACTCCAGGAAGTAAAATACTTCCATGCATGCGTCAAATCCATTCGAAGCATGCAGGAGATTTATGTCCGCTGGTTAGGCGTACTAACCAGCGGACATGTCTGACGGACAGGTTTCCAGCGGACAAATCTGTCCGCTAGGTCGTACACACGATCGGATATGTCCCCTGAAACTGGTCGGTGGACCAGTTTCAGCGGACATATCCGATCGTGTGTACGCGGCCTTATTGTCTCACTCTATGTCATATGTTGTACATTATACTGCTGACCACTCTGTGAGCTATATAGTTCTGTGTATGCTGTAGTTTGCTTTTTTCTGACTACTGCACTACTGTACAGTATACTCCTGACTCCATGATCAGGCCGGGGGTCAGGGGGGCCCTTTATGGTTTCTTGCATCAGGGCCCTGAAAGTTCTAGGTACGCCTCTGGAACATAACATAGTCTTAACCCCTGCATTATGCATGCTTTGTTGTATGTTACATTGTCGTGAGTGCTGCACGTTATTTGCACAGTGAGTGCCACAGAATTACTTTCCTCTGTGTGTTCCAGGATGTAAGAGACCTTTCAATTGGCAGTTAGCATACAGTTAATAAACTATAGCTAGCAGAAAGGAGAGACCACTCCTGCTTAAAAATTGTTATACTTTGACTATTCTTTTTAACCACTTCAATACCAGACACTTTCAACCCCTTCCTTCTTAGGACAATTTTCAGGCTTCTGCATTGTCACACTAAAACGGGGGGCGGGGGCCCGCCAACCCTCACAAGAAAAAGAAAGAAATATCCGCACCGGACGCTTGACTCCCACTGAATGACAGCTCAGTTGCCAACCTCAAAGGATGGTGTTGCGCTCCAATATATAAAAAATAAAAGATATAAATATAAAGTGCTAAAAGAATGGTGTGACAATATACATCAATTTCTAGTGATAAACTTAAATGTACTAATAAATAGAGTCTGATGCTCAAATAGACCAAGAAAATAAATACAATTACAAAAAATGGTGATAAATAAAGTGCAAATATTGCAAATAAAGTGACTGTAGTGTAAAAGTAAAAGTGTAAGAAAACACAAAAATCCATGTTCAACAGAAATTCAAGTATATGAATGTGCAATGGTGCAAATGCAGCACAGTCTGGAAGTAATGCAATCGTCCTATCGAAAGAAAGTGCAAAGTTGCTGACATTGTCAATCTTCGGTGCAGAATGACACTCGCAGGTGTATTAACTTTTTACCTTACTGCTGCAGGGTAAGCAACATTCAAAATAAACAGGGGAAACACTCTGGGGGAAGAGGGGGTTCTCCTATTCGTTCCTCCTGGGGGATTTCCAATGTATGCAGCGCCTAAGGGGCTAAGCCTCTCTCCAGGACTAAGCAGGTGGCCAAGCAAACTGCTCATTTATGAAGTCAAGTGACGGTGACGATATGCGTCCGACAGAGGACACCGGAAGTGACATGCAGGCCGCAAGCTCGCTTGAATACATTGCACATTGTGTTCTTTTTAAATTAACACAATTTTCTGATCTTCCACTATTTTATAGTGGATCAACCTTCTTTTCGGGTAAATTTTATTATGCTTATGAACTTTTTATTGAACGTAGTTTATTTCACTCGTCACAGGGTGATATTGTTACACTGATAATTTGAATTATCACATTGTCATCATCTAGAGTGTACCGCGTATGAAGTTGTCTTTATTTTACTTTATTTTTAGGGTTTCTTTGCACTTGGTTGGAGGTCCATACACATAAGTGCAATTTAGTGCCACTTATTTTTTCACAACAGACATACCCCACTTTTAAGTACACAAATGGGTTTATTTACTATAACTGGAAAGTGCACGTCTGCATAGAAACCAATGAGGCTTAATTGAACAAGCTGGGGTTAGAAGCTCATTGGTTTCTACAGTATGCAGAAGTGAGCCTGATTTTTCACTTTCCAGCTTTAGTAAATAAAACCCATTGTGTACTTAAAAGTGGGGTATGCCTATATTAAGTTCAGATAGAGGTAAAAAATCCAATCACATTTCTACATCATTAAAGTGGCAGCAGGTTAGTCAGTTGTTTTTCCTTAAGGCGCAGTAGTGGTACTTCAAGTGTGGGCGTACAAGACTTGCTGACCATCAGCCATAAAAAAAAGGTTTCTAAATGGTTGACATGTAAATAATGTAAATGTAAATAATTATTTTCCACTGAACATTAGTTCATGTAGAAGCACAGTGAATGAAGACTGGCATTTTATGCCTTTTTTGCACCTACATGCATTGATTTTCATGCATATATTTCCTCACATTAGTCAGTTAACACAGCTAGGTCATTAAACAAAATTAATTGCAACTCGGAGCAAATAAAAATGAGATTATATTATCCATAACTGAAGTCTAATGGAAATCTACATTTTCTTGTCAAGTTCAAGTGTGTCCCTGTGTCCTGAGCCTAGGCATTGATTAGTATAGCTTCCATCACAATAAAGGACCCATCCTAATAGCCAGGAGGAGATAAGTCTAATGCCCTGTACACAGGATTGGAATTTCCGATGGAAAAAGTCAGACTGACTTTTTCCATCGGAAATTCCGACCGTGTGTATGCCCCATCGGAGTTTTACCATTGAATATTCCGAGAAATTCCATTGGAGTTTATATAGAGAACATGTTCTCTTTTACTCCGATGGAATTCCGTTGGAATTCTGATGTGAGTTTGGCCGGGCAAAAGCCTGATTGTGTGTACGGGGCATAACTTTAAATCCTGCTGCAATGCAGAAGAACTGTAAACTATAGACATGTGCAGACTGGAATATTTTGTTTTGTTTTTTCGTTTTCGTTTGGAAAATACATTTATTTAGTTACTCCAGAAAATCGTTTTGATTTATTTTGTTTTTCGTTGGGGAACAGCTTTCGTCCGAAAATCCAATAATACTTGGTTTCTGTCGAATGGTCAATAGAAGAAGAATTTTTACGTTGAATTGTACATTTCCGTTCGAATATTCCGCCTACAAGAATTCTAATGTTGTATGACTAGTAATAATGTCGAATCTATTTTCTCATAAATCGAAATCTAATCTCTGTAATGTCTAATCTATTATTTCTATAGTGTCAAATTTTTTCCATATATTGTTGAATCTTTTCCCTATAATGTCGAATCTTTTCCCTATAATGTCGAATCTCTCTATATCGAATTTTTACCACAACGAAAATAAAGCATTTTTTATGTCAGATCTTTCGGTTTTCGTTTCTTGCGCTTTCGTTATCATTTGTTAAAACAATAACGAAAAAAACTGATTTTCGGAGGAAAATGCATTCTAACGAAAACTAATGCACATGTCTAGTAAACTACTGAGTTTCAATGAAGCCCAAACACTAGGTTACGATATGCATGTCTTCCATACTGAATTATTGTCAAAGTAATGCATAATTTGTAACATTTTAGGCTGGGTTCACATTAATGCGAATTGGATGTTTCTCCGCATCCAATTTGCATGACAGGAGATTGTAACCAGCTCTCAATGGAGTCGGTTTCACACATCTATGGGGTGGCTGCGAGCAGAGTCCTGAGTCCTGTGCGTCTTTGGCTCCTTTTCAGGTACAAATTTGGGCAAAAATGTAGGCCTGATTCGTTCCTGAAACTGAGCCAAATACGCACAGGACCCCCGCTGTCAGCTGCATCCAATTTATGTAAGACTGTCACCTGTTCTGTTCCTGACTGGGGTATCTAATACCTACAGGAACCTTTACAACCTTCAAGTTTAGGAGAACCTGAACTTTGTGTGCATTTCATCTTCTTGCAGATTATGTGATTCATGAAGGTAATTATGGTTCTTTTCGTCATTTAATGCAGTTTATTGTAACTTGTGACAGTAGCCTCAGCCCTTGTAAACATGTCACCCCACCTAAAGCTATATGTAGGGCTGTCAATAAACAATGATGACCAAGTGACTTTACACTTCTTCATAGTGACAACAAATGTTTCATCCTTTGCTGTGACAGTATCCTGCAGGAATCTTGTGACTTCTTCATGGGATACATTTAGTAAGGTTAAAGGCCTTAAAGGTTAATATTAATATAAATAATAATGATATTATGTAATGTTTTCTTTACAAACCCTGTTCCCATCTCTAGTGGTAGAATATAAGCTCAAGAAAAAATTGTCATTGTGCTTAAGATCAAATCTTTATTGTTTCAGATAGTCTGGGAAAGGGATATAAATAGGTTTTCATGTTCTTATTCCAGTCTGTGTCCAAGCAGGAGTGATTTTCAAGTATCAAGGGTATTTCAGTAGGAGACACAACAAGGGAAAATTCAGTAAAATAAAAAGGGACCAGGAAATATTTAATCAGTGGAATTGATTTACTAAAACTGGAGAGTGCAAAATCTTGTGCAGTTCTGCAAAGAAACCAATCAACTTCCAGACTTGTTTGTACTTGACGTGATGAGAGGGACCGGGAGTGGGGCCGAGTCCTGTAGTTGGCGGCTATTGTAGCTGAATACAGGACTTGGGAGTGCACCCGCAAGGTAACACCCTTGGGAAAGTACTTCCCCGGGGGATTAGCTGATGCGGGGAGGAGCCGAGACAGCCGTCGAGGGACCCCAGGAGACGATAATACAATACGACAATAGTGTATGGCCAGCTTAAGCCTCCCCACAGACAGTACGCAGACTTGTTTGTCATAGCTTAAAGGGGTTGTAAAAGTTTACATTTTTTTTCTAAATAGAAAACATACCAAACTTACATCCTCTTTGCAGTTCCTTTTGCACAATGTGACCCCGATCCTCGTCTCCTGGGGTCCCTCGACGGCTGTCTCGGCTCCTACCCGCATCAGCTAACCCCCCTGGGAAGTACTTTCCCAAGGGTGTTACCTTGCGGGCGCACTCCCAAGTCCTGTATGCGGCTACAATAGCCGCCAACTACAGGACTCAGCCCCACTCCCCGTCCCTCTCATCATTGGAATTGATTGACACCAGCACGAGCAGAAGGCTGCACTGCTATCAATCTATCCAATGAAGAGCTGAGAAGCCTGGCCGAGAAGCCAGAGCATTTACAATGCTGGACTTTCGAGGGCTCAAGTAAATAAAAGGGGGGCTGGGGGGCCTGTAAGCATCAGATGCTTTTTCACCTTAATGCATATGATGCATTAAGGTAAAAAATTGCGATACTTTACAACCCCTTTAATTAAACATGCTGAAGTTAGATAACTGGCCACCATGCACAGCTGCACCATATTTTGCACTCTCTAGTTTTAGTAAATCAACCCCAGTTTGTGGCCTTCCCTACCCAACAGAAGTTGATTGATTGACTTATGTCGAAAGGGACATGGTTGAAAATGTATCTTGATCAATAGTTGTAGCCAACTGGCTTCAGCTGCTGATCAAAGTATTCTGACAATGGCAGGTACAGGTGTCCGAATACAATGCAATGTCCCACAAATTCCACCATTAACACACACAAACAAGGTGCGCCACGCACCTTGTTTGTGTGTGTTAATGGTGGAATTTGTGGGACATTGCATTGTATTCGGACACCTGTACCTGCCACTGTCAGAATACTTTGCCCGAGAGCCCCAATGGTCAGTCCGCCCCTGGTAAATGGCCAACACCTGTAAGTGTTGGCCATTTACAGACCTTATAAGCCTTGACTAGAATACTCCCAGGACTTTTCTATGTGAGACCCAGTCGTCACTGCTCACCTCCACCATCATGGGAGTGACCTCTCAAATTCTGAGCTGAGAGCTACTACATCAAGGGGGAAAAAGAGTATGTGAGGGGGTTTAAATCAGACAAAGAGGTCAGTACTAGTTAGTTATGTTTGCGAAAATGAACAAAAACAGTCTTAGATCATCCAATATATAATGTCTGACACCTTTGTCACTCTTTACCTCACATCTTCTGAAGGTGTATTATTCATGAACAAATGTTGTTTCAAGAATTCCACATTTAGCTATGACTAAGCATCGATTGATGTGAAACGCATTAGTTATCCTCCCCTGTTTTGCTATATGATTTGACTGCTGTATACTGTATTTATTTATTTTTCTACATTAATGATGCCTTTTCCCGGAGTGCGGCCATCCAGGATAATTTTCCTCATCAAAATTGTGCAGAGCCAGCATCTGTAAGCTTAGTAGGGCCGCAATTTTTTTTGTGAAGATTCAGCAGCTTTGTGAGCGACAATTCCTTTCCTTATAAGAATTCCATTTAATTATTAATACATTGTTGTAGTGTAATCTTGGTCTTAGGTTTGTACATTAATACGTATGAATGTTGCACATGCTGTTGACAATTTTTTTTTTTCCAAAAGCTTTATTTGGAACAAAGTTATACAACAATTTGTATATGTGGTGGTAACACATGTAGTCAGTACACTGAGTCATATAAGTGCATATAAGTGCCGGTTCACACAGGGGCTGCTTCAAAGTCGTCTGACTCTGAAGCTGTCCTGCACAGCACGACCTCAGCATGACTTGCAAACGACTTCTTCAATAAAAGTCAATGCAAGCCGCTTCCCAAATTCCCATTGTATGTGGAAAATTTGTCACCAGAGAATTATGTAATACATATATTGGGACATTTTAAATGCATGGTGTGGTAGCTTGTATAATGTTGACAATTTAAATAAAATTATCAGTTAATATTGGCTTTGATTTTTAAATATTTTGAATATTGTGTGTGTATATAACACACACACACACACACATATATATATATATATATATATATATATATATATGCAATGAGGGTGCTTTACTAAACTGGAGAGTGCAAAATCTGGTGTCTGGTGCAGCTGTGCATGGTAGCCAATCAGCTTCTAACATCAGCTTGTTCAATTAAGCTTTGACAATAAGCCCTGGTTCACACTGGGTACGATTTGAGATGCGATTTCACATGTCAAATCGCATCTCAAATCAGCGGCATTTGCCGGCAATTGTCGGCAATGACACCGTCCTAATCGGTGCGACTCCGCATCTAAGGCACTGCAACGATTTCAAAAAGTAGTTCCTGTACTACTTTTTGCTATTTGGGGCCGCTATTTATATTGACATCTGTGCAGAAATCTGCACAGATGTCTCTGAAATTGCGGTCGATATTGGGACTGCCGGGCTAAGCCCTGATTCACACTGACAGCGGGAATGAAATTGTACGAGTTTAGCGGAACTCGCATGATTTAATTCTCGTATGTCAGTCCCGGCCTCTGGAGCGGTTTCTGCACAGATGTCTATTGAAATCACACCCTGAAGTTGTCAAAATTATTACTTTTCGGAATCAATGCGGCGCCGCAGATGCAGTGTTGCATCGATTCGGACGGTGCCATTGTCTGCAATAGCCGCCAAATTAGCATGAGATTTGACATGTCAAATCGCATGCCAAATCACTGCAATGTGAACCAGGGCTTAAACCCGGAAGATGATTCCTCCGGTTTTAGTAAATCAATCCCAATATTCCAAAAGATTGCGTATATATACCGATCATTTTATTTAAATTGTCAACAGTATGTGTAACATTCATAAGTATTCATGTACAAGTCTAGGACCAAGATTACACTAGAATGATGTATTAATAATTATGTAGAATAAAGAATTCTTGAAACAGCATCTAATGTTCATGAATAATACACCTTCAGAAGATGTGAGGTAAAGAGGTAATGACACATTAAGAGTGACAAAGGTGTCAGACATTATATCTTGGATGATCCAAGACTGTTTTTGTTATTTTTTTTTACAAACAAAACTAACTAGGAATGTTTGTTAGCATTATTGTTGTTATTGAAAGACTTCCTGCCCTTTAAATTCAATCTTTTTGTAACTATTGTTTTTAATTTAAAAGGATAGTTCATCTTTACAAAAATACTGCATATGCAGATAAGGGTTGTTAGTAGATTAAAACTGTGTAGCTCTGACTAAAGTGGAATAAAGGCACTTGCTATAGGTGTAGGCCATTTACATATCTTATGAAACCTGACTGAAATACTCCCGAGACATTGCTAAGTACTCCCAGAAAGTGAGACCTAGTTGTCACTAATCACCTCCACCATCACAGGAGTGAGCTCTTTCCCTGATTCAAACCCCTCACATACTCTTTCTCCCCCCCCTGATGCAGTAGCTCTCAGCTCAGCATTTGAGGCTCACTTCTGTAATGGTGGAAGTGAGCAGTTATGACTAGGCCTCACTTAGCAACGTCCTGGGAGCATTCCAGTTAGGGCTTATAATAAGGTGACCAGATTTTTAAAATGAAATCCGGGGACATATTTTTTCTTTACTAGTAATGGCAACAATCAGCAACTCTCTGCCGGTCGCCGCCCGCCCACCTTACAGCCTCTCAAGTCTTAATCTTCGGGCCCTGGCTACTACTGGACGGGGAGTGGAGGAAGATCACTCTGCCAGGGAAGGCAAGGAGATCAGCATGTGGCTGGCCAGGATTAGAGCCAAGGCAGAAGAACATGTGAGCGAAGCTGAATGGGCATGCGCCCGAAACTGAAGAAATATTCCCTCCACTCTGACCAGCACATGATCATCAGAAAAGGGCACAGATAATGGGAAAAATACAACCCCCCTATGCTAGTAGCCGCGGCGGAGCGGGGGTGTGTGATTCAAAATGTTTTATGTTAATTCTGCACTGACTGTCTTTGAAATTGTCCCTGCCCCCTATTAAATCCAATCTGGGGACAAAACCAGGGACAGATTTGGTCTGGGGACAGTGTCCTCAATCAGGGGACTGTCCCCTGAAACTGGGGATGTCTGGTCACCCTAGCTTATAAGGTATGTAAATGGCCAACACCTATAGCAGGGGCTTTATTCACCTTTAGTCAGAGCTGCACAGTTTGTCTTTATCTACAGATGCCCCTTATCTGCAGTTTTAGGCCTCTTTCACATGGGACGGATCCCCGCTGAGCCGCTGGATGACAGGGCAGTCCCCGCACACTGTGCAGGGACCGCCCTGTTAGATCTCCGCTCTCCGCTCGGATGAACACGGACCATCTGTCCGATCTGCAGACGGATGGAAAAATAGGGTTTTCCTCCGTCTGCAGAATTGGAGGATTACGGAACCGGGTGTTCATTCGCTGGCACCCGCAATCACATAGGGATCAATGTATGTCCCTTTTCCATCCATATACAAATGGGTAAAAATGCGGACATACGGTCCGCCCATGTGAAAGAGCCCTTATGGTAAAGGTAAACTAATCTTTACACATAACCACTTCCTTACTGGGCACATATACCCCTTCCTGACCAGGTGAAATTTCAGCTTGTGGCACTGCATCACTTTAACTGACAATTGCGCGGTCGTGCGATATGGCTCCCAAACAAAATTGGCGTCCTTTTGTCCCCACAAATAGAGCTTTCTTTTGGTGGTATTTGATCGCCTCTGCGGTTTTTATTTTTTGCACTATAAACAAAAATAGAGCAATTTTGAAAAAAAAAACTATATTTTTTAATTGTTGCTGTAATAAATAGCCCAATTTTTAAAAAAAAAAACATTTTTTTTCTCAGTCTAGGCGATACGTATTCTTCTACATATTTTTGGTAATAAGCGTCTGGTTTGCGCAAAAGTTATTGCGCTTACAAAATAGGGGACAGAATTATTATTTTTTATTATTTTTTTTTACTACTAATGGCGGCGATCAGCATTTTTTTCGTGACTGCGACATTATGGCGGAGACATCGGACACTTTTGACACATTTTTGGCACCATTCACATTTATGCAGTGATCAGTGCTATAAATATGCATTAATTACTGTATAAATGTGAATGGCATTGAAGGGGTTAACACTAGGGGGTGAGGAAGGGGTTAATGTGTACCCTAAATTGTGTTCTAACTGTTGGGGGTGACTGGGGGATCAACGGGTTAAGTGTGTCCCTAGTTGGTGCTTGCTTACTGTGTAGCTGTAACACAAGATCACTGTGTTCATTCATGTCAGAACGGCTATCTGCCTTGCTTACATAGGCAGATCGCCATTCTGCCTTGTTTTCATAGGGAGATCGTCGTTCTGCCTCTTTGGGGAACAATCGGCGGGGCCCAGTGGACATTGCGTCTGCCGGACCCACTGTTTGGCTCACCCTCTAGTCAATCTGTGCGTGCGTCTCGGCTGTCAGGTACGTTGTTTCGTGCAATGGAGCCGCCCTGCTGCAGTATATCTGCGGTAGGCGGTCCTTAAGCGGTTAAGGTTATACTAAAGCTAAATATGTTTATACGTTGGCAGTGCGACATGATCCTGCGAACTGTCGTAGCTGTACGTCAGTCCCTTTAAGCAGGATAGCAGGCAACAATGTTTTCAAGGACATGTAGCGATACTCCTGTAAGAGCTTCCAGCTCTTCCAGCTGTAGCAGTCTGACTTTGCCAGTAACATCACAGTCTGGCTCTACATCTTTCTCTGACTGCCTCCTGGTACTCTCCGGCATGTCTCTCCCAGTTCTCCCGATTGTGCTTGTCACTCTGACGCCTGATGGATCCTTCCTGGAGGCTTTCCTGGCAGTATTCCCTGCTGTCCGTCCCTGCTCCTGTTCAGCACACCCCTTGGGTTGTGTGGGGTTCCTTTACAGCTCTGAGCCCCGGCCCAAGGTCACCCTCCCCTCAGACTGGGGCGCTCCCTGCAAGGCTCCGACAGCCTAACACGCCATCTCCAGTTCTTCCACCCTAATATCTCCTCCCTAGCTGGGCTGACTCTAGGTATTTAAGGAGGCCTGTTCCCTTCCAATCCAGGTTGGGGATTGGTCAGGGCTCCTTAGAACACCCCAGCCAGCTTCATCTCTCTTTCCCGCCTTCCTTCTAGAAGCCTCTGGAAACAGAAGGGAGGTAACCGAAAGATGAAACTAGCTGTGTGTCACCAGTCTGCTCTAAACCACCTCAAGCCACGATCAAAACAAACAGGCCTAGCTTCAGCTAGGCCTGCCTAAATTTACCCGCACTAACAAAAATCTCAACTATAGCACCCACCTGCTGCAGACACAAACAAAAAAAATAGCTGATGATGAGACCTGCACTTTGTTAATTTTTATAATTCTCACCTTTAATTCTCCACTTCTCTTCCTTTCCCCATCCTTTTGACCTTTCTTTATTTTTACACCTCTTTTTTTTGTTCATAAACAAACTCTAAAACATCTCATCAAGTATACATTTCAAATGGCAATTCAGATGGATACTACTAGACATGAGAAAATTAACCATTTAATATTTTGTATCGTCAACATGGAACAATAACTTTTTGATGTATGCCAAATTCTTGTTTAATATTGGTATTGATAGGATCAATTTTTATTTAATTTTTTCGAAAAATCTTTATTTAACATACGTGAATATATTGGTTTAAGTGAATGACAATTCTGACAGTGCTTCTTAGTTCAGAGTTCAAGTTAAAGGATACGTCTGTTACAGTTTCCTTATCTCATCTAACAATGACAGGGTCATGCGTAGCTAATCAAAGAACACATCACTAATGCTATTGTGGTGACGCTAATTGTGATAAGTGGGACTTTGTCACATTAAACATTCCAATTGAAACTTGCTATGTGATTATGCTAGGTGAACAAGATAACAATCAATGATAGGTAAGGAATCAACTGGTATTCATCCAAACTCAAAGTGCAAGGAGTTGGATTTTAAATGATGAAAAAAAATGCTTTAACCAGTTAAGGACCGCCACATGACTAAATATGTCAGCAGAATGGCACGGTTATGTATAGGGACGTACAGGTATGTCCCTTTTATAAAGCCCAGCTGTGGGTCGCGCACGCCACCAGCGGCGTGCTCGCCACCCAGTCCTGAGCTCCGTGACGGTGCCCGTGGGACCCGATCGCCGCCGGTGTCCTACGATTGGGTCACAGAGCTGAAGAACGGGGAGAGGTAAGTGCAAACAAACCTCTCCCCGTGTTTCCTAGTGAGCCTATCACTGATCATCTGTTCCCTATCAAAGGGAACGACGATCAGTAACATCCAGCCACGCCCCCCTACAGTAAGAAACACACATTAGGGAACACTTAACCCCTTTAGAGCCCCCTACAGGTTAACCCCTTACTGCCAGTGTCATTTTCACAGTAATCAGTACATTTTTATAGCACTATTTGCTGTAAAAATGATAATGTCCCAAAATAGTGTCAAAAGTTTCCGATGTGTCTGCAATAATGTTGTAGTCACGATAAAAATCGCTGATTGCCACCGTTACTAGTAAAAAAAAAATATTAATAAAAATGCCATAAAACTATCCCCTATTTTGTAGATGCTGTAACTTTTTCTATGCAGAAGAATACGTATTGGCCTAAACTGAGGAAATTTGATATTGATATTTTTGGGGGATATTTATTATAGCAAAAAGTAAAACATTTTTTTTTATTTTTTCAAAATTGTCGCTCTATTTTTGTTTATAGCACAAACAATTTAAATCGCAGGGGTGATCAAATACCACCAAAAGAAAGCTCTATTTGTGGGAAAAAAAGAACGCCCATTTGGTTTGTAGCCATGTCGCACGACAGCGCAATTGTCAGTTAAAGCGACGCAGTGCCGAATCGCAAAAATGGGCAAGGTCCTTTAGTTGCATAATGGTCTGGGGCTTAAGTGGTTAAGGGGTTATAGGATGAAGATATTTGTGAATGTAACTTTAGCAAGAGTTCTTAAGTAGAGTAGTGGTGTATGCCCATTCGCTTTCACAGAAAGTATATCGGAACGAGGTAATTGTGGTGATACGACCTTGTGTATAATTCATAAAAAAAAAAAAAAAATTGTCAATAAGGACTTTTTTACTAATTTATATTAATAAATTAGTAAAAAAGTTGTTGGATAGAATCATTAGTATACAAAAAAATATAGTTATAAGAGCATGGATTTAGTCACAGGAGTCTAATATTCACGTGTTTTCTAAAAAAGTGGACACACTAAGTAGGTGGGAAAGAAGGTTGTTAAGATGGATTTTTGAGAATAGGGATTAGAATCGTGGTTATTAATTTACTATATATAGGGGGATTTAACTATGGCCTCTAACAGCCCTAATGGGATACACATTGGGCCAGATTCAGGTAGAGTTACTCTGGAGTATCAGTGATACTCCAGCCTAACTCTCACTTTGAGCCGGCGTTTCTGTTTTCTGTAGTCAGAAAGCAAGAAACGCCGGGTTGGAGTTCCTATACGAGCGGCGTAATTGTATTTTGCCGTCGTATCGTAACTGCAATTTTAAAAATGGTGCTGGGGGCGTTCCCGCTGATTAACGCCGAGAATATGTTAATCAGCGAGAATCGGCAATTCACAATCGTATTCGGGCCCGACGCAGTGACTTTCCGACGTTTCCGTAAGAGATACGCGGCGTAAAGATAAAGCAGCCCCCGAGTGGAGTATCCTATGTTGAGTATGGCCGTCGTCATCGCATCGAAAAAAAAAAAAAATTGGAGTCGTTTGCGTAAAACGTCCGTGAATGGGGATTGACGTCATTGACGTTCACTGACAGAATTTGGAGCATGCGCACTGACAGTCGACGCATGCGCAGAACGTTCGCCGTGGGATCACGCCTAGTTATAATAATACACGCCCCCTACCCGCCCAATTTGAATTCCGCCGGCTCATTTTCGATACGACGCCGCAACTTTAGGAGCAAGTGCTATGTGAATACAGTACTTGCTCCTAAAGTTTCGTCGGAGTAACGTAAATGAGAAACGTTACTCCAACATAAAGATTCGCCCATCTACCTGAATCTGGCCCATAGAATTCAGCATATGCTACAGCAGATTGTCAGAGACTGCTGACATACTACCAGAGATGATCAGCCTGGGGATGTGTTACAGATGTAGTTGGAGACAGTAGAGAATGTTAGAGGATGGGGACATGTAACAAGACCCTGCTAGAGAGTACTGCCATTACAGCCCATTTTCAAATCATTGCTCTTACTACTGTCTACTGGAGCCTGAGGGAAACAGAGTCAAAGTGATATTAAAGTCTTTGTTTTTTGGTTTTGTTATATTTACCTGCTCTGTGCAGTGGTTTTGCACAGAGCAGCCCAGATCTTCCTCTTCTTGGGTCCCTCACCAACGCTCAAAGTCCCTCCCTCCTGCTGAGTGCCACCACAGCAAGTAGCTTGCTATAGGTGCACTCCCTCTCTCTCCTCATTGGCTCACTGACTTTGATTGATAACAGTGGGAGCCAATGGAATACATTAACAAAAGAAAGAACAGCTTCCTACATCAACACAAGTGAGGTGGATGAAGGAATCCTCCCCGTTTTCTGACAGTGGGACTTGTCTGCCAAATGGCTGCCTGGCTGATCGAGAAAACGTTTCTAACAAATCTGTTCGACAAATGTCGATCTAACAATTGACTTCTGTCTAGGGCCCCTTTTACACAATAGGCCCACTCGGATCCACCTGTCCATTTTTCAGGCGGAGCCAAGCCGGCCACCCATTGACTCCCATGGGCAGGTGGATGTCAGCATGGATGTGTCCACTGACACCTGTCTGGCATCCGATCCGCTCAAGACAGACTTATGGCGATACATTCGCCATCCATCTGGCGGATGGAGTGGGATCTGATGAAAACTGACATGCTGTCCATTTTCGTCCGATCTCCCCATAGGAATCAGCAGGGCTCTGACAGATCCCTACCCGCTCAGTGAGCAGAGATGGAACTGTCATCTGCTGGCTCAGTGGAGATCAAGGGATCGATCTCCTGCTGAGCATAGCAGAGCCCGTTGTGCGGATCCGCCCCGTGTGAAAAGGGCCTAACGGGCATGGCTCACATGAATCAAATTTTATCTAATCTCTGGCCAGATTTAGTTAAAAAAAAGGCTACATGTAGTCCTCAGGCTTCAAGTTGGGCACAAGGTGAATAGACAAAGAACAGAAACAAAGAATAATTAAACAGCTATGAACACTATGAGCATATAAGATGTTGATGACTTAGGCGGCTTGCCCATGTGATACGAGAATCATGATGAAGATATCTAAGCAATATGAAGAAGGAAGTGCAGAAGAAGAGATAGTTTAAACCATGGGTCTTTAAACTACGGCCCTCCAGTTGTTCAGGAACTACAATTCCCATCATGTCTTGTCATGTCTGTGAATGTCAGAATTTTACAATGCCTCATGGGATGTGTAGTTCCGCAACAGCTGGAGGGCCATAGTTTGAGGATCCCTGGTTTAAACTAAGGGTCTTCGGAGTCACTAGACAAAGACTAAAATGTATAGCATGGAAAAGTGTCAACAAGCAAAGAAGTCAGGGCTGTAGTGAACAGAGCTATTAAAAAAGGGTGACAATGCATGTGAAAGAAAGCAAAGAGAAAGGGTAGAAAGATGAATGGTTGCTAGGTTTATTGTCTCTTTCTACAAGGACAATGCACTTTGTATTCGATTTTAAACAAGACCAGTACTGTTCAGATTATAAAAGTAAGGACAAATTATGCACCTGCTTACCAGGGGACCAAAGCAAATAATAAAGGACTGGTCAAAACATTTCAAATGTACCTATTTATTTACACCTATGGCCTGAGCTCCCAGCTGTTCTTTGCTCCTTTTGGTAGTTATTGCTTGTTATAAAATTAACTAGATACATTTTTTTTTTAGGTTTGAGTACCTCTAGCAAACAACTCTTCTGCATACCTATGCAAAAAAATGTCATGAACAGAAAGCCTAATTCACACATTCAATTCAAATACATTAAAATCTAAAGATTAGGCAACATGAAACTTTATTTACTAATAATATCAAGTTTATAACATTTATTAAATGTATTCATTTTTGCAAGGATAAAAAAAACATTAGAGTCAAATTTAATCCAAATGTACTTAAAGCTGTTGTATACCCTATATATATATATATATATATATATATATATATATATATATTTTTACACCTGAAAAGGAAAAGCCATAATGAGCTGGTATGCTTACCTTAAAACGAGGTATAGGGAACTTACCTGGTCCACGCCGAGCGAGATATCATCTTGCCTGGCGTGCTTCCGGGTATCGCCGCTCCAGCGCTGTGATTGGCTGGAGTGGCAATGTCGTCACTCCCGCGCATGCGCGCGGGAATTTTTAATTCGGCAAGGTCCGACGGCTGCCGGTCTTTCAGCCGAGGGACACCCCTGTGCATACCATACAGGTTTAGGAGATATTCTTTATACCTACAGATAAGCCTTATTATAGGCTTACCTGTAGGTAAAAGTGGTAGTATAGAGTATACTACCACTTTAAAGTTTTGTATTTTGTTTTGGAAATAGTAGAGAAAGATTAGAATACCTGTCAGTATTTTTTATTGCTTTTTGATAGATTTGTCTGCTCTATTTGTCCAAAGCCTCCTACACACGACCATTTTCTTTGGTCGTGTGTATGTTTTTCGTCAGGAAAACTGTTGTGGATCTCAACGACTAAAAAAGAGAACATGCTCTCTTTTTTCTCATTGGGAGTCTCAATTTCCTCATCGTGTTTCTCGCCGTGCTGGTTTGCGATGAGAAACACGTTTGTGTGTATGCTTAGAAACCCGCACATGCTCAGAATAAAGTATGAGATGGATGTGCACCTTCGGTAAAAGTAGCGTTCGTAATGGAGATAGCACATTCGTCACGCTGTAAAACAATGAAAAGCGCAAATCGTCTCTCAACAAAACTTTTAGTAACATGCGGTAACACGAGATTAGCAAAAGTAGCCCCAAAGGTGGGGCCAGTGGAATCAAATTTCCCCTTTATAGTGCTGTCGTACGTGTTGTACGTCACCGCGTTTGAGAACAACGAGATTTGGTCTTGACAGTGTGTATGCAAGGAAAGCTTGACAAGATTCTCATCAAGCCTGACAAGAACCTCGTCGAGGAAAACAACGTTTCTTTTACAACGAGATTCTCGGTCGTGTGTAAGAGGCCTAAGAGGGGAATCCCCTCACTTTAAAGAGGTTTTTTAATGACTTCCATCTCCTCAATGGGAAACAAAATAAAAACATAAAAACACACACACAAAAATAAAAAAAATACAACTGACAGGAGTATGAACCAATCCTTGTTAGTTTCTTTTTTTTATAAAGCCTTTAGTCGATTTAGTTTGGCATAGGTTAGAAATAAACAATGCATAGAAAGAAATCTTTAAAAGTCTTAAAATAAGTCACACATCTTTATAATTATTTATAATCCTGCAAATCCCTACAGCTCATATGCCTGGGAATTTGAGCGTAATGTCATACAGGTTATGGGAGTCTCCTTTTTCACAAACCATAGTGACTGTCTTGTCATCAGGCCATATAAAAGCTTGAAGATTCTAGCAGAAGGGACATCAAAGCTTTAAGAAATCCTCTCGACAATAACAGCTTTAGCTGTACGGTTATTCCATTAAAGATGGCATCTGAACGTCTCGTGTGCAAAGTCGGTCTCTGGATGCTTGCAGCTTGCATGGTTCTGAGCCTAAAGGGTGCAGGTGAGTGACACATTTATGCATATAACTTACTTTATTTTTGATTTTGAATCTATATGACATTTCATAACACTAAGAAAAGATTACATATAAAGGTAATAATTGGACATTTTACACTTTATATCCAGTAAGCATTTTTACTAATTACTTTGCAAAAAATGCACTATAGAAACAATATATAGAAAACTATAAATTTAAAATCGAAAAAAATGTAATTATATAAAAATATATAAAATGATATATATATATATATATATACACATTTATGGCGAGTCACTCCACCTATGTCAAAATCCACCACATAGAGATTGTATCAATAGTGGGCTCCCAATCATCCACCAATTAAGACATAAAAAACGAGGGTACAATTTCCAAACTTCATTGCTGTTTACTTCAAAGTGGAATCTTCAAAGTTACAACCAAAATAGCAACTGCACAGTTTCAAGCATCACTTTTTTTTTCAAGCTGCATGTATGTATATAAATTTATATATATAAATATATATATATATATATATATATATATATATATATATATATATATATATATATATATATACTGTATATTCATATAGAATAAAATAAGTTTCCCAGTTTTAGCTTACACAGGCTTTATAAATGTCCCCCAAAAAATTACAAAACAATAGTGATTCCAACCTCTTCCTACTCTATACAAAATGGAAAATATAAACTTTAGCCTTTCATTTATATATTTTCACACATTTTATATATCTATATTTATATGTGAAACTAGCAGTTTAATCCTACTTGTAATACTAAAACGCTACCCTTAAAGGCAGCTAAAAAGAATTATATGATGCTTGTTCTGTCAAGTGGCATTGGAGTCAGGATTATGCAGATGTAAGGTTAATTAGCCACAGCTCAAGGAACCCCATAGCAACCTCTACCCCATAGCAACCTCTGGAGTAACCCTGGTTGGGAATGGCTGACTTCTGCTATTTGAAAAATTATTGTATTATTGTATTTAATTATAAACATTGCACTTATAAAAATGTATATATTTCAATGTAATGACAGTAACCCAAAAAAATTACGTAGACCCGAACTAATTAAAAGCATTAAGTGGTCGATTTACTAAAACTGGAGAGTGCAAAATCTGTTGCAGCTCTGCATGGTAGCCAATCAGCTCCTAAACTCAGCTTGTTCAATTAAGCTTTGATAAAAAACCTGGAAGCTTATTTGTTTCTTTGCAGAGGTGCAGCAGATTGTGCTCTCTTCAGTCTTAGTAAATCAACCCCTAAGTGTATCTATATATTTTTTTGATTGAGTGTAAGTTTGGTTTGTGCTATAGTACTATGTTGGTAAACACATTATATTGCACCATCTTTGTCTGCTTCTGTCCTTATTATCCCTATATATAACAAATATCTTTATTTAATTTTGCCATTCTAATTTATGAATATTTGTAGTCATTGGAGTAAATATTTGTATGTGTGTCATTAGCCCACTAATTTCTTACACACCTAAGCTGGTGACTCTCAACCAAATCTATAAACAGTTTATTAGGTAAGGACATTTTCAAATGACATTTCTATGCCCTTTTTGCCCCACATCTCTAAGCTGAAATATCCCACCAAAGTTCTATACTTACTGAGTTCTTACTGCCAAGGCCCACTTTAATGTTTACATCCTTTGTACAGGTTTCTTCACCCGATGTCCATGCATGGTAAAAAGAACACAGAGATTTCTATAATGTGGGGATAGTTATGAGTAATTTAGAAAAGCCAACCTAAAACCAACTAATGAAACAAAGTAAAGAATTTACAGGATGTTTATAAAACTTATGGAGCCTTATGGGCAAGTAGAATAGATATGAGATATGGTCTGATAAAATTTTGACTGATAATCAGCTTGCAGGAGTTAGGAGATTTTTGGTGACTGGTTGTTTGATGTTGCTACATTTTTGAATAATGAGCCCTGTTTTTGTCAAAATTAAGTGTGCAAAGAAACCAATCAAAATTCAACCAACATTGCTCTTATTGATGTAAATGAATACAAAGTGGAACCTAATAGGGCACCGTGAGTTAGTGGCCAGCCTATCTGCCACCTTCCTGTAAATGTAAACCTTTATTTTTCTCTTTCTTTAAATCAAATCTTTTTTCTTATTCCCACAGAGGCTCAGACAAACTCTACTAACACTGGTAAGTATGTTAACCAATGAATAATGTCTTCTAAGGTGCAACAACGTTTATGTACTGATGAAGTTTTTCATTAGGTTACTACATGGTAAGCTTGTATTTTGGTGACCAAACACTGGTCATGGCTGTAGTATGGACTCTTCAACTAAGGATTGACTATGCTAACTCTGCTGGTTCTTGAATTTATAGACATGAAGATTGCTTAGGTTTAGATTAGATTTAAAATTCTTAGCATTTTCCACATATTATGGACAACTGATGAAAGCGTAGAAATACAGGAATATTTTCCAGGAAGCTCCATGAGGCTTTTTGGTAGCAACTTTCTTGACTTCAACGACGCTACTTAACTCCAGAGCTTATGTTACTGTAATACTATTGCATTACTTCTATTACAGTATTACAGCATTACACATTCCTAATACCTTTACTCTATATAAGTTTGGGATGTAGTTAGAGATAGAGATTGGCATAGAAATTTGTAGATTAGTTACTAGAGGCAGAGTAATTTAATTACTACAGTCAGGGCTGTTGTTGCAGCCTATGGTCTTGTGTTGATGCCATTAGTTTGACATCATTTGGGGACACTTCTGAGATCATTCAGAATTATGTGATGTATGCATTTGACCTGCAATTGACCCTTATCTAACCTGCTTTTGCTATAGAAATGCAGTAGCTGTTTGTACAAAAGCCTGTTGGCAATGGCCCTTATTCTGTTTAATAGTTTAACAACTCTGGTGATAAGACATCAGACACACATGGAGTGCATTGTTTTCAATAGCATTTTAAGAAGAAGCAGTAAATAAATAGTGGAACCCTGAAAAGCCAAACAAAGATTTATTTTTTACATTATGACCAAATATGTGGTCCCCCATGTACATATAGAATTGCATATATACAAAGAAAAAAGTTTTTTTTTTTTAACACATAAATACACATTGATAACATTTATATCAAAACTATCTTCTTTAAGTGATTTAAGAATATACATTCCCTTTAATATGTTTTTTGAATCTACCAATCAATGTGCTCTTTATAAATACATACACAGTGGAGGCACATTAACTGTTGGTTTCACTTTACCTGCATGTTATTTCATAATAAGTCTACGTTTTTACCTCTATCTCTGGGATGTGAGCTGATGTGATCTCTTCTTTTCACAGGAGTACCTGGATGGGGTGTAGCTTTGCTGGTGTTAACATCTCTGATCCTGGCCTCAATGCTGTGCAGTCTGTGCTGTGTGGTGAGTCTATAATAACGAAGAACTACATATTGGTCTAATCATAAAATAAAAGTTATTATAAAGTTATTATCTTATCAAATCCAACCTGGATGCATGTTTTGAATTGAAATGATATAAATTTTTCAAATGCAAGTTTATAATAAAGTTTTACATGCAAATCCAACACATTATAAAGTATTTAAATAAGTGGATTAATAAATGAAAACATAACTTTAGGTAGACAGCTAAATACGCAGTGGAAATGCATATCTGTGAACTGTGCTACCTGCCAAAGGACTTCTGTTCAGCTTTATTTTGAAACGGATGCCCTTAGCAGATGTTACAGCCAGGTCCTGACCCTCTCTAAAGACTACAAAGCCATTTTACAATTCAGTTTGTAATAATCAAATTAAGAAACAAGTTTATCCCAATAATAGATTGTTTGCAAAGCCTGTGTTTTTTGGGGGGTCATATGTCTATCCCTTACATATGACCGTATGAAAATTGAAACAATTATACAGTAGATATGGACTCAATGACCACTATGTAGTTGGATGTGGTTGGAGTGTTATTAGTTAGCACAACATCTGTTAGCAGCTGCTTCAAGTAGCATCAAGACTGCTTGGCTTTGCAAACAATCTTTCATTAGAATAAACTTGTATTTGGACTTGGATATTATGGTGTGGAGCTTAATTTTTAAATTCACCCTTTCCTATCACATCCCAAAGTGATCGTGGAAACCCCTTGGTAAGCAGAAGCTGCTAGTCCATTATTTATATTCTCTACATTTACACCATTACTGTATTATTGTATGATATCAATAAAATAAAAATAACTAAGAAATTATAGTGTTTGAGCGCCTATCCATTTTCTCAAGAAGTCTGTGGTTAAACAAAAAAGAACAGCAAGACAAGGGTATGATTATGCCTATGATCTCTAAAGTCCACCTTAGTCAATAGGGGGTCATATACCAAGGGACTAGACACAGTTCACCAACAAGCAAAGAGAATGTCTTCTGAGCTTAGTCATAGGGTGAAGTTGTGTTCAATTAACCAATCATATGGCAGTATATAGTGATATTACTCACACACGACTGGGAAGTGAATACAGGTTTGCCTTATCTACTAATTTACAATAATTTTTATAAAGGATCAGCCTCTACTTTTAATCTTTGTACAGTCTCCTTTCATTTACTTTATATCCAATTAAATTCATTCACTTTATATCCAAGACATACTGTAGCTGTGGTCAAATCATAATCACAATAGGAACATGACAGAACACCTTTATATCGAGGACACTGTGAAAAGTAGCAGAGCTCTGATTGGCTCTTAGTGCTCTTCCTACCCCTCCAAATCAGAGCGCTGCTGCCTGCTGGACAGGGAATACAGGAAGCTAATATCAATATAGTGTTGGGTACTTATATTAATTCTACCTAAAAAATATGTTTATTGATTTTTTGCAATGAACAAATAACCAGATAAAATGCCGCAGTCTCATGTCTTCTTTGAGGACAGCTTCAATATTTTTCCAAGAAACAATAATAATAATAATATCAATCTCAGTTACCTAATTATTTTGTGTATAGTGACTTGTTTTTCTTTTGCAGTATAGTGATATGCTTTTTACAATTTATTTATTTTCCTTGCAGCCTCTGCTATGCAAGAGCGGTGGAGACAGTCATTGTGGATTTTCTCTGAGCAAATAGTAGCAGAAAGTACGGCAAGGACAACATTCTGTTCTGTTTCATCTTGGTTCTGTTACACACAAATCTTCATGTTTAAATATGTCCTGAGTCTTTGCCCGTCTTGTTCTGGATACTCCATTTGTGAATTGAGAATGTCTTTACCACACAGTCTGTGAAGAATTCCACATTCAAATATGGAATCCATCCTTCATTCTCTAGATTTTATTTCTGCTCTAAAAGCTATTTTTTACTTAATTAAAATATAATTCCTGGCATGTGTACCATTGAGTTGAAGGTGAATGCATTGGATTTTGTATTTTATTATCTGTTGGAATGTGTAAATATAAAAAAATCTTCAAATAAAAAAAAAATATTCAGATCTGATCCAT
Source organism: Rana kukunoris (assembly GCA_029574335.1). Lineage (NCBI taxonomy): Eukaryota > Metazoa > Chordata > Amphibia > Anura > Ranidae > Rana > Rana kukunoris. The sequence goes on from CM056057.1 coordinate 55,702,539, forward strand.
TAACCTGTGTTACTATTTGTTACTATTGAATTTCTTTTTCAAATGGTACATTTCAATTATACCAGTGTTTGCATTCTTACTTTATGAATGCTGAATTTTGCACAACTTGGAGCCCCCTCACTATGGTTCAAAATCTGAGCCTCAGTGATCAGTACTTGGTCTCACATGGAGTGTGTAATGTAAAGTGAGGGCTCAGCAGCAGGACAAGATGGCATTGAGATGACCTCAAATTCAGGGAGGAGTTTAGGTTCTCCACATGTAATGTATACAGTATAATACTCAGGTTTCTTGGCGACTGTAAATAATTAATCAAATCCACTACTAACCCATGGTGGAGTTATTACCCTTGTTCCTACTTTATCCCAAATATGGTTCATAGAGAGTAATCTGACAGTATGTACTTTTACTACAGAGCTCTATAACTCACAGATGTGCCATGCATACATAGTAGTAGTACAACATGCATACATAGTAGTAGAGGGCAGTACAAGTCCAAACAGAATATTAAATAATTCTGTTTTAGTGTCTATTCATGGGGCTATAGTCCACTCACTTAAGTACATGCTTATGTTAAAGTTGACTGTCTGACCACTGTTACCCAGGTACAGCAGATAACAGTCAAATGTACTGCTTGGCACACCTATCTTTCATGATTGACAGATTTTCACTGCCCTAGTACTGTTGAGGATGGTCTGGCAGTACACAGAACAATCTGGTAGTTTTCAGCTCTGTATCACTGCCACTTGCCAACTTTTAGACTTACCTGTACTGGACGTTCAACTTAAAGGGGAATCCTTCAACAATAAACAGGTGCACTAAGCCTGATACTTTGCTTGAGCCCTTGTCTCTCTCTATCTCTGGTTATTGACTAAGCAGATGTTCAAAATAAACTAGGCATCCCTGATTGCTCAATCCAAATGCAGGTGTATTCTACAATGAACTGGAAAGTCAAATGTGTTGTCATACCATAAGATAGGCCCCCAATACAGCTTGTGCTCAAGATTCAAGGACTTTCTGAGTGCAAATAATTTATTTAGAGGATCAAAAATTATACTTGCAGGCACCACAAGGTCTGCTCTCTGGCAATATTACTAACCTGGATAAATGAATGTACCTGAAAAGTTCATTGGGTTATAAGGATGAATACTTACTTGTGTACACAGATGACCAGTTTATGACGGTGAGATCTGAAGATCTCCCTGGCCATCTCTGTAAAATATCTCCGTCCAAGATTCTCCAGCTCAGAGGTGGAGAATATGGGTGAGAAGCTGCTGTGATGTGAGGAAGGAGGCTTCTTTCTTCCTAATATCAGCCAGAGCAAGCTTAAATATTGATATAAATAATAACTATATATGTTTATATGTGTATATATGTGATATATATATATATATATATATATATATATATATATATATATATATATATATATATATATATATATATGTGTGTATGTACAGTGCAGACCAAAAGTTTCGGCAACCTTCTCATTCCAAGAGTTTTCTTTATTTTCATGACTATGAAAATTGTAGATTCACACTGAAGGCATCAAAACTATGAATTAACACATGTGGAATTATATACATAACAAAAAAGTGTGAAACAACTGAAAATATGTCATATTCTAGGTTCTTTAAAGTAGCCACCTTTTGCTTTGATCACTGCTTTGCACACTCTTGGCATTCTCTTGATGAGCTTCAAGAGGTAGTCACTTGAAATGATCTTCCAACAGTCTTGAAGGAGTTCCCAGAGATGCTTAGCACTTGTTGGCCCTTTTGCCTTCACTCTGCGGTCCAGCTCACCCCAAACCATCTCGATTGGGTTCAGGTCCGGTGACTGTGGAGGCCAGGTCATCTGGTGCAGCACCCCATCACTCTCCTTCTTGGTCAAATAGCCCTTACACAGCCTGGAGGTGTGTTTGGGGTCATTGTCCTGTTGAAAAATAAATGATGGTCCAACTAAACGCAAACCGGATATAATAGCATGCCGCTGCAAGATGCTGTGGTAGCCATGCTGGTTCAGTATAAATCCCCAACAGTGTCACCAGCAAAGCACCCCCACACCATCACACCTCCTCCTCCATGCTTCACGGTGGGAATCAGGCATGTAGAGTCCATCCGTTCACCTTTTCTGCGTCGCACAAAGACACGGTGGTTGGAACCAAAGATCTCAAGTTTGGACTCATCAGACCAAAGCACAGATTTCCACTGGTCTAATGTCCATTCCTTGTGTTCTTTTGCCCAAACAAGTCTCTTCTGCTTGCTGCCTTTCTTTAGCAGTGGTTTCCTAGCAGATATTCTACCATGAAGGCCTTATTCACACAGTCTCCTCTTAACAGTTGTTCTAGAGATGTGTCTGCTGCAAAAGGTGGCTACTTTGAAGAACCTAGAATATGACATATATTTTCAGTTGTTTCACACTTTTTTGTTATGTATATAATTCCACATGTGTTAATTCATAGTTTTGATGCCTCCAGTGCGACTCTACAGTTTTCATAGTAATGAAAATAAAGAAAACTCTTTGAATGAGAAGGTGTGTCCAAACTTTTGGTCTGTACTGTATATATATATATATGTGAGTATGTGTATATATATATATATATATATAAATATATATATATATATATATATATATATATATATATATATATATATATATACAATATATAGTACAAACACACACAGTATACTTATAATGAATTGTCTTTTAGGACCCGTTCACTGGGCAATGCAGAATTCTTGCCACGATTCCAAATTGCTGTAAAATTGGGTCAAAATACACAATGCGCTTCATTCATTGTTAATGGCACCCCAAATGCAGTTAGCAGAGATTAATTTTGCCACACATTTTGTCATTTGACAAATACACTAACAACGTGTCAAAATGTGCATTGAAACAATGCTCCATGCTCAAAAAAAAATTACATTTTGCTTTTTGTGCACATTTTTGTACAGTTTTCGATGTATGTTTTGCTGCTTTTTTCAACACACATTTTGACTTGTTTTTTTAAGATGCATTTTATGTGCATTTTGGTGCTTTTGTAGCATGTATTTTGGCTAATTTTGTACCTGCAATTTTGTGTGCATTCCGGAAAAACATGCAAAATGCATGATATGTTTCTGGTGCCATTAATTGTTCATGGCATCCCAAAAGTGGCTAGAAAATGTGCTGTTTGCCAAAATATGCATTAAAAAAATTCAAAATGCACGTTAAAAACTAGTAACTAAACTAGTAACTAAAAATGTACATTACAAAACACATCAAAATAACCTGTTTAAAAAACATGTTTTTTGTAAATAGGTAAACCACTATACAATTTCTTGGTTTGTAATTGTAAATGGACTTGTAATAATATTAAAGATAGTTATTGTGAGGTGATGAGTGCCCTATTAAGTTTCCCAGTCTGGAGTGAATAAGTTAGTAAAGGGGGCAAGCATTTTTCGTTGATATGTGGGTGGGGGATAGGTTGAGGTTCAGGTCTTAGGCCTTGTACACACAACCGTTTTCCTCGGCAAAATCCATCAAGAAAAATGCTGGCAGAGCATTTTTGCAGAGAAAAACGGTCGTGTGTATGTTTTTCGTTGAGAAAACTGTCATGGATCTCGACGAGAAAAAAAGAGAACATGCTCTATTTTTTCTCGTCGGGAGTCTCAATTTACGACGAGAAACACGTTTGTGTGTATGCTTAGAAACCCACGCATGCTCAGAATAAAGTATGAGATGAAAGCGCACCTTCTGTAAAAGTAGCATAATGGAGATAGCACATTTGTCATGCTGTAACAGACTGAAAAGCGTGAATCGTCTCATACCAAACTTTTACTAACACACGGTAACAGGAGATTAGCAAAAGCAGCCCCAAGGTTGGCGCCAGTGGAATCGAACTTCCCCTTTATAGTGCTGTCGTACCGCATTTGAGAACAACAAGATTTTGTCTTGACAGTGTGTATGCAAGGAAAGCTTGACAAGATTCTCGTCAAGCCTGACAAGAACCTCATTGAGGAAAACAACGTTTCTTTTACGGCGAGATTCTCGGTCGTGTGTACTTATGGTTTCTTGAAGGAAGTTGGATCCTAGAGGTGGAGTAGCTACATTTTATTTATGAATATTATCTTTAGATGAAGTAAACCTTTAACCGCTTCAGTCCCAGGCCATTTTGGTGGTCAAAGACCAGGCCACTTTTTGCGATTCGGCACTGCGTCGCTTTACCTGACAATTGCGCGGCCGTAACAAAATTGACGTCCTTTTGTTTCCTACAAATAGAGCTTTTATTTGGTGTTATTTGATCACCTCTGCAATTTTTATTTTTTGCTCTAATAACAAAAAAAAAAACGTCAATTTTGAAAAAATTCTATATTTTTAACTTTTTGCTATAATAAATATCCCCAAAACATATATAAAAAAAAATTCTCCACAGTTTAGGTTGATAAGTATACTTCTACATATTTTTTGTAAAAAAAAAATCACAATAAGCGTTTATTGATTGATTTGCGCAAAAGTTATAGCTTCTACAAAATAGAAGACTGTTCTATGGCATTTTGAATAATATTGTTTTTTACTAGTTATGGCGGCGATCAGCAATTTTTATTGTGACTGTGATACTTTTGACACCATTTTGGGACCATTGTAATTTTTACAATGATCAGTACTGTAAAAATGACACTGGCAGTGAAGGAGGTTAACCACTAGGTGGTGCTGCAGGGGTTAAGTGTTCCCTAGGAAGTAATTTTTACTGTTAGGGGGCGTGGCTACACGTGACACGTCACTGATGACCGTTCCCAATCATGGGGAATAGTCATCAGTGACAGTGGCACTAGGCAGAATAGGGGAATGCCTTGTTTACAAAGGCATTCCCCTGTTCTGCCTTTGCCGACCGCAATCGCGGGACTCCCGGGAACATCGAGTTCCCGGGACCCGCGGCCGCATTTGTACGTGCCTGCCGGGTGGCAGATTTAAAGGGACGTACCTGTACGCCAGTCTGCCTGCCCATGCCATTCTATCTACATAAGTGGTCAGCAAGTGGTTGAGCCATTTTCTGCGGAAATTGTTGATTATTTTTTAAAACATTCCCAGACTTTTGTGAGTGGCTCCCTTAGTTCTATCAGTGGTTGAAAATGTTGAGGAATTCTCTACAATTGATTGAAATGAGGAAGCCACTCAAATGAGTGATAAAATATTTTCAACAATAACAAACAAACCCAGCTAATTTGGGATTACTGTTGCCCTATATCACAGAAGAGTTTTATAATGGATTGGTTCTCAATTGATGAATTGTGAGCAAACTACAAGATTTATTTGCTGGCATTGTAATTTGTTGGAAATGCTTTTTGGAAATGCTGGAACAAAATAATATGTTGGAAAGCTTTTGTTTGTAGCAACAATTTTTTTTTTTTTTAGAAATGCTGAAACAAAATAATGACTGGTAGCAGAAACTTTATCCCGATTTTTTTTTCAATGTAAGATTCAGTGAGAAAGGGTTAAATTATCAGTCATGGTTTTACTTCTATCTGTTGCTCCTTCTTGGCACCCATCTTTGCTTTTGAGGTTTTCAGAAGAGGCTTTATAGTTTCAAGCATGCTCTAAATCTGGAGCATTAATTTTACCTTGCATTGTACACACTGTTGTGTGTACACAGCATAAACAAACAGTAATGATTAAATCTGGCAATACACTAGTAGAGATTGGTTCAAATACTTACATTTCAAGAAACTTTGATTTTCTAATCTTTATTGTGGTCAAATCAATGTATGTTTGTGACCACATGGGACATTTTTTTTTTTAAAAGAGCAGGATGGTATTTTTTTTCAAAGGTGCACATTTCTAACAGTGTATGTGGGGTTTGTTTAGTAAAATCCATTTATTTCAAAATCACATGTTAAAGCGGAGTTACACCCACTTTTACAGGTGGTCTTAAACTATAGACCACTCCTACACCCCTTGTTTTTGGATAAATATTTTTTCTTCTTTCCTACCTTTTATGAAGTATTATATGTACTTCTGTCCTAGCTCGGCCGTGGCTCGCACATGCTCAGTAGGAAACTGGCTGTGAGGCCTGAATGCTCCACTGCTGATTTCCCTTAGTTACAATGGCGGGTTATGTAAAGCATTAGAATTAGGGGTTAAATGGTAAGGCCACACTTTGAGTGTTGGGAGAGGTAATAATTTAAGTTACAATTTAAGGATTTGTTAAGTACTTAAAGTGGAGTTCCACCCAAAAATGGAACTTCCACTTTTTGGAATCCCCCCCCCCTCCGGTGTCACATTTGGCACCTTTCAGGGGGTGGAGGGCGCAGATACCTGTGTAATACAGGTATTTGCCCCTACTTCCTGGCATAGATCACCGCAGTGATCGCGGTGACATATGCCACTTCCTGCACCTACACTGTGCACACAGGTCCCAGAAGACAGCAGGGACCAGTGAGGACGCACAGCGCAACTCATGCATGTAGGGAACCAGGAAGTTAAGTCGCAAGGCTTCACTTTGTGATTCCCTCACTGAGGATGCCGGCGGGGGCAACCGAAAGCCGAGCGACTGCTCGGCTTCAACTGCCGACATCGCGAGCCCAGGTAGGTGTCCATATATTAAAAGTCAGCATCTGCAGTATTTGTAGCTGCTGGCTTTCAATATAATTTTTTTTAGGCGGACCTCTGCAGGAAAGCGTTCCATTTTTAAGAGGAAGCTTACTGTAGGAGACACTTTTTTCGTACTATGAACATTTTCCATATTAGCTGACTCTGCGCCAAACATTACCCATGTCAGACCTGACTTTTGGAACAAATACTGTATATTCACTTGACTGGCTATGTGCACATGAAAGACTGGGCAGGTGACAAATTGTGATGCAGGTGACAATGGCGGCGCCTGCACCTAAGCCAATGGGGGGGCACATTGCGGGCTTCCTGGACAGGTAGGTTTTTTGGAGGCTGGGACACAATGTTTTAAAATCAAACAAAATGTATCAAAAACAAAAAGCACTTTTTGAATGACATTTGTCAAATCATTAAATGTTCGGAAAACTTTACTAGTGTAGGCCAACCTAAGTCTCATGGCCCTCATCAAGTTGAGTTCACAACCTGCAAAGTACCCTAATGCCTCGTTTCCACTGAGCGGATCGGTTCGGTACAGTACGGTACGGTTCGCTATTTTGGGTGTTTCCATTATGAAAGCGTGCCATAAAAGCGAACCGTCCAGCACCAGCAAGGGTCCTGCTTCTCATGAGGGTCCAGAGAAAGTGGAACGGTTCCATTAGGGCGGACCTACAAATACATCTCGCTGATTGGTGGACGCACTAGGAATTTTTTCTAAAACCTGAATGGTCCCCGACGGTCCGATTTGCAGTGGAAACACTCACGCGATTAAACCGGTCCCATCCTAACCTCTCCAAATTAACTGACCCGAACCGTTCCGTGCAGTGGAAACAAGGCATAAGTTATCCTTGCTATATGGGTCTATGCAAAGTCTATGCTCAGTGAATTTTCTTCCTCATTTTAAATTGTTGTATTTAAATTAGAGCCAAATAACAAAGAAAATACACACACCCTTCCTTCTGTTGGCAAAGGCAGCACCATCTTACCTTTTAGATTAACAAAATTCATCAACTGTATCATCTAGTGACCTATGCTGTTATACTGAATTCTGTGCTGCGTGTCTTTTGTTTGTGTCTACACTGCATCACTTTGCATATACATGAGAATACAAAATTAGCAAGATACAGGTTGATACAGGTTTATGCAGTTTGATGCAGGTTACAAAGTGGACAAATATAGGTCAGAGGTTCTCTAAATGGTCTAAAAAGCATATCAGACTGATTGTTGAAAATCTACTTAGCATTTGATCTACAACTAAACCGGAAAGCCATGCTTGTTGCCATATTACAATAGAACCCAGCGTGTTCAAGATTCAATGACTTCCTGAGCACACATGATTTATTTAGAGCAGTGTTTCTCAACTCCAGTCCTCAAGGCACACCAACAGGTCATGTTTTCAGGATTTCCATTATTTTGCACAGGTGATTCGATCAGTTTCACTGCCTTAGTAATTACCACAGCTGTTTCAATTGAGGGAAATCCTGAAAACATGACCTGTTGGTGTGCCTTGAGGACTGGAGTTGGGAAACACTGATTTAGAGGACCATCAATGGCAATATTACTAACCTGGATGAATGAATGTACCTAGAAGGTTATAAAGATGAATACTTACTTGCATCTGTTTTTAATTTTACCAATCAGTTAAGGATGCCCTTAACACAGACAAAGAACACGTGAGGGATTTACTTTCTTTTCATGTCAGTTTATCACCCGACACTATTGGCATGCAGTGGTCAGGTTGTTCCTAAGTTCCTTTCGAGGTAACAGCTTCTCCTTAACTGGTGTCAGCATTGCCACCTTAAAAAGGTAAGCTGTACCATCACCATCCCTCTTTAAACTACCTGATGTTCCAGATAGGTTGGTCAGGTTTTCCTGCTTGCTAATACTGTGTACTGTCTACACAACACAATTCCCGGAGAATGCAAGCTTTACTCCATCCCCCTTATATAATTTTCATAGGATCTTAGACCAAACCAACCATTCATGTGCTAAAGACACAACAATTAAATCTATAACATCCATGCCAAAACTCACACACACAGGAGACCTGGGCAAGATGCAAGGTAAGTCCTCAAATCCAAATGAGCTAACTAGATCTGCACCTCCAAATTCCCCTCATTAATACATAACCTATAACCCTCTTCCTTCATGATAACCACAACCACTCTTAATGATCCCAGGACCTCAGATGTGTCAACATAACTCTACATAATAACCCCTTTTCGAAATGGCTATTGTACCATCCATCGTTATCCTACAACCCCAAACCACAACAGAATTCATAAACTCATGTTGAACCCCTCCGACCTCTATTTATTTTACTTTCTAAGATGGTATAGCAGGTCTAACCCGGCTGTCAGATTAATCCAGCCTTATATAGACTCGCTCCCCACCCTTAAATAATCCACCCAATAGACTTCCTCTGCTTCCTACCCCCTTCTCTTCATCTTCCCTTTGCTGTCCTTTCTACTACGCTCCCAGTTCTACATCTCTCCCTTCCCATCCCACACCCCCTACCCTCTTTTTTCACCTTTCTGTCCTTTTCCACGGCACCATACAAACAAAATTGAATAAAAACCTATAACTTACATTTCCTTTAAAACCCTTGGTTACATATTGTACAGAATTAACCCTATGCCAATATTGCTTAAAGGTGGCCCAAATGCAACTTAAAGCGGAGCTCCAGCCACGGTAAAAAATTTTTTTAAAGTCAGCAGCTACTAACAGTGTAGCTGCTGACTTTAAATAAAGACACTTACCTGTCCTAGGCGCCCGCGCTGATGGGCCCCCCGATGCCGGTCCCACGATCGCTCCGGGTCCCGCGCCGCCATTCACAATATTGGAAACAGGCAGTGAAGCCGTACGGCTTCACTGCCCGTTTCCTACTGCGCCTCCGCGAGTCTCACGCTGGCTTGTGAATGGGCGCGCTGCTCTCTGAGAACACACACAGTTCCCAGGAAGCAGCGCGTCCATTCACAAGGAGAAGAAGAAGACACACCGCGGATTAGGAAGAGGCAGATTACGGACTTCCGCATAGCAACAGCTATTTCGGGTGAGTATTTTTTTTTTTTTTTTTTCAGGTTTTTTTTTTTTAATTTTTTCAAACAACATTGTAAAATGTTGTTATACTGGGTGGAGCTCCGCTTTAAATCAATATCCGAATCGCTTAAAATTGTATTGTACTTAACCCGAAGGGCCTCAACATGCTGGAAAACGCTCTCAACTCATGTTCGACTCAAACATTGCCTGTTCGCCGAACAGCAAACTATTTGGGGTGTTCGCGGCAAGTTTGTGTGAACTTTAGAACCCTGTTAAAGTCTATGGGACTCGAACGTTTGAAATCTAAAGTGCTAATTTTAAAGGCTAATATGCAAGTTATTGTAATAAAAAGTGTTTGGGGACCTGGATCCTGCCCCAGGGGACATGTATCAATGCAAAAAAAAAAGTTTTAAAAACTGCAGTTTTTTTGGCAGCAGTGATTTTAATAATTCCTTTAAGTGAAACTCATTGGGCATATGCCTAGTTGGGTTCAACATACCACACCTATTAGCACCACCCCTTGGTTACGCTACTGCCATATTCCCAAAGACCTACAAAAACATTCAGTCATAGGACCGACTCTACAGTGCTTTAAAGCAAAATGTTTTGCTTAATCCCTACAATGCTCAGTGTCGACATCAGACCCCCTAAGAGTCGGTTCACACTGGGGCGACTTGGGATCCGACTTGAAGTCGCCTCAAGTCGTCCCAAGTCACGCTGTCCAGAAAAGCAATGTAAGTGAATGGGAGCCGTCTTAATACACACTACTGAAGTCGCTCCGACTTCAGAAGAGGTTCCTGTACTACTTCAAGTCTGATCACTGTCTTAACTGAAGCAACTTTCCAGGAAGATAACATACATTTCTCAGGCAAACCCCTCCCTCCCCTAGAGCTGATTGTTGTTTGATTGGCCACTGGAAAGTCTTCTGCCCTGGAGATGACTTCAAGTCGTGTTGTAAATCTCCCCAGATCTCCCTGTGGTTCATGCTCAAGTTGTGTTGGAGTTGCCTCTGAAAGTCATGCTGGAAGTCGTGTCGCTCCAGTGTGAACCGACTCTTACCTCTTTTGACAAATTATGCATTGCCACCAACCTCATTCAACATGTAATTTCTACCATTCATAATACACTATAGGCAGACCAACATGCTGACGTTTGGTGAGCCTGAAAAGCATAGACTGACTTAAGAATTACAATTTGACCTGACTGCAAAAACTGGGAGCTTTTTTATTGTCATGTTCTATCTATGTATCTATTCAAGATAACAACTATAAAATCCTATCTCACTGGTACAGGACCCAACCCCCCTCCACAAATCTAATGCAAATGCCCCTGACTCCTTCGAGAAAATGAAATCAGAAATGTAAGAATTAATATCGGTATCAAAAGACTTTCTCTCTAAATTCACCTCCAAGAGGCTGGCTGCATTTTCGATCAATAGAGGATTTTTTTCAAGTAATGGCAAACCGCCCCTATGTGGTCTGATTTAATTCAGCACAGTGCACACCAAATGGTATGCATTACCTCTCAAGCTCTCAGGAAATCATATACTTTCTCTAGAACTAAATCTTTAAGAGACATACGAAAAATACTTGACTGTTATAGACATATATTATAGTAGTTCCATAATTTCTCCCTCTACTTTCACCTATCCCTGCTACCTAAAATGACTTCGATACCAGTCACACTACTTATAACTTCCTCACATAGGATGAAGGAAAAAAATCCTGGATCGCTGCACTCCTCGGAAAACGATGTCTTTATTTAAGCATAAGCAAACAAAATTTCAATAGAAAAAAAATGCCAAAATGCATGCAGTCAAAACCGGTGAGTGGACAAGGAGAAAAGGGCTGACATGTTTCACATCATGTGATGCTTACTCGTAGCTCGTATTACTTCGATACCAGTCACACCACTTATAACTTCCTCACATATATCTCCTCAACAGGAGCTACATGCTCACCTAACAATGACTCAATGTCTTACAAATCCTGATCCCCTAAAACCCAGTAAATTATTACTGATCCAAAACTATATCCCACTACCCTATCTCTCTCCTAACTCCAGAACCCTCCCACACCTTGCGGCACTGGTCTCCTCTTCCGAGGCTTGCCCATGCATGTGCAGGTCTAGGATGATAGGCTTCTCTGCGTCAATTATAGCGAACCTGTTGTATATAGACGCGACTCATTCTAACAAATCTGGCATAACTAGCCCATAAGCAAATCCCTGACAAAAACTAAACTTTACTATTGGGTACACAGGACTATATCCACACCATCAACTATATCCTATACCACACAAAATATTGTTAACATATGAACAGTTGTGTTCTTATTTTATATGGCTTTTTTATTCTAAAACATATTACATCTAATTGTGATAAGATGTGCTTTTTTGTACAACTAAGATACTGTATTTCTTCTGGATTTTGTATATCAAACCCTTGATTTTACCTTATTCCCTTTTGCTCAATACATTTTGGTTTGGGATTTTTTTTATTAGAGGTTAACTGTTAATGCTGCACTTTAGGTGTTATGTGTTGGGGAGAGGATTAGAGTTAAAGTTGTAATTTAGTGGTCAGTTAAGCGCTCAAGTAGAAAACGTTTTAGGGTTAGGAGGAAGATCAATAACACTTTTTACATTTTATACTAACACAAGTTCTCCGTGCTAGCTGCCCCCACACCAAATATTACCAATGTCAGACCAGACTTCTGGAACAAATATATGGACTTGACAGCATATGTGCACATGAAAGGCTAAGCAGATCCTTGGCAAGCAACAAATTGTGATCTAGTCCTGGTCTAGCATGGAACTAAGTGCCTAGGCTGCAGGACACTGCCTGAGGGCAGATGATGTTGCAAGCTTAGCTGCTACCAATTGGTACCAAAATATGATCAATGTAAGCTTAAAGGGAAAAAAAAAGCTATACAGTGGTGTCCGGGGTTGGAATAACTAGAGGACAGATTTGAACAGAGATAGTGTTTACTGAATGTGCACCGTTGTTTGTTAACAGTTCCTTTAATCAAGGAAGTGGTTTCTTCTGGCTAGTAATAAACTATTGCACAAGTTGTCATTGTGCTATTGAAATATTTTTACTATATAGTATACTCAATTATTTTTCACTCTTCCCTGCACTTAATGCTATGTGTGTTTACAAGACCAAGCAATGTATGATGCGCCCTGATCAGAGGTGTGTGAGTCATAATGCCTGTGGCAGATTTACAGCTTACCTGTTGCAAACTGCAATAAAATCAGCAATAAAACATTTCCTAACATTTTAAAAGACTATCTGTGATGGTTCTCATTGACCGGTGTCCTAGAACAAACAGATGATTTAGTTTTTGATAAATACTGGTGAGGTAAACCACTATCCGATTTATTGGCTTGTAATAGTACATGGGCTTTCAAACATATGGAAGATGAGTGCCCTATTAGTTTTCCCAGTCTGGTGTGAATACGTTAGTAAAGAAGGTAAGCATCTTTCCTTGGTATGTGGATGGGGAATAGATAAAGCTTATGGTCTTATGCCACGTACACACGATCGGATTTTCTGTAGGAAAAACTTTGGATGTTTTTTCTGATGGAATTCCTCTCAAGCTTGGCTTGCATACACTCGGTCACACAAAGTTCTCTGAACTTTCGTCCGTCAAGAACGCGGTGACGTACAACACTACGACGAGCCGAGAAAATGAAGTTCAATGCTTACAAGCATGTGTCGAATTGTTTCTAAGCATGTGTCTGAATTTTGCGCATAAGAAATGCTACAGACGATCACATTTTTTTCCTCTAGGGTGTGAGCCCCTCTCTTCCAGACAGGCTGGCGTCTGTGAAACTGATAGGCAGGCCCCTCCCCTGGTATGCTGTTGTAACCCCTTTTTAGATTAACTAAATTTTGCTTGCATGCTGAAACTAGCAGGACTTGTCCAGGCATGAGAACAGATGGCCGCTGACTTTCTGGTGTTTGCTGGTAGAAACAATAAAGTTCGTAGCCCATGCCTCACTGAAGGGAACACTTCTAGCACAGTCCTGCCCACAGGCACCAACAGGCTGACCCTGATCACCCCAGGCAAAAGTGGACACTTCCAGGCTAGAGGTCGACCGATGTGGGTTTTTCTATGGCCGATGCCCATGCCAATATTTAGAAATCAGGGCGGCCAATGGCCGATATTTAATACTGATTTTTGCGGCCGATATTTTGGGTCGATTTTAATTTTTTTTGCTAGGCGTGGTGCTGCATTGTGGAGAGGGATGGGTGGTGCCGCGTTGTGGAGAGGGATGTGTGGTACTAGGCATGGGTGGTGATGCATTGTGGAGAGGGATAGGTGGTGCTAGGCGTGGGTGGTGGTGCGTTATGGAGAGGGATGAGTGGTGCTGCGTTGTGGAGAGGGTTGGGTGGTGCTGCTATGTGGAGAGGGATGGGTGGTGCTAGGCGTGGGTGGTGGTGCGTTGTGAAGAGGGATGGGTGATGCTAGGCATGGGTGGTGCTGTGTTGTGGTAACAAAGATAATTGATTTGCAGTGCATTGTGAAAATTAACGAGAATGAGAGTTACATTGTGAAGAGGATCTCCACAATGAAACTCTGATATACACCCAGAGTCATCCTCATCCATTTTCTCAATGCCATCCTCAGCCAGGTTTCACTTTAAAAAGACAATAAATAAATTATGCAGGGGGGCACAGTAGCACACAATTTTGGCAACTTATCCTCCATACATGCTGGTATCATAATCTATCTGCATGCACCTGATAGGCTAGGTGCATACTGATGAGCTGACCAGCCAATCATTGATTACAACTTAGTAGTTCTAAACACGTGCCACTTCACAGACATACTATAGACACCCAGCAGGTACAATATTTAAAGGATTTTTTTCATTTAATTTTTTTTATTTAAGCATCATTAAAATCACTGCTCCAGAAAAAACAAGCGTTTAAAAAAAAAAATCCATTGATACATGTTCCCTGGGGCAAGACCCGGGTTCTAAAAGACGTTTTCACAGGCATACTATAGACACCCAGAAGGTACAATATTTAAAGGAATTGTTCATATTTTTTTTATTTAAGCATCATTAAAATCACTGCTCCAGAAAAAACTTTTAAAACTTTTTTTCAATTGATACATGTTCCCTGGGGCAAGACCCGGGTTCTCAAAGATGTTTTACGACAATAACTTGAATATTAGGCTTTAAAATGAGCACTTTTGAATTTGAACGAGTCCCATAGACGTCAATGGGGTTCTAAATGTTTGCGTGAACGGTCAGTCCATTCGAAGGTTCTGGTGCGAACTGAACGGGGGGGTGTTCGGCTCATTAATATTTATCACCCCCACACTATTGGCATGCAGTGGTCAGGTTGTTCCTAAATTCCTTTCGAGATAACAGCTTCTCCTTAACTGGTCATCTTAAAAAAGTAAGCTGTACCGTCACCACCCCTCTTTAAACTACCTGATGTTGACCCTTTCGAGTTCCTTCGTGGGACCTCTGGTGGTTAGGGGGGAGGGGGGTGTGTTTGAACTGTTCTTAGTTATATGTTCTATTTTCTTGATGTTATAATTTAGTGCAGGTTTAGTTGTTATGCCTATGCGGGGCCCGGGACCGGGGGACACTCCGTGTGCATACTACGTTTCCCCCCTTAGGACCGACAGTGCTTGTGCGAGCACTGTACTTTTTCTGTTATAGTCTTTTTTATAGGTTAGCAATGTTTTGTTTTTTGACTCATGCCTCAACACCGCCACCTAGAAAATGGAAAAGCAATGTGTAGCGCTAAAATAAGAAAAAAAGTGATGATTAATCAGCACAAATGGGGATAGACAAAATAATCACCAATAGTGCTCAGAAGGTGTCCATGGTAATATAGTCTTATAGTCTAATAAAGGGCTGCCACGTCAGGCACAGTGCATTCGGGACTTTCAAATCCCTCTTTGTTCAATCCCCCAGCACCCGCATCTTCCTCCGTTAATATATTTAGAGATCTAGTTCTCAAGGACCTAGAAGCTTTACCCATCAAGAAATGTTATAACCAACCCATCCCTAGAGACGGATTTCTTTCACTCTGTAATCGCAAAGAGTGTCCAGCGGACAAAGGGGGTGGGTTGGTGGTTTTGGACAAATCTGATTACAATGCAGAGATGAATCACATCCTTAGTGATGCTGATACCTACCAGGAAATCTCTAATGATCCAACCAATGTCTTTAAAAAAGAATTGGTTAACATAGTTAATAAAGGCTTCAGCTCCTGTATTTTAAACAAGAAAGAGAAAGCGTATTTGATACCTGTTGCTCCAAGAATACCAACAATTTATCAATTACCAAAAATCCACAAAGATCCTCTTAGACCTCCCGGAAGACCAATAGTAAGTGGGATCGATTCAATTACATCTCGAATTGGTCGATACATCGACTTTTATTTACAACCGTTAGTCAAGCTTACACCATCCTACCTTAAGGATACTACTTCCACGATTAAACTCTTGGAAGGTACTAACATCCAAGGTGATTATCTTCTCACAACTGCAGACGTAGCTTCATTGTATACGTGCATTCCCCAACATTTGGGGTTTGAAGCTGTCACTTACTTTTTGAACCAAGATCACTCTATTGTGGATGAACAAAAGTCGTTTTTTTTCATTGAACTTTTGAAGTTTGCAACTACCCACAACTATTTTTGGTTCAATCAGAAGTTTTATTTGCAGAAACGGGGCGTTGCCATAGGGGCAAAGTTTGCCCCCAGTTTAGCCAATTTGTTTATGGCTAAATGGGAGGAGGACGTCGTCTATTCGGATCGCCATCCCTCTCTGGTTTTATGGGCTAGATATATAGATGATGTTCTCCTCCTCTGAGTCACTGGGAGAGTACTTCTCGCTTCTGAACAACAATGACCATGGCATTTCTTTCACGTTTACCAGTAGTTCCAGCAGGATCAATTTCCTTGATTTGGAAATTGAGCTGGAATCACGGCAGTTCAAGTTCCAGACACATTTCAAGGCAACCGACAGGAACAGCTTTATTCCCAGAGACAGTTGTCATCATAAGTCCTGGCTTGACTCGGTCCCCCGCAGTCAATTTTTACGTTTACGTAGGAACTGTACTGACGTTAAAACGTATTTTTCACAGGCTCAGATTTTGAAAGAAAGATTTATTGAAAAGGGCTATGACGCCTCAATAGTTGACTCTGAATTACAACAGGTGGCAACAACTGATAGGGGTTCTTTTTTGTCCCAAAAACCCCCTTGAGAATCTGATGGTTCATTTACGTATTCTATGTTGACCTCTTATTCTAACCAGCACAAAGATGTCAAATCTATAATCAACAAGCACTGGGGTATACTTGAAAATGATAAAGTCCTTGGACCAAATCTACCCGATACAGCCAAGGTCATTTTTAAAGGAGCACCATCATTAAGAAATAGTATTGCCCCTAATGTAATTGACCCGCCAGTACGCTCTGTATTCTTTCAAGATATGAAGGGTTACTTTCCATGCAAAAAATGTAATGTATGCCACTTCAACATTAATGGCAAATCGAAATCTCTCGAATTTCGATCCACCAAAACGGGTCGTGTGTACCCAATTAAATGTTTCTGCACGTGTGCCACAACTCACATTGTGTACCTTATCACCTGCCCGTGCTGGAAGCAATACGTATTTTGAGTGGCTGCACTAAACATAGAGTACCCAGACATTACAGAGAATGCCATGCTCGTAATCCAAAGGGCACTCAATTTTTGATCATTGATAAATATGTAGCACCTTGGAGGGGCGGAGCTAAGCTAAGAGGCGTTTCCAGGTTGAAAACCTACTGGATTTATGAATTGTGCACTTACGTCCCACATGGCTTAGACGTGGAGTAGGATGTGAATGTATTCATTAATCAATCATAATATCTCTGGTATTGATTTGACCTCATACGTGTATCATTGACTTATCTCCATTGGTGTATCGTGGTCATTGTACGATGTTTTATTTTTCTGGAATCTATTTAATACTAGTCCTTTTATTCTATATTGATGACTATAGGTATATTGTGATTTAAGCATTTTACCATCAATGACTATTTACATGAGTCACACATTATTACTAGATCGCCATTATATATTTTCCATGAGTTCATTTCCTGATGAGTAGATATATATATATATGTGGAGGTGTTTTTTTAAACTAATTATTAATTAATTTTATTGTTAATTTTAAATGTTTTATGCAATATTATTTGTGTACCATATCCTGTTGAACGGGAGGCTTGAGGCACTTCTGCGTTCCATCGACCTGTGAGTCTTGGAGCGCATACCGTGGTTTCGATGCCTTCTCTGATTCAGCAGTATGAAGCATATTCGATAGTACGGCGGAGTGAGGTTTGGAGCGCACTCTGCCGTTTCGATGCTTCTTCCTGATTGGACAGCGTCAACACGCTATTCAATAGTAGGGCGGAGTGAGGTTTGGAGCGCACTCTGCCGTTTCGATGTCTCTCCTTGATTGGACAGCATTAACACATTTGACAGTGCGCTCCACAGCCTCGTATGGGTGAGAGGCTTGGAACGCACGCCGAAGCAGCCATCTTACCCCATACCCGGAAGTGATCAGAAACTGGCGTTCTTACTCCATTCCTGGTCGGAATTAAGGTATGAGGGGTATGGCATATATTAGGGGTCTTTTGTAGCAGTAGGACAATACCCATGAGGATGTTTTTTAAACGAAACGCGTCGGGAACCAATTGACCCTACTGCCTGTCTGTTTTTATGCCCATGTTGTTCATCCAAATGGGAGTGTAAAAATGTTTGTATTTGCTCAGTAAACTTTTAAACCAGATTTACACTATGTGCAATTTTATTCTTTTCTTTTGAATTGGGTCTTCTGAGTCATCTAATCCATCAGATGATTTCCTCTGGATGTGAATATTACTTTATCTGGTCTCCTACATATCCGGTTTGATGTCTCTCTACTCTGTTTCAACATTGGAGTATACCTGGAAGCTATCTTTGATGTTTCACTAAGTGTGTTTTGACCTAATAGGTGTATACTTATTTTGGTCATCAACATCTGGTAAGCCTTTCAATATTATCACCGGTGGTGGATCACCTGGATTTTTCAACACTCAGTCACGTCTTCATTGACTTTTCTGAATTTTATAAGACTATAAGACTATATTACCATGGACACCTTTTCTGAGCACTATTGGTGATTATTTTGTCTATCCCCATTTGTGCTGATCAATCCTCACAATTTTCTTAGTTTAGCGCTACACATTGCTTTTCTATTTTCTATTTTTGCTAAATTGGTCATATTTAGTTGTGTCAGCTGCTTTACTTTTGTGTTATTTAAGTAGCGCGGTGAGTGTATATACTGTGCTATATAACACATTTTATCAACACCGCCACCTAGTGGCCTGTTGTCTATTTTGCTGACCTTTGTCTTCTACGACACCAATGCTCAGACCCCCTCCTCTTGGGTCTGACAATCACTTTTCTCTTTAGCTCTTACTTTTCTTTTTTCTTCCTACACTCTACCTCCCTTCCCCCTCCCTCTTTTTTTTTTGTTTCCATGTGGAATGAGAGGGCCTTGACCTCACCATAGACTGGTTTCGGGGCCCCCCTACTTATGATATAGAGATGCCTCTTGACCATATTACTTTATCTTCCTATAACTGCAGGGGCTTCAATACTCCTGAAAAGCGCAGCCAGATCCTTTATCATTTCCACAAGGCAAAAACCAAGATTTTGTTGCTTCAGGAGACTAATTTTCGAGGCTGGGCTATTCCGACCCTTAATAACTCTCACTACCACCAATGGTATCACAGTACAAACCCGCAATCTAAATCCAGGGCAGTGTCCGTAGCTTTTCACAAATCCTTTCACCCCCGGGTCCTAGATTCTCTCATTGACCCGCTAGGCCGATACCTGTTCTTTAAACTGAAATCTAACTCTTCTGTTTTTACAGTGGCTAATGTATATGGAATCGAACCTAGACCAAGGGAACTTCCTTTCAGGGGTTTTAGAAAAGTTACTTTCTTTTGGCGGTCCCTGTTTCATCCCTGGTGGCGACCTCAATGTAGCTCTTTCTCCGTCCGTGGACACTTCCTCAGGTAAGTCCTCCTTATCCCACACTGCGCTCACACACATAAAATCGCTTCTACATTCTGCACAATTAGTGGATGTCTGGAGAGTACAGCATCCTTTTGAGAGAGATTACAGTTGTTATTCTGTGGCCCACAACTCCTATAATCGCATTGATTACTTCTTAATCTCCCAATCATTACTTGACACTCCACTTAAGGCCTCCCTGGGCAACATACTTTGGTCTAATCATGCCCCGTTCACCTCAGCTTAGCCCACCCCCTGACCTTGAGCAGAACGTTCTCGTGGCGTATGAATGACAACCTATCCCATATCTGTACTGCTGACCAACAAAAAATTTGAAACACAAAGGGCATTTTGGATGCCTTCCATCATTACTATTCCAACCTATATAACCTGCCCTCACAGACCCCGCTGGCCCGGTCGGAGGACTCTAGTCTATCCGCCATGAAGGCATATATCTCGGAAATGGCCCTGCCCCAGATAACCACCGAACAGGCCACGGCGTTGGATAACCCCCTAACGGTCGAGGAATTCCTTGCCGCTATTAAAGGCTTATAATGTCCAGGCCCGGATGGGTTTTCTCCTAGATTTTACAAATCACTGGCCCAATCCCTGGCCCCCTTAATGTCCACTGCATTTAATTCCATTGATGACAATCATCTACCCTCTAGTAATCTCCTAGCCGCTAACATCTCAGTCATCCCAAAACCTGGCAGGGATCCATCACAGTGTAGTAGCTACCGACCAATTTCTCTCCTTAACATAGATGTTAAACTTTATGCCAAGGTTCTGGCCAACCTATGGTATAGCAGGTCTAACCCGGCTGTCAGATTAATCCAGCCTTATATAGACTCGCTCCCCACCCTTATATAAGCCATCCAATAGACTTCCCCCTGCTTCCTACCACCTTCTCTTCTTCTTCCATTTGCTGTCCTTTCTACTACACTCCCAGTTCTACACCCCTCCCTTCCCATCCCACACCCCCTACCCTCTTTTTTTTACCTTTCTGTCCTTTTGTCCTTTCCCACGGCACCATACAAACAAAATTGAATAAAGACCTATACCTTACATTTCCTTCAAAACCCTTGGTTACATATTGTACAGAATTAACCCTATGCCAATATTGCTTAAAGGTGGCCCAAATGCAACTTAACTTAATATCCGTATCGCTTAAAATTGTATTGTACTTAACCCAAAGGGCCTCAACATGCTGGAAAACGCTCTCAACTCTTCTTGTTCATGAAAAAGTTGAGAGCAGACATCATCTTCTTACAAGAAACCCATTTTAAATCGAACAATACTCCCAAATTATCCAATAGAGACTTTCCCACAGTCCATCTTGCTACCAATCTACTAGCCAAGACAAAGGGAGTTGCTATTGTCATATCCAAACGTATCCCACTAGAAATCACAGATTCATTAACAGATAAAGAGGGAAACTACATATTTCTCAAAGGCTCAGTTTGAGGTAGAATGATTCCTTTTGCTAATATATTGAATTTCAATTCAGTCCAAGTAAACTTTTTTTCTGAGCTATAACCACACTCTTGGCTTCCTTCCGATCTGATATCCTTATCCTCGGCGGGGATATCAATGTAGCACTGAACCCACTTAAAGATGCATTTTACAGTACCTCATCTATGCCATAACAGGCTCTCCGGCAGATCAAACTTCATTACAAGAGCTACTGCTCCACAATTCCTGGTGCACTCTCCATCCTGGATATAAGGCTTACACTTCCCCCTACACAAGCACTATATAATAATTGATATTCTCTGGATCACACAAAAATATCTCCTATTCTAAAAGCTGTGACTATTGACCCCAATGTTCATATTGGATCACCACCCAATTACCATGACCTTGAAACTCCCAGAACAACTCTCCTACACCAAAATATGGAGACTTGACACTCACATTTGAGAAGATATTAAAAACATGTAGATAAAATCAGATGACGCAGTGGCATCAGCAGAGCCCTGCTGATGTCACTGCGTCATTTGATTTTACCTACATGCTTTTAATATCTTCTCAAATGTAAGTGTCCATGTTTTACTTATACAATAAATGTTTCTTGTTGAAATGGTGTCACACTATGTGGCCTATTTTCTCTCCTTCTACCAATTTATTATTTGGATGAATTGTCTTTGAGTTTGTGTCACTGCATCCTTGGTTGAACCCTATTGGCAACAATATTGTGATAGAGTTCCGCCTCATATGTCTGCATTGTAAGCTGTGTATGCTGATATACTTTCCTCCCCTGGGTGTGCTACACCACAAGTTCTGTTGACTCATTGGGCATATGCCTAGTTGGGTTCAACATACCACACCTATTAGCACCACCCCTTGGTTACGCCACTGCCATATTCCCAAAGACCTACAAAAACATTCACTCATAGGACCGACTCTGCAGTGCTTTAAAGCAACATATTCCAAACTCAGAATCTCCAAAGTGCCCAGTCTAATGACACCGGTTTTGATGAAACTGGTTAGGGGGGGGGGGCAGATTAAGGGTTCATAGTAGACCACATTAAAGCCCAATGACCCAACTCTCAACTAACCCCTTGGACCTACATGCAAATTCCAAATTTCGCTTAATCCCTACAATGCTCAGTGCCAACATCAGACCCCCTTACCTCCTTTGAAAAATTATTCATTGCAACCAACCTCATTCAACATGTAATTTCTACTGTCCATAATACACTATAGGCAGACCAACATGCTGACGTTTGGTGAGCCTGCAAAGCATAGACTGACTTAAGACTTACAATTTGACCTGACTGCTTATTCATTGTCATGCTTATTCATTGTCATGTTCTATCAATGTATCTATTCAAGAAAACAACTATAAAATCCTATCTCACTGGTACAGGACCCAACTCCCCTCCACAAATCTAATGCAAATGCTTCTGACTGCTTCCAGAAAATGAAATCAAAAATGTATGAATTAATATCTGTATCAAAAGACTTTGGCCCAGATTCAGAGAGCCATTACGCCTGTCTAACTGGTGTTAGACTGGAGTAATTTCCAATTACGCGCGTTTTCTAGCTAGTTGAAAACCTCAAACCATGAATAGACGGCTGCGGGCTTCAATTCGACTGGATTACGTGTTCATACGCCTTCGGATCTATGCTGCAATAAAATTGCGGCCACTGGGTGGACTTCCCGTCGTTTTCCGCGTCTGGGTATGCAAATGAGCTTTTGCCGGCGATCCCCGAAATTACGATCTTCATTCGCAATCTCTTACGGCACCTTTAGTCATCTTTTTTTGTGTAACACTATACCAGCTTTTTGCTGCTCTAATATTAGACAGCCCACGTCGAATTTCTACGTATTCTGACGTCTTTTATTTTTTTTGACGTAAGTCGTCCGGGAATAGGAATGTTCGTAAACGACACTCATCAAACAACGAATGACGTAACGACGTGATTTCGCGCAATGCACGGCGGGAAATTTCTGAACGGGGCATGCGCAGTTCGATCGCCGCGGGGACGCGCTTAATTTAAATGCTTCACGCCCCCTAATCTCGTATTTTGATTACGCGGCGAGAAATAGACTACGCCGCCGTAGCGTACGGGCAAAAATCTACCAGAATTCGGTGTAGAGCCTGGTAAAATACGGCAGCGTAGAGTATTTCAATTACGCAGTGCAATATTAAGTGTATGTGAATCTGGCCCTTTCTCTCTAAATTCACCTCCAAGAGGGCAGGCTTGCTGCATTTTTGATCATTAGAGGATTTTTTTCAAGTAATGGCAAACCGCCCCTATGAGGTCTGATTTAATTCAGCACACCAAATGGTATGCATTACCTCTCAAGCTCTCAGGAAATCATATACTTTCTCTAGAACTAAATCTTTAAGAGACATATGAAAAATACTTGACTGTTATAGACATATATTATAGTAGGTTATCTTATCTCCCCCCACCACAATATCCACCCTCTCCCCCCGTTCTTATTCTTTGACCCTCCTTGCCCCCTCCCATGATTTCTCCCTCTACTTTCACTGATCCCTGCTACCTAACATTACTTCGATACCAGTCACACCACTTATAACTTCCTCACACATATCTCCTCAACAGGAGCTACATGCTCACCTAACAATGACTCAATGTCTTACAAATTCTGATCCCCTAAAACCCAGTAAAATAGTACTGATCCAAAACTACATCCCACTACCCTATATCTCTCCTAACTCCAGAACCCTCTCACACCTTGTGGTACTGGTCTCATCCTCCGAGGTTTGCCCATGCACGTGCAGGTCTAGGATGATAGGCTGCTCTGCGACAATAATAGCGAACCTGTTGTATATAGACGCGACTCATTGTAACAAATCTGGCATAACTAGTCCATAAGCAAATCCCTGACAAAAACTGAACTTTACTATTGGGTACACAGGACTATATCCACACCATCAACTATATCCTATACCACACAAAATAATAATAACATATGAACAGATGTGTTCTTATTTTATATGGCTTTTATATTCTAAGGCCTCGTACACACGAGCAGACAGATTTGTTCAAATCTGTCTGTCCGACAGATTTGAACAAATCTGTCTGCTGGGATTTTGGTTTGCTCGCGTGTACACACGAGCAAACCAAAATCCCCGCCAGCAGACGGCGCGCTGATGTGTTGGTGACATGGCGGTGACGTTGACGCCGCCACGTCACCGCACCAGGAAGTAAAACACTTCCGCCCATGCGCCGAATCCATTCGGCGGCGGTGCGGCGGCGGTGCGGGACGACATGTCTGCTGGTAAGTGTACTAACCAGCAGACATGTGGGGCGGACGGATTCCCACCCGATAGATTTCAAAGCATGCTTTGAAATCTGTCGGGTGGCCAAATCCGTCGGCTCGGCCGTACACACGATCGAATCTGTCTGCTGAAACGGTCCAGCAGACCGTTTCCAGCGGACAGATTTGATCGTGTGTACGAGGCCTCAAACGTATTTGTGATAAGATGTGCTTTTTTGTACAACTAAGATCCTGTATTTCTTCTGGATTTTGTATATCCAACCCTTGATTTTACCTTATTCCCTTTTGCTTAATACATTTTGGTTTGGGATTTTTTTTTATTAGAGGTTAACTGTTAATGCTGCACTTTAGGTGTTATGTGTTGGGGGAGAGGATTAGAGTTAAAGTTGTAATTTAGTGGTCAGTTAAGCGCTCAAGTAGAAAAAGTTTTAGGGTTAGGAGGATGATCAATAACACTTTTTACATTTTATACTAACACAAGTTCTCCGTGCTAGCTGCCCCCACACCAAATATTACCAATGTCAGATCAGACTTCTGGAACAAATATATGGACTTGACAGCATATGTGCACATGAAAGGCTAAGCAGATCCTTGGCAGGCAACAAATTGTGATCTAGTCCTGGCATGCATGAAACTAAGTGCCTAGGCTGCAGGACACTGCCTGAGGGAAGATGATGTTGCAAGCTTAGCTGCTACCAATTGGTACCAAAATTTGATCAATGTAAGCTTAAAGGGGGTTGGAATAACTAGAGGACAGATTTGAACAGAGATAGTGTTTACTGAATTTGCACCGTTGTTTGTTAACAGTTCCTTTAATCAAGGAAGTGGTTTCTTCTGGCTAGTAATAAACTATTGCACAAGTTGTCATTGTGCTATTGAAATATTTTTACTATATAGTATACTCAATTATTTTTCACTCTTCCCTGCACTTAATGCTATGTGTGTTTACAAGACCAAGCAATGTATGATTCGCCCTGATCAGAGGTGTGTGAGTCATAATGCCTGTGGCAGATTTACAGCTTACCTGTTGCAAACTGCAATAAAATCAGCAATAAAACATTTCCTTTTTTTTTTTTCCTCTCAAGCATAAAACTATTTCAAAAATAAGTTCGTACCAGAATTCTTATAGAGTGAGACAGAAATATCATATTGGAGACATGCCCTAAATCCCCCACCCTACTGCCTTTCTCCCCCCTCCCCCCCCCATGTGGCTCCCAGGACTCCTGTACACTTTACCATCTCTTGTAATTTTGTTGTTGATTTTCTCCTATCTACTCACTGCCCTTGTATTATGGAGGTTGGGGAGTCATATTTCCCATTTCCTCTCTGTTACTTTTATCTATTTCTGTGATAGTCACAGGGTCTCCCTTGAACCCTCTATGTAATTCCAAGTATTTTTATACGCCTTCCATTTCTGCCATTTAGCCCGGAAATTATTATTCGTTTCTGCATTCCTCTGCTTCAACTCCTCCATCCTATAGGTTTCTTCCAATCCCTGGATCCATTACCATATCTGTGGACATTCGGTATCTTGCCATTTTTTTGGTATCAGTTTTTTTGCTGCATTCAGCATATGTGGGATTAGTGACTGTTTATATTTTTTGATACCTTCCTCGCTACAGTGGAATAGTACCACCCAGGGATCTTTCTTTATTTCCGTACCTGTGATCTCTTTTACTAGGCGTAGTATGGAGTCCCAATATTTTTGAATTATTGGGCAGGACCACCATATGTGTGCCATGGTGCCCCTGCCCAGGCAGCATTCAGCAGGCTGATCTAGTTTATATTTACTAGTTTTCTCTGGTGTAATATACCAGCCGGTGATACACTTGTAGTTCATCTCCGCTGTTTTCGAATCTATTGCGGAGGAGTGGGTCAGGCTCATTATCTTGTTTACCGAGTTTTCTCCCCTACCTATACCAAACGCCCTTTCCCATTTCTCTACTAACGGGACTGCTCCTCGTGCACCAATCTTAATAAGTATTTTATATAATTTAGAAATCGTGCCTTTCGTGTTCTCTGCTGTGCAAACCCTTTCCATAGGTGTCAGTTCTACTCCCGACCGTAATGGTTGAGGGAGTTGTCGAATAAAGTGACTTAGCTTCGCTTATCTCCACCTATCTAAGTTCCATATCTCCTTTCTAGATTTCAACTCCTCATAGGTGACCAGCTCCCCACCCTTTATGATATCGCCTAAACAAACAGTGTCTTTTTTAATCCAGTTCCCTCCTATTTCTTTTTCCCCGGGTGGAAAATACGAGTTTTCCTTTAAATTAATAAGTGGTGAATTATATTTATTATTTGTGAGTACCTGAGTCCTGTCCCATAATTTCAAAGTGCTTCTTGTCAAACCATAAATGTTGTGTTTCAGTGATCGGTGTTGTGCCAGTATCCATAACATTTTTCCTAATTGTGTCATCTCTTGAGCTTTTTCAATTTGTACCCATCTTTTCTCATGATTATCTCTGACCCATTCCACCTCCCTAGAGAGTACTGCCAATAAAACATTTCCTAACATTTTAAAAGACTATAAGTGATGGTTCACATTGACCGGTGTCCTAGAACAAACAGATGATTTCGATTTTTGATAAATACTGGTGAGGTAAACCACTATCCGATTTATTGGTTTGTAATAGTACATGGGCTTTCAAACATATGGAAGATGAGTGCCCTATTCGTTTTCCCAGTCTGGTGTGAATACCTTAGTAAAGAGGGTAAGCATCTTTCCTTGGTATGTGGATGAGGAATAGATAAAGCTTGTGGTCTTATGCCACGTACACACGATCGGATTTTCTGTAGGAAAACGTTGGATGTTTTTTCCGACGGAATTCCGCTCAAGCTTGGATGGCATACACACAAATTTCTCTGAACTTTCGTCCGTCAAGAACGCGGTGACATACAACACTACGAAGAGCCGAGAAAATGAAGTTCAATGCTTCCAAGCATGCGTCAAATTGTTTCTGAGCATGCGTCGGAATTTTGCGCATCGGAATTGCTACAGGCGATCAAAATTTTTTCCGTCTGAAAATTTGAGAACCAGCTCTCAATCTTTTGTTGGCGGAAATTCCGACAGTAAAAGTCCGATGGAGCATACACACGGTCGGAATTTCCGTTCAAATGCTCACATCTGACTTTTGCTGTCGGAATTTCCAATAGTGTGTACGGGGCATTAGAGTGGTTATGGTGTCTTGAAGGAAGTTGGATCCTAGAGGTGGAGCAGCTCCATTTTTATTTATGAATATAAACTTTAGGTGGACTAAACCTTTTAACCAAAATCAGAGCAAATTGTTAATTATGCTTGAAAAAAATTTAGTTCTATCAGTGGTGGAAAATGTTGAGAAATTCTCCACCATTGATAGAAATGAAGAAGACACTCCAAATGAGTGATAAAATATTTTCAAGAGTAACAAACAACCCCAACTGATTTGGGATTATTGCCACACAATATCACTGAAGAGTTTTATGATGAATTGGTTCTCAGTTAATGAATAGTTAGCAAACTAAAAGATTCGTTAGCTGTAATTGTAATGTGATGGAAATGCTGATATCAAAATAATACTTTGGAAAGCTTCTGGTTTGTAGCAGAAAATGTGTTTTTGGAAATGCTGAAACAAAATAAGTCTCAGTAGGCTTCTGACCTTATCCAGAACTTTCAGCGTTAGATCCAGTGAGGAAGGGTTAAATTGTCAGACATGGTTTTACTTTTCTGTGTCTCCTTCTTGGTACTCATCTTTGCATTTGAGGTTTTCAGAAGAGGCTTTATAATTTCAAGCAATGCTCTAAGTCTGGAACATTACTTTTAAATACAAGACTGTCTGTGGCCAACCTTGCATTGTACATGTAGGCAGATTATAAATGTGTGTAGTTATTGTTTCATAAGCTGGTCCAAGGGCATGTTCGGCTCAGTTACTGGGCTTTTGTTTTTTTGCACAGGCACACCTGGCCCACCCTGTGCTCACACCTATGGGTGGACCTCAGAATGCAAATTTGTCACTGACGAAGGAGTTGGTATACTAAAACTACAGAATGCAACATCTGGTGCAGCTCTGCTTAGAAATATCAATTTTCTTTTTAATTCAAAGTCTAATTAACCACTTCAGCCCTGGAAGAATTTACCCCCTTCCTTACCAGAACACTTTTTGCGATTTGGCACTGCGTCGCTTTAACTGACAATTTCGCGGTCGTGCGACGCGGCACCCAAACAAAATTGACGTCCCTTTTTCCCCCACAAATAGAGCTTTGTTTTTGGTGGTATTTGATCACTTCTGCGTTTTTTTTTTTTTGCGCTAAACAAAAATTGAGCAACGATTTTTAATAAAATGCAATATGTTTTACTTTTTGCTATATTAAATATCTCCAAAAATATATATATAAAAAAAATGTTTTCCTCAGTTTCGGCCGTTACATATTCTTCTACATATTTTTGGTAAAGAAATCGCAATAAGCATATACTGTACTGATTGGTTTGCACAAAAGTTATAGCGTCTACAAAATAGGGGGTAGTTATATATATATATATTTTTTACTAGTAATGGCGGCGATCTGCGAGTTTTATTGTGACCGTGACATTTCAGACACTTTTGACACATTTTTGGGACCATTTACATTTATACAGCAATTAGTGCTATAAAACTGCACCGATTACTGTATAAATGTGACTGGCAGGGAAGGGGTTAACACCGGGATGCGCTGAAGGGGTTAAATGTATTACTTAATGTGTGATTCTAACTGTAGGGGAAGGGCACTTACAAGGGGAGATCCACAGTCCTGTCGTGATTGCCTCGGAATCGCGGGTGCCCAGCGGATATCGCAGCCGCTGGGCGCGCGCCCCCCAGATGGTCGGAAGGCCCAGGACGTCATATGACGTCCACCCAGGATGGGAGATCCCATCTGTGGATGTCATATGACAATGGACAGTAGGGAAGTGGTTAAAGAAGTTAAAGTGAATGTAAACCCTCACATATAAGAAGTGAACAACCTTAAATGATACACAGGGATGAAACAAATCTCCCAACATAAGTTTTACATGTATATCTACGGTATTCATCATTATATATTCTTTCTGAGTGTAGTAGTGCGTCTGTCACCCTGCCCAGCCAGGCACACACTTTTCAATTATCCAGTGACGTGAAAGCAGTCCTTGCACTTGTTTTTTTTGCATTTTATTGAGGGGAATTGAACTTTGATAGGGATACGGAAATTATGAGATGCCCAGATAATTGACAGTCAATATTGGGACCAACTATACACACCACGGTATAGACAATCTTTTTTTTTCCTCCTGTTTATTACTCCCCACTCCTCCAGCACATCACTTACTTGCACTTCCCAGACCAGCTTGCATTGATTTGATAGGCCTGACACTGGCTCAGCCAGGCCTAAAGCAGATGCCCTTTGCAGACAGGGACCACAGGCCCCTACGGTTTAGCAAAAATATAGAAAGTTCCAGTGTTAACTGTCCCTGTGGCTACTGCTCCAAGCACCACCTCTTCAGGCACTGCCAACCCTCCTGGCTGCAGCCGCCCCTCTTCACTGCCTGTGCCACCACAATCCTCCAGACTGGCTCTGCACCCAGACTGCTGCATTTCAGTCCTCTCAGGCATTTCTGACTGTGAGAACACTCACCGGCCCTCTTGGCTGCAGCTGTGGAACTCCTCTCTTGCTCCTCCTGGTCATGTCACATCTGTGGGTTGTAAAAGGGCCCCGTCCACACCCGAGCCCAGGCCAAGTTCACTCTTCCCTTATGTTGCTTGTTTTCGCAGGGGAGTCACCAGGCTCAGACTCCACCCCGGCTTTTGGAGCTGATTCCAGGCCCGCTTCAACCTTCTGGGAATTCTGTGGCTGTGCGTGACATAGTCCTGAGTGCAGGTCCATGTTGTAGTACTGTGGCTCCTGCTGGCTGGATGCAAGCCCGGGGAGTGGTTCGCCACAATGACCACACTGGATCCAGGCACTAACAGTCACTCCATCCCATATATCATCCTGAGGGTGAATCCCCCACGATGCTTCAACCAGACACCGGTGTCCACCAGTGTCCGCTCCTGCAAATTAGGCAACCAGGTCAGTGCTGGGAATACACGACCACTCTTCCTCGGCTTGTGATGTCTGCTAGCAGGGAACACTGGGTCTCCTCTAGGGTGTGACCCCCTCTCTTCCAGACAGGCTGGTGTCTGTGAAACTGATAGGCAGGCCCCTCCCCTGGTATGCTGTTGTAACCCCTTTTTAGATGAACTACAATTTGCTTGCATGCTGAAACTAGCAGTACTTGTCCAGGCATGTCACATAGGACTGAGTGTGCCCGAGCATCTGAGAACAGACGGCCACTGACTTTCTGCTGTTTGCCGGTTCGTAGCCCATGCCTCACTGAAGGGAACACTTCTAGCACAGTCCCGCCCACAGGCACCTGCAGGCTGACCCTGATCACCCCGGGCAACAGTAGACACTTCCAGGCACACTTTAATGTTTGAAGCAGGAGTCTGAAGTAAGCCAGGTCTTAAAGCAGATGCCATTTGCAGCAGGGACCGCGGGCCCCTATGGTGTGGCAAAAATATAGAAAGTTCCATTGCTAGCTGTTCTTGTGACTACTGCTCCCAGCACCACCTCTTCAAGCAGTGCCAGCACTCATGGCTGCAGCTGCACCTCTTCACTGTCTGTGCCACCCAATCCTTCAGACTGGCCCATCCCAGACCGCTGCATCTCAGTGCTCTCAGGTGTGCCTCCCAGTTCTCATGACTGTGTGAACACTTAACAACACTCTTGGCTGCAGCTGTGAAACTCCTGAAACATGCCCAGCAGTGTTCTCCCACTGTCTTCTCTTGGTCCTCCTGTGCTTCCTGGTCAGGACACCTCTGTGGGTTGTAAGAGGGTCCTGCCTGCACCCAAGCTCAGATCCAAGGTCACCCCCCAGACTGGGGAGCTCGCTCAAAGGCCAGACAGCCTAACACTCCATCTCTATCTTCCATCCGACCAACTTTTCCCCAGCTGGGCCTACCCTGGGTATTTAAGGAGGCCTGCCCCCTGCCAATCCAGGTTGAGGATTGGTCATGGCTCCTCAGGCAGCTCCACCTCTCCTCTCCACCTTTCTTTCCAGAAAACACCAGAACATTCTGGAAAGAAGTGACAGGTCCTGGTGATGCTACCTGTGAGTCACCCAGCACTACGCTGAGCCACTCCCAAACCAGGTCAAAACACCCCCAAGGCTTGGCCCCCCAGCCAAGCCTGGAACTTTACCTACTCTTACAAACTGTATTATGACTCCTAGCACAATAGAGGGTGCTACATTTAGAAAGTTCAAATCGTGTTAGGAGATTTTATCTTCCCATTTAGCTCTGCAGTAAAGTCTGGGCATACAGCCAAGACAGCTGATTGGTGCAAAGGCACACACCCCCTCTCCTCATAGGTAGAGACTCTCAGAGCTGATCATTAAATAGTTCAGGACTTCTATTCCTAATGCTAATCTATTTATAGCATCCTCCCCAACACAAAACTCAGGCTGATTTTATCATATGTGACGGAGAACTTGTCAGGAGTTATCAGGCTGATAACAGAAGAACGGAGCAGGAAAAAGCTACAGGAAATAGTGCTTTGAAGAGAGACAACAACACACTACAGATTTATGTGCCCAAATTACATTTCATGCGTTTACATAAACATTAAAGTTAAAATCTGATTGACTACCATGTACAGCTGCACCATATTTTACACTCTCCATTTTTAGTGTATCAACCCTATAGTTTTAAAATGAAAAAAATAGTAATGGCTTTCCAATTAGAAAAGACACATGTTTTAAAAAAAAAAAAAAAAAAACGAGAATCAATTTGTTAACTTCTAAACTTTCAAAACATATGTGTAAAATAAAACTGATCAAAACCATTATAGTGTCCCTTTAGGACATTATTTGCCTTCTACCCTATGTCCCATTTCATCCTACAAATAACAGGTAGGAATAAGAGCTCTAACATTTTCTCTTGTTCTCTACCCACCTCGACACATACTTTGACAAGAATTCGGGATAATCATTCAACAACCTCCTTCTGCCCATGTTTATAAAAGAAAAGATTTACATAGTAAAATTTTAATTTATAAAGTAGAGAAATATACAACATAGAGATCCTTTGGACATGGTGGCTGAACAAAGGATCTGACCTCTTAATCAAAACCAATGGCTTTTAAAGGAGTTGTAAATAAAAATGTTTTTTTTGCTGAAATGACTGTTTACAGAGTATAGAGACATAATAGTTAACTGATTCCTTTAAAAAAATATTAATAATAGATAAAAATCAATCATATAATGTACCTGCAGTTTCTAGTTTCGTTTTTGCATGCTGTTTCCTGTCTCTCTGATGTACAGAGCCACAGAGCCAATACAGGGTAGTGATGGTTTGGAAAACTGATTGGTGCTAAGGGATTTTAGACACACAGTAATCACACCTCCTTGATTAGTGACCACAGAGAGAAAGCTCCCAGGACTGTGGTCATCAGGAAACAGACAACCAGGAAGTGTGGAGATCGGAGAAGAATTACAGCAACTTGAGAGCAAAAACGAACAATGAGGACATGAAAAAAGCACTGCATTAAGGTAAAGGAAGCTATTGAGATAAAAAATTAATCCATTACTGGGGTGCCCAGCGGCCTTTGTTAGCTCCTCCTCTTTGTTGGGTGCCCCCACGGAGAGCCACTTTCCATGGGGGCACCTGTGCGTGCACGCTCACGAGTCCGTTGACACAGACAGCAGGACTTGGCCACTCCCTCCAACTCTCATGCTTTGATTAAAGCTGTGGAAGCCAATGGCTCCTGCTGCTATCAACCTATCCAATGAGGACAAGAGACAGGGGCTGGAGCTGCTGGGCTTGTGCTCATCGCTGGAACGATCAGGTTCAGGTAAGAAAAAGGGGGGCAGCTGAAGTACAGACGGTTTTTCCCCTTAACCACCTTCCTGCCCAGACCAATTTTCAGATTTCAGCGCTGTCTCAATTTAAATGACAATTGCGCAGTCATGCTACACTGTACCAAAACTATTTTTGGCTTTTACTTTTTATGCCTTCCATGCAATTGTGCATGTATATATCATTATGTACCAGTGCAAGACAAATTTATTTTACTTATGTAAATTTTTTAGATGTCAGCTCTCTAATAGCTTTACTTATTTCAAACTATTTTAAGGATGCTCATGGAATGTCTACATTTTGTTTGTTCAATAAATATCTTATTTATTCATCATTTAGGTATTATTTCTTGTGACACGCCTCATGGAGAGTCCCAATGACCTATTTTTTCTGTAAATAATAAAATGAACCCTCCTAAATACGCTAATAGAACTATGGCAAAACAAACATAATCATTTCAATTAAATATTATTTTAAAGGAAAGTTATTACAAAGCACAGTTGTTTTCAAAGCATAATTTATTCTTCAAATGCACATTCCATTTTAAAATTACATACACATCCTTCAAACAGACATGTTCAATTCACACAAATATAATATAGCCATAATCAATATAACAAAGTTATAATATATAATTTGCATCCTCAAATAGGTAACTATTGTCTTATGTACAAACGTATCTTTTCAGCTTTAACCTCAACAAGAGGCACATGTGCTAAAGATCTCAGTACTAGGACTTGAATGCATTGCAGTATTATGAAGAGGCAAGTCATTTTTGGAAATTCAGAATGGTAACTTCATCCGCATCATTTTGAATACGAGCAACCGCTCTTTTTGCATAGAAGAGGCTAAAACAAATTGACAAAAAAATAGTGTTTGTGTTAGAAAATCAGACGATCTAAAAATACAAATAAAAGATTGTGCAAAAGATAAAGAATATATGGCTACCTGCAAAAATTGGTTTATTTATAACACAGCAGCAACAAATAACCCCCACTGGGGGTTATTTAACCACTTGCTTACTGGGCACATAAACCCCCTTCGTGCCCAGGCGAAATTTCAGCTTCCGGCACTGCGTCGCTTTAACTGACAATTGCGCGGTCGTGCGACGTGGCACCCAAACAAAATTAGCGTCCTTTTTTTCCCCACAAATAGAGCTTTCTTTTGGTGGTATTTGATCGCCCGTGCGGTTTTTATTTTTTGTGTTATAATGAAAAAAAGAGCGACAGTTTAAAAATATATATATATATTTTTTACTTGTTGCTATAATAAATATCCCATTTTTTTTTTTTTTTTTATATTTTTTTTTCTCAGTTAAGGTCGATACGTATTCTTCTACGTATTTTTGTAAAAAAATAAAAAAAAATCACAATAAGTGACTGCTTTGCGCAAAAGTTATAGCATCTACAAAATAGGGGACATAATTATGATTTTTTTTTTATATATTTTTTTTACTAGTAATGGCGGCGATCTGCGATTTTTATTGGGACTGCGATATTGCGACGGACACATCAGACACTTTTGACACATTTTTGGCGCCATTCACATTTATACAGCGACCAGTGCTATAAAAATGCACTAATTACTGTATAAATGTGACTGGCATTGAATGGGGTTAACACTAGGGGGTGAGGAAGGGGTTAAATGTATTGCCTGGGTGTGTTCTAACTGTGTGGGGGGAGGGGGGTGACTGGGGGAGGTGATCGATGCTGTCTCCCTATGTACAAAGGGAAACAGCATCTGTCTCCTCTCACTGACAGGACGTGGAGCTCTGTGTTTACACTCAGAGCTCCACGTCCCTGCTCTCTCACCGACGATCGCGTGTACCTGACGGACATCGCGGCCGCCGGGTACACGCATCGGATCCTCGGTGATGCGTCGGGACTGTTTTTCCCGGCCGCGCGCCAACCTGTGGCGCGCGCGGGGAATTACAAGTAAATCACGTCCAAAGACGTGACCCCGGCGCGAAAATACAGTGCTTCTGAGCCTTTCCAAGGGTTTCCGCGTGCAGCCGAGCAATCTCTGAGTCTCTTTGGCACCCCCATTCCTCTGACCATGCCATAGAAGTCAATGTGGAACGAATTATCTTTGTTTCCATTGACTTTGATGGGGAAACTGGCTTTGATAGGCGAGTGCTTTGGATTGCAAGTATTCTCCTGGAACGGATTATGCTCGTAATCCAAGCTTCCACTGTATTACATTTATTGAATGTTAGATCTGATTTCCTCCAGGTTACATATTGCATTAAAATTTACAGAAAATTGGATGGCTGCAGATTGAAAAGGAAAGGTGTTTTTTTAATAACATTCAGTTACTATATGGCATGTGTGGCAATTTTATATACTATTTATTTTTTGCTGTTTTTCCCCATGAAAGTAAAGTTATGCTTTAACTCAGTGGTCATCAACCCTGTCCTCAGGGCCCACTAACAGGCCAGGTTTGCAAGATAACTGCTCAGTGATTGCAGTATTCTAGTCTGCATCTCCCCAAGGTAATACATAAAACCTGGCCTGTTAGTGGGCCCCGAGGACAGGGTTGATGACCACTGGTATAACTGCTTGAAACCAACATTATAGATGAAAGTAGTAAAACTCTTTAATTGATTTAATTGATTTCATGAATGAAAACAGTATGCCAAAGTAGGAGAAATTTAGGACCTTGCATAATACATGCTGTATCAGGCCTAAAATAGCCAATGTGTTACAAAATCTTACCATCAAGCAGGTGCTGAGCAAGCCCAAAAGCAGAAGTATGCTCGCTTCCACAACAATTGCAATTCCCCAGCCAGGTACGTCTGCAGAAAAACAAAAAAGAATAAACATCACTCAAAGTCAATGATTTATAGTAGTACTCCCACGATCATTAAATGTAAACCCTAGAATGTAAAGATAATTACTAGATAATTCCCACCTTAACACGTTTTATTTATACTAAAATAATCATTGATCTATAGCTGGGGCAGTGACAGATGAATTCTAGACAAATGCAATTCGTTTAGTTCTGAATTCGTTTTTCAACTAATTTCGACAAATTTGTTAATTCGGAAACATCCGAATTAACAAAAACCCGTTTGATGAATTTTTACAAATATTTGTAAATTGGAAAATTCGTAAATTAGAAAATTCATAGATTTAGAAATACATGAATTCGGAAATCCAAAAATGTGAAATTCGAAAATCCAAAAACCCAAAAATTTGAAAGTAATAGCTAACTATTGAATTATAGGTATTAAAATTTCCTTTCAAAGTTCATTATGTTCACTAACAGCCAAATTTTAGAGATTACGTACTTTCAAATTTTATGATTTTTTAATTTACGAATTGCGACAAGAAAAAATCTAAAACGAATGAAACTAAAACAAACACATTTTTCAGCAGTGCACAGCAGTCTAAGGAATTCTAACTGGTTATTAGAGTAAATCAGTCTGTCCCCTGCCAGCATTCTGCTGGGAGTATTAATGCCTTTTGTGGGCATAGGTTATGTGCAGGGGGTGTGCTAGATGTGCCTGGGCACACCCTTTATTGCTCTGTGCAGTGCAGATTTCCCTCCCCACCAGTGTTTCTGGCTTCCCCCCTCTCCTCTCCCCCTGACTGTTTTAGGGGATGTTTGAGGATAGAGAGTGGGAGAAGGTGCCAATCAATATGTTATTTCCTGGCCCCTTCCTTTTATAAAGAAACACAGTGAACACACTCAGCCACTATTTTCAATAATAACTGAAGCACAGTAAGCTGTGTTTACTATGCTTCAGTTTGTGAATGAATAGGAAGCTGCTCAGACCATTCATTCACTGTACTGTGCAGCTGAGGCTGCAGAAAAAGGCATGTGTGTAAGCAGTGGTCTCTCTGCAGTGGTCAGAGCTAAAGTTGTGCAATTAACAGGAGTTATGTTTCATCCTTCCTGCTAGTATATTTTTTTTTCAAGGAAATAATTTGATCTTTTCTGAAAAAAAAAAAAAAAAGCTACATGTATTAACCATAGACTGTCCCCCATGGAATTTTACACAATTATTTGCATAGAGAAATTCATATGACGTTTTTATGTACTGTTGAATGATGTACTTACAATCAATGTCACAGGTACAATTTTGGGCCTCTGCAATGAGATAAAAATAGAAATAAGTAGGTTAAAAACTCATCAATAGTAAGCAAAATGAGCAGACTAGTGTTGTTAATGAGTCTATTGTCAGAATGTTCTGAATGTAAATGATAACTTCTCTTCTGTAATTATGCCATAGACCTAGGTGTGGCTAGTAGACGTTTCTGTCTGCAATAATGCTGAGGAATGGTGCCAATTCATTGAGGTCAGGAATCCCAAATAAAACATGGAGATGAAAGACACAGTATACAGTATGTTTAAAAGAGAAGTAAAAAAAGCTTTGTAAAAAAAAAAATTAAATCTTACTCACCTTGATAGCTGCAGCACCAATCACAGCTGCAGCTTTCCCCCACCTCCTCTAAGACCGAGAATTGAACAATCAAACACTGATGAATGCTCAGCTCTCGGTCCTCAGCTTGTAGAGAGTGGTGACTGTCAGTCATCGACTCTCTGCTCTGCCCCTCCAGTACTTACTGGAGCGCCGAGCTGTGGAGGGAGCGGGAGCAGCTGGCCCAGGCCCTCAAATATGTCTATGAAAGAGGTGGAAACAATGACAAGATATTATTACAGCGTGAAACCCGCTGGATTCACAACTTATCTGCTTTGAAATACCCTGGTTTAAACTATGTTATTAGTTACAAATCCTTTTTGTAGGTAATGACTGCATCCTATTTTCCATCTTTAATCCCCCTATCTGTCAATTGCATACAAATAGTGTAAAATGTATTCAATGACCTGCCTCAATTCTGCTACTTTTCTAATAATGCCTGCATTTTACATTTTTAGCATGACTATGATCGCTCTTAATTAATGCTATATTGAGATAATGAATGGGCTGCCACTTTAAGATAATTTTTATAAATGTATAATTTTATGTATGATTCTACTAAACTAAACGCTAGGCTTCCCTTTTTCCTTATTAAGAGGCAAAGAGTTTTTCCATTATTTTATATAGAATTTATTTAGACTGACTGAGTTCCGCTTGCCTGATAAGTTTGCCTTTACCCTTGAATTATTGGTAATTACACGGACGCCCTGGGCACCTTTTATTTCTTGGTCTGATCAATTGCGGGATCTATTTGAGCCATAATGGTTTAAGTCCAATGCTTTGTATGATTGAGATCCCAGCTGCCTTGCTGGGTCATAAATACAAACTCTCATGCCTCAGCACGATCTGTTCTGTTGTGGATCTATTGTAGTATGATATAACAGTGAACAGCCAGCTTCCAAAATGGCAAATGTGGTTGACGAGCATTTGGCTCGGTGTCACTTCCACCTTTTGGATTTCACGCAGGCGCACAGGCATTCATGCTGGCATCCGCGTTTCAGAAGTGACGTCAGACGCTTCCACAGCGGTGAGGGGATATACATTCGGCTGTGGCCGCCATTATTCTGTCAAAGGGTCTCATGAGGGAGACTATACATCTCTCCTCTTTCCTTTCATCAAATTTATTGGTAAGTTCTTTCTCCTGAGAATTCGAAGACTGCTGTCTCCTACTCTGCTACACTAATGCCCTACTCTTTTCTAACTCTATAAGTATGCTTTTTTGATCCAGTTTCTGGAGTTCATCAACTTTGGAGGGGATTAGTTGAGGAGTTACTGAGTGGATTACTTTCACTCTGTTAGTCCCATAGACCTTTTCATAGTACCATCTTGGTCTGCACCTTCTATCCTCTCCCCCATCCAGCGCTCTATTCCAGGGGGTTTGTCCAAGCCATTGAGTAATCATTTAAACTGATCTTATTACTTCAACAAGATAAGGTAATTAATTTATTCATCTAAGTCGGGAACACTTTCCGAATACCTACAACAGAGATCTCCAAACTTCAACCCTCCAGCTGTTGCGGAACTACATGTCCCATGAGGCATTGTAAAACTCTGACATTCACAGACATGACTAGGCATGATGGGAATTGTAGTTCCTGAACAACTGGAGGGCCATAGTTTGGAGACCCTTGACCTAGAAAATAATATATAACATTTATATAATTATATTCCTTCCTTAGAAAAATAGGCGCTATACTTTATCCCCTCTCTGTGATTGCTTGATTCTTTGGATAGGGGCTCTCATCTGATTTGGCAACCAGAACATTAATACCCTTTTTTGATCCTTGCTGGTCCTTGTTTTACATTTAATATTTGGTAAGTCCACTCTACATCTTATTGTTCTGTTTAATACTACTGTATCAAACAAAATCAAAATAATTATGTATCTTTGAGAGATTAATGTATTTTTTCAAAACTTTATAACTTTATATAATGATTTCCTTGCTGTTCTCTTGTTATATTTTTTAGCATTCAATCTATACAACACTTTAACGTCTCCTGAAGAAGCTTTTCAAAGCGAAACATGTAGAATGGTAGTGTCTGTATCTGTATATGAATTGATATAATAGTACAACAAGGAATTTTCTTTGAATTTTAATGTTAATAAAATTGATATTTTTTCATATAAAATGTATTATTTGTTTATTCTCGACACCTTAAATGTCCCAGAGTTTTCCCTTCCTTTCATGTACCTTTCATAAAAAATGGGCTGTGGTGTCTATTCTGATCTTGTCACCCTGTCCTATTGTGGTATTGTGGTCACAATCAAGGGAAACATTTTTTACATCTTCCCTGTAAATTAAAGGCCTAGCATATCCATAGTAACTATGTTCACTAGGATACAACAGTACGTTCTGCATGCTAAGATCTAGATCAGGTCATTAATCAAGAAGTACGTTTTAGCTAAGATATTTTTCCTATGAAAAGAGTAAGCTTTTGGAAACGCATCTTTCTCTTTTTTTTTTTAAAGGCTAAATTTTATCTTATTTTTTGACCAAGAGGTTTTTTTTTTTAAGATGTAATGGTCTATATGAAAAGTTATATTTAATGGTCACATGTTTAGCTATGTAAAGTTTTAAAAATGATGCACAATATAAAATATTCAGCCTAGAAATAATAATAATAACCTAATATGCATTTTTGGCTTCTTCTAAAATGTTAAAGTTTCCATTCTAATTTAATGTAATGTGCCTGTATTGCCTTCACAGCACCTCAGTATATCATAGAACAGAATTGAACTTTTTACCTATTTAATGCATGTGGCTCAAATTGAAAAAAAAAAATGTAAATAAATAATAATTTAAAAAATTAGGAAAATAACTGTTTGAAAGCAAGAAAAAAATAAAAATTCAGCCCTTTCTGTCCCAAGCTGTTTGCATTACAAAACCACAACTCACCTGCTCCATGCAAGCTGAGGATAGCAATAACAGAGAGAGCCAGTAGTGTGGCTTTGCTCAGGAACCGTGTATCTGCCATGTTGCTTTACAATCCCTCTGGAGCTTCTCTTTACTTAGATGAAAATTCCCAAGCTTGTGATGTCCCATGTCCTAAAACCTCCACTTTATATAGTGTTCTGGTACTGAACAGTAACTCAACATAATCATCAGTACATTGAAGGCATTCCCAAAGGTATGAGTAGGTGGATGAATACTGAATAATTATAGAGCTCACCCAATTGGCACTTTTTAATTTTTTATTGCATAAAACATGTCATTCTCCTGGAAGCTGTAATGAGATTTAGGTCAACAATTTGATATCTTCTAGCATGTGAGCATTTTCAATACTTTGCTATAATAATCAAACACGTGCATAATGAAGTGATGTAGTGGCACCTGTATATTTATTTTTATGGGAATCCATAATGACATACAATTTAAATTGTTTACATTGGTAACCAAAGACTGCATAAGGAAAAACTGGCTAGTGTAGCATTGTATTGTTTTTTAAAGGAAGATTCACCTACTCTGCATTCACACTACAGCTTTCTAAACCGTAGGCAGATGACAAAATGCGGAACTCGCATTTGAGATGCCTTTCACTTTAAATGACACAAAACGCGGTATGGGTCTGCCGTAATTGTCGCGCGATAAAATGTGCTGCAATCTCGGCAACTTGCATGTCGCCCAAAAATAGTTCAGGAGCTACTTTGGGGCAACATGTCAAATGAATGGCATCTCAAATGCGAGTTCCGCGTTTTGTCATTCACACATCAGCACTGTCAAATGACGGGCAGGTCTGTCTGTGATTCAAAACACTGTCGTTTAAATGCAGCCTTAGAGAGGAAACTTGTAAGGAAACATGGAGAAACATTTGAAACTTTTAGTAACTCATCTTTCAAGGAAAACTAAAAACCAATAGAATTTTTTATTTTTTTGCAAACTAGTAATAGTTAATTGTAGTGCTCTGTGCAGCTGCTTCTCATGTTATAGCTGTTACTTGATAATATGTAGGCCCCTGTCCCTTTCCAACTGCTTCAAACAATATTTTGCTCTCCCATCAAACCCCTCTACTCCTTTCTAGTAGCTCCCCTTTTCTCTTAAAAGTCCCCCACTCATTCGCTTAGCCCCTACTCTTCTACTAGGAGCCCCATCTCTTTTTTATATTATTCATGTGTTTAGAATGGCCCAGTCAAAGTCCAGACCTAAATCCAATTGAGAATTTGTGACAAGACTTGGAAATTGCTGTTCACAAACGCTCTACATCCAATCTGACAGAGCTTGACTATTTTTGAAAAGAAAGAATGAGCAAAAATGTCACATTCTAGATGTGCCAAGCTGGTAGAGACATACCCAAAAAGACTTGCAGCTGTAATTGCAGCAAAAGGTGGTTCTACAAAGTATTGACTCTGAATGCAAATGCACACCACATTTTTCAGATATTTATTTATAACAAAATTGGAAAACCGTTTATCACTTTCCTTCCACTTCACAATTATGTGCCACTTTGTGTTGGTCTATCACATTGTGGCATCCAGCCGAGAGCTGGATGTAAAAACAAAAAAATTGCTTGCTAAAAAAATTCACAAAAAAAGGGGAGACCGGGTTTCCCCCACAAAATCCATACCAGACCATTATCTAAGCATGCAGCCTGGCCGGTTAAGGGCTTCTTCCTGACAACCCTGGCCAGTGGTTGTCGGGGGCTGTGAGCAGACATCTTATCGTAAATCTGCAAGTTCCCTTTAACAAGGGGACCCCAGATCCCGGCCCCCCACCCTTTGTGAATGGGTACCGGGTATATTATACCCCTACCCATTCACCCCAAAAGGCAGTGAAATGTAAAGCAGTGAAATGTAAAAAAAAGTCCTTTAATAAAAATTAGCTCAGAGTTGTCTTCTCGCTGAGCCATCTTCTCCTGGTGCTGTCTTCTTCCAGTGCCGTTTTCCACTGGTGCCATCTTCTCCCACAGAGCTGTCTTCTTTCTCACCGGTGTGCCCTGCTAAAAACAAAAATGTCCCATCTTGTCCTGAAGCTGTCTTCCTCTGTTGTGATGTCCTCTGCTCTGCGGGAGAAGCCAGCTCTGGGAGAAGACTGCACAAGAAGAAGATGACTCTGGGAAAAGACGGCTCGGGGAGAAGACAGCTTAGGGAGAAGACAGCTTTAAGCTATTTTTTTAATAATGGACTTTTTTGCATTTTACTACTTTTTGGGGTGAATGGGTAGTGGTATAATGTACCTGATACCCATTCACATAGGGTGGGGGCTGAGATCTGGGGGTCCACGTGTTAAAGGGGGCTTCCAGATTCTGATAAGCTCCCTGCCTACAGATTCCGACAAACACCGGCCAAGGTTGTCGGGAAGAGGCCCTTGTCCCCATTAGCATGGGGGCATGGTGCTTTGGGGTGGGAGAGGGCAGAACTTCCCTGCCCCAAATCACCCACTCCCCCTATGTTGAAGGCATGCAGTCTGGTATCGTTCAGGAGGTAGGGGGGGCGCTCGCTCATCTCCTCCCTTTCCTGACCTGGCCCCCCCACTCCATTTAAAATAAATTGGTGTGGGGGTGTCACCTCCAAATCCATACCAGTCTCTTCGTGTGTGGTCTTTGGGGGGGGCACGCTTTTTTTGTGAATTTTTTTAGCCGG
Organism: Rana kukunoris; assembly: GCA_029574335.1. Classification (NCBI taxonomy): domain Eukaryota; kingdom Metazoa; phylum Chordata; class Amphibia; order Anura; family Ranidae; genus Rana; species Rana kukunoris. Next base: position 55,745,878 of record CM056057.1, read on the forward strand.
CAATTTTTTTTTTACATTTAGCTGTCAGCGTGGAAGAGTGCTGACAGCTGACTCATCGGTTGCTAAGGACACGGCGGCCAGGTTCCTGACCCACTTCTTACCAACCTGCTATATACAGTGTAAAAAAAAAAATGCAGCAAAATCACAGTAAAAACACAGTTACAAACACACAGAAAGCACAGCAAAAAGCACTGCAGAAATGCTCAAAAGGAACATGCATAGATGTGAATTCGAGCCTGAGAGAAGTATGGTCAAAAAGCTTTGGCCCTACTTCTTTTTTAAGAGATAACAGCCCTTTTACAAATCAATGGTTCTACAACCTATACGAATATTTTTAAGTAAGCACCTATGTTGGGAAAAAACTGTCTAGTTTTTGCAGGGGCCCTTAGAGCCACACAGTGTGTCACTAACTTTTTTTTTTTTATATAAAGAGCTATATATTATCAATGATGACAAATGTTTGTGTGGAGTATCAGGCAGATCCTGGTGATAGAAATATGGTATTTATTGGGGTTTTTATATAGTTGTAATTTTTACTGGGTCAAATAAAAAATGTAGATCTGAGCTAAGATCCAAGAATTTTCATACCACTTAAGGAATGTGACAGTAAAATGAATCACAGATCATTGGTGAAATTACACCTTGTTCCAGGCCTGTAGTCGAGATCTCTTACCACACCAAAATACAGATTTTGCTATTATTTTTCAAAAGTGTAAATTTATTTTGCTCACTGAATGGTGAATTACACTTGGCTTAAAAAAATCTACTCTTCGATTTTTCTTTATTTAGAGGGTGTGCTTTTTTTGGGGAAATGTATTTGTATTTTGGTAGTTTTGTTTTTTGTAGTGTTTATTGTATTTTTTTTTTGTGTGTGTGCTTGTCATTATTATTTGTGCAATGTCAATTTAATATTTTTTTTATTTTAAAATTTCCACTTTTTTGTGAAAAAATTATCAAAATGTTAAGTATGATTAAGGGTTGTTTTTTTGGCACAAGAACAAGTCAAGCATAGGAGACAGTCTATTGTACCCTTAAAGAGAAACTCCACCCTTACTATCAAAAATAATGGAAAATTAAATATGAAATACCACAACTTTAGTTTCCTGAGGAGCTCCATGTCAGCCCACTGCTGGGTATGCTCTACCCATACCCCCACCTGTAGGATCTAAATCATAAATTTTACTCCCGCCCTCAGGTCGGCATTTCATTTTTCCACACCTTGGTGGGAGTCTGTGCTGACATGGGGCTTGTCAGGAAAGGAAAATTGCGGTAAGTATTTGATATTCAATTTTGCTGACAGCTCCATGTCAGCCTACTACTGTGAAATAACTAGCTACCCAGGGTGGGATAATGCTGAATCAAAATAAGGTTCATTATGGCCTCCGGCTAACAAGATAACCATTTTACCGAAATTAACAATTGGATCTATGCAATGAAGAGAAATAAAGGTTTGTGTAGATGACCACATTTCCGCCTTGCATATTGACTTCATTGAGTCTCAACAGGCAGTTGCCTAGGGGTTGCAATGCCTTTTGTGGAGCATGTTGTATTTCTTCCAAAAGGCCCAAACCCCTATGCTTATATGAGAGGGAGATCACTTTCAGAATCCAAGAAGTAATCACTCTGCTCCAGGCCCCCTTGTGTGAATTTCTGATGCCCTGAAAGTTAGGGTAGCCTAGATATACAACTTTAGTGTCTCCCTGACATCCAAAGGACTTTTTGTCCATCTTCCAGATGAAAAGTAGGCACACGATTTTTTTTTACTTAGATGGAATCTTGAGGCCACTTTTGGAATAGAATCCAGCATTGGGAGCAGAATACCTCTGTGCACCAGGAAGGACTTATAGGGTTCTTTATACACTAGTGCCGCCCACTCAGAAACCCTCCTAGCTGAGGCTATGGCTACCAGGAAAGCAGTCTTGAACAACAATTTTCATAGTGACAACACCATCGTGGATTTTGGAGCAGATTAATCCAGTTGTTGTATTAATGTGAGGTCCAATGTAGAAATGTGGGGGCCCTGGGAGGCCTTAGCTTTACTACGGCCTTAAGAATTAAAGAGATCCACTGAGTCCCACTAAGGGCCGACGTGGAAGAGATGTGTCCATTAAGTGTGCCTGTGTTCAGGCCCATGTCGAGACCTCTTTGAAGAAAACTGAGGACCTGACAAACTATTTTTTCCCTAGAGAAAACTTCTGATGTAGCATATGCTTAGAATTTTGCTAGACTTTGATCATGCTGCTCTTCAATGCTCTCATGAGGGCATCTACTATTCTTGATGGATGAGCAACCTTAATACGCAAAGTTTTGCCCTTTCAGGCCGCTGACTTGAGTTTCTCTGGAGCTGGATGGAGACCTTTCGCCACTTGACTTCTCTGGAGCTGGATGAAGACCCTTTGCCACTGGATGGAGACCTTTTGCCACTTTTGCCTCTTACCACTGAGAAGATTTGTACTAGGTATCTGTGAGATATAAATAGTTTGATGCATATCCACTGTTGAAGAAAAACCCCTGGAAAGGGTATCTTCTCCACTGATAGACCATTGTCCCGATAGTCACCAGGCATGAAATCGCTAAAAAGGTGAAGAGAGGAACACCAGGATAATTCATACCTTACCACCGGTATGTTCTCTAGCAGCAGAGAAAAGGCATGTTCTTTATTCGCCAACCACCATCTCAGACATCCATCTTGAGGAAGGAAACCAGACTGTCCACAATCACAGAACCATGTCAATTTAAGCTTCATCTTCTATGAACAAATGCAGTGATGAGTTCTTCCTTGAAGGCCACATCATTTTCTAATGGTAAAAAGTCATGTATCTGGTTAAACCCATAAGGGACACATTGACCAAAAGGGGTGACTCCAAATTCTGGACACGTCTCTTTTCACAAAGGCATAATTTTGACATCTGCTGTTAAAACATACTTTTTGCTCCATTCCAGTAGAATGAGCCTTAATTCTGTCACCATGGGGAAATTGCAGAGTGGTCATCGGAGGTACTTGAGAAATACTTCCACTGCTTTTCCTTCTATCAGGAGGCATCTCCCTGGATTAACTGGATAAAGGTCATCTTCACCTGCATCTTATTCTTTGGAAGAGTCTAAAGAAGGATGGTTGGCCTGAGAAATCTCTTGAGATCAGTTACTGATTTTGGAAGGAGAACTGGACCTTGCCAGAACAGATGACTCTTGTACAAGGGGAGTTCGAACAACTCCTTTAGAGTGTTTTTACCACATGCTTAATGAGTTGTAACAACCTTTTGGTCTTCATCATCCCCATCACTGACAGCTTGAACAAGGCAGGATTCATCCAGTCATGTTCATCCGCATCTCTCTCTCTGGAAGAGTCTGAAGAGGGGTGCTTGCCTAGAAAGCAGATGGGCACCGTTTCCTACCTTCTTTGGTAGCACTGGTCTTTATTTGGGGTTGGCATTTGTTTTTTTGCAGAAGCAAAAGGCAAGCAAAAAACATTGTGCTTGTTCAATGACTATTAAGAAGCAGTGCAGTGCCTCATCCATAAGGAAGCTCAGTGTCTCAAGTATTAAGGCAAGTGTCCACTCCAGCCATGATATTGCATTTCTTCCCCATCAAGAGTCATATACACATAATATGCCACCCCAGAGACCAGCAGAGGGGCTCCCTGATAAACGATGCATTTAGCATGTGAACACAGGGACCACATCCCAGGGGAGCAGAATGGACAGCCTGAACTTTATACGAGCTACTGTAGGTAGGAGACATGTGCCAATTTCCTGAATCCTATCACTTCACAGGGTGAGAGGAAACGACTCCTTTAGAGTGTATTGACCACATGCTTAATGAATGTGACAACCTGTTAGGTGTCGTTGTCATCTTTATACTTGGTTGCTTGAACAAGGCAGCATTCTTTCAATCATGTTTATCCGTATCTTCTCTTTTGAAGAGTCTGAAAAAGACTGTTTGCCTGGGAAGGCTTGGAGACTGCTCATTGCAAGAATAGGTAGCCCTTTCACAGGGTGAGTGGAAACACTCCTTCAGAGTGTATGGACCACAAGCTTAATGAATGTGACAACCTGTACGTCTCCAGACTAAGGATTTATATATACAGTGCAGAAAAGAAGTATTTGAACACCCTGCTATTTTGCAAGTTCTCCCACTTGGAAATTATGGAGGGGTCTGAAATTGTCATCGTAGGTGCATGTCCACTGTGAGAGACATAATAAAATAAAAAAATTCCAGAAATCACAATTTATGAATTTTTAACTATTTATTTGTATGATACAGCTGCAAAGAAGTATTTGAACACCTGTCTATCAGCTAGAATTCTGACCCTCAAAGACCTGTTAGTCTGCCTTTAAAATGTCCACCTCCACTCCATTTATTATCCTAAATTAGATGCACCTGTTTGAGGTCATTAGCTGCATAAAGACACCTGTCCACCCCATACAATCAGTAAGAATCCAACTACTAACATGGCCAAGACCAAAGAGCTGTCCAAAGACACTAGAGACAAAATTGTACACCTCCACAAGGCTGGAAAAGGCTACGGGGAAATTGCCAAGCAGCTTGGTGAAAAAAGGTCCACTGTTGGAGCAATCATTAGAAAATGGAAGAAGCTAAACATGACTGTCAATCTCCCTCGGACTGGGGCTCCATGCAAAATCTCACCTCGTGGGGTCTCAATGATCATAAGAAAGGTGAGAAATCAGCCCAGGACTACACGGGAGGAGCTGGTCAATGACCTGAAAAGAGCTGGGACCACCGTTTCCAAGGTTACTGTGGGTAATACACTAAGACGTCATGGTTTGAAATCATGCATGGCACGGAAGGTTCCCCTGCTTAAACCAGCACATGTCAAGGCCCGTCTTAAGTTTGCCAATGACCATTTGGATGATCCAGAGGAGTCACGGGAGAAAGTCATGTGGTCAGACGAGACCAAAATATAACTTTTTGGTCATAATTCCACTAACCGTGTTTGGAGGAAGAAGAATGATGAGTACCATCCCAAGAACACCATCCCTACTGTGAAGCATGGGGGTGGTAGCATCATGCTTTGGGGGTGTTTTTCTGCACATGGGACAGGGCGACTGCACTGTATTAAGGAGAGGATGACCGGGGCCATGTAAGATTTTGGGCAACAACCTCCTTCCCTCAGTTAGAGCTTTGAAGATGGGTCGAGGCTGGGTCTTCCAACATGACAATGACCCGAAGCACACAGCCAGGATAACCAAGGAGTGGCTCTGTAAGAAGCATATCAAGGTTCTGGCGTGGCCTAGCCAGTCTCCAGACCTAAACCCAATAGAGAATCTTTGGAGGGAGCTCAAACTCCGTGTTTCTCAGCGACAGCCCAGAAACCTGACTGATCTAGAGAAGATCTGTGTGGAGGAGTGGGCCAAAATCCCTCCTCCAGTGTGTGCAAACCTGGTGAAAAACTACAAGAAACGTTTGACCTCTGTAATTGCAAACAAAGGCTACTGTACCAAATATTAACATTGATTTTCTCAGGTGTTCAAATACTTCTTTGCAGCTGTATCATACAAATAAATAGTTAAAAAAAATCATAAATTGTGATTTCTGGAATTTTTTTTTTGATTATGTCTCTCACAGTGGACATGCACCTACGATGACAATTTCAGACCCCTCCATGATTTCCAAGTGGGAGAACTTGCAAAATAGCAGAGTGTTCAAATACTTATTTTCTGCACTGTATATATATATATATATATATATATATATATATATATATATATATATATATATATATAATATATATCAAATAGCCCAAACAAATGTTTTATAATCTATATAAATAATCAATACCTCCTCATAATGGACATAAAAATATACAGTACAATGCAAAAAATATATATAAAAATTGACTAAAATTAAGACTTTCTTTTAGACTTGGAGGGTGTGTTGCACAGAGGTCCCAAATTAGAAGGTTTCCAGTGTCCCTTCCCTTTCTATTATTTTCTGTATTCCTGTATTTCTGCTACCTCAGGGGCACCTGCTTCTGATTCCTATGTAACTTAGAATAATTCTGTCATCTGCCTTAGCAGGAATACACCAGCAGCCCTACATGTTACTTGCCAGTGTGAGCCCGGGTGGTCACAAATGGAGGGATTCCCCCTCTCATCCTACCTCACTTTTATGAAGGAAGATCTGGGGGAATATGATGCAGAAGATGACAGTGGGACAAAAGACTCCTCTTCTATGCCTGAAGAACCCTAGGGTCAGAGTTTGACTATGACTCAGAAGGCCTTCATGAGTTTTCTCACAGTGCGCAATGGTCTAGTTCCCACTTCCAGAGTCCCATCCATGGGATCATAGCCGGTGCCACATGATCCCCAGTCATTTCCTTTACATCCTACAGGAGGTTGTGGACTGGCCTCAATCACACAAGGTGTTTGCTCCGCCAAAGAGATTAGCTTAGCAATACACTATGGAGTAAGAATTCACTAAGAAGTGTAGTATGCCCTCTGTAAATGAGGTGGTCTCATCAGTGCCAGATTTACCCCATGGGCTTGTTCACCTGTTCATTTGGGGGGGCTATCCCCTTTAGCTGCAGGCAGTGGTCAGGGGGTGTACACATGGCAGGAATTCTATCTCATCTCTTTTGAATGAATGGTGGCACTCTGCCTATCGTGTGCAATGCATGTGGTGGCCCAGCAAATGAAGTGATCAAGGGTTTAGAAAAGGCAGGGAGGGGATGTTGTACAGCGTCTTCCTATTGCCTGTCAAATGCTCTCTAAAGAGTGATCTGAATGTGGATTACTCTTCAGAGAGCACCGCTAGTGTGACCAAGCCCTATAATGCTGATCTATCATGCAGGAATTGCGTGCATTGCACGTGGTAGTGGTGTGGCCCCAGTGAACTTAATGGCCAGTTTGACAAGTGGAGCTGCTTGTTATACTCTGCACTCAAACTTAAAAATGCCATGGCCACGAAGCAAAGCTGTGTGGTCATGGCATGTGTACAGCCCTGTCTGGCTGGCACTTTATAGTTTTGGTGGGGCGGCCGGTGGAAGGTAAAACCTACTTTCTAGTAGGAATAAAACTCATCTTCTCTAAAAGTTAACATAAATATCTAATTAGAATAAAAGATGGATATTAGAAAATATGTATTTTACCTGGAAGTGTCTGAGATAAACATATCAGTCAAAACTCATGAAAATCAATTTAGGACTGCTGGTTGGAAGGGTTGACAATATATACTACACCAGTTTTAGTAAATCTCCTCCTTAGGCTCCTTACACACGTTTTTTTTAGCGGTCCGTTTTTCGGTCCGCTCTGTGTGTCCGTCAGCTCAGCGGGGGGTCTGCGCTGAGCTGTCGGGCGGACAGGGCGGTCCCCGCACACTGTGCAGGGACCGCCCCGTCTCTCCTCCGCTCTCCCCTATGGGGAGTCGGATGGAAACGGACCGTCTGTCCGTTTGCATCCGATCCGTTTGGCCGGACGGAAGAAAAATAGGACATTCTTCCGTCCGTAAAAACGGATGCGGATCTGGCGGATGTTAGCGGATGCATCATCCGCTAACGGATCCGCTCCCATAGGGGTTCATTACAAGTCCGTAAAGGACTTGTAATGAACGGATGAACGGTCCGCTAGTGTGAAAGGACCCTTACTGACAGCTTTTTTGCACCATTATGTTCTTTGCTAGTTTAGGGGTATTTTTTGTAGCAACCTAAGACCTGCAAAGGGTGGGCCAACTCAATAATAAACCCCATACAGACTGAGACTGGGATGCCATTAAAATGTGTGTGTAAAGGCAGGTGTCCCAATACTTTTGACAATATAGTTTATATTCTGACCACATAATTGGAGAACAGAAATTATTGGAGGAAACTATGATGCTTGGACATTAATAAAGAATGATTTTGAACCTTGATTCCTAAGGAGCCAAAGTCCACAAGGTCATGAAGTGTTGACTAAACCTGGTATTTGGGAAATCATGTGACAATAAATAATTAGCATAACATAAATAAAATAGCAACATAAATCCAGCAACATACAGTAACTCTCAGACTCAAACTAGCATCCATCATGATATTTAAATGATACTATTTAATTGCTACTTTATATCACGTGTGCTCAATAAAAGCTAAATATATTTAAGAATTGCACTGACCTGTGTTGTTAAATGATATATTTTCAAAGAATGATGGCACCTGTGCAATAAAATATGAAATAAATGCCAGCCTGCTGAAATGTGTAATTATTCAATGGTGATACTAACACTAAGCCACTGAGGAATGTTTTGGGTAAATACACAGCAGAGGTAGGTCATTACTCAGCATAGAGTATAAAACAGTAGATGGTCAGAGACATAGGACATCTGAACTTTGTGGACTACACTGAGAGCAACAACAGTCACTGAAGGGAACTTGGATTTCACAGACAACATGGCAGCTGTACGTACCCTGGGAAAAGCTGGATTACTGGTTCTTGTTATAATCTCAACTCTGAGTCTTCAAGAAGCAGGTGAGATATTCGGGTTTATATATAATGCCAGCAGAAAGAGCAAAAAGGCAACATGCATAAACTAATCAGATATGACAGCCAACCTATTAAAATAATTTTAGGAGAAATCCTCCATTGGAGTTGGTAAAATAATAATATGGGTTTAGCGTATTATGCAGCAAAAATAACTCCAGTGGGTCAGAGAGAGAGCAGAAACACATCTAGGGACAATTGATGTATTATATGATTTATATATTTAGTGCACACAAGCATGTTTAAATTCAGTTACTGTTGGCTGACTCACTATCTCTTCTGGATGTCTGTTTCAAACTTCAATTATTCTTTTGAAAAAAATATTAGTTTTAAACTTTTCTTTTGTAAGTTTGAGGTCAAGCTCTCATGTTCCAGATCTTAGGTTGCTATTACAAATACCCCGAAACAAGCAAAGAACACATTGGTGCAAAAAAGCTGTCAGTATGGGGGAGATTTACTAAAACTGGTGCACACATAATCTCGTGCAGCATTGCATAGTAACCAATCAGCTTCTAGATTTTATTGACAAAGCTTAAAAGTTAGAAGCTGATTGGTTACTATACACAGCTGCACCAAGTTCTGTGTGCACCAGTTTTAGTAAATCTCCCCCCTGTGTAACATATATTTGAATTGACACAACATGTTTGGTAAGAAAGACATTGCTATTGATGTTAGGGTGGCCATAACTATTGTAGGGCTATTGCCAATGTATGTTTAGGCGTTAAAGTATAGAGTTAGGGATTGTGGTTTGGTGGTTTAGATTAAAAATTGAGGTATGGGATAAGGAAATATGGGATCATTTTTGGTTACAAATTAGGGGTAGTGTAAGGCCACGTACACACGGAGGGACATGTCCGCTAAAACTGTCCGACGGACCGTTTCCAGCAGACATGTCTCCTCTGGATTTTCATCCGACGGCGTGTACACACCAGCGGATCAAAATCCCCGCCGGCAGACAGCGCGGTGACGTGGCGGTGACGTTGACGCCGCCACGTCACCGCACCAGGAAGTAAAAAACTTCCACGCATGTGTCGCATCCATTCAACGCTTGTGCGGGCAGATATGTCCGCTGGTTAGTGTACTAACCAGCGGACATATCCGACGGACATGTCTCCAGCGGACAAATTTTAAAGCATGCTTTAAAATTTGTCCGCCGGTCAGACATGTCCGCTAGCCCATACACACGATCGGATTTGTCTGCTAAACTGGTCCATCGGACCAGTTTCAGCGGACAAATTTGATCGTGTGTACGCGGCCTAAGGGTTTGGTTTGGTGCTGGCTGGGGTTTGTGCGAGGAATAGGGTTAGGATTAGGAGTTAGTTATTATTTTGAGGTATGGCACTTGGGGTAAAGGGAAAACATTGCGTTGAAGTTCAAGGTAAGCATACATTTCGTAATATAAAGTTTCTTGAATGTAAAGGAACAACTCACAGCTATAGCCAGATGACATTTTACATTTTAAAATATCGTACTAAGTAACATTATTTCTCTATGGTTACTATGTTACTCATGTGCATATCCTAAATTATGTTCATATTGTAGATTGTGATATATAATACTCTACGTAAAATAGGAAAATGTCCTTTCGACATGCAATGGATTACGTAAGGCACTCATTTGTTTAGTAAATTACAGCATAATTCCAGCATACATAAGCAGCGGGATTAGGAATATTTGATTTATGGATCTTTTATCTATCAACGCCACCTTAAAAATGTTTGTAGAACGTGGATGTGTTTTTCCAGTTTGCATTAATAAGTCCAGTATTCATATTATTATATAAATATTACACAGCTTAGTATTAAAATAAAATTGAAATGTCAAATCCTTAACAATAGTGCTGAGGCAGATTCTATAATCACCACCTACTGTATATGCTATTAATATATGAACTGGGTGTACCAATACAAGCACTCAAACAGCTTAGTCATGCATGTTGTGACAAAATTAACATGTCTTTAATTGGTTTAGCAAATTAGATAATTTTTGTTGAATGAATTTTATGGCTGAAGTTTCTTTTTAGTTCTAGAACTAGATGAACTAGTTATGTACAATTTGTGTCAACATTTTGTTACAACAATTTGTCCTTAATTGGATTAGCATATTAGATAAAAACAGACCAAGTAGCAGATGGCCCCAAGAGCTCCCAAAACCTGAAGTGCATTCTGAAGTTTTGATTTTCTGTAAAGTAAATATATTTATATAGATATAAATTGGACCAAATTCATGTTTACTGTCTTCCTAGTCCCACTGCCCCCTCCTTACCTAGTCCACTGACTATGATAAATAGATAATACTATTTTAACAGTCTTCCTGTAAACTGTAAAGGATACATTAAAAGTAATTTCTATGGATCATTGCCTAGAGAAGAGGAAATCTTCTCCAGACCCCTTCCAGTGTAGGCCATGCTTCGAAATCTCTTCTGAAAAGGGAGATCTGCTAATTTGAACTCCGATCCCATTAACCGGTTGCCAGCTGGCCTATGGCAGACAGATGCCAGACTGACCTCTCGTCCCTCCGGGTGGATGTCAAAAAAAGTCCTCCTGGCTCACACATCGTGCACGCCTGCAGCCGGATCAGTCACCGGCTGTGTATGCTGGACACAGCTTATAACTGATCACTGTACCGGCTCGCTTCCAGGACCGCGTGACCGCTGTAACCCATCACAGCGGGTCACAAGACAGTTGTAAACAATTGATGGCTTCCTTTCAAGCCATCCATTGGGTGCAAATGTGTTGCTAGCTGTGATTGGTCACAGTGATCACATGGTACAGACTGGGCCAATTACAGCCCATCTGTGCCATGTGATCAGCTGTGGCCAATCACAACTAATCACAACAAAACAAACTGAATGAATCAATTTAATTCAGTAAAATGCTTGCATATAGCAATAAAATTCATTCCTATCAGCAAACATAATGTGAAAAAAAATACGGATCAGTTCACCAGAGTAGCACAATGTTACTATGGTAACATATTGCTCTGGTCAAAGTGTGTTAAGAAAATAAATCGTAAAATAGTAATTATTATTAACACCACCACACCAGACACTGTACTGCACTGGTGACAGTATTTGAAAAAAAAAAAATGTTTTTATTTTTTTTCTTCGTTTATTTAGCAAAACATAAAAAACCCAATGATGATTAAAGGAACACTAAAGGATTTTTTTTAGCTAAATATCTTCCTTTACCTTACTGCAGTACTGGTTTCATGTCCTTATTGTTCGTTTTTGCTTTGAAGTTGCTGTAACCCTGCTCTGTTCTCCACACTTCCTGCTTGTCTGTTTCCTTATAACCATTGCTGGGAGCTTTCTCACTGTGGTCTAAGCTGTCTTTACTGTGTGTCTAAAACTTCCCAGAACCAATCAGATTAATTTTAAAAACAAAATACTGCCCTGGATTTGTTTGTTTTTGTTCTGTGTGTCTCTTTCTACTTCACAGAAAAATGAAGCCAGTTCAAAAGTGAAACTAACCCGCAGGCACATTATATAATTGATTTTTATCTATTTTTAAAAAGGAATCAGTTAACTTTTATGTCTCTATACCCTGTAAACAGTAATTTCAGAAAAAAAAATGTTCCTTTAGTGACCCTTTAAATACCACCAAAATAAAGCTTTATTTGTATGAACAAAATGATAACGTTTCAAATGGGTACAGTGCTGCATGACCGCGTAATTGTCAATCAAAGTGTGACAGTGCTGAAAGCTGAAAATGTACCTGGGTAGGAAGTGGGTAAAAGTACCTGGCATTGAAGTGGTTAATAGAGATCACATGACTTAGTGCCTGAAAGTGTATTTTTTGTGGCCAGCACTGAAAGTCTTAATTAGGCTTCATAAAGAGACACTGTCACCTTGCCTAATAATAATAATAATAATAATAATAATAATAATAATCAGCGCTTTTTTTCTCAGAAAATAGGTGCAGGAACTCGACCACGACCCGTTCAGATTTCACAAACAGTAGAAGGGTCTTAAAGAGGCATTACATACCAGAATTGCATTACATACAGAGTGCAGAGTTCAGGGGGTTACAAAGCTGTCACTTGTAAACACAGAAACCAGACTTCTGTGTTTACAAGTGATTGTGGTGAGCAGGCACCAAAGGGTCTGAGCCAAAGGTGGTGGAACTGAGTTCCCCCAAGTTCCCCCAGAAAAAAAGCCCTGATAATAATAATAACAAGCATGTGATTGACCATGTATAAAAATATATGATATTACCAAATATTCTGATTGTTCTTGTATTTTTATTATTTCCAATATGAGGAATAGTTGAAAATATATATTTTTCTGTACAATTGTTTCCTAAGGATGCATTTCCTTGTTTCTTTATTTTGTTAATTTATTAATACTCTATTAATTTACTCTGTACTTTGTGATTTGCTTTTCTTACAGAGGCCCAGAATGGTACCTGTACAGGTATGTATTCATATTTTCTTTACAAACATGATTTACACAGAATGTTGCTAGGCGCAGAGCACATTTAATGTGGCCTCTAACTTTGCATGTGTTTCACTATATGCCACACACTCAACAAAATTAGAGTTCCACCCCTTCAAGGTCACATTTGGCACCTTTCAAGGGGGAGGGGGGTGCAGATACCTGTCTAAGACAGGTATTTGCACCCACTTCCGGGAATACACTACTGCGACAGTCACGCCCCTACCGGCACCCCCCGCTGTCTTCTGGGAGACACACTTTTCCCAGGAGAGAGCAGGGAGCAGTGATGGCGCCGATTCCCTCACCAAAGATGGCGGCGGGTGCAGCCCAGGGACGAGCAATTTCTCTTCCTTGGCTGCCGACATTGCGGGCGTGCTGGACAGGTAAGTGTCCATATTTTAAAAGTCAGCAGCTGCAGTATTTGTAGCTGCTGGCTTTTAAAAAAAAAATAATAATTTGGCGGAACCTCCGCTTTAAGAAAGAGAGATAAACAGTCCTCAATTGGGTTTTACATACAACTGTCCATCTTGTCTATAGCAATACTTGTAGATTGTAAACTGGAACCAAACCCATCGATTTAATTATTTCCAAAAATAGTTATATTCAAGACATGCCTTAAATGATATGTGTCACAAGTGCTTGTGCTGTCAACTGAACGATCAAGCCATTGTCAGGAATGATCACATATGCAGTGTCTCTAGCCCAGATTGAAAATACAAAATGACTCTACATTAGTTGATCGCCATGAGTGACATGGTAGATCAGTTGCCCTTAAAAGGATAGTTTACCTTTAAAAAAAAACTGCCTATGCAGATAAGGAATGTTTATAGATAAAAACAAACTGTGTAGCTCTGATTAAAGATGAATAATACCCTTCCTATAGGTGTAGGTCATTCACATACCTTATAAATCCTGACAGGAATAGGTATGGCCTAGTCATCACTAACCACCTCCACCATCACAGGAGTGAGCTCTTTCTCTAATTCAAACCCCCTTACATACTCTTTCTCCCCCTGATGCAGTAATTCTGAGCTCAGCATTTAAACAAAGAAGAGGAATATCAGAAGAGACAACACATGACACACGACCAGACTCAGGCTGGGTTCACACTTATGCAAATTGGATCCAATTTGCCATGTCAGGAGATCGTGACCGGCTTTACACATCTCCGGGGCGGCCGCAGAGCGCATTGCTCAGACGTCCTGTGTGTCTTTGGCTCCGTTTTAGGCCCGAATTCAGGCAAAAATTTGGGCCTGATTCTTCCCTGAAACAGAGAACAGCGACGCACTAGACCCCTGCTGTGAGCCGCATCCGAATTAAGTGTGTGAATCCAGCCTCACAAAGTTCAGTTCCTGAGGAGTTTCTAAGACTATATAGGCCTCTCATTTGGATATCAGAGCAGGTGTATTATTTGAATAATCATAATTATTTTCTAAACCAAAATATCTGCTTCTGCCTGATGATTTAAGAATACAAAAACATCTGTAAATATACTTATTGTCACACATTTCATCTTTTTCAGAAACACCCAGGTGGGGTGTTGCAGTCATTGTAATGTTAGGCATACTCTTGGCCTTGTATTTACTCAGCTGCTGTTTGGCGGTAAGTTGTATTACCTGATGTGTATATAAGAAAACATCTCTGCATTACATACACATTTCCTCATGTTTTATCCTTTTAAAGACCCTTCAAGTACTGAATAATGCCTGTTATCTACCAGAAATGCACCCAGATCCTAATTTCCTTTTGTAAGCTGACAACACACAAACATTTGTGGGCCGAAATCTCAAGAAATTGTGTCAGCCCTCCTCAGTTTTCTTTTGCTAAGCTACTAAATCCCTCCCCCTATTTCTCATTTCCACAACATAGAGATGATGTGATCTGTAGTTCAAGAAAAAAAATAGGTGGGCTGATTAGACTGCTTGAGATAACATAGGAAGTGTGTCTCGGCCATGAGACAGAAAGGGGGAGGGGTTCAGAGACAATTAAGTGTGCCAACTCTTTTGCCCTACATTGGCAAAACATATGTTCACACTAAAATACTACTAGTTTAAGGATGGTGACAATGAAACATTTTTTATTTGGTATGTATTGAGGAGAGCAGAGAAAGGGAACATTTGAACAGAAAATACTGTTTTCAAAAAGTAAAGATAACTCCAGGGAGATACAGTATAAGGAATTGCAGCTAAGGAACTGTTACTAAACCCATAACAGTAAAATCAGTCTGTATATGCAGTAAAGCATGCTTGTTACATTCACCCACATTGTGTAAAAAAGTTGTTTGATCCTGTACGCACAGAACCTCCTCTTCTTCCACTGACTCCAAAACAGGTGTGAATAAGAGAGTTACTGGAGTCAGGCTGCACGTGCTCAGTTTGGTGTGTATTGCTAGAGAGTATTTTTTCTTGGGAGAGTGCATATGATCCGCACAGTGCCAATAAGCCCTGTCCAGACAGAGGGTCAGTGGTCCTGGATCCTGATAGGACAGCTCAGTGTAGTATGAAAACTCCTCCTCAAGCTTTACCAGGCACTGATAGAAGTCACAAGACTGCTATATACTGCTGATGAGAAAAGGTATTTTGCAGTTTATATTTACTAAAACTATTGCATTTCCATGTTCTGTGTACAGTGGGAGACAAGATATAGTGAATTCAGGGTCCTGGGTTTAGTAACACATTAAATGTATTTCCTAAGACAAACTGACTTGACGTTAGTATCAGCCTATTGCAGTCCCTATAGAGCAGAGCCCAAAAGGAAGAGCACAAGCCACTCAGGTGGGTTGCATTGCTAGGGGCATGTTGATACGAGGCAAGAGGAGGGTAAGAAAAATTAGAAGTTTCTCCTTTCACTGTCAAGTCTACAGGGATGGGATTCAGAGATACCTGTAAGTGAAAGTGAAACTGTAGTGCAGAAAGATTAGGCCCCTTCCCCTGCTAGGAAGAAGTGTACTACATTGTGTTAAGCCCCATACACACTATCAGTTTTCCTGACGGTTTTCTCATCAGGTTTACCAAAACCATGTAGTGCAAGGGCCTGCCTGATTGCATACAAATTGAAACTCTTGAGGTTTGACTTCATATTAGATGGTTTTGTTAATCCTGAAGAGAAAACCGTCAGGAAAACTGAGTGTCTATGGGGCTTTACAGATTATTTGGCAGGTAAAACAGCTTTTATATATTTATTTCCACTCTGTATTTAGCAGTTTGCCTCGGTGTTCAGCTTCTGATGCCCCCTTTGTCCAAAATGATTCCACATATATATTTCTAAAGTGAACATTGTTTAACAGAAGATAATCATGAGAGTAAATAATAATAATTTAAAAAAAAAAAGCAAAGAAAACAAAAACATCTATCTTAATAAATGGAGTCTGTTGTGTTAGCTCATATTTAGGGCCCTTTCACACGTCCTCCTCCGCTCGTCCGTTTTTACAAGTCCGTAAACGGACTTGTAATGGTTCCCTATGGGATTGCGTCCGTTAGCGGATGATGCAACCCGCTAACGTCCGCAAAGATCCGCATCCGTCTGGATCCGGTTTTTCGAACGGAAGAAAACCCTATTTTTCTTCCGTCCGGCGTAACGGATCGGATGAAGACGGACAAACGGTCCGTTTTCATCCGATTCCCCATAGGGGAGAGCGGAGGAGAGACAGGGCGGTCCCTGCACAGTGTGCGGGGACCGCCCTGTCCGACGACAGCTGAGCGGGACCCCCCGCTGAGCTGACGTACACACACGGAGCGGACCGAATAAAGGGCCGCTCCGTGTGAAAGGACCCTTAATCTTGTTAGGTGTGATCATATGATCATAATTTGTTTTTGTTATTTTTCAGCCTATTATTATGTGTCTATGCAAGAAAGGTGATGACTGCCAGGGTGGATGCTCGTATGGAAAGTAAAGCTCAAGAACTTGGATTCGTGAAAACTAGATTTCGCATTCCAGACATGTTGTGCCAGAAAAGATCACAAAATATCTGCAACTTTATCATATTTGTCCTTTCTTTGCCATGCATGCTGAAATAAGGACATAACAAATTTAGTAGACTAATGACAAGCTATTTATATGTATAATTCTGCATGATTTCTGAACCACCAATAAAAAAATAAACAACTTAATAATATTTCCATAGTGATTTATTTTTCATTTTCTCTGTTTTCATTTATTTCTTTATTGGAGGAGAAAAATATTAGACAGGAAATTGCTTATCATTTTATATAGTAAGAATAAAGCAGGATTGACAGTGTTGGGAAAAATACTGTAAAATTAGTGTTATGGGTTATTGTAGACTCTACGGGCCAGATTCAGGTACAATTGCCCTGGCGCAGAGTATCAGAGATACACTACGCCGTCGTATTTTACCTGCCTCTAAGACGAATTCAGGTCGATTTCGGCCCGTAAGGTACGGCGGCGTAGTGTATTTCTCGCGGCGGAATCGAAATACGCGTTTAGGGGGCGTGAAGCATTTAAATTAGGCGCGTCCCCGCGGCGATCGAACTGCGCATGCTCCATTCTGAAATTTCCCGCCGTGCATTGACACAAAATAACGTCTTTACGTCAGTTTTTTTTTTGAGTAGCGTCGTTTACGTACATTCCTATTCCCGGACGACTTACGCAAAAAAAAAATTGAAATTCGACGCGGGAACGACGGCCATACTTAACATGGGCTGTCTAACTATAGACCAGCTAATAGCTGGTATAACTTTACGCAGCAAAAAGATGACTACAGATGCCGTAAGAGAATACGATCGTAACTTTGTGGATCGCCGGAAAAAGCTAATTTGCATACCCCGACGCGGAAAACGACCCGAACTCCCCCCAGCGGCCGCAAAAAGATTGCAGCATAGATCCGAAGGCGTGCGAAGACGTAAGCCTGTCAGATGTAAGCCTGAAGCCGTCGTATCATGGTTTGAGGATTCAAACTAATGATACGACGCGGGTAATTTGAAAGTACTCCGGTATAACAGGAGATAGACCGGAGTAAGGGTTCTGTGAATCTGGCCCTACTTTTTTTAACTGCCCTAGTGAAAAAGCTCAGAACATTTTAGAAATAAAAAATAAAATAAAAATAAATAAAGTGTAATTCAGCCCTTATTTACTGGTATGTGACTGATTGTGTTGTATATTTTTTACTTTACAAATGCAAGATGTAATCTATCCTATACTGCAATTTAGGAGCTGTGACAGCGCTGTGACATGTCACCATGCCCAAAGGGTTAGATGTTACTCAGGGTTCTCATTCATTCAAGTTAAAAGGCTCCAGATTGTTAGTTCTGAGTATAGAAAACTGGTTTTGCAGGTTTCTCCAGGAATTGTACCTCTCTCATACACTCAAAGTACAGTAACACCATATCCCTTTTTTTTTTTTTATTAAACATCATTTATTTATTTAGCAGGGGTTTTCAGAGACCTGCATGCCCTCATAAAAATGTATGGGACTCACAAATATTCATGTGGTGTCAAGGTAACCAACAAGACATATGGCTCAACTCAAGTTGAGCAGCGTAAACAGCGGTTACATAAATGACAACGGTGGCAGTGGCTTCCTGTCAATAGCTCCATAACTCCAACTGTCTCTGATTTGGAGGGACTGTGCCTGATTTGGAGCAATGTCTCTCTGTCCCTCATTCCTCATTTATCCCTCATTTTGGTCTGATCTCTATAGATGTATATAAAATGCACTTTTTATCTATCAAAAAGTGTTTTCTAGCGCTAAACCTTTCTTCTGATTTCAAAATTTCTGCATTTGTAAATTCCAAAAGCCAATATAAAGGAATAGTAGTGGTTAAACAAAAGCACTTGTGGGTTTAACCAATTTTTTTTTGTACAATTCTCCTTTAACCATTGGGTGTTTTTCAGATTTGGTGTTTACAAGACTAAAACAGTTTTTTTTTGCTCGAAAATTGCTTAAAACCCCCAAACATTATATATATTTTTCTGTAACACCCTAGAGTATAAAATGGTGGTCATTGCAATACTTTTTGTCACACCGGATTTGCGCAGGGCACTTTTTTTGGAAAAAAAATCACTTTTTTGAATTTAAAAATAAGACAACAATAAATTTGGATCAATTTTTTTATATATTGTGAAATATAATGTTACGCCAAGAAAAATGATACCCAACATGTCACGCTTAAAAATTGCGTCCGCTCGTGGCATGGCATCAAACTTTTACCCTTAAAAATCTTAATAGGCGACGTTTAAAAAATTCTATAGGTTGCATCTTTAGAGCTACAGAGGAGGTCTAGGGCTAGAATTATTGCTCTCACTCTAACGATCGCGGTGATACCTCACTTGTGTGGTTTGAATTTTCATTTTAATGTGCAGGCGCTACTCGCGTATGAATTCGCTTCTGCGCGCGAGCTTGTCAGGGTGGGGCGCTTTAAAAAATTTATTTTTTTGTTTTCTTAATTATTTTTATTTATTTTTTTACACTAAAATAAATAAATAAATAAATTGATCAATTTTATTCCTATTATAAGGAACGTAAACATCCCTTGTAAAAGAAAAAAGCATGACAGGTCCTCTTAAATATGAGATATGGGGTCAAAAAGACCTCAGATCTCATATTTAGGCTTAAATGCAAAAAAAAAATAAAAAATGAAAATGTTGTCATTTAAAAAAATGACAACAAAAAAATTTGCCTTTAAGACGCATGGGCGGAACTGATGTTTTGACGTCACTTCCACCCTGCTAGGCTATGGGGACGGGTGGGGGCCATCTTGCCCTCACTTGCATCCCCACACAGCAGGCAGAAGGATCCGATCGCCTCCGCCGCTACCGACGGCTCTGGTAAGCGGCGGAGGGCATGGGAGAGAGGGAGGGGTGCCCTCTCCCACCACTAATAACAATGATCTTGCGGCGAATTCACTGCGGAGACCACCGTTATCATTTACAGGACCGCTCATGCTAAAGATGGATTCCTCGGTTGTGGCAGCAGCTGCTGCCGTTACCGAGATATCCATCTTTAAAGTACCGAGCGGGTCCTTAAGTGGTTAAGTGGTGTGTTCTATGCCTGCATACTTTTCCTGATAGGTGTCCCTCATTCCCATCTCAAAAAGTTGGGAGGTGTGAAACTCTCACATATACCCAGTGAAGTGAACAGCATCAAATGATACACAGGGATGAAACAACGTCCACTACATAAGTTTTACATGTATATCTGCTCTCTTCAGCTTTATATACTGTTTAGAATGTTCAGATTGTGTTACAAATTTTCTCCTCCTGTTCCGCACTGAGTGTAAAGTCAGGACACACAGCCAAAACAGCTGATTGGAGGAACGGCACCCCCCCCCACCCCTCCACACTCTCAGAGCTGTTCTGTGAATACCATATTTATCGGCGTATAACGCGCACTTTTTTCCCCTTAAAATCAGGGGAAAATCGTAGGTGCATGTTATACGCCGAACCGCGCTGTCTCTGAGCGCCGCCGACACTCGGCTAGGCTCGGCCACGCTTGGCTCCGCTCGCGGTCACGCCCTGTCTCGCCTCCTAGCCTTTATGTGAGAGGAGCCGAGCGTGGCCGAGCCTAGCCGAGTGCGCAGTACACTCGGGTACACTCGGCTCGGCTCAGTCTATGTCGGCGGTGCTCAGAGACAGCGCGCTCTGAGCCAAGAGAAGCCAAGAGGACACCTCCAAGGCCGCAGACAGATGCCAGACAAGGCCGCCGATGGACGTCGGGCAAGAGAGCAGACGAACACCGATGACGGACATTCAAAATGTAAGTATTTTTTTTTCTTAAACTTCCCTTCTAGGCTTGGGGTGCGCGTTATAGGCCGCCGCGCTGTATACCCCGATAAATACGGTAGTTTAGCTGTCTGCTAATGAATTTATAGCAACCTCCCCGACACAAATTTCCGCCTGGTTTTACTTCCTGTGATGGAGAACTTGTCAGAAGTTATCATGCTGATAACAGAAGAACAAAGCAAGAGAAAGCCAAGGGTCTTATCATTTATTTGGTGGAATTATGGTTCTGAATACGGTTATATAAAAAAAATTGCAATTGTATGTACTGTATGTCCTTTTTTTTACTTATTTAACCGCTTCAATACTGGGCACTTTTACCCCCTTCCTGTCCAGGCCAATTTTCAGCTTTTAGTGATATCACACTTTGAGGCCGCGTACACACGATCAAATCTATTTGCTGGAAACGGTCTGACAGACAGCAGACAGATTCGATCGTGTGTACGGGCGGACAGACAGATTTTTCCAGCAGACAGATTTTAAAGCATGCTTTAAAATCTGTCTGCTGGGAACCCAGCAGACAGACTGATTTGAACAGATTTATTTGGTCGTGTGTACGCGGCCTGAGTGACAATTTTGCTGTCATGCAACACTGTACACAATTTTTTTCCACATATAGAGATTTATTTTGGTAGTATTTAATTACTATTGTTTTTGTTTTTGCAAAAAAATTGAAAAAAATAAATAAAAATAAAAATGAAAATGTGTAAAAAAATAAAAAGTTTTTATTTGTTTCAGTCAGAAAATGTTATAAATAAGTAAATTTTTCTCCTTCACTCTAGTGGCACTGATGGGTACTGGTAGGCTGCACTGAAAGACACTGATAAGGAGGCACTGATAGGCACTTATAGGGGCACTGATGGGCACTGGTGAGGCGGCACTGATGGGCAATGATCAGGAGGCACTGATGAGGCTGCAGTGAGAGGTGGCACTGGTGTGCACTGATAGGTGGCACTGATGGACACTGATAAGCGGCACTGATGGATGGCATGGATAGGCACTGATGGGCACTGGTAGGTGGCACTGATAGGCTGCTCTGATAGATACTGATAAAGTGACACCGATGGGCACTGATAGGCGGCACCGATGAACATTGATGGGCACTGATAGGCGATGGGAACACATTGGTATCACTGATGGGCACAGATTGGGCACAGATTGGCATCACTGCTGGACACTGACAGGCATCACTGTTGGGGCTGCATTAATAATCAGAGCACTGATAATCTGTACAGTATCCCCTGTGAGGAGATGCCGCTGATCGGCACTCCTTTCCTCACACTCTGTCAGTCTGAGACACGCCAATTGCTGATCACATGGGTAAAGAGCTGTGTCATCGGCTCTTTACCAAGATTGGTATCGTGCTGTGTCCCAGGGACACAGCTCGCCAGCGATCGCCATGCGCCCCCAGCGTGATGAGACTAGAGCATTGTTATATGATGTTGTCCCAAAACGAGAGAGAAATCTGCCTGCCGTCATTTGCCTACACGGTGGTCGAGAGGTAGTTAAACTATTAAAATAAATACTATTTTTTATTGATTTAACCATGATTGTCATTTATGTAACCACTATTTACGCTGCACAACTTGAGTGGGGGAACTCTTTTTTTCTGCATATTCAGTGAAAACTCGGATTGCGAGTAACTCAGTTAACGAGCGTTTCCTAATGCAAGCAATTTTTTTTTTTAAATCCTGACTCGGTTTGCGAGTGTTGTCTCACAAAACAAGCATGATTCAAGCCTCTGCAGTGTGCAGTACCGCATGTGACCAGAGGTGCAGGGACGCCGAAGCCGTTCAGAGCCTTTCGGAAATACTTCAAAACACTCAGAAATACTCCGTCCGGAGTTTTTCCGAGCCCTTCCAAGGGTTTCCGAATGCAGCCAAAGGGTTCCTGAGTTCTTCAAAGTCTCTCCGGTGCCCCCCCCCCCACCTCTGGCCACATGCGATATAGCATGCCATAGAAGTCAATGTGGAACACATTAATTTCATTTCCATTGACTTCTCTAGGGAAACACCTTGATATGCGAGTGCTTTGGATTACAAGCATTCTCCTGGAATGGATTATGCTCGTAATCCAAGGTTCCACTGTATTCTATGAGACCTGTAATGTTTTTCAAGGGCTCATCAATGCCCATCATAGTTGTCTATACCATGCTTGATTTGCTCCTATATTGACAGTATATGTCTGACTCGTGTAAGGTTCCTTTGGTGTGATAACAGGCACTTTATTCGATTTTCTCGTTTGTTGATAGAACTGAAGGAAGTGCCTAGCTATATGTACTCTACTTCAGCTTCAGCGGCAATGTACAGAGACAAGGTTCCCATAGGTTTCAAGGATGTCCAAAAGTCTCACCACTCAACGTGGTTGTGGTGCCCCCACCTCTGCCCACATGCGGTATAGCATGCCATTGAAGTCAATGTGAAGCTAATTAATTTTTGTTTTCAATGACATTTATGGGGAAACTCGCTTTGATATGCGAGTGCTTTGGATTACAAGCATTCTCCTGGAATGGATTATGCTCGTAATCCAAGGTTCTACTGTATTCTATGAGACCTGTAATGTTTTTCAAGGGCTCATTAATGGTAAAAACAAGTTAACAAGTGCTAAATTGAAGTGTATTTTCTTATTCCTACACTTGCTTGTAGCTCTGATTAGGTTACATCATTGTCAAGGCTGAAAAAAGACAAATGTCCACCAAGTTCTTCATCTCAGCGTTCGACAAGAGAAAAGCAAAAGAAAACGTTGTGGCCCAAAGAACCCCTTTATAAGTGCACTTCTAGGATATCAAGGTATCTATTTACACCAGGGGTCTCCAAACTGCAGTCCGAGGGCCAGATGTGGCCCTTTGCTAGCCTTTATCTGGCCCCTGGGGCACAATTCCTCCCACTAACATGAGGCACTAATCCTCCCATTGACACCAACAATGGGACACTATATTATCCACTGATACCAATGATGGGATACTATTCCTCCTACTAATAGGGGGAATACTCCTCTTCCTATTGACCACCAACCCTGAGGCCATATTTGTTCTCACTGATGCCAGGCCAGTGACATGTTCTTCCCTTGCTGGCCCCAATCCGGCCCTCCTAAATTCTGAAGGGCAATAAAGTGGCCCTTTGTTTGAAAAGTTTGGAGACCCCTGATTTACACCTTCATCTACAATATTTATGCACTAAACTGAAGTTTTCCACATTTGTCTGGAGTATTAACTCAGCTGAAACATTACATATTAAAAACTTTAGCATAAACAAACAGTGTCATGCAAGTATAAATTCCTCAGTAATCCCTGTAAACCTTACAAGTGTCAAGTGTAAATCCTCCCACAAACAAACAATGGTGACTGCTATGTGAGCATAAACTATAAAAGAGAAGTTATTCAATTATCTTACCTGTGGTCCAGTCGGAGATCATTGAGTGTAACTGTTCATTGACTGCAAAACATATCAACATGACTGCAAAGGTTTCGATTGGTAAAGCTGGCATTTGGATTTTTTGTCTTATCCTCAGTCTCGGCTTCCATGAAACAGGTCAGAAATCTATTTATTTACACCACTGTATTTTAGATGTTTGTGTCATTCTGTCAATATTTTATATCTTGGTTTATATCAATTGGAATATCTGAATTAATCGTTGGCTATACCATGCTTGATTTGCTCCTACGTTGACAGTCTATATCTGTAAGGTTCCTTTGGTGTGATAACAGCCACTTTATTCGATTTTCTTGCTTGTTGAAAAAATGTGTTTGTTCCTATTCTATCTTTGCTGATAGATCTGAAGGAAGTGCCTAGCTATATGTACTCAGCTATTGACTGAGCTGCAATGTACAGAGACAAGGTTCCCATAGACACGTTTCACCGTAAGGCTTCTTCAGGATACAAACAAGGTTCAAAAAAGAAAACAAATCTCACGGTCCTCATATATGGGAGTCCAATGGACAAAAAATGTTATAGGCATTCCAAAAGGAATCCACACTAATAAGAGAATGTCCCAACAGGTTGCAGCCTAGTAGACCACAGATGATTGATTCTCTTCATATAGGAGTAAAAATTTGTACACAGTATTGGACTGTCTCCCAGGGCCATACCCGCACGTCACACTGTGAATATTCCCGCTTTGGTCATTGTGTCCATCTTGGCTACTGAGTCATTTGCTGGCAGATAAGAAGCTCCTTATTGGTGATATTTTTCTCATGTTTTGGATCTCTACAGTACACTATATGTGACATCACATATGGTGCTCATATGCCCCTGTCTTCAAATTTGTAATTCTATATTAAGAGAATCAATCATCTGTGGTTTAATAGGCTGCAACCCATTGGGACATTCTCTTATCGGTGTGGATTCCTTTTGAAGTACCTATAACATTTTTTGTCCATTGGACTCCCATATATGAGGACAGTAAGACTTGTTTTCTTCTTTGAACCTTGTTCGTATCTTGAAGAAGCCTTTCGGTGAAACACATCAATACGCAAGGGCTCATTGTATACATTGTATATATTGTATCATTCCACATGATTTTTAACAATGTTTGAACATTTTCGTGACTATATCATGCACTTTCTCTAATAAATCGTTAAATATTTTGTCCAAAAAACGTCCACATTATTGTCAATGCCTCTAAAGTCCGACCTTTTGGTGACTCCCTGAGCACCGTTTTTTATGTTCCCTCTACTTATACGGATGTGGCAATGTGAGTGCTTTCCTTCTACAATTCCTTCAAGGTTCCCATAGGTTTCAAGGATGTCCAAAAGTCTCACCACTCAACATTGTTGCGATTGGCCAAACACACTTCGATTCTCTGATTCAATTGATGTGCGACTTTATCAAAATGATGAGATCGGCAAACACTCGAATAGCCACAACTTCCCTTCCAATTGTTTTAGGGTCAAATTTGTTCAGAGTTGATCAATTGTGTTATGAGATAACACGGTGGAAACAGAAATGCAATTGATAATGTACTGTACAATCATAACTTACAACCATATCTTAACAGTCTATCAAAATCTACTAAAGGTCAATTATTCCTATCAAAGGAGATCAATCAGAAAAAGAAAATGAACATTTATCAAAGCGTGTATGGCCACTATTGGGGAGGCGTCTGCCTGTGACCATTTTTATCCTCCAGACCTCCACCTTCATCCCTGACCATGTTACCAAGTCGTTAGGTTATCATTAGAAATGTGGCCAATACTGAAGGGAACGTGGAGCCTCAGTTTTTTGTGGAAAGGAAAGCATTGTGACCCTTTAATTACGCTAATCTAATTTTTTTAATCATTATTGAACTGTTATAATAGGGAAAGGCTATGTGTAACGTATCATATTTCATACCAGCTGTATTTTTTTTTCTACTGACTGCAGTTTATTGAAACGTCATTGACTATATAATCAATGAAATTAATGAAACACACCTTTTCCCTTTTTAACCAAAAGGGTTTCTCCCATAGAGCAGCATTCTCCTTTACCAGGACTGTGACCTAAACATTTTGGGGAGACCTAAACTCACATGCAAACCATTAACATATAATTAGCAGAGCCAACTCAACAAAATGTACAATATTGTTAAATAAGGAGCATGAGTGTGAGGCTCATTGCTTATGTAAAACTAAGTAAAACTATTGCGGAATAATTATATTGATTTTTTGTTTCTGATTTTTTTTTTCACAGAGGCTCAAACTAATACAACAGCTACAGGTATGTTTTTAGATGTTGGTATGGTTAACTACATAAAGTATTGGAACTCATAAATGCTAAACTAGTATAAAACAAATGGATGTGTTGCCCACTAGCCAATAATCCCACAAATTATTTCAAAGATCACCAACTTCTTCACCTTTTCTTTCCTAAAACTTTGATCTAGATTTTATATGGCGTATATGAAAATTCTGTAAAGAAACCAGTAACAATGGGCCGAGCACTTAAGTTAAAGGGGTTGTAAAGGTTTGTTTTTTATTTTCTAAATAGGTTCCTTTAAGCTAGTGCATTGTTGGTTCACTTACCTTTTCCTTCAATTTTCCTTTTAAATGTTTTTATTTTCTTTGTCTGAATTTCTCACTTCCTGTTCCTCCTCAGTAAGCTGTTCTGGCTGACTAACCCCGAGCCAGAACGGCTCGGATAATGGAGGCAAGCTTACTGAGGAGGAACAGGAAGTGAGAAATACAGACAAAGAAAAAAAAAACAGGGAAATCTAAGGAAAAGGTAAGTGAACCAACAATGCACTAGCTTAATGGAACCTATTTAGAAAAAAAAAAAAACCTTTACAGCCGCTTTATTAGCATACACCTTACCTGAGTTCTGTTTAATGGTGTCAGATCAGGGAAAGGTATATTCTGAAATTGCGTTGCAATTTATTGGCATCCTAATGTACATCCCCAGCTCATCACAATGGATCTGGGTCTTAGCGAACCACAGAGTAGGACTGTGAATTGTGTTGTACTAAAAAAAAGGTACACATGTGTGTTATAAGATCTATTTTTGTGTGTTGTCAATGCATGTTAATGTGCCATATATAACACCACAAATATGTTAATCTGTCCTTATAGATTCCTTTTAAAGGGAGAGAAATATGTAGGCTGCCGGTAATGACCTGCTTTCTTGGTTGGCTTCAACTTTCATTGACTTGGAAGAAGAATGTAGCACTTGACCTCAGAGCCAAGTCAGAAGTCCTTTTCCAGGTCAATGACTCATAAAATTGAAGACAGAAGGTCAGCATGTCAACTGGGCAACTAGAATTGGTTCAGTCTAACCTTACAGGACCCGCAAACTGTAATTTAACATTCAGTGCCAGATTTAGATCTTGAAGGGCCCGGGGCACTTCAAGTTTAGGGGCCCCTCAACATAAACATTGTATTATATGACAAATAAAAAAGTGAACTGAAATGAATGATTTAAAAAAAAGGTAGGTTCAAAGAAGACTCTTGTCTGATTTTTTTTCTCAATTTTATTGACTGTAAGAATATATACTATACCATTGGAACTGGCAAGTCATACACAGGGCCGATCCTAGGGGCACAGGCGCCTGGGTGCAGAAATATTGGACGTGGTAATTTTACTAACTCCTCCCCTTTACAAATGTTTCTATGGCAATGACTCAACCACAGAGATGCTCCCCCACAAAGTCTTCATTACTCTGGGACCCTTACATGATCTCCTAACAATAAACAATAAACAAAATACAGGAAGAAAAGCAGTACTTTATTGGGACCTGGAGGGGGGCCTCTCTGATGGGGCTTCTGTTAGAGAGTCTGATAGAAAGAGCTCCCAGACATACTACAGACATCATACAGGAAATGGTCAGAGACTGCAGACATTGTAGAGGAGATGGTCAGAGACTGCAGGCATAGTAAAGGAGATGGTCAGAGACTACAGACATAGTACAGAAGAGACACATCAGTTCTGGACGGACACACACCTATGCTCATAACACTAGTTCTGGATGGACACAAACACGGAGAGATGGGAGGAGGGGAGAACTCTGCCACTTTGGCGCCCCTACCTCTGCAGGCGCCTGGGTGCAAAGCAAACCCTGCTTAGGATCGGCCCTGGTCATACAACATAGTCATGCATCACACTACAATATTTACAAAATGTCTTTCTTCCTGCATTTAGCATTTTCAAAATCTTTAATTAACTCATCAAACTGTATCTTTTTAAAGGACACTGCCCTCCACAGCCAGAAGGCAAAGAGTATTTAGGGCTTGTTTACTCTTGTTTAAAAATGTGGCATTGGACACACTTTTTTTACGCACTCCAAATGCAAATCAAAGCACCTCTCATTAAATAAAATGGTTACCTGTTCACACTGATGGGTTTGTTTTGCTTCAAAATATATACCTCGTGTCACTTTCTTGGGGCTTCAAAGCATCTCCAAAGCCTCCATAGAAGTCTATCAAAACACTTGTTAACAGCACCTGCAACATTTAAAGAGTTTTTATTCAGAGTTAGCTATGCTTTGTTTTGGAGGTATTGGAGGTATGATATATCCCATGATGCACTGGGGCACCAACAAACAAAGCAAAAGGCCAACATTAGTAGTCACTTTCGGTTCATGTGTATATATTCTGGGAGTGTCTGGTACGTATAAGCAGGGTCCAAACAGGTGTGGAGCAACTATCAGACGGCACATGTCTGGAGCCACCTCTGTCCCTTTTCCACCCTAATAAATACGACACTGGCAACATTGAGTAACACAAAGTATTTCTCTTCCAAAGGTGTCCCTGGATGGGGTATTGCACTACTGGTGTTAACGTCACTTGTGTTGGCATGTATCCTGTGCAGTCTTGTGTGTTTGGTAAGTTTAAACTTTTCATGAAAGCTTTTATTAATTGTTGGTGTCTTTTTTTGTTGAGATCCTACTACCATGCAGGGAACTGAGATATTAGTCTTTTGTTTTTTATGGATGACTACTAAAGTTTTGCTACAGCATTATGCATAAGCCAAGTGCACAGAGTACTACTACACTGGCACTGGTGTCTGTCATGGTGACTCATGATATCTTCGAGTGCCGCTCAGTTGATGGGTGTATAGGTGTAAGTTCCTCCGCATCTGCTGCTAGAAGTGCAGGCAAGTGATGGAGCCCATCCTGACTCCTGCAATGGCTCAGGGGAAAGAGAAGAGGTATCCCTAAAGCCGCACATCCATGTGATCCTATGGAAGTGAACAGAGTGGCAACCTCAGCCTGGACTCCTACCGGGCCACACCCCAATGCGTTTCACTCTGCCCTCCCGGAGTTTAGTCATGGGGATCATGGGCTGAGGTTACTACTTATTAGGATCACATAGATGTGCGGCATTAGGGATACCTCTTCTCTTTCCATTGGTGTCTGTCATAGAAGCTTCTTCGATGAGTTCTAGTACAGGACCTATTGTACTTTTCAGGGACAGCTAAATACAGCTTTTTTGGGAAATATTTCATGAAACAAGCACACAGTTAGAGCTTAATGGGTAAAAGTTGAACAAACTTGAGGCATACAGAAGTATAAAAATGAAGGTGCCCAGAGCTGGGCTTCATTAATATTTGTTAATAGTTGCTTGATAAATTGTTCAGTGCTAAAGATTCTCAAACATTATTATTGTCTGTTCTAGCCTCTTGTCTGGAAATACGTTGGTCAAGATTCCCATCGAAAGTAACAAGAAGTGTACTGAGTTGAAAAATGTGTATTCTTTCTTCTTTGCAATAGAGTATATTTACAAATAAGTAATAAAGAATGCCTGTGAAATATTTAACTGAATACATTATCAACAGGAATGGTATAAATATGCAGTTTTTGGGGATTAATAAAGGCATTATAAAAGTAACATATCATCTCCCAGCTGACTGTTACCCATCTTCTGAAAATAAATCCACAACGGATCCTTTTCAGATGGGCAGCAAGGGTTGCCACCAGTGCAAATGATCCAAAACTGGTACTAAGTCCAAACTCACAAAATTTACATTAACGACTTAATGACCATCCTATATAGCAGATTTATTGCTTTTTTACTGCTTAGATATACTTAATTCTGCACTTCCACCTAGGGGGCACATGTGCACACCCCCAGTGCTCTGCTTCTGCTGTGATTAGTCACAGCAGAAGCTGATCAGCGGTGCTGACCAATCAATGTTTGCTGTTACCCACCGATCATCGCAAAGACACACAGGACACAAGGCAGAGCTCCGTTCTGACAGCGGGGGATGTGATGGATTTGCTTTTCCTGAAAAGCAAAGAATAAAAACCATCACATCCCTTAGTAAAAGCACCACAGAATGTATTATAAAACATTGGCTAGGCACACATTTTGATTCCTTTGATCGCTCTAGATCAGGGATGTCAAACTAATTTTCATCCTGGGCCGCATCAGCATTATGATTGTCCACAAAAGGGACGGTTTTATCGATAAGATTAGATGTCCAGCGCATCCCCTCACCCTACATTAGATGTCAAGAGCCACCCCACCATCAGAAGTTGAGTACCACGCTCTCCCTTACATCACAGTGTACCTCCCTTTTCTTATGCAGCAGCTGGGAAGAAGCTGGATGCATTGCTTAAAAGCAGAAATAAAGGGTCTGCAGGAGGACCAGAGGAGCTCTCCTACAGCTGCAGGAGAGGTGTGAGGGCCACATGAAATGGCCTGCAGGCCTGGTGTTTGAGTGTGCTGTAGATGTTTAAGTAAGTGTCATTAGTACAGTGACAATGCATATTTTTAGCACTGATCACTGTGTTAGTGTCACTGGGTCCCACAAAGTGTCAGTGACCAATGGTCCAACGCAATATCGCAGTCCCGCTATAAGTTGTTGATACCTGCCATTACTAGTATAAAAAAGATCCAGTATATGAGGTGTGTCTATTAACCACTTCAGCCCCGGACCATATTGCTGTCCAAAGACCAGAGCACTTTTTGAGATTCGGCGCTGCGTCGCTTTAACTGACAATTGCGCGGTCGTGCGACGTGGCTCCCAAACAAAATTGGCGTCCTTTTTTTCCCACAAATAGAGCTTTCTTTTGGTGGTATTTGATCATCTCTGCGGTTTTTATTTTTTGCGCTATAAACAAAAACAGAGCGACTATTTTGAAAAAAATGCAATATTTTTTACTTTTTTCTATAATAAATATCCCCAAAAATATATAAAAAAAAATATTTTTTCCTCAGTTTAGGCCGATACGTATTCTTCTACATATTTTTCGTAAAAAAAATCGCAATTAGCGTTTATTGATTGGTTTGCGCAAAAGTTATAGCGTTTACAAAATAGGGGGTAGTTTTATGGCATTTTTATTATTTTTTTTTTTTTTTTTACTAGTAATGGCGGCGATCAGCGTTTTTTTTCGGTACTGCGATATTATGGCGGACACTTCGGACACTTTTGACACATTTTTGGGACCATTGGCATTTTTTTAGCGATCAATGCTATAAAAATGCATTGGATTACTATAAAAATGCCATTGGCAGTGAAGGGGTTAACACTAGGGGGCGGGGAAGGGGTTAAGTGTGTTCCTAGTGTGTTCTAACTGTATGGGGGGGGTGGACTTACTAGGGGGAATCACTGATTTTCTGTTCATACATTGTATGAACAGAAAATCAGCGTTTCCCCCGCTGACAGGAACGAGCGCTGTGTGTTTTCACACACAGCTCCCGTTCCCCGCTCTGTAACGAGCGATCGCGTGTGCCCGGCGGCGATCGCGCCCGCCGGGCACACGCACGGGACTCGGGGGCGAGCGGGGGGCGCGCGCGCGGGCCGCCGGCGGCGCGCACGCGCCCCCTAGTGGCCGCGAAAAGCGCGACGTAGAGCTACGGGACAAAATTTATTTCTGTCCCTCGCTGAATCTTTTGTGGCACTCAAACACACGCGCACGAGACAGGCCATCATTCCCATAAGCTGTAGTAAGCACTTGAAAACATTCTGTTGGTGTTTTGTTCAATTTTAATAAAAATGACAAAAAATGTCAATTTTAATAAAAATGTCAAATTGACACGTTCAATTTTCAAACACAACCAAACTAAATGGCGACTCACAATCAACTGAACCTCATAAAGTGTTGCTGTTTGTCATGCAGGTTCAAACATGCTCAAGGTCACAAGGTCATACAGTAATAACTGACTGCTTTGTTTACTAGATGGGATCAAAGTCTCGTTATTTAAAAGACAAACCTTGTATATCCCATAGTTTGAAGACACTATAGCTTTTGCGTAAACCAATCAATATACGCTTATTGTTTTTTTTTTTGCCAAAAACATGTAGCAGAATACATATTGGCCTAAATTTATGAAGACATTTGATTTTTAACTTTTTTTTTTTTTATTGGATATGTTTTATAGCATGTTTTTTTTCAAAATTGTCTGTCTTTTGTTTATAGCGCAAAACAATTAAAAAACGCAGAGGTGGCCAAATACCACCAAAATAAAGTTCTATTTGTGGAAAAAAAAGTGACATACATTTTATTTTGGTACAACGTTGCATGACTGCAAAGCCACCCATCTCATTGATACAGAGCTAATTTTGGGTAGCATAGAGGAGAATGTTTAATTCATACAAAATATCTTTAATTAACCGCAGTTTTACGGCTGCACTTTGAAGAGGAATACCGTTGTTATGGTAGCAGATGGCTACCATAACCCTTGTATCCTCTTCTTCAGTGGGCGGTCCGCTATAAGATAAAAGTGGTCTCTGCAGGGGAGGAACTGCAAGTGGCAAGAAGAAGGCCATTGCGGAAATAAAGCCATAAAAATTCCTGTTTTCAGTTTGAGAGAAGCCATGTGGAGGACACATGCAAACATGTGGAAGAAAGTGCTCTGGTCAGATGAGACCAAAATTTTACTTTTAGACTTAAAAGCAAAATGTTATGCGTTGGGGAAAACTAACATGCACATCACCCTAAACACACCATCCCCACTGTGAAACATGGTGGTAGCAACATCATATTGTGGGGATGCTTTTTTATAGCAGGGACATGGAAGCTGGTCAGAGTTGATGGGAAGATGGATGGAACAAAATACAGAGCAATCTTAGAAGAAAACCTGAAGAAAACCTGTTAGTCTGCCAAAGACTTGAGACTGGGGTGAAGGTTCACCTTCCAGCAGGACAACGACCCTAAACATACAGCCAGAGCTACAATGTCATGGTTTAGATCAAAGCATATTCATGTGTTAGAATTGTCCAATCAAAGTCCAGACCTAAATTCAATTGAGAATCTGTGGCAAGACTTGAAAATTGCTGTTGGCAGAGACTCTCCATCCAATCTGACAGAGCTTGTGCTATTTTGCAAAAAATAATTGGCAAAAATTAAACTTTCTAAATGTGCTAAGCTGGTAGAGACATTCTGTCAAAAAGACAGTTGTAATTGCAGTGAAAGGGGGTTCTACAAAGTATTGGGGGCTGAATACAAATGTACGCCACACTTTGCACATATTTATTTGTAAAAAGAAATAAAAACCATTTATCATTTTCCTTCCACTTCACAATCATGTGCCACTCATCTAAAATCCTAATAATTTACATTTACGTTTTTTTTGTTGTAACATAACAAAATGTGGAAAATTTCAAGGGGTTTGAATACTTTTTTAGAAACTGTAAGTGTATCTAAACCAATGTGGACATGCTTCATAATCTAAGCAGTGTATGCTATAATTAAACTGATGATACCTACAATATATAACTGTATGAAAGTAATTGTCCAGTAATTGTAATTGACTCGAACATCGGGCTCATCCCTAATTGCTATACAATTTGCCAATTGATTGCTATACAACTCTCCAATTGATTGTTCTGCAAGTCACTAATTGATCTCTCTACATTTCATCAATTGACTGTTCTACAATTTACTGGGCATCCCATATTTTCCTTACCCCATCCAAGTTAAATTCCCTCAATAAAACAAACAAAAACAAGCACATGGACTGTTCATTGCTCCAAAGGACTAAGACGTTAATGCCAGGCTGGGCAGTGTGACAACTGGGCCACATCACATAGCAGCCCCTACGGGTGTACCACTACGTTTGGGGGCTCATCCTGATCACATGTAACCTTCCAGCCGTTGCCCCTAGCAACTGAGGTTGAACTAGTGGGGGAACTGTGTTTGTTCCACCACCATTGAGGAATTGAACCTTGGGGAAGGACTTGTGTGCTTAGCCTGCTTTTCAGTACTGCAATAATATGTGCTGTTCCCTATAGCAACCAGCAGGAGCCATTGCCAATTATTGGACACTTAAGCAAATCCTGCAACACAGGAACTGTTAATTATGTGCTGTCATCCGTGGCAACCATGCCAGGTAGCCACAACCTGTGGATTACAAATGTGTCCAGCTTTCTGCTAATGCTGGACATCTTTAACTTATGCTTTAAACTCTTGCTTTCAACAGTGAAGTGTGCCTGGAAGTGTCCACTGTTGCCTGGGGGGATTGGGGTAAACCTGCAGGTGCCTGTGGGCAGGACTTGGATACAGATGTTCCCTTCAGCTAGACATTGGCTACAAACTTTATTACTGCCATTGGCAAACATTGGAAAAGTCAGCGGTCATCAGTTCCCAGTTGCTCGGGCACAGTTGAGCAGTACAAAGCAAGCAGTACAAAATATTCATGTACCATCTATTTTTTTCATACACATTATTTATTTTAATGTTAAACATTTTACTCACATTATTACTTTGCATTGTTTACAAAATTATAATAAATAGATGAATAAATACGTTTTTTGTTTTTGTTTTTATTTCACACAATTTATCGAAATGCAGACATAAAAATATAGACATATGTGGCTACTTTAGGGCCTGTCAGCAGATTTTAGGCCACTTCGCTCTCAATGGGAAAACCCACGTTAAGCAGGTCAATGCAGGTCAGGTGGAGGTCAATTACAGGTCCAATGCAGGCCATACAAGGGCCTAATTACGAACACATTTTGTTTAAAAATTTTTAAATTTTGTGCATTTTGCGGTCTGACGGTGCCACAATTGATTTTAAGATTCGACCAACCGAGTCTTTAATTTTACCTCATGTTGCTACAGAACATAATTGTTGTGACGGGGAATCTTCTTTTATTTCCATGAATTTTCTTTTCTTGCGCTCATGCATATTTATGTTTTAATTCTATTTCTCACGATTCTCTCATCATTGATTTGAAAATCTTTTGTTTTCTCGTGCCCGATCACTCAAATTCTACTAAAATCTGACGAAAATCGGCTGTTGCTGCAGTCCACTAATGGTGCGAAATTCGAACGAAAATTATTAGCTATGATTTTCCAAATGCACGGCCTGCATAAGGCCCTGTTCACAAGGGTTTTCATTTCAGGGACGCCTGTTAGTTTTTCAGGTGAATTTGATCGGAAGCTCCTTGCCAGTCTATGAGCATGCAGATTTATATGGACCTGTGTATGTTACATCCATACTTCACAGTCTGCCCCACCCTCCCCCAAAAAAGGAAAAGGACCAGGGGCGGACTGACCATTGACTCACTCGGGCATGCCCATAGGGGGCCCCATCAGGGTTGCCAGGCTCAGTAAAACCAGGAACAGTATGTAAAAATCTTTGTTTTTTTTACATCTGTCCCTGATATGTCCGAAACTGACATGCTTTTGATGTGAAAAGCCAGAGATTTTAGCTGCCCCGCCTCTGCACTGCCTCCTGGCGTGGTGGCCATCTGTAAGCCTGGGGGCCCCATAATCTTCTATTGCCCGGGGGCCCAATGAGTTGTCAGTCCACCCCTGAAAAGGAAAACGCCCTCTTCTGTTTTTCTGGACCCAAATGTGGTGGATCTGGGGTAGCCTAATATAAGCAGACACAATTCTATTTATGTCCGTCCATTCATACAGCCAACGCTGGTCATCCACAGTCCTCTTTCAAAATGCAGACAAAAGCTGAACAGGCACAGAATCACAACAATTCCATTCACCTTGTCCTCCTTTAGCAGGGGATCTGATGAATGGAGTGGCACAACAATATGTCAAAGGGGCCTAATGCACCTGATTTCTGAATGATCTTTAAAGCATCCTAACCACTTCTAGACCACTCCACGCAGATATACTGCAGCCCTCCTGTGTAAAATCATATACCTGTACATGATTTTGTGTACAGTAGTCTGGGCTGCCATGCTCCCGCTGTGATTGGACACAGGGCTGCCATCGGGGGGTACAGGCAGTATAAATGTAAGGGTCCCAAATGTTCCCAGGGACCCTTATTCGGCAGCTTCCCCCCCCCCC
Source organism: Rana kukunoris (assembly GCA_029574335.1). NCBI lineage: Eukaryota > Metazoa > Chordata > Amphibia > Anura > Ranidae > Rana > Rana kukunoris. The sequence goes on from CM056057.1 coordinate 55,782,181, forward strand.
CCAGCTTCTCAAGTCGTGGCGGTAGGAGTGAGAAGTGAGAAGTCACCTGTCATATTCGGCAGCCTTCCCCCTAGCTTTTCAACTCGCGGCACCAGGAGAGAGAAGTCGTCAGAAGTCACCTGTCATATTCGCCAGCACTCCAACCCCCCCCCGGTTCTCTGCTCCAGGGGGCCCATAGCTAAAGCTTTATAAGGGGCCCCAATATTTCTGATGGCTACCCTGATTGGACACAGTGGGAGCCCATTAGCGGGTCCGTAGGGAGCCACCGATCATTCACAGGAGAGGCACAGAACGATGGCCTGCCTATGTAAACAGTGCAGACCAGTGTTCTGTCAGAGGGGAAAATGGAGATCTTGTGTTTCTGCTAAGAAACACGGATCTCTTTTTGTTCCCTAGTCAAAGCACATCACAGTTAGAAAGCATCCTCTAGGGACATATTTAACTCTTTGATTGCCCCTGATGTTAACCCCTTCCCTGCCAGTGACATTTGTACAGTGACAGACTTTTTTTTAGCACTGATCACAGTATTAGTGTCGCTGATAAGTGTCCGACACAATGTCGCAGTTCTGCTAAAAATCATGCTGATCATCACCATTACTAGTAAAAATATAAATATACATATATATTGTGACGGTATGCGAGGTGAGATACTTGACCATAGGTATATTTCACCACGCATACGGTCTATTTTGAGAAGCTGAACCGGAATCCGGGCCGGGTTTTACAGCCTCTAGTGTTCCGGTCCGGATATTTGGGTCCACTGGAGTTCAATGTCAGGTGGACCTTAAAAACAACCAGGAAGAGATCAGAAGGGAGCTCTCTGGTTTTGGGACACTGAGAAGGGAACCTGAGTGTGAGGAGCTCTCTAAAGACATTGCAAGAAAAAGGTTTGCGTTGTTGTTTATTTTGTGGGTGGTGGGGACCAGCCCCACACTGTATAGATAGGAGACCCTGATGTTTAGTTTAGCGCCGGACGGCAAGGATTTAAGTTTACTGTTTTGTTTGTTTTAACCTGCAAACCTTTTGTAAAATAAACCTGGCAGCTGCCAGACTTAAAAAGAAAGTGCCTGTTTACAGACTGTGTTTCAGAAAAGTGATCCCCACGAGCTAATTCTCCCACACGTGGTGGATTCAGCGGGCAACTTTTCTGAAGATGGAGGAAATGTTAAAAGCCCTGCTACAGGCCAATGCAGCCCAGCGGGAAACCAACCGCCAAGTCGCAGAAGCTGCTGCAGCGCAGCAGGCTGCCCTCCTACAGGCCAATGCAGCCCAGCGGGAAACCAACCGACAGTTTGCCGAAGCTCTGGTGGAACTGAAAAAGGGGTCCGCACCTCCTGTGGCAGCAGAACCAAAGATACTACGGGCCTCCTACCACCTGCAAAAGATGACACCAGCGGATGATGTTGAGGCATACATGGCGACTTTCGAGAGAGTCGCTGTCCGCGAAGGATGGCCAAAAGAGCAGTGGGCGGGACTATTGGCCCCATTCCTAACTGGAGAACCCCAAAAGGCCTATTTTGACCTAGCAACAGATAAGGCACAGGTCTATGAGACTCTCAAATCAGAGATACTCGCATGCTTGGGGGTCACCATGGCAGTTCGGGCCCAGCGCGTGCATCAGTGGTCCTACTCCAGCAACAAGCCACCCCGATCACAAATGTTTGACCTGGTCCACCTCACCAGGAAGTGGTTGCAGCCAGAGACCCTGACCAGCCCGCAGATTGTGGAGCGTGTGGTAATGGACCGGTACCTACGTGCGCTTCCTGCTGCCCTGAGGAGGTGGGTCGGACAGGGTGACCCCAACACTGCAGCCCAAATGGTGGACCTAGTGGAAAAGTACAGTGCTACCGACGACTTGGTAAACCCACCTACGCCCCACTTCGGTGTGTCTAGAGGTGCAAGATCTCCCAGCGGTTCGGGTAAGACTGTTCCGGGGTTCAAGAGCTTGGGGAGAGTGGATAAGACTGTTGTTACAGCAGATGAGACTGTGGGTCCTAGACCTGGAGACTGGCCACAGAAGCCAGGAAGGTCTTTGGGACCGTTAAAAGGACTGGGGGTGGGGCAAATACGGTGTTTTCGTTGGCATGCGTTGGGCCATATTGCTGCAAACTGCCCTCTAAATGATGAACCTATGCAATGTGATTATGCTGATAGGAAAAGACACATTTCTCTGTTTGCACAGGTCGCATGTGTTGCGCTAGATCAGAGTCACCTTGAAAAACAGATGTGCGTTATTTTAGTGGATGGCAAGCCTCTCACAGCACTACTAGACTCTGGTAGCGTGGTGACCCTAGTTAGGAGTGCTTGTGTAGACACCGAAAAACTACACCCCAGTAGTATTGGGGTAATTTGCATCCATGGGGACACTCGGGACTACCAGACAGCAGTGGTTGAGGTTGATACCCCCTGGGGCAGGGTAACACATTCAGTGGGGGTGGTACCCTCACTGCTCCATGAAGCTTTAGTAGGGAGAGACTTTCCCCATTTTTGGAAGTTATGGGAGAATAAAGGGAGGCTCGTAGATAGAGTTCCCCCTGCTGGGGAAACAAGGGAACTCTCACCAGACCCGTTTTTCAAAAGGGGAAGGCAGGCTATTGGTGGGATCGAGCAAGCCAGAGATCCTCTTCCTTTCCCTGCCATGGTCGGGGAACCGGAAGACTCGGAAGCTAGCACCCAGCCTGAAGGTAACGAACAGGAAATCCCACCTGACCCTGACATCGAGAGTAGCCAAAATGTGGTACCCGACTTGGAGGTCAGGAGGGAGGATTTCTGTACCGAGCAGCTGCGAGAGCCCACCCTCATGAGTGCCAGGGAAAATGTTAAGGTGTTGGATGGGGAACCGGTGGATCCTAATTGGGTGGTGTCCTTCCCCTACATGGCAATTAAAAACAATTTATTATATCGAGTGATAAAACACGAAGAGGAAGAGGTAGAACAGCTGCTGGTTCCCAAACCCTTTCGCAGGGTGGTGCTAGACCTGGCTCATGGCCATGTAATGGGGGGACATCTCGGGGTCGAAAAAACCAAGGAGAGAATCACCCAAAGATTTTTCTGGCCCGGGTTGCATGCAGAGGTCAAGGAGTATTGCGAATCGTGCCTCGAGTGCCAAATGTCAGCACCGTCGCCCCATTTTCGCAGCCCCCTTGTCCCTCTACCAATAATTGAGGTTCCCTTTGAGAGGGTTGGCATGGACCTGGTCGGGCCGGTGGTGAAATCTGCCCGAGGTCACCAGCATATTCTGGTGATCCTGGACTATGCTATCCTGAGGCCATACCCTTGCGTAACACCTCCGCTAAGGCTATTGCCAAGGAATTGGTCCAGGTGTTTAGTCGAGTCGGGATCCCGAAAGAGATCTTGACCGATCAGGGCACCCCTTTCATGTCTAGGTTTACCAAGGAATTGTGTAGATTGTACAAAATCTCCCATCTCCGTACTTCTGTCTACCACCCCCAGACAGATGGTCTGGTCGAAAGGTTTAATAAAACATTGAAGAGTATGTTGAAAAAGGTGGTCGACAAGGATGGGAGAAACTGGGATTTTTTGCTACCATATCTCATGTTTGCCATACGAGAGGTTCCACAGGCCTCCACAGGCTATTCCCCCTTTGAGCTCTTGTATGGTAGGCATCCCAGGGGCCTGCTAGATATTGCTAAAGAAACATGGGAAGGAGAGGTCAGCCCATATAGGAGCATCATAGAACATGTCTCCTTGATGCAGGACCGAATCGCAGCCGTCCTGCCCCTACACGGGAACATATGGAGCGAGCCCAGGAGGCCCAAAGGAGGGTCTATAATCGGGGTGCCAAGGTCCGTACTTTCAGCCCGGGGGACAGAGTGCTGGTACTGGTTCCCACAGTAGAAAGTAAGTTTTTAGCTAAGTGGCAGGGTCCCTTTGAGGTTGTCGAAAGGGTGGGGGAGGTAAACTACAAAGTCTACCAGCCAGGCAAAAGGAAACCCCACCAAATTTACCATGTAAATCTCTTAAAGCCCTGGAAGGACCGAGAGACTTTACTGGCCACGTCCTCGCCTCCAACAGACCGGATACCCGTGATACCTGACGTTCCCATCACGGATTCCCTGTCCGTAGCACAACAAAATGACGTTAGGGCATTTGTGCAGAAAAATAGAGACTTTTTCTCCCCCTTACCCGGACTGACCAACACGATCCAACATGACATAGTGACGGAACCAGGGGTTCGGGTAAATGTAAAACCCTATAGAATTCCAGAGGCCCGGCGAGAGGCGGTTGCGGAGGAAATAAAACAAATGTTAGAGTTGGATGTGATCGAAGAGTCCCACAGTGAGTGGTCAAGTCCCATAGTGCTGGTCCCAAAACCTGATGGCAGTATCAGGTTTTGTAATGACTTTAGAAAACTTAACAGTGTGTCCAAGTTTGACGCCTACCCGATGCCCCGGGTCGACGAACTTGTGGACAGGTTGGGACAGGCTCGCTACATAACGCCTCTGGATCTAACGAAAGGTTATTGGCAAATACCGCTTACTGAATCAGCCAAGGAGAAGACTGCCTTTTCCACTCCTGAGGGCTCGTTTCAGTATAAGCGGATGCCGTTTGGTCTGCATGGAGCCCCTGCATCATTCCAGCGAATGATGGACAAAACTTTGAGACCACATCGCTCGTATGCAGCGGCGTACTTGGACGATGTGGTCATCCACAGCCCAGATTGGGAATCACACCTGCCCCGCGTACAAGCGGTGGTAGATTCCCTTAGGGAAGCCCGTCTCACGGCCAATCCAAAAAAATGTGCCATAGGCCTGGAGGAGGCCAGATACCTTGGCTACATTATTGGCCGGGGAGTGGTCAAGCCGCAGACCAATAAGATTGAGGCAATTCAAAAATGGCCCCAACCAGTCAATAAAAAACAAGTGAGGGCCTTCCTGGGCATTACGGGGTATTACAGACGTTTCATACCCAATTTTGCCACCGTTGCTGCCCCCTTGACCGATTTGACGAAGGGTAGGGGGTCGGTCATGGTCAAGTGGAACCCCGAAGCCGAGGAGGCATTTCAGAAGTTGAAACAGGCTCTTTGTATGGTACCCGTACTAGTAACCCCGGACTTTAGCCAGGAGTTTGTTGTACAGACAGACGCCTCTGAGGTGGGCCTAGGGGCCGTACTCTCACAGAACAGGGATGGTGAGGAGCACCCAGTGGTATACCTGAGCCGGAAGCTGAACAAGCACGAGAAAAATTATGCCATCGTAGAAAAGGAGTGTCTCGCCATTAAGTGGGCTTTAGACTCCCTAAGGTATTACCTACTGGGGAGGTCATTTAAGCTGGTCACAGACCATGCTCCCTTGAAGTGGATGTGTGATAACAGGGAGAAAAATGCTCGGGTGACAAGGTGGTTCCTGGCTTTACAGCCTTTTAAATTTACGGTGGAGCATAGGCCAGGAAAACTCCAAAATAATGCAGATGCTCTCTCCCGGGTACACTGTATGGTTGGGGCAAGTGCTCAGCCGCAGGGGCTTGAGCAGAGGGGGAGGATATGTGACGGTATGCGAGGTGAGATACTTGACCATAGGTATATTTCACCACGCATACGGTCTATTTTGAGAAGCTGAACCGGAATCCGGGCCGGGTTTTACGGCCTCTAGTGTTCCGGTCCGGATATTTGGGTCCACTGGAGTTCAATGTCAGGTGGACCTTAAAAACAACCAGGAAGAGATCAGAAGGGAGCTCTCTGGTTTTGGGACACTGAGAAGGGAACCTGAGTGTGAGGAGCTCTCTAAAGACATTGCAAGAAAAAGGTTTGCGTTGTTGTTTATTTTGTGGGTGGTGGGGACCAGCCCCACACTGTATAGATAGGAGACCCTGATGTTTAGTTTAGCGCCGGACGGCAAGGATTTAAGTTTACTGTTTTGTTTGTTTTAACCTGCAAACCTTTTGTAAAATAAACCTGGCAGCTGCCAGACTTAAAAAGAAAGTGCCTGTTTACAGACTGTGTTTCAGAAAAGTGATCCCCACGAGCTAATTCTCCCACAATATATATATATATATATATATATATATATATATATATATGTCCATAAATATATCCCATATAGGATGTTTATAGACACGCTATAACTTTTGTGCAAACCAATCAATATACGCTTATTGGGATTTTTTAACCATACATATGTCACAGAGTTCAAACTGGCCTAAATTGATGAATGTATTTGATTTAAAAAAAAAAATGTATTTACATTTTTTTATTGTATTTTAAAGCAAAAAATTAAAAATGTTGTTTATTTTTTTCAAAATGTCTTGATTATAGCTCAAAGAATAAAACAGCAGAGATAATCAGATACCGCCAAAATAAAAACACAATTTGTGGGGAAAAAATGACCTAAATTTTATTTGGGTGCAACGTCGCATGACGTTGTAGTTAAAGTAACGCAGTGCCGTATTTTAAAACATGCCCTGGTCATGAAGGGGGTAAAACCTTCCGGGCTGAAGTGGTTAAACTGATCTCAAATACAAGTGCAATGCACCCCAAAGTATGTTACACAGTTGATTTTAAAGATTAAATTCACTTTTGGGGAAAAAAACAATAAACAAAAAAAATTGCATTTATTAAGCCCGCAAAGCAGTGGACATGCTTTGTCAGGCTTCTGAAAACAAGACCGATAGACTGTTTCCATCGGACAAACCGATCGTGTGTGGGCCCATCGGTTTGTTTTCCATCGGTGAAAAAAAATAGAACATGTTTTAAATGTTTCCTATGGATAAAAAAATTATAGAAAAAAACGATCGTCTGTGTGGAAGTCCATCGGTCAAAAATCCACGCATGCTCAGAATCAAGTTGAGGCATGCTCGGAAGCATTGAACTTAATTTTTCTTAGCACGTTGTAGTGTTTTACGTCACCGCGTTTTGGCACAGTCGGATTTTCGACTGATGGTGTGTAGGCAAGACTGATGAAAGTCAGCTTCATCGGATATCCAACGAAAAAATCCATCGGATTAGATTCCATCAGATATCCGATCGTGTGTACGAGGCTTTACAGCTTTCTGCATTTTCCTCCATCCAGACTTTCTGTTTGAAAGGTGGAGGACGCTCACCAGCTCCCTTGAAGAACCATCTACCTTGGTGCCAGACAGGGCAGGACTAGTTTTCTTATTCACAGATCACTCCACCTGCACAGCCATGCCAATTTCAGAATGTGACAATGGGTGCGGGGGTATAAGAGGTGTGAGAGGAGGCTTGGAGCATGTTACATGATATAACCCTAAATATGGGTGTAACCTGTAACATGCTCCAAAGGTAAACTTATCCTTTAAAGCGATACTAAATCTAAAAACGTGTTTTACCTTATTACATTCCTTGCATTAAGGTTAAAGGTGTTTTTTGGCTTTTTGGCTCCCCCTTTCCTGTGTAAAGGGGAATAGTGGGGGGGGGGGGGGAGATCCAGAGCTGTGCACGGCTGCATCTATTCTCCCCTCTCTTCCTCTTCACACCGGGACTCAGACATCAGCAGGAGCTTTTTTTAAAACCTGCAAGGCAATCCCATAATGTGCTAGTATGCATACCATATTAGCACATTATAAGAAACTTACCTTAGAGCGAAGCCACCCAGCGGCGCTGTCACCGCTGATGGTGCTTCCATCTTCATCTGGTCTTCTTTCCGAGTTTGTGGACTCATTCCCGCACATTCCCGCACATGCGTGTGTTAGACGCTGTTTACGGCATGGGACTCTGAAGAAACGGCATGCAGTTATGCTTTTCATTCAGAGCGAATGCACCAGTGACATAACCAGCCGCATCCAGAGTAAGTATCCCCATAAACGGCGCACGTTTAGGAGATATTTTTCAGTACTTACATGTCAGCCTTATTATAAGCTTGCCCAAAAGCAAAAATCATACATGGGAATGTACTCCCGCTTTAAAGCCTTTATATAACTGACTGGTGTGTACCTGTTTTTGTTTACTTACCTCTCAGATTTTAAACTATTCAACTGGTTCTGGAGATCCAAAGAGATTAGACCCACAAAGCCAGTAAGCATGCAACACCTAGCACACATCTATCAAATCTTTCCCTGCACCACATTACGAGTAAGCTCCTGATGGGGTAAAACACATTGGGTACGGCACGAAAAGGTGGATTGTCCATGAATTAAATATTTTATTAAATTTGCATATTTTAAGAGCCGGTTCACACAGGGGCAACACGACTTTGTGGGCGACTTTGCGAGGGGACCTCAGCGCGAATTGAGCATGAACCACAGCGCGACTTGGAGCGACTTGAAGTTGCCTCCAGGGCAGGGGACTTTGCCAGTGGCCAATGAAAGAGTAATCAGCTCTGTGGGAGGGAGGGGTTTGCAGAGAAAACAATTTTAACTTCCTTGCAGACAGGGGATCTGACTTGGAGGCGACTTCCATTGAAATCTATGGGTACAAGTCGCCTAGAAGTCGGATTGAAGTAGTACAGGAACGTTTTCTGAAGTCGAAAGGACTTCAGTAGTGTACATTAAGAAGGCTCCCATTCACTTTAATGTAATTTGACATGCCGTGCGACTTGGGCCCCTGTGTGAACCGAGCAGAGAGACAGAGAGCAACTTTGTTTTCTTTTGTTTGTATGATGTGAGATTTTTGAAGTGATCACTGATTAACAGAAGCCTCTAGCCAATGTCAGCGGAGTGAAGGGTATGTGTGTCTGGAGGGAAGCAATATAGCATGTAGTTTACCATAAAAACAAGTTCTTGCATTGCTAGCTCTGTCATAGAAGAGAACTATTGGGAGAAAGTGTTGGGTGTAGTGGGATGAATTTTATCTTGTATTTATTGATGTGAAAAGTCAATATACAGCACTGTTAAAATGTATGTTGACCCAAAACTTGTTTTCTTAGTTTTGAAGGGAAAGGGAAGAGTTAGGTCCCCTATTGGAATTTTATTTTTTGCTATCATGGGCTCCAATAGCTGGATTACCCCTTGCATCCTGTCCAGGTAATCCTATACCAGAAATGAGGCCTCGTACACACGACCGAGGAACTCGTCGGAAAAGACACATCATTTTCCTTGACGAGTTCCTTGTCAGGCTTGTCTTGACAAGCTGTCTTTGCGTACACACTGTCAAGACAAAATCTCCTTGTTCTCAAACGCGGTGACTTCAATACATACAACTGCAGGGGAAGTTCGATTCCACTGGCACAACCCTTGGGGCTGCTTTTGCTAATCTCATGTTACTGCGTGTTAGGTAAAAAGAGACATTTGCACTTTTCAGTCTGTTACAGCGTGACAAATGTGCTATTTCCATTATAAACGCTACTTTTATCGAAGGTGCGCGGGTTTCTAAGCATACACACCAACGTGTTTCTCGTCGAAAACCAGCCAGACGAGGAACACAACGAGCAAATTGAGACTCCCGTCAAGGAAAAAGAGAACTTGCTCTCTTTTTTCCTCGTCGAATTCCTCGACAGTTTTCTCGATAAAAAGCATACACACAACTGTTTTTCTCTGCAAAAAAGCTCTCCCACCAAGTTTCTTGATGGATTCTGTCGAGTTTCTCGGTCGTGTGTACGAGGCCTGAGAGGAACTCTCCAAACAGCAGCACAAACAGGAATAAAAAACAAATTTCTTTAGTAGAATAGTGGAAATCTAGAACCCATGTCTGTGTCCTTGTTGCAGATTTTCTCTTACTTCCTGGGAAATCTCTGTAATGGACCCCCTGCTGGCAGCAAAAAGCAGGCTGGGGTTCTAATCCTCTCCCAACCTACCCGAAACAACCAAAAATATATGGTTTGACATATGCTTTAGGTTCTTAACATGTTCATATGAGTAATGATGATTTAGTATATATCTAGGATTACAAGATTGACAAGTGTGATGGCTCAGCTAAAAATCCCAATGTGCCTGGGATGGTATATCTCCCTGCCTAAAAAAATGTATACATCCTGTGAGTCAGGGAATGACTTTCTGCATCAAAAAGTTTTTTTAGCTGGATGACGGTTTAAAAACTGAAGAATAGAAATAAGGCAGTTCAATATGTAAAAGGTTAAAAGTTTGGTCTTCACTGGCCAAATGCTTGTTCCAGGTCAGTGACACTAGGTAGTAAAACCAGGATGCGGATAACAGCCCTGGAGCCTGTACATTTAAAAACAAGTCACCAATAGCAGCTCAAGAGTACAATGTAAAGTAAAATGTAAAGTTAACTATTTATGACAAAAATATGAAGATTGCCTTCTAAAATTGCAAGTTACCCGACCATTATGCTGATCAACTCACTTTACTACCTTCTGAAACAGGGCCAATAAAAGGCATGCAGATGATAAAAGTCTGACTAAAGACAGAAATCCCAACAACAATGTAAAGCCTTGTAAACACGGTCAGACTTTTTGCCAACAAACTTTAAAATGAGCAAGTTTTCCAATAAATCCGACCATGTGTACGCTCCATCGGACAAACTTTTCAGGTTTTCATCGGACAAAAGTTCGCTCAGTGAACGGACAAACTTTTCGGCAACAAAAGTCCTATGATGCAAACTCCGACCGTGTGTACAGAAATCCATCGGACTTTTGTCCAAAGTACAAACACGCATTCCCAGAACCAATGTTAAAATCAACCAACAATAGCGGAAGTTGACCAAAGGGTGGTGATAAAGAGCAGAAAAGAGCAAAAAAAAACATGTGATTTCGGGAAAGTTTGGGGAAAGTTTGCAGAAAAGTCCTGCTGTGTGTATGCTATGGGTGTGCCCGGCCAACTCCCTTCGGACAAAAATCCACGGAAAAATTTGTTTGAAGTCCGATCGTGTGTACGAGGCTTAACATGGGGATTTTTAGGTACCAATACACAATACTCATTTCTAAAATTCATATTTTTTTTATCTTTAAAATAAATTATTAAAGTTGGCACAACAATGTTAGACACATCCCCTGTATCTTTTTATCCCTCCTGCATAGTTTCATACACTTGAATTGTCTACAAGGATGCTCAAAAGATCTTCTATATATATATAATAAGGGGGAAAAAAAGATGATTCTGGCTGCATTTTGTGGACTGTATTGGCTACTTACTCAGAAGATTAACAGAATATCCCGAGGAAGTGGTTGTTGTAGGCCGCCACTCCATATATAAAGATCTTTTAGACATCCTTGTTTATTTAAAAAAACAAAATTATGATTTTTTTTTTATAATTATTGTGTATTGGTACCTAACAAGTCCCATATTGTTGTATTGGTGCTCTATTTTTGGTAAGTCTTGTTGGTACCCTTCCTGGTCAGAACGGGTCAGATACCCTTCTGAGGTTCCCTTAAAATCAGAACTTATCAAAATACTTGATATGAGTCAGTGGTATTAAAGTGAGTATATAAGTATAACAGCTAGACAACTAACATTTTAAGTAGGTAAAATGGTAATGTAATGGCAGTCTCCATGCTTCTCTCATGACAGGTTCCTTTACCATAAAATCAAGCTCTCAATTCATCACTTCAGTGCCATGAACTAAAAGGAAAAATCTATTTGTCAGGGTCCTGAACAGCAGCGAAGATGCAAAAGATCCAACTTTGCCCCCATCTAACAGCATACATAAATGCTATTGAGTGGAGTTACCAGTTTTAAAACAGTACAGAATTTGAAGTAGCCCATAAAAACGTCAAATGTCTCTTTCTCTGATCTGACTACAGTGAACTGAAATTTGGTTGGTTAATACTAAACTATAGATATCTATGGCACATATTAAGGTAATAAGAATAGATATTCCTATTTCTAATTATCAATCAATGTCTCTCGTATCTCTCAACATTCTGGTTGAGAAGCTGGTTGGAAGACTGATTCACAGATTGAGTGACAGTCAGACTGGCTGACTGACTGGCTGACTGACGGGCAGTCTGATTAGCAAGTTGGCTGGCAGTCAGGTTGACAGATTGGTGTGCAGTCAGGTTGGCAGGATGGCTCAGGTTGGCAGGACGGTTGGCAGACTGGTTGGCAGGCTGGTTGGCATGATGGTTGGCTGGCTGGTTGGCAAGCTGGTTGACAAGTTGGCTGGCAGGTTGTTTTGTAGGCATTTGCAGCACTCAACATGGTATGGGGGGAGTAAAATGAAATTCCCTCTTGGCAGTCATACTTTGTACTGCGACACCAACACGGCTGAAAGAAAATAGATACATAGACATTTATTTAAATTCCCCAGCTTGGATGAAGATACATAATAGTAATAACACCTTCTGTAATTTGAGTTTTAAAATGTGTTGTCAAAATTCATGTGTTTATGAAAAAGGTATCTGTTGCACATATTTTACAGTTTCTAACTGTTAGGCCTCGTACACATGACCGAGGAACTCGTCGGGAAAGACACATCGCTTTCCTCGACGAGTTCCTTGTTAGGCTTGTCGAGAAACTTGACAAGCTGTCTTTGCGTACACACTGTCAAGACCAAATCTCCTCGTTGTCAAACGCGGTGACTTCAACACATACGACAGCAGGGGAAGTTTGATTCCACTGGCACAACCCTCAGGGCTGCTTTTGCTAATCTCATGTTACTGCGTGTTAGGTAACAGTTTGGTAAGAGGCATTTGCACTTTTCAGTCTGTTACAGCGTGTCAAATGTGCTATTTCCATTACAAACGCTACTTTTACAGAAGGTGCGCGGGTTTCTAAGCATACACACCAACGTGTTTCTCGTCGAAAACCAGCCAGACGAGGAACACAACGAGCAAATTGAGACTCCTGTCAAGGAAAAAGAGAACTTGCTCTCTTTTTTCCTCGTCGAGTTCCTCAACAGTTTTCTCGATGAAAAGCATACACACGACCGTTTTCTTCATCAAAAAAGCTCTCCCACCAAGTTTCTTGATGGATTCTGTCGAGTTTCTCAGTCGTGTGTACGAGGCCTTAAGCCCTGTACACAGGATCAGGCTTTTGTCCGGCCAAACTCACATCGTAATTCCGATGGAATTCCATCGGAGTAAAAGAGAACATGGGGCCAGATTCAGAAAGAGTTATGCCGTCGGATCTTAAATGTGTTTTTAAAATGGCCGCCGGTGGCGTTCCCGCTGATTTACGCTGAGAATATGTAAATCAGCGAGATACGCCAATTCACAAACGTACGTCGGCCCGACGCAGTCACTTTACGCCGTTTACGTAAGGGTTTTCCCGGCGTAAAGATAAAGATTCCCATAGCAGGCGCATCCTATGTTAAGTATGGACGTCGTGACCGCGGGAAATTTGAAAATGTTAATGTCGTTTGCGTAACTCGTCCGTGAATGGGGATTTACATCGATTACGTTCACGTCGAAAACACCGTCATAATTTGGAGCATGCGCACTGGGATTGCATGCGCAGGCCACCCAGTTTACGCTACGCCGCTGTAACTTTACACGCAAGTGCTTTCTGAATACAGCACTTGCGAGTAAAGTTTCGGCGGCGTAACGTAAATAAGAAAAGTTACGGCGCCGCAACTTTGCGCGCGGCCTTTCTGAATCTGGCCCATGTTCTCTATCTAAACTCCAATGGAATTCATCGGAATTACTCCGATGGGGCATACACACACGATCGGAATTTCCAATGGAAAAAGTCAGTCAGACTTTTTCCATTGGAAATTCTGATCGTGTGTACGGGGCTTAACTGTTCTGTATCAATTTTGAAGTGTCAATTCACACTAGATGAGACAATCTATTTCTGTAGCAAACGATGATTACTGTTAACTTTTCTGTAGCTGTGGAAAGTGGGTGGGTGGGATTTTTCAACCCTTGCACTTGACTATGAAGCTGTGCATCAAAATGGATCATTTGCTAAGAGCGGTGTAGCAAAGGGTTCCTGGACAACACTTGGGCAAAGTTCTAGGTTAGGTGCCCTTCCTTTTAGTGCCCCCTCCCCAAATCTCTATGAACAATGGGGTGCTGCCAGGCCATCCTTCATAGCCTGGATGGCACAGAACCTATTGCCATTTTCCCATCCATGATTTGTGAAGGTTCAAAGCCAAGAATAAGAATTAGTGCATACGAGTTTCTGCACTCTGCAACAGCTTCCCTACTGTGTACAAAGGGCCCAGAAGTGGATTTGTCAATGAAAGGTTCAAGGTGCTTTGGGCCCAATACACTCTGATACATATCTTTGAATGTGCAATTATTATATAGACGTAATAACATATTTGTTATTATGTGATATTTTTTATGGACCCACATGGTGGTTTCTGAACTGTTTTGCTAAGCCCTGTATCTATAGTATGCCTCTTCTATGTGTTTCCTTTTTAACTTTTTATATTGAATACAAATCACTTAAATAATCTATCAAAGATCTGTACTGTTTTTGTACCTTAAAAGCCCCATTGGGTCTATTTATTGTTGGTTTACAATATATTCAGGATGGGGTATGCCCTATCCAATGATAGTTGGTTGGAATCTTTCATTGGTTTTCTTATGTATTTAATGGAAATGCAATTTATTATGTCAGGCAAATATATTTATGGACACTAGCAGTATAGTGACCCCACCTCTGTGTTTCACCAGTATTCTTATGAAGGAAATAAAATTTCCAAGCTCAAGATAAATTGGTATGGTTTTATGATAAAAAAATACTTACTATGATCATCATGAAACCCAAAGTAAGTGCAGCCATTATGCTCATCATGGTGAGAAGAGCTATTCCCCAACCGGGAACCACTGTGACAGGAAGACATAAGTCATTATATTTCCAAGGACATTAAAAACACATGTGTTAGGTCTGTAAAACGCTCTCGTTTCTTAGCCTTTACTATATATTACTTAGCTCTCACACATGGATCTTGTGACAGCTCCGTCCTTTATTGTACATGGTACGTACCTGTGGAATTTGTAGCCTGTGCACCTGGTGGGTAATGAAAAGATACATATTAAAAATAGAATAGAAATACAAAAAGACAGAACTCTTAACAGGTTACTATTTATGTGTTTGATTCTTCTTAGGCTTATGTGTCTCCCATTGCTCAGCTGCATCATGGCTTTTAAAGCAAAAGTAAAGCCAATTTTTTTTCTTCTTTTGGGCTTAGGGAAGGGAACCTGTTTAAAGTACAACTTGGGCTGCAGAAAAATTTGCCCCTGGACAGTATAAGCTTTTACCCGGGCACCACAAGGGTAAGTTTTACCCTAACCAAAAAGTTCAGCTTTAAGGTTTTTATTGCTTTCTGTGTCTTTCTTTTCAAAGACTGACTCTAAAATCCTTTCCTGGTCCCTCTTCTGCAACAATGGAGGCAGACAGTACAGTTACAATACAATTTAATGCAAAACGAGGACCCTGCCTATTAGAGGGCCAAGTAATACAATAGGTACTGTGTTTCCCCGAAAGTAAGACCTACTCCGAAAAAAAGACCTACCCCAATTTTCAAGGAGGGTTGCAATATAAGCCCTACCCCAAAAATAA
Source organism: Rana kukunoris (assembly GCA_029574335.1). NCBI lineage: Eukaryota > Metazoa > Chordata > Amphibia > Anura > Ranidae > Rana > Rana kukunoris. Next base: position 55,797,505 of record CM056057.1, read on the forward strand.
GCACTAGAGTGTATGTTTCTGTAATCTAATCTGTAGTCAAATACCTTTGGTATACAATGACACTCGGCGTTCAGCTTATCTCCTCCTCTTCCCCTTCCTGTCAGCAGGGGATCTCGCCCTCCCTCTGCAATGCTCGGATCGCCGCAGGCTATGAAGGTGCAGAGGAGCACTCAGCTGATCTCCTTCTCTTGCTTGTCAGCAGGGGGATCTCTGCCCCCTTCTCTCTGCAATGTTGGTTCGTGGCGGGCTATGGAAGCGCCGAGGGTGATGTTTTTTTCTCCTGCTTGTCAGCAGGGATCTTGGGCCCCCCTCCCTCTGCAAAGCTGGATCGCAGCAGGCTATGGAAGAGCGCCGAGGGGTCTTAGCTAATGTTTTCTTTTCCTGCCTGTCGGTGGGGGGTGTCTGCCCCCCCTCCCTCTGCAATGCTTGGATCATGGGAGAGAGCTCCAGCCATCTATAGAAGTGCCGAGTGGCACTGTAAGAAGGTATGTGGCACAGAAACACACACCTTTTTCATGATATTCTACTGTAATGAAAGGATTCTTGGAGTTTACAACCGTGTTTAATTCACTTTACACTGGGGATTCCTGCCAGGCAGGCAGGGAGAGGGGGCAAGAAGACAGCACATGAAATGGCAAGCCCTACCCCAAAAAGAAGCCCTACTAAGGTGGACACAATAGGAGACAGACAGAATGGGGTAAGGTGTTCCAGAGGAAGGGAGAGACTCTGGAAGAAGTTCTGTAGATGACCATTGAAAGAGGTGACAAGGGAGCTAGAAAGCCGAAAGTCTTAGGCCTCGTACACACGATCGGACATATCCGATGAAAACGGTCCGCGGACCATTTCCATCGGATATGTCCGATCTGGAGTTTGATCCGATGGCGTGTACACACCATCGGATCAAATTCCCCGCCGGCGGACGGCGCGGTGACGTGTCGGTGACGCGGCGGTGACGTTGACGCCGCCACGTCACCACCACGTCACCGCACCAGGAAGTAAATCACTTCCGCGCATGCGCCGAATCCATTCGGCGGCGGCGCGGCGGCGGTGCGGGACGACATGTCTGCTGGTAAGTGTACTAACCAGCAGACATGTCGGGCGGACAGATTCCCACCGGATAGATTTCAAAGCATGCTTTGAAATCTGTCGGGTGGACAAATCTGTCTGCTAGCCCATACACACGATCAGAGATGTCTGCTGAAACGGTCCACAAGGCCTTAGAAGGAGGGAAGAGAGCATGGTGGCTGGGGGGTAAAGTTCTGGATGGCTTTGTAGGCTGTTGTCATAATTTGGAGTTTTAGATGTTGGTTGAGTGGAAGTCAATGAAGGGATCTGCTCTTGAATTTCGAAAAAAGATATAGGGCCAGATTCAGGTAGATGCGCGCATATTTTCGCCAGCGTATCGCAGCGCATATACGTTGCGCTGACGCAAACTAGTGAGAGAAGTACAGTATTCACCAAGTGCATGTCCGTTACTTTGCGCCAGAGTAACGAAAATGCGCTGGCGCAACCCGACGCAAGTGGAAGTGGGTGTGATCATATGTAAATGATGGGCGGAGCCCAGCGCAGAGGCTTACGTTCAGCGCATCATCCACGGAGCATGCGCAGTGAGTGAGGCTCCACTCGCCCCCCTGTGCGCATGCTCACAACTTCCGTCAGCACCACTTCACGGGAAACGTCAGCGCAATGTGTTCCGTTGCGCGTATAAAAGCGCCAGCGGAAGCGCCATTCCGGCGCAAAAGTATATCCGGTTCCCCCCACCCCAGGGAAGTTACTTTTGCTCTGTAATGGCTGCTCCTGTTCCCCCCAAAGAGAGGAGGAACCTCAATTTTAATGCCCAGGAGTCTCTGTTGTAATTTCGGCTATGGAGACGTACAACGATGTCCTCCATGGCAGGAAAAGTAGAAAGACCAGCCGGGATAGGAAGCAAGCCATCCTGGAAAGTATTGCTGGCAGGGTCAATGCCCTGGGCTACTCCACCCGGACTGCTGCCGATATTGGCAAGAGGATCAATGATCTGAGGCGCAAAGTCCGGGGCAAGGTGGCCACCATTAGGAGGCATGAGAGGGGCACGGGGGGTGGACCCCCATGTGCGGTCAGCCTGACCACGGAGGAGGAGGTGGTCGCCCGCTGCCTGGAGAGGGAGCAGTTGGAGGGGGTCCCGGGATATGATTCCGTGGAGGAAGGCTCCAGGACAGGTAAGTGATTTTTAACCCCTTTTTGGTGTGTTGCATGTGGGGGGGGGAGGGTACATGTGCCAAGTGTGTGGGACCACCCAACATGTGTCTGCTTTGTGTCATCCACAGATGACGGAGCTGGGCCATCATCTGTCGGCGGCCAGTCCACCCCAACCCCCCAACAGGATCCTGAGGCCGACCCCCTGGGTGGTGAAGACTCAGAGATGGAGGGGAGTGCCCACACCTCACCTGCAGAGGTGGTTGAGGAGGAGCCTGTTGTGGCAGAGCAGGAATTTATTTTATTGTTGGAGGAGTCCTCCCCTTCAGCAGGGCCCTCTCTAATCCCCTCCCCCATCCTAGTAAGCCCCTCAAGGGCGACTCCATCTCCCGGGGACAACCATCTACTGGCCCCAGGAAGGCCACCCGTAAGACCGGGGGGCTGTCTGATCTGGTCCAGAACCAGGTGGCGAGGGACCACGCCAGGCAGACCCAGCAAATTGGGGACATAGTTGGGCACCTGGACCGACTGGCTGACAACCTGTGCTCCGTGGCCCAGATATCCAATGCAGTGCAGGATGTCAGCTGCAACTGCGCTGCAGTGGTGACCAGTCTGGGGGAGGTGCAGGCTGAAATGAGGCACCTCACTGCAGCCGTCCAGGCAAACACAGCTGCCATCCGGGACCAGGGGAGGCAGAGTCAGCGGGCCCAGCATTACCAGGTCATCCGGCAGCTCAGGATGCAGGCCCAGACGAACTCATACCTCGGCCGGATAGCCATGGCCTTGGAGGGCATGCAGGCCACACCTGCCAGGAGTGGCCCACCTGGAGATCAGCCAGCTCCAGATGCCCCCCCCCACCCCCACCCACTCCCTCCAGGCAGCTGAGGAGCCAGAGAGGGCCCACAAGAAGGAGCCCCCGTCATCCCAGATGATGTTTTTTATTTATTTATTTTTTACATTAATGCTCAGGTTATGATTTTTTTTTCTTTGTTATTTTGCTCAGGTTATGAGCTTTTTTATTTGTTATTTTACTCAGGTTATGAGCTTTTTTATTTGTTATTTTCCTCAGGTTATGAGCTTTTTTATTTGTTATTTTGCTCAGGTTATGAGCTTTTTTATTTGTTATTTTGCTCAGGTTATGAGCTTTTTTTTATTGATACTGCACACGTTGCAGTGTGAATGGTGTGTGAATGTGAGGGGGTGGCACTCCTGCCAGTAAGGGGTGTCACCCTCGGCCGTGGTGGAGAAGTTATCCCCACGGCTGTGTGAATGACGTGTGAATGGTGTATGAATGGACAGCGACATCATTGGGGCCTTGACGCCGGCGTTGCTGCTCCCAAGTCCTGCATGTTGGACTTGGGCTAATCCAATGCAATGTGGATATGGTGTGTGTGATCTAGGGACCTCAGTGGTGTGCATGCGTGCATTGTCCGTGTGATCAATCTTTTTGTTTAGTGTCCAAAGATGCCTATGGCGAGGAGCCTCCTGACTGCTTTTCCATCAGCTGACTGGGGCTCCTCTGGCAGGGGGGGGGCTGTCTGGTTGGGGGGTCAGGTCATCACGTATGTCAATCTGCAGGCCTTTTCTCATGGCAAAGTTGTGCAGAATGCAACATGCACCGATGATCTGACACACGAAATTAGGGTAATACAATAGGGCCCCTCCAGTCTTATCTAGGCAGCGGAAACGGGACTTCAGGAGCCCAAATGTTTGCTCCACCACTGCACGAGTTTTGATGTGTGCCGCATTGTATCTTCTCTCTCCTGGGGTTTGGGGGTTCCGGAAAGGAGTCATTAGATGGGGTCCCAGTGCATATGCAGAGTCACCTGTAAGGGAAAACACAGAAGGATGTTAGTCATGCATGTGCCCCTTGTGATGTCAGCATCATGGGGGGGGACAGTCATGCCTGCCACCCATGTCACTCACCAACCAGCCAGCTGTCCCCATACATGTTCTGTTGGAATTCCATTGGGATGGGGCTCTGATTGTATATGAAGCTGTCATGGCTGGATCCGGGGTGTTTGGCACGGACGTGCCATATGAGGCGTTGGGCATCGGCTATCACCTGTACGTTGATGGAATGCCAATGCTTCCGATTGCGGTATATGTGCTCTGTGGCACTGGGGGGCTGTAGGGCCACATATGTGCAATCAATGGCCCCCACAGTGCGTGGGAATCTGGCAATGCTGTATAAATCTGTCATTGCCTTCAGCCGCAGCTCCTCAGTGGTGGGTCTGATGAAGTGGTGGGACATGCGTCTGAGGATTGCAGGGACAACCTGGTGCACACATCTGCTCATGGTGGACTGTGACATCCCAGCCACCACTCCACTTGTACGCTGGAATGATCCACTTGCAAGGAAATGGAGTGTTGCCAGTACCTTCACCAGTGGCTGCACTGCTTGTGAGCGGTGTGTCTTGCTGGTGATGTCATCCTGCAGGGTTGTGGTTAGTTCAAGTATTGCATCAGGGCTGAATCTGAAGAGGCGATACACCTCCTCATCCCCCATGACAAAGAGGCTCATGCGCGTGCGGTATATCCTCTCACGTGCCCGCCTCCTCCGTACCGGGGGACCCATTAGTAGTGCTAGGACCGCGATTGCCCCTGGCATGTTGGCACACAGAGGTGTTGTCCTTGCAAGTGTCGTTGTTCAGCTTGCTATTTTCGTCGCTAACGCTGCTGCTGTAGCTGCTCTCCTGCTGACCTGTGGCCGTCTGGAGTAAAGATAAAGCAGCTATTTGTAGGAATAACTTTGCGCTAGCCATTCCACATATGCGCGGCGCATGTAGCCAGCGTCTGGTGCTAATCCGTTCGCGAATTGGGAAATCTCCCTCATTTGCATATTTGAATGGGAAATCAATAGGCGCGACGGATGCGACGAGAGAAAATATGCGCTTACGATACTCTGGCGAAGGAGAGTTAAGCCGGTCGGAAAAAGCCCGTTTTCTGTTGCATCTAGTTTGGTGGGTACGGCTGCGTAGATACAACGGCGCATCTTTACAGTTACGCGGCGCATATCGATATACTCCAGCGCAAGTCTTTCTGAATCTGGCCCATAATGTATCTTTTTCTTCTTGCTAAAGGACAAAATTGCAAGCAAAAAAAGTTGTGTAAAAAAAGATAAGGGTTTGATCATAGTCAGTTTCATGGTTAGGCTTAGGGCCAAGGTTAGGTCCAAAGATCAGGGTCAATGGCCCAGATTCACGTACATCGGCGCATTATTGGACCGGCGTAGCGCACCGCCTTTACGTTAGACTTGCGCCATCTAGCCGCGTAATCCCCCGATTCACGTAGCTTTTGCGCAGGAAATTGCGCAAGCGTAAGGTTTTTTCCAGAGGCGTAAGGAGGAGTAATACAAATTGGGAGGGACGTGGGCGTGTTACATTGAAATGAGCCGTGACCCCATGCAAATGAAGGGCCGGCCGGCTCGCGCATGCGCGCGCGAAGGAGACCATGTCAGCTCCGCTGTGCGCATGCTCACAACTCGGAAGCGGCGCAATCAGTGAAATTGGAAATGGACTAGGGCAACTTTGTGAACTACGCAGACAGCATAAATAGACAGACACAAATGCACTTCCTTTGCAAAAGTACATCCCTTTGTATCCCTCCCTCTACAGCAAGGTGCTTTTGTTTGTTTGTGACGTGTCTTTGAGATATTTGGGGACTGTTTTGCAGAGTGATTTTTGTCTTTTATGTGTTTTCTTTGTTGTTATTTTGTTTAAATTATATTTTTGCTGGGCATTTTTTTTTTTTGCTCGTCATTTATTTAATTTTTTGGGTTCTGTTTGTGTATGATTTTGGAATGTGGGGGTGATATTCCTGCGGGAAAAGGGGTGTCACCCTCATTTGTGGTGGAGAAGTGATCCCCAGGTCTGTGTGAATGGTGTATGAATGTACAGTGACATAATTGGAGCCGTGGCATGGCGTTGCAGCTCACAAGTCCTGCATGGTGGACTGGTGCCAATCCAATGTGATGACGATGTGGTGTGTGTGTGCTAGGGACCACAGTGGTGTGCATGCATGCATTCTCATTGTGCCATGATTAATGTGTGTGTTTAACGTGCAAAGATGCATAATGTGAGCTGGCATGAGATGGGGTCATGAGATGGGGTACCAGTGCATATGCAGAGTCACCTTGAAGGGAAAAGACAGGAGGATGTTAGTCATGCATGTGCCACTTGTGAGGTGTGCATCACGGGAGGGGATAGTCATGCCTGCCACCCATGTCACTCACCAACCAGCCAGCTGTCCCCATACATGTTCTGTTCGAAATCTGTGGGGATGGGGCTCTGATTGTATATGTAGCTGTCATGGGTGTCATGGGTGGTGCCATGTGTTGGGCTGCTGATGTCCTCCTGCAAGGTTGTGGTAATTCCAGGATGGCATGAGGGGTGAATCTGAAGATGCGAGACACCTCAGAATCACTCATGCCAAAGATGTCTATGCGTGTGTGATATATCAAGTGAAGAGTGAGGGGCTTGTATCAGATAAGAATATTGTATTAGATTAGATTAAATTGTAAATTTTATATAAGCAAATAAAAACAAAAAAAAAAAACATCTCCCGTGCCCTCCTTAGTGCCATCCTCCGTGCTCTCCTCCTTCTTTGTTCATCTAAAGTCAGTAGTATAGCTATGTGCGACGATGCCCCTGGCATGTTGGCATACAGATTGTTGAGCAACACGTGTGACTGCTGAACTCCTCACTAACAGTGTTGCTTTATCTGACAAGTAGACTTTTTTTCTTTTTTTAGACCAGCTTTTATCAGGTCTAATTTTAGACAGGACATTTTGCTGTTGCGCACACTGCGTCGCTTGCGCTGCCCCAACGTTGTTTTGTGGATCCCCGTAAGTCCCTCATTAGCATATTTGACTAGCAAATCAATGGTGTGTCTATCGCACTTTTGCGCGGACGGATGCGCCAGTCTAACGAAATTACGCGGGACAAAAAAAAGACGATTTTTTGCGTATCTCGTTCTGGGGATGCCGCGCAACGAAACGCACGCGCACATTTAGACTTACGCACGCGCATCTCCTGTTGCGCAAGCGTAATCGCTCTGTGAATCTGGGCCAATGTGTTTTAGATAGGATTAAAACATGTTTTTTTTTTGTGTCAGTGTCATTATGTTTTAGGTTATAAAAAAGCAAACTATGCACTACTGTTTCTAGGCCCTACTACAGGTACTAGCAATAAATACAAAAACACCTATGTGGTGTAGAAGAATTGGTTTTGTATTGGCCTTTGATGGCAGGTCATTAGAATGGCAAGATTTTTTTTTTTTTTTTTTACTATTTTGGGCCAGTTTTCCTTTGATAATAATAATAAAAAAAAAATGATTAGGATAGGGAGTGTCCCGGGAAATCTCACCAACAGGGAGACAAATAAAAAAGCTTTAATGATATAGCTGTAGATGTAGGTGGCAAATATAGCTGCCCATTAAAATGCCTGGCTAAACTCAATTGCATTGGTGTTTACCTGCAGACAATGCATTTTTGATTTTTTTAAATTAGTGTGAAAAGTGATCAGGTAGTTAAAAAGTGATAGGTAAAAAAACATTGGTGTTTACACAAGTACAAGCATGTGCAGCCATGAACTTCATGGCCAAATGTACTTGGCTCCCGAGGTGCAGAAAAACACTGGGAGTCTTACACCAGAGATCCCTAGCATCTGCAAATGTCTGTATGTATGAACCCTTCGTAGAGTGGGGAGAACTCCCATCAATGCCTTTATTGCTGTCTGTTACATCCTCTGTCTGACTTGCTGCAGTATCTAATGCAATGTGAAAAGTTAACAATGGGGCTGATTTACTAAGAAGAATTTGAAGAATGTAGAATCTGGTGAGGCTGTGCATGGAAGCCAATGAACTTCCAGTTTTTATTTGCCAAAGTTTAACTGAACAAGCTGAAGTTTGAAACTGATTGGCTACCTTGCACAGCTGCACCAGATTTTGCACTTTAATCAATTTTGCAGGAGATGAGACTGTGCCAAACTGAGGGTGATGCAAAAAGAAAGAAAAAAAGGGCTTTAATTAATCTTTAATACTGCAATTACTAACAGTTACTGCATAACAAAAATACTACTAACTTTACTAATTTTCAACATATCTGCTGTTCCACAAATTGTTAGTAATATAAACTGAACTAATAGTAGCCATTAAAAAACATTTCAATAAATTCATGATTTTAAACATCAACAAACTACCATATTTATCGGCATATAACACACACAGGCGTATAACACGCACCTTCATTTTAAGAGGGAAGTTTCGGGATTTTTTATTTTATTTTAAATAAAGAATTTTGAAGCAAAATAAGGGTCAGTGCCCATCAATGCAGCCTGATCAATGCCCAGCTGCAGCCCATCAATGCCGCTTGATTAATGCCCATCTGTAGCCTCCCCATTCCCATCAATGCAGCCTAATCAATGCCCATCTCAGAGAGGGGGCGGGATGAGTGCCTTCAGATCATACAGCGAGAATCTCCTATTTTCTCGGCACCCTCTTTAATACAAAGTCCCACCTCCTGGACTGGCTTTTATGATAGACAGAACACTGGGCCAATGCCGACCCAGGAGACGGGACCTTCATATTACTGACGGCGCTAGTCCCACCCCCCTCCCCGTTCTCTCTGAGGCAGCCCAAATTTAAGTATCGGCATATAACACGCACACACTATTTTGAACTGATTTGCAAGGTGAAAAAGTGAGTGTTATACGCCCATAAATACAGTAGCTAAAAACAACAAATTATAGCAATTGTTAATACTAAAATTGATGATAACAGCAACAAAAATACTAATACTAATAGTAATAGTAATAATGCAAAAAGCACATACAATGCAATTGTTATTCCTGTTGTTGTTGATGCTTTGCATATCTATGTATGTTTAGGCTAAAATAATATTTTTTTCTGGGTGGAATTGGCAAGGGTGTGTCCTCGTTGGGTAGAATTATCCTCTCTATTGTCACCAAGACTGAAACACACAATTGGATTTTCCGTCATTAATTGTTTGATGACAGGTTGTTGTAGGAAAATCTGACCGTTTGTACGCTCTATCGGACAATTGTTGTCGGACAAATGTGTGTTGTCAGATTTTCCAAGCGTGTGTACACAAGTCCACTTCCACAGAACATTGTACAATCAGATTGTGTAGAATATGGTCAATTTAAAAGGGGATATCCCTTTGGAGAAACCTCTTCTTGTGTTAACCCATTCCTTCTGTATCCTCTCAAAAAAGTTTATTTTAATTATGCAAACAATAACAATATATTTATAGAATGTTTAATATATTACTAATCATGACAAAAGCAACAAAAATACTACTACTACAATAACTACTACTATTAAGACTACTACTACTCTTACTACTACTACTACTAATAATAATAATAATACTAATAAATAAATAAATGATAATAATAAAATCTAACTTTTTTATATTAATTAATATTGTTTTTGACGCTGTTTAAAGTTTAAATAATTAATATTTATAGGTACTAAAAAACTAAATATTTTGTATCATTCAGAGGATATTGTACAGATATTTACCTACACCCTGGACACTCATCACCATACAGAGGGCACCAAGAAGCATGGCCGCTTTGTAAAGTAAAGATCCAGAGTCCATGTTGCTTCCGAATCCGGAGAGAAGAATCAGACTTGTATTTCACCAACCCCATAAACTTATTTTATACCTGCTGTATAAAAGGCGCCACAGTGACAAGTGTAGGGCTGGGAGGATCCGTATTTAAGGTTAATGGGGATTTAACATGAAATCCTTCTTGGAGTGACATGTGATTTCATATTTCCAGACATATACATTTTATGAATGAGAGGAGTATCTGACATTCCATATGATATATTCATGAAGCATTTATGTGTTTTGATTCTTGATTTACTGATATAAATACCCAAGTGTATAGTAAAACATACATCCTAATTATGTACAATGAATAAATATTTCAAGAACTAGAACAGCATGTTCAACTAACTATTATAAATATAATTTAACGTTTCTAGAGCCTCAAAACACTAGACAATTCTTATTTTCAGATTACCGCAGTTAATCAGTGAACAAAGTAAACAAATAAAGTTGAACATAAGGCAAACAGAAATAATAAAATTGCAAAAATATAGCTGATATGCAAACATAGGAACCAACTGCTCTACTAAAAGATTTGCGATTGTGTTCAGCCAGTCTTGTGAATCAGGCTGTCCTGTCAGACATTAGAGCCAGATCCTGGGCTTCCACTGCAGGCAGGCAGTGCAGTTTGGCCAAGGGCACCTGCCAGCCTGCTTACAAGACAAGACAATGAAAGAACAGCAGCGCAAAAATCATCACTCTTCTCCTTAATTCCTCTATTACAGTAGTAAGCACCCAATGTTAAACTTCTAATTCTAGGGTTCACTTACTAAAGCTGAAGAGTGCAAAATCTGGTGCAACTCTCCATGGTAGCCAATCAGCTTCTAACTTCAGCTTGTTCAGTTAAGCTTTGACAGAAAAACTTGGAAGCTGATAGTTTTCTATGCAGAGATGCACCAGACTTTGCACTTTCTGGTTTTAAGAAATCAACCCCATTGTGTGCTCCCCCGGAGCCCTTGATAGTTCTTTATTCTGACCCTCAATCTTTCAATCTAAAGCCCTGTACACACGTTCAGTTTTCTCAGCGGTAAAAAGTCTGCCGAGAAAACCGAGGGGAAAGCCGAAAACCAGGCAGGAAAACTGCCATGGAGCTTTGGTCGAGAATCGCGGCCGTGTGTATGCTCCATCGGCACTGCCTTGTAGGGTTTCCCATAGGTATGTAGTAGATCTGACAGAAAAAAAAAAAACGCTGGGAATCCCGACGTGAAAATAGAGAGCAGGTTCTCTATTTTCCTGCCGGGAAAACTGGTCGAGTGTACGAGGCTTAAAACCTATAACTCTGGAGATTACAGACAAATTCAGGTATTAACACTCACTGTATTAACCACTTGCTTACTGGGCACATAAACCCCCTTCGTTCCCAGGCGAAATTTCAGCTTCCGGCACTGCGTCGCTTTAACTGACATTTGCGCGGTCGTGCGACATGGCTCCCAAACAAAATTGACGTCCTTTTTTCCCCACAAATAGAGCTTTATTTTGGTGGTATTTGATCACCTCTGCGGTTTTTATTTTTTGCGCTATAAACAAAAAAAGAGTGACAATTAAAAAAATATCTATATATATTTTTTACTTGTTGCTATAATAAATATCCAATTTTTTATTTATTTTTTAATTTTCCACAGTTAAGGCCAAGTATTTTTCGATGTATTTTTGTAAAAAAAAAAAAAAATCGCAATAAGCGGCTGGTTTGCGCAAAAGTTAGCGCCTACAAAATGGGGAACAAAATTATTATTTTTTTTATTATTTATTTTTTTACTAGTAATGGCGGCGATCTGTGATTTTTATTGCTACTGCGATATTGCGGCGGACATAACGGACACTTTTGACACAAATTTGGGACCATTCACATTTATACAGTGATCCAGTGCTATAAAAATGCACTAATTACTGTATAAATGTGACTGGCAGGGAAGGGGTTAACACTAGGGGGTGAGGAATGGGTTAAGTGTGTATCCTGGGTGTGTTCTAACTGTGTGGGGGGAGGGGGGTAACTGGGGGAGGTGACCGATGCTGTGTCCCTATGTACAAGAGACACAGATCGGTCTCCTCTTCTCTGACAGCACGTGGAGCTCTGTGTTTACACACAGAGCTCCACGTCCCTGCTGTCATCTGCTCGTTTTCCTGCCGATCGCATGTACCTGACAGACATCGCGGCCGCCAGGTACATGCATCGGATCCCCAGCGATGCGGCGGGACAGTGTTTACCCACCGCGCGCCACTGGGTAATGCACTAGAAATCACGTCCAAAGACGTCTAGTTGGCGCCTCAGGTCCACGCTGTTGACGTATTTTGTTAATAGCGCGGGTCTGAAGTGGTTAAAAAAATAATAATAAATGATGCTTTTTATTGAATACATTGATGGATTAATTGGTATTTTATGTCTGCTTGGAAATCAACTTTAGATATGAGGAATTAAGGATTAATGTTTAGTAATTATGGAGAAATGTGCTATGTCTACATCCACAGTTTAAAAATAAACTCTAGTGAATGCCCAGTGTGCACATGTTTGTTGTAATATTGCAAAGTTCACCATAAAATTATTTTTTTGGCGTGATTTCCATGTCCTACTTGTGTCATTATTCTGACTGTATTTCATGTTTCTTTAAGTCAATTGACAATGTACATTGGAGGTGGGCAAGCTCAACCACTTCAAAGGAGTGTCGAATAAATGGATACATTTCTGACGCATGATGGCTCAAACTTGTCTTGCATGCGCACGGTCGCACAAATGTTGTTGTAAATTCCGATCACCAAGAACGCGGTCACGTACAACACATACAACGACACAAAAAAAGGGAAGTTCAATACCAGTCGTGTTGAAATGGAAAAGTGTAGAGCTAGTACTTGTGTAAGGATATGGAAGTGAACCACATCTGATAATAACAAACCAAAAATTGCATATAATGATATATATCTAAATGGTTAAAAAATGTCACTACGTGACCGTGCTATACAAATTGATACACCGACATGATGTGATGATATAAAAATGTCACACTGGTAAGTGAATGAAGATGAAAAGGTGCATGAACTGACTAAAGTGCAAACAAATGGAGATAAAGATGACTTTACTATGGGGAAAATCTTGAAGATGGAACAACAGCTTGACAGAAGTACCACCACCAATGGTAGAAAAAGGGGCTTACCAAATGCCAATGACTGGGGAAGGTATACACCACCCAAGTCACCAGAAGCTTAAATCGATCAACTTGATCTATACAGCTGGACCTGAATCCAATCGGCTAATCGACAATGATGATCCCAAATCTCGATAGAAATCATATGTTCTTATGCCCCGTACACACGATCGTTTTTCGGCATGAAAAAACCTGACGTTTTTAAAAACATCATTTAAAATGATCGTGTGTGGGCTTCACATCGTTTTTCATCTTCTGAAAAACGACCCAAAAAAAATTTGAGCTACGCTACGCCGCCGTACCTTAGGACGCAAGTGCTTTGTGAATACGGCACTCTCCTCTCAGTGTAAATAAGATACGCTACGTCCGCACAAAGAAACGCCAAAGGATCTGGGCCTAAGAACATATGATTTCTATTGTGATTTGGGATCATCATTGTCGATCATTGGTGGTGGTACTTCTGTTAAGCTGTTGTTCTATCTTCAAGATTTTCCTGTGGTGAAGTCATCTTTATCTCCAGTTGTTTGGACTTTAGTCACTTCATGCAGCTTTTCATCTACCATTTTGATTGGTGGATCGCAGAACGCGATTGGGATTGTGGGCTTTTATTATTTCGCATAAATAATGGCGGGCGTTCCCATGGATACATCTATGCGTTAGACAGAGTGCTTTAAAAGCAATTCTGTCTTTTACTGGCAGCCAGTGAAGGGCTCTCAGTGAAGGTGAGATTGATTCCCAGGGTTTTTTCCCCGTCACAAGTCTGGCGGCCGTATTCTGAATGACCTGCAGACGAGCAATTTGGTACATGGGGAGTCCGAGGTAAAGGGCATTTGCATAGTCCAATCTGGAGTTAACAATTGCTCCCACCATGACCGCCAAGTCTTCTTTGGGGATGAAAGGGGTAAGTCTGCGTAGTAGTCACAGCAGATGGTGGGATCCGCTCACTACTGACCCTATGTGTGCGTCCATTGTCATATAGGAGTCAAAAATGACCCATAGACTTTTGACTTTGGCGCTAGGGGAGATGATTTTGCCCAGAATGGGCGGGGGTGTCCATGTTGTTGCAGGTTGATTTCTACGCTTGGCCTGAAACAGGAGAAGTTCTGTTTTTGCTCTGTTGAGTTTAAGATAACTCTTTGTCATCCAGTCCCCCATCAAAGAGAGGCATGTCTCTAGATTGAGGTGGTGATCCTTTTTGTTGCCAATACGGAAATACAGTTGCGTGTCGTATGCATATGAGTGGTAAAGCAGTTTTTGGCTGCTGATAATCTCAAAAAGAGGACGAAGATAGATGTTAAACAGCACCGGTGACAGAGGCGATCCTTGAGGGACTCCGCATGATACTGTGCGTTTCTCAGAAGTGAAAGGTCCTAGCTTTACTATTTGCGATCGGTTTTCCAAAAATGAAGAGAACCAAGATAAATCGCCTTCTGCGACTCTGGCTACTTCAGCTAGCCATGTCAATAATAGTTTGGGGTCTACAGTGTCGAAAGCTGCGCTTAGGTCCAACAGAACCAGAAGATAAGATTCTCCTTCGTCTGCGGCCTCGAGAGCGTCATCCCATATTTTGAGCAATGCGGTTTCCGTCCCGTGTCCGGGACGGAAACCCGATTGAAGTGGATCAAGTAGCTTGTGGGTATCTAGATGCTGTTGCAGCTGTTGTACCACTACTTTCTCCATTACCTTTGAGAGTACATTTTGGCCTGTTATGGAACAGCGGTGAAGGGGGTCCTTGGGGTCTAGGGTGGGTTTCTTCAGGATGGGTTGGATTATTCCCTCTTTTAACTGTGAGGGCACTAAGCCTTCCTTGAAAGATTGGTTAATAAGCTGCGTGATGGGAGGAGCCAGGATGTCGGCGCATTCCTTCAGCAGTTTAGTGGGGGTGATATCATTTGGCGCAGTGCCATTACGCAAAGTACCAATGATATTTTTTGTGGCATAGACGGTGATGGGCTCCAGGGTGAACTTACCAGATAGTGGTGAATTACTGTGGAACAACTTCTTTGTTCGTCAATGGCAAGCCCGTTCTGAGTGGAACCTGTCCTGTTAAACCCATGGTCGTGGCAACCGTGCTGAGGCTCAGTTTCAGGGTTTTGGCAATGTTCTAATAGCCAAGCCATCTTTATTAGGGATGAGCTTCGTGTTCAATACGAACCTATGTTCGACTCGAACATTGTCTGTTCGTACGTTCGACGAAATTCGAACAAAAGCGGGTCGTTCACGCCAAATTCGAGTGACGCAAAACGGCCCATAATTCACTGCGGCATTGCGCGCTGATGATTGGCCAAGCATGCTGTATGTCCCGCATGCTTGGCCAATCACAGTGCGCAAAAAATGAAGAGCCATAATTGGCCAAAGCCTGGGTGGCTTTGGCCAATTATGAATGAATGAATGAATGAAAACTTATATAGCGCGGCTCATGCAAACTGAATCGCCTCTGGGCGCTTGTTGTTCCTGTCTCCTTTGATATCAAAAGAGAAAAGTCTTGACCTTTTTCCTAAATGCTAGGTGGTTCTCCTCCAACCAAATGCTGGTTGGTAACGCGTTCCATAGTCTGGGACCTTGGATCGCGAATCTTCTTTCTCCTTTGGACTTGAAGTTGGCTTTCGGAACCTGGAGCAGGTTCTGATTCGTGGATCGCAAAACGCGATTGGGATTATGCGCTTTTATTATTTCGCATAAATAAAGGGGGGCATTCCCGTGGACACATCTATGCGTAAGACAGAGAGCTTTAAAAGCAATTCTGTCTTTAACTGGCAGCCAATGAAGGGCTCTCAGTGAAGGTGAGATGGATTCCCAGGGTTTTTTCCCAGTCACAAGTCTGGCGGCCGTATTCTGAACGTCTTGCAGACAAGCGATTTGGTACTTGGGGAGGCCGAGGTAAAGGGCATTTGCATAATCCAGTCTGGAGTTTACAATTGCTCCCACCACGACCGTTAAATCTTCTTTAGGGATGAACGGAGTGAGTCTACGTAGTAGGCGCAGTAGATGGTGAGATCCGCTGACTACTGACCCTATTTGTGCGTCCATTGTCATAAAGGAGTCAAAAATGACCCCTAGGCTTTTGACTTTGGCGCTAGGGGTGATGAGCTTGCCCAAAATAGGCGGGGGGGTCAGGGCTTTAGCACACGCCCCACACTATTTAAGGCCGCCTGCTGGGCGGCCTCGTGTAGTGTGTTCCGGCTTGTTCATGAAAGCAGTTAGAGAGACAGAGAGATTGTCTTTTTAGATAGCTAGATAGAGCAGGCTAGTCAGTTTAGCTTTAATTACAGTGTGTAGAGAATATATATACATCCCTAGGAGTTGTACATATATTTATACACTGTATAGCTTAGCTAGATCAGCTATTCCTAATTTTCCTGGCAGGCAGGTGATTGTGCTATTTAAAGACGTTATCACAGGCATAGACACCCAACAGGTACAATATTTAAAGGCATTTTTTTATTTTTTTATTTAAGCATCAATAAAATCACTCCTGGAGCAGTGATTTTAATGATGCTTAACTTAAAAAAAAAAAAAAAAGAAAAATTCCTTTAAATATTGTACCTGCTGGGTGTCTATAGTTTGCCTGTGAAAACGTCTTTGAGAACCAGGGTTTTGCCCGACTGAAAATGTATCAAGTGGAAAAAAAAGTTTTAAAAACTGTATTTTTTTCAGGAGTCCTGCCTCTGAAAAAACGACTGTTTTTTAAACTTTTTTCCATTGATACATGTTCCCTGGGGCAAGACCCGGGTTCTGAAAGACATTTTCCAACAGTAAATTGAATATTGGTCTTTAAAATTATTGTTTTTGTATTCGAACGTTCGAGTCCCATAGACTTCAATGGGGTTCTAAATGTTTGCGCGAACGGTCGGTCTGTTCGACGGTTCTGGTGCGAACCAAACGCGGGGGTGTTCGGCTTATCCCTAGTCATGAAAATAAAGAAAACTCTTTGAATGAGAAGGTGTGTCCAAACTTTCGGTCTGTATATATATATATATATATATATATATATATATATCATACAATATATAACCAAAAGTATTGGGACACCTGCCTTTACACGCACATGAACTTTAATGGCATCCCAGTCTTCGGCCTCATACAAATGACCGAGAAACTCGTTGGAAAAGACACATCGTTTTCCTCGACGAGTTCCTTGTCAAGAAATTTGACAAGCTGTCTTTGCCTACACACTGTCAAGACCAAATCTCCTCATTCTCAAACGCGGTGATGTTCAACACATAGATGGCAGGGGAAGTTCAATTCCACTGGCACAACCCTTGGGGCTGCTTTTGCTAATCTCATGTTACTGCGTGTTAGGTAAAAAGAGACATTTTCACTTTTCAGTCTGTTACAGCGTGACAAATGTGCTATTTCCATTACAAATGCTACTTTTACCGAAGGTGCGCAAGCTTCTAAGCATACACACCAACGTGCCTCGGTGATGTCCTCCCCGCTTCTCCCACGCTGTCTTCGAGTCGAATCCCGGCTTCCCGCACTTAGTTTGAACGCTGCCGCCGCCATATACCGAGCGCAGTACACTCAAGCACCAAGCCTGGCCGAATGTACCCGAGTGTACTGCGCTCGGTATATGTCGGCGGCGGCGTTCAAACTAAGCGCGGGAAGCGGGTATCGGCCTATATCGCGCACCCACGATTTCCCCCTTATACGCCGATAAATACAGTAAGTGAGTTATTCCTAAGAATTACAGGCCTACAATATACAGTAAAACGCCAAATTTCCTTGCAAAATAAGGTACCGCTTTCAGCACCTAAAATCTGAAATAATACCGCCAGGGAGGTTAACGTACCATACCCTAATATAGTCCAGTAAATAAAATAAGATTGAACATCTAATACTAAAGTACACAAGAAAAGAAAAGAAACAGGCGCACCAGCCTAGTGTGTTACCGTTATAACAAATTTAATGAAAAGTCATTTTTAAAAAACCTACTCGCAATGGCAGTAGAAAGAATCGCAGTATAGGCTTAATCGACATAAGCTACAGTGCATAGCCCTCAAACCGCTGTCCGACAGGTCATGGAGGAAGTGAAGAAGGGTCACCGCCGGCTGGCGCATTTTGAAGCTAAAAGCCTCTTCATCAGAGCCCAGCAGTCGCTGGCAGACGTGCAGCTTAAATCTGGATGATCCTTCCAAAATTACTTCAGCAAGTGGGATCCCTCCAAGCTCTCCGTTGTTACGCTTCGATTCTCCAGAACAATGATAGATTCTCATGGAGTCCAACATGACTGCATACCAGTGCACAAAGCAAGGTCCATAAAGACATGAATGAGTGAGTTTGATGTGGAGGAACTTGAGTCCTGACCTCAACCCTAACACCTTTGGGATGAAAAAGAGTGGAGACTGAGAGCCAGGCCTTCTCATCCACATCAGTGCCTGACCTCACATGTCATTTTATTACGAACAGTTCATGTTTGTCAGTTATTGTATTTTATTGGGGGAAGGGTTTAGGGTTTAGGGAAGTGAAGAGATGGGGGGGGGGGGGGGTAATCAAATTGTTTCTATTAGCATACACCATGTGATCATTTTTACCTCCTTTGACCTGATGATTATGACTGGTTTATTTTGACAAACAAAAGCCATATAATAGTGATCATGTGGCTTTCATCTAACGTGGTTCTTTGAATCAAAGAAATTCCTTCTAAGAAAATGTTAATACTTACCCCTCCCCTTTCCACTGTCTTTGCAAACTATTGGATGGCTGGTCCCCTATGCATTCTTTGTTTCTTTTTTCTTACTCCTATATCATTCTGTATGATGACAAATACATGCCATGGTTTATGGTATGTTTCCATGTACTTCTGCTTGTAGAAAAAAACATGTGAAATCAAATCCGTACAAGATAGATAGTTTATTGTCTGTAAAAATGGCTTATGCATGCTTTGATTATATGCTAGTTATACGTAGTTGTTAAGTTTACATGATATGCAATAATTAAACTTGAGATGTAAGGTGTCATTAACAATGGGTTGCAAGAGGTAATGTAAAGTAGAGGACAGAGAGGAAATAAGTAATGGAATCACAAAAGAGAGAGAGAGAGAGAAAGAGAGATAGAGAGAGGGGGGTAAAAGGGATTAAGGAAGGAAGTAACAAAAGAAAGAAAGAAAGAAAGAAAGAAAGAAAGAAAGAAAGAAAGAAAGAAAGAAAGAAAGAAAGAAAGGGGGGAAGGAAGGAAGGAAACAAGTAAGGAAGGAGGGAAGGAATGAAGGAAGGAAGGAAAGAAGGAAGGAAAGAGGGAAGGAATGAAGGAAGGAAGGAAAGAAGGAAGGAAGGAGGGAAGGAAAGAAGGAAGTAAAGAAGTAAGGAGGAAAGGAATGGAGGAAGGAATGAAAGAAGAAAGTTAGGAAGGAAAGAAAGAAGGAAGGAAGGAATGAAAATAGTCATGACATGTTTTATTTCATTAATCTTGAACTGCTCTTGAATTTTCTAGTGTGACCAAAGTTCTCAGCATTTGAAAATAAATAGAAGGGATAAGGACAAAAAGTGTATTTGACAATGAAATGGGTGTGCTTTCTCTACATTTTGCTTATAGTGTCGTACCTTTTCCCTTATGCTTTGCTATGTTTTCGACAAAATCAGGCTTGGGGATACACTGAAGAGAAAGTGAAGAGAAAAATGATGTAGCGCCTCCTTACTTTCAGCCCGGGCACTACGCTAAAGTTAGCGGGCGAATGGGAGAGTTATTTTGTCATAATTTGTCAAATTGCAGGCTGCTGCTATTTCAGAACTGTCCTGTAGGTCGGTCTGCGACCCAGGGGTGTGATTACAGTTGGCAGTTGGCACTAGAGGGGTTCTGACAGAGCCACCTTTCCCCAGCAGCCAATTAGAGAAGTTCTTCCCTCGCTGGGCATGCTGGGGAGGGATATATCTGTGGCAGCTGCCGTGTGTTCTGGGCCGGCGCTTCTTCTTCTCTGTGCGGGGTCCACGTTCCAGGTGCGTGCATCCACGGACCCCGCTCTCATGGCCCACCTGGCCGGAGCTGCCTGCTCCATGGAGACCCATCCAGATGTTGATAGGGGCCCCAGTGACTTACTGGGTCCCCAACCTTACTGAGAAGATCCCAGGCTGTGTGCCGTTCGGTGGGGGATCAGCTTGAGGAGAACCCGGAGGCAGGTTATCCAAAAGGGCTTGAACGAACCATCGGGGATCTGGTTACCGAAATTGACAGGTACATGTCAGCTGTCAACCGGTGACCCCTTTCATTGCATTTACTGGGAGGATTCGCTCAATCCAAATTGTTCTCTTGAGTACTAAAGTACTAGGCCTGTGGCAGAGGCCCGAGCCAGGTCTGTAATAGAGACCTGTTCCTCCCAGCAACCTAAAAGTGACATTCCGGCTGTCAGGCCTATAACAAGGGTCTGTCAGAAGGTGCTTCACCCACTCTGTCGAGAGTGGCGACGAACTGTATCTACTACTACTGAGAGCGTGACTGCTCTACTTCTTATCCAGGCCTGATACCGCACTGTTCTCTATTGCTTCATCAACCTGTCCTATCCCCTGTTGATGTTGGTCGTTGTTGGGCCTTGGAATAAAGCATTAGAAAATCTATTTGGTGACTGGACATTCGCTTACTGCTACTGCTCACTGCTACTACCCCTAGACAGACTACAAGGTAACTTAAAACGCCGATACCAAACAACAACCAGCAGCTCCTTTGGGGATGAGCACTACAATAAGACCAATTATTGGTGTCAGTGGCAAAATAAAACCCATCAGTGTCGCCAGTGAAAATTAAAATAAGACACATCAGTGGTGAACCGTCGAACAGACCGCGGGTTCAAAAACGCTCATTTTAAAGACCAATATTCAATTTATTGTTGGAAAACGTCTTTGAGAACCCGGGTCTTGCCCCAGGGAACATGTATCAAATGAATTTTTTTTTTTTAAAACTGTATTTTTTTCTGGAGAAGCGATTTTAATGATGCTTAACCACTTCATACCCGCCCACCGTGAAATGACGGCGGGCGGGATACTCAATTATCCTGACATCACGTCATATGACGTGATGTTTATTCAACCCACTAGGTGGCGTGCGCGCGCCGCCGGCGCCGCGCGCGCACCTATCGGGTAACTAAGAACATCGTGCGCGTGCCCCGCGGCCGCGATGGCCGCCGGGCACCCGCGATTTTCGTGTAACTGAGCTGGAACGTGCAGCTCTGTATGTAAACACAGAGCTGCACGTCCCTGTCAGGGAGAGAGGAGATCGATTGTGTCCCTTGTACATAGGGACACAATCGATCACCTACCCCAGTCACCCCCCCTCCCCCCACAGTAAGAACACACCTTAGGATACACATTTAACCCCTTCCCCGCCCCCTAGTGGTTAACCCCTTCCCTGCCAGTCACATTTATACAGTAATCAATGCATATTTATAGCATTGTTCACTGTATAAATGTAAATGGTCCCAAAAATGTGTCAAAAGTGTCTGATGTGTCGGCTATAATGTCGCAATCCCCCAAAAAAAAAAGATCGCCGCCATTCCTAGTAAAAAAAAAAAAAAAAAAAATCATAATTATGTCCCCTATTTTGTAGGCAATATAACTTTTGCGCAAACCAGTCACTATACGGTTATTGCGATTTTATTTTTAATTTTTTTTTACCAAAAATATGTAGAAGAATACGTATCGGCTTAAACTGAGATCAATTTTTTTTATTTTTTTTAATGGGATATTTATTATAGCAAAAAGCAAAAAATGTTGTGTCTTTTTTCAAAATTGTCGCTCTTTTTTTGTTTATAGCCTAAAAAATTAAAACTGCACGGGCGATCAAATAGCACCAATAGAAAGCTCTATTTGAGAGAAAAAAAGGACGCCAATTTTGTTTGGGAACCACATCGCACGACCGCGCAATTGTCAGTTAAAGCGACGCAGTGCCGGAAGCTAAAATTTTGTCTGGGCAGGAAGGGGGTGTACTGTAGGTGCACAGTAGGCAAGTGGTTAAAGTGAAAAATCCCTTTAAATATAGTACCTGCTGTGTGTCTATAGTAGTGGCACGTGTTTAGAAATGTCCCTGCACAACATGAGATTACTCTCAGAAAATTACACAGCAAACTTGCACTTACAGTAAATGCGCTTACGTGCGATTACACAGCAAACGTGCACTTACATTAAATGCGCTTACGTGCGATTACACAGCAAACTTACACTTACAGTAAATGCGCTTATGTGCGATTACACAGCAACCGTGCACTTACAGTAAATGCGCTTATGTGCGATTACACAGCAAACTTGCACTTACAGTAAATGCGCTTACATGCGATTACACAGCAAACGTGCACTTACAGTAAATGCACTTACGTGCGATTACACAGCAAACGTGCACTTACAGTAAATGCGCTTACGTGCGATTTCACAGCAAACGTGCACTTACAGTAAATGCGCTTACGTGCGATTACACAGCAAACGTGCACTTACAGTAAATGCGCTTATGTGCGATTACACAGCAAACATGCACTTACAGTAAATGTGCTTACGTGCGATTACACAGCAAACTTACACTTACAGTAAATGCGCTTACGTGCCATTACACAGCAAACTTGCACTTACAACACGTTAGAGCACTGCAGCTATGCACAATCTCCTGCCTGCACAATCTCCTGCCTGACAAATACTAATAGCAGATCTAGCTAAGCTATACAGTGTATAAATATATGTACAACTCCTAGGGATGTATATATATTCTCTACACACTGTAATAAAGCTAAACTGACTTGCCTGCTCTATCTAGCTAGCTAAAAAGATAATCTCTCTGTCTCTCTGACTGCTCTCTTTAACAAAGCCGGAACACACTACACGAGGCCGCCCGGAAGGCGGCCTTTTATAGTGTGGGGCTTGTGCTAAAGCCCTGAGCCATAATTGGCCAAATCACCCAGGCTTTGGCCAATTATGGCTCTTCGTTTTTTGGGCGCTGTGATTAGCCAAGCTGATCTAGGAGAAGTGCGGGTCTTTTCTCACAGTGCGGCCAAAGTTAACACACTAAGCTCCAATACACACAGCGGGAGACGTCTCCTGGGACTCACAGAGACGAGAGAGACACTGACACAATGACACTGTAAATTTTCCACCCTGCTCCCTGGCGCCGTAAGGCAAGTGCCCATGTTGCCTTGCACTAGAGCCAGCCCTGTCTTCACTTCATCCATAGTCTGTAACTCCACAGTCTCTGCTGCAGCGTAAACCCATGCAGTCTCCTCTGAAGTCTGAATCTTCACAGTCCCACAATTTGACTCTCTGCAGTCTCCACTGCATCCACAATCTGTAATTCCACAGTATCCACTTCTCCAATCTCCAATGCAGTCTGAACCCCATAACCACCACAACATTCACAATATGAGCCTCCAATGCACCTCCTTTACACCTTCTATCTCAAACCTCAACCAATGCTTACAGCGATCCTTGACTATGTGGGTCCCTCACGAGAGGCGTAGCTTGTGGACCCTGGTGCAAAATTCCTCCACAACCACTCGCCACTTCTACCACGCTCTGAGATACTCCCACCATGCCCCAAGATACTCCAAGTGGCTAAAGAGTTTTTTCAGATCTTTATTTACTTATTGAGAGGATAATTCAAAAGATTTTAGAGTAACTGTCCACATTTTGACATACTTCTCCAATTCTTTTGATTATCCTCTAGAAGGGGTCTGAAATCAATGAGAGGTGGAGATCTACCTGAACAACATGAAAGAGCTCACAGATCAATTGGGTTCTAGCAAGGCCTAACTAAATAGTAAGTAACACTTAGGCCGCGTACACACGATCGAATTTGTCCGCTGAAAACGGTCCGATGGACCGTTTCAGCAGACATCTCCGATCGTGTGTACGGCCGAGCAGACAGATTTGTCCACCCGACAGATTTCAAAGCATGCTTTGAAATCTATTGGGTGTGAATCTGTCCGCCCGACATGTCTGCTGGTTAGTACACTTACCAGCAGACATGTCGTCCCGCACCGCCGCCGCACCGCCGCCGAATGGATTCGGCGCATGCGCGGAAGTGTTTTACTTCCTGGTGCGGTGACGTGGCGGCGTCAACGTCACCGCCACGTCACCGACACGTCAGCGCACCGTCTGCTGGCGGGGATTTTGGTTTGCTCGTGTGTACACGCGAGCAAACCAAAATCCCAACAGACAGATTTGTTCAAATCTGTCGGGCAGACAGATTTGAACAAATCTGTCCGCTCGTGTGTATGGGGCCTAAGAATAATATGATTAAACTCGCTGTAAAAATATAAAGTTAGACTACCCTAAACAGTTAGACTACCATAAAAGTGGACAGTGTCAGATAGTAAAGCAGTGGACTGTGTCAGAAGGGCAGTGGACGATGTCAATAAAGCAGCGGACACATCAGTAGGGCAAAGGTTGATGTCAGTAGGGCAGTAGACGGTGTCAGTAGGGCAGTGTGTAAACAGTGTTGGCAGGACAGTGGACAATGTATGTAGGGCAGTGCATGGTTTGTGGAAAGAATCAGTAGGACAGTGGACACTGTCAGTAGGGCTGTAGATGTTGTAAGTAGGGCATTGGATGATGTCAGTAAAGCAGTGGACACTCCAGGAGGAGAAGCAGGCTTTCAGCAGCTGCAAGAGGAAAATGGAGGAGATCGTCCAAATATGACAGGGAGGCCTCATGAGCCTCCTGGAGCATGGATGGGGTCGCCATTGTGACCCCTGATACTTCCCTCAGTTTCTCTCACACTCTGGTTCGATACAGCAAATATTTGCAGGGCCAGTGCTACCACTAGGCAAACTAGGCCGCTGCCTAGGGCGCACTGCTGCCTAGTGGGCCCGGCCACAGGTTTTCCTACTCTCTTCTCTTGGAAGCAAGCAACAAAGCCTCAGCATCAGCAGGCAGCCACCTTTCCATTCACACATAGTGTCAGAGGCACAGTGGCGGCGGAGGAGTTTGCCTTTGTCCCGACTCCCAAATGAATGGTAGCAAGCAAACATTCATTGATGGGCACTTGTAGGCTACATTTGATGGGCGCTGGTGAGGCTGCATTGATGTGCGCTGGTAGGCTGCATTGATGGGCACTGGTGAGGCTGCATTTGATGGGCGCTGGTGAGGCTTCATTTGATGGGCGCTGGTGAGGCTGTATTGATGAGTGCTGGTTAGGCGGCATTAGATTGGTGTTGGTGAGGCAGCATTTGATTGGCGCTTCATTAAAAAGGTGGGGTAGATATGGGCAGGGCAAATAGGGTGGAGTCAGGGGTGGGGCAAAGGGGGTGGCAGCAAAATTAGGCTTCGCCTAGGGTGTCAAAAATCCTTGCACCAGCTCTGAATATTTGTCGCATGATCTGGGTGTAGCTAGCAGGTAAACCCAAACTCATGTGAAGAGGTCTCTGGTGAAAGATCAGCTACAACGTAGAGTGAAGGGGCACATAGTGGCAGGGTCCACTTCTCAACCCATGGCATAGACATGTGCTGAATAGGGATGAGCCGAACACCCCCACGTTCGGTTTGCACCAGAATGTTCGAACAGACCGACCGCGCGAACATTTAGAATCCCATCGAACGTTCGAATTTAAAAGTGCTAATTTTAAAGCCCAATATTCAAGTTATTGGGCCAGATTCAGGATGGAGAGGGGATCTTTGTGGCGGCGTGATGTATGTGATTTACGTTTGGCCGCCGCAACTTTACACGCAGGTGCTTTATTCACAAAGCACTTGCCTGTAAAGTTGCGTCGGCGTAACGTAAATGGGCCAGCGTAAATTCAAATTGGGCGGGTAGGGGGCGCGATCCCAGTGCGCATGCTACAAATTATGACAGTGTTTTCGACGTGAACGTAATTGACGTAAATCCCCATTCACGGACGAGTTACGCAAACGGTGTAAACATTTTCAAATTCGAAGTGGTCACGACGTCCATACTTAACATAGGATGCGCCTGCTTTTTGGTGCTTTATTTTTAAACCGGGAAACCCCTTACGGAAACGGCGTAAAGTCACTGCGTTGGGCGGGCGTACGTACGTTCTCTGTCTCTCTGACTGATCTCAGTTCAGCGCTGGAACACACTACACGAGGCCGCCCAGCAGGCGGCCTTATATAGTGTGGGGCGTGTGCCATAATTGGCCAAAGCCACCCTGGCTTCGGCCAATTATGGCTCTCCGTTTTTTGCGCGCTGTGATTGGCCAAGCATGCAGGGTCATAGTGCATGTTTGGCCAATCATCAGCGCGCAATGCCGCAGTGTATTATGGGCAGTTGCGATTCACTCGAATTTGGGGCGAACGACCCGCTTTGTTCGAATTTCGTCAAACGTACGAACAGACAATGTTCGAGTCGAACATACGTTCGAACCGAACGCGGACCTCATCCCTAGTGCTGAATATGTGTTTTTTTTTTTTTCCATTTGCCTAAACATAAACTTTCACTATAGAAGTTTCTACCAAAGGAAATGTAGTTCTAAACACTAGGGATAAGCTTCGAGTTTAAGTCGAACTCATGTTCAACTCGAACATTGCGTGTTCGCCGAACAGCGAACAATTTGGGGTGTTCGCGGCAAATTCGAAAAGCCGCAGAACACCCTGGGAAAGTCTATAGGGGAAATCTAAAGTGTTCATTTTAAAGGCTTACAGTATATGCAAGTTATTATCATAAAAAGTGTTTGGGGACCTAGGTCTTGCCCGAGGGGACATGCATCAATGCAAAAAAAGTTTTTAAAAACACTGCAGTTTTTTCGGGAGCAGTGAATTTAATAATGCTTAAAGTGAAACAATAAAAGTGAAATATTCCTTTAAATTTCGTACCTGGGGGGGGGGGTGTATAGTATGCCTGTAAAGCAGTGCTTGTTTCCCATGCTTAGAACTGTCCCTGCACAAAGTGTCATTTCTGAAGGGTATAGAGTCATTTAAAATCACTGCTCCCGAAAAAACAGACATTAACATTTTTTTGCATTGATACATGTCCACAGGGGCAGTACCCAGGTCCCCAAACACTTTTTAGTACAATAACTTGGCTTTTAAAATGAGCACATTCGATTTCAAACGTTGGAGTCCCATAGACTTTAACAGGGTTCTAAAGTTCACACAAACTTTTGGTGTGTTCGCAGGTTCTGGTGCGAACCAAACGGGGGGGGGGGGGGGGGGGGGGGTGGTTCAGCTCATCCCTACTAAACGCTTTTTCTGTCACCCAGTGGTGAAACTATGAGAGCAGAATTGTATCTATATACACTCCTGACACCTAGTGGAATCTCAGTTACATACTGTAGGTATTTAGATTGTAAAAAGACATCCCACAAGTCCATTCTATACACTGATTTTGGCATTTCACAGTCTGAACTATTTTTCTTCAAGGGACTTTCTAAAGCCCATGGAAATATTTTTTTCTTCCATTTGGAAATGATGCCACCTTGTGCACAAGATTTTTAAAAATGTTATTAGCTGCTTTCAAGACGTCTTCTTTTTTTGTTTTCAACTAACCATTATCTTGTTAAGCTTTTTATGTAAATACGATTTTCTATGACTTTTTTTAACTGGTATCTGGTACTTGACTTTGGATGGTCTGTTCTACAATTCGGCTACCTATTCCACATTTGGCCATACAAATAATACGTATGTATGTACACTATATTGACAAAAGTATTGAGACACCAGCTTTTACACGCACTTGAACGTTAATGGAAACCCAGTCTTGGTCCGTACGGTTCAATACTGAGTTGGCCCAACCTTTGCAGCTACAACAGCTTCAGCTCTTCTGGGAAGGCTGTTCACAAAGTTTAGGAGTGTGTCTATGGGAATGTTTGACGATTCTTCCAAAAGCACATTTGTGAGGTTCAGACTCAGATGTGGACGAGAAGGCCTGGCTTGCAGTCTTTGTTTTAATGCATCCGAAAGGTGTTCTATTGAGTTAAGGTCAAGACTCTGTGCAGGACGGTCAAGTTCATCCACCCCAAAATCACTCATCAATGTCTTTATGGACCTTGCATTGTGCACTGGTTCAAATCATTTTGAGAGGGGATTACAGTGTGAGGTTGTTTTTCATGGGTTGGGCTTGGCCCCTTAGTTCCAGTGAAGGGAACTCTTAAGGCGTCAGCATACCAAGACATTTTTGACAATTTCATGCTTCTAACTTTGTTGGAACAGATTGGGGATGACCCCTTCCTGTTCCAACATAGGTGTGCACAGCCTACTGCATTAGGGTGTGCACCCCAAAGCTCAAACACACATACGTGTGTGTGCAAGAGCAATGAATGATGTCAGTAGGGCAAAAATTAGTGGCAGTAGTAGTTTTTATTTCTATATATAATTTTTTTTGGAAAATGTTTGGGAGCCCCATTAGGGGGCTTTGGTGAAATATCAGGGCTCTAAACAGGGGGAATTTGCGTCACACTGGATGATTAGGGTGTGCCGAGGCACACTTGGCACAGCCTGTGCGCACGCCTATGTGTTCCAACATGACTTCACACCAGTGCATAAAGCAAGGTACCTAAAAACATGAGCGAGTTTGGGGTGGAGGAACTTGACTGGCCTGCCCAAGGTCCAGGCCTCAACCCAACTGAACGCCTTTGGGATGAATTAGAGCAGAGACTGCAAGCCAGGCCTTCTTGTCCACATTAGTGCCTCACAAATGCGCTTCTAGAAGAATAATCAAACATTCCCATACTCCTAAACCTTGTGGACAGCCTTCCCAGAAGAGTTGAAGCTGCAATAGCTGCAAAGAGTGGGCCAACACAATATTGAACCTTACGAACTAATACTGGGATGTCAATAAAGTTCATGTGCGTGTAATGGCTGGCGTCCCAATACTTTTGGTAATATAGTGTAAATACTGTATGAATTTAATATATTGTTCTATGTGGATATTCCGCCATCTGGTGGTGAAAGATATATTTCTCTTTTGACATGTACATAGCCTTCTCTATGATGATCCTAAAACGTGATGGCAACCCATTCAAAACCATTGTTTAAGCATATATTATCCTGCCACCTTGTGGTGAAAATATGTGTACCAGTTAGTATGAACTTGTTGATTAGATAAACCGGAAAAAATAACATAATGATTCACAAATGCAGATGTTCATGACAACCAATAGAAGTTCAATTTTCTCATAGTCAAAAATGTAACAATTCAGGTGGCCTTTGAGGGTTACTGCAGTTTGTGTGCCAAAAATACTCTATACACTGTCAGAAGATAGGATGTTAGAATCATGGAGCCACTAGAAAAAGGCTGTGGGCAGAAAACACACTACCAACATACAGTACAAGAAATTATTTTTATTGAACATTTTTAAGACTACAACGTCAAATATTAAACTAGTTTCATGTTGCTCTCTTTTACTTTCATAATAAAAAAATATTAAAAAAAATATTTTTTAAGTTTTATTACTCAGTACATAATCAATATCAGTGATTGGTAATTTGTGATCCGCGACTTTTTCTGCTTACCAGCTATTCTTATTGTTATGCGTGTACACACGGTCAGAATTTCCCACAACAAATGTTCGATGTGAGCTTGTCCCCGTGTAGGCTCCATCGGAATTTCCGAGAACAAAAATTGGAGAGCTGGTTCTCAAATTTTCCGACAACAAAAATTGTTGACGGAAATTCTGACTGTGTGTACACAATTCAACGCACAAAAACTCGGAATCAATTTGACGCATGCTCGGAATCATTGAACTTACTTTTTCTCGGCTCGTCGTAGTGTTGTACGTCACCACGTTCTTGACTTTCGCAATTTCCGCCAACATTTCTGTGACCGTGTGTATGCAACACAAGTTTGAGCCAACATCTGCTGGAAAAAAAAAATTAACAGTTTTGATGTCGGAATGTCCGGTCGTGTGTATGTGGCATTAATGTATTTTAGGCTGCATTCACACCTAATTGTCGTGTTTTCGGACGTTTTTCCCAGCGTTTTTTCTGGAGTTTGGTCGCACGTATTCGAGCGTTTGCATACAGCGTCGTCCGACGTTTTTGAACTTCAACGTTTTTTATTTTAGCCAATAGGAAAAATGATCATCTCTTTCATCAATTGTTGCTATGTTTGTAGATTTTTTTGTCTTCTGCCTAGGTGAGATGTTCTATTGACTCAAGTGACAAAACGCCCATAGAAACGCTCGTTGTCGCGCAAGACGCTTGAATCAAGCGTTTTCTATTACTTTCTATAGGAAATACAAATGCTCAAAAGATCAAAACTCATCTCTTTTGATATCAAAGGAGAAAGGAACAACGAGCGCCCAGAGGCGATTAAGTTCGCATGTGCTGCGCTATATACGTTTTTCACTCTTGTTTGAGCTTTAGGCGTTCGGCGTCACGCCTTTTGTAGTGGAGATGTGAACCATCTCCATAGAGCAGTGATGGCGAACCTTGGCACCCCAGATGTTTTGGAACTACATTTCCCATGATGCTCATGCATTCTGCAGTATAGTTGAGCATCATGGGAAATGTAGTTCCAAAACATCTGGGGTGCCAAGGTTCGCCATCACTGCTATAGAGAATAATGTATTTTTTTCCCCTCTGGTGTATTGTAGCGTCGCGATTCAGGCGACAAAACACTCAGGTGTGAATGGAGCCTTAGGCCTCGTACACACGAGGGGATATGTCCGCTGAAAACGGTCCGATGGACCGTTTCAGCAGACATCTCCGCTCGTGTGTATGGGCTAGCGGACAGATTTCTCCACCCGACAGATTTCAAAGCATGCTTTGAAATCCATCCGGTGGAATCTGTCCGCCCGACATGTCTGCTGGTTAGTACACTTACCAGCAGACATGTCTTCCCCCACCGCCGCCGCGCCGCCGCCGCCGAATGGATTCGGCGCATGCGCGGAAGTGTTTAACTTCCTGGTGCGGTGACGTGTCGGTGACGTGGCGGCGTCAACGTCACCGCCGCGTCACTGCGCCGTCCGGCGGCGGGGAATTTGATCCGATGGTGTGTACACGCCATCGGATCAAACTCCCGATCGGACATATCCGATGGAAATGGTCCGCGGACCGTTTTCATCGGATATGTCCGATCGTGTGTACAAGGCCCTAGACAATTCCTCTTCTTCCAATGTGGCCCAGGAAGGTCAAAAGGTTGTACACCCCTTCTTTAAAAGGTAAGATTACTTTGAGAAAAACTGCTATATTATATTGAGCCTCACTTTCTTGGGAAACATTTGTTGTGTGCTGTAATTTAGGAATTTAGGAATCCAGCTGTCCACCAACCACTAGAACAAAAAATGGAGGATGTGCTTGTTTAGGGTTAGTGGTTGCATGTCAACTTGGATATCAAAAGACTCAATGGGGTTCCAGTAAATCTACATTAGAAAGCTCCTTTGACAATGTGCTCCAGTGCAGTAGAATTTAACAAACCATTAGCTAGCACACAATTATGCCCTGTACACACGATCGGTTCGTCTGATGAAAATGGTCTGATTGACCGTTTTCATTGGACGAATCGATCATGTGTCGGTCCCATCGTTTTTTTTTTCCCATCGGTGAAAAAACATAGAACCTGTTTTAAAATTATCTGATGGTTAAAAATCCGATAGAAAAAAAACGGTCGTCTGTGGGCAAGTCCATCAGTTAAAAATCCACGCATGCTCAGAAGCATTGAACTTAATTTTTCTCAGCACGTCGTAGTGTTTTACGTCACCTCGTTGGATAGTAACGGATTTTTAACGGATGGTGTGTAGGCAAGACTGATACAAGTCAGCTTTATCGGATATCTTATGAAAAAATCCATCGGTTAGTTTTCATCGGATGAACCGATCGTGTGTACAGGGCATAACACAGCTTACCTTGTTCAAAAATGTTTGGGAGATAGCAATATTTCCGTACATCTACACATTTAAGTATTTGCATTAGGCGCAGGCCAAATCTGATCTGGAAGTTTAATGATTTGTTATTAGTGATGAGAGGAATACGCCATATTCGATTTCGCGATATTTCACGAATATATAGAAGAATATTCACAAAATATTCGTTAATATCGAATATTCGTGATATTTTATCAAAAAATTTTTTGCGAAATTTGGCTAATGCGAATGCGAAATTGATTGCGAAATTCTCATCAACACGCGAAAACGGAGATCATTTCCTGGATTACTAAACTAATATGCACTAAACACTAACTCTACTTACACAAACTAATATGACTAAACTAAAGCAAATTTTTTTTTTTTATATACACAAAACACAGAAGGGCAGAGAAAGTATTCGCGAATATTCGCATTACGAATATTCGCATTGCGAATATTCGGCAACATAAAAGGATCGCCTCAGCTACTCGGCCCAGGGTCTCTAATCATACCAGCAATGCTTTTAGACGTCGATGGAGATCACTAGGATGTGATCTGTTTTAAAAATAAATTTGAAAAAATACGAATATTCGCAATAGCGAATATTCACCGCGATATTCGAGTTATTCGCGAATACTCGAATATGCAATAATCGTTACGAATATTCGCAATGCGAATATTCGTGAGCAGCACTATTTGTTATTATGAATATTTTGAAAACAGTCAGTTACATACATCTTGAGTAAACAGTAAAGGGAAGCTTAGAACGATAAACCCATCGATTTATTCCCAAAAACCGTTACCTTCAAGGCATGCTGTCAGAGCTGCTTGTGCTTTTAACCAAACTGTCAATTCCTCAAATGGTTGGTGTCATAACTGATCGAATGTGCAGCAACATGGCAACTGCAAATCAAAAATATGCTAAGATGGCATCTTCTTTGGTTGTAAAGGATAGGAGGATTTAAAGTGAAAAAAAAAAAACCATGTTATACTCTGTTATTCTGTTAACAAACATATTATTCTCTGTGCAAGTGTTTTGCACAGAGTGGCTCCGATCGTCCTTTTCTGGGGTCCTCCTGCGGTGCTCCTGGCTCCACCTCTTCTCAAGTGCCCCCACAGAGAGCGCTTTCCACGTGGGCACTCATGTGGGCATGCTCCTGTGTCAAGCTGCTGTGTCTATTGGCACAGACAGCAGGACTCAGTCCTGCCCCGAATCCTGTGTCACTGGATTTGATTGACAGCAGCGGGAGCCAATGACTCCTGCTGCTATCAATCTATCCAATGAGGATCTGAGACAGCGGCTGGAGCTGCTGTGCTGGTCCCCGTCACTGGAACGATCGGGCTCAGGTAAGGATATGGGGGGGGGGGGGTCTTGGGGGGTGCTGCAGCAAAAAAGGTTCTTCACCTTAATACATAGAATAAACAGCCGTGAGGGTTTACAGCCCCTTTAATTCCACGTTAAACCCTTTTTATGGATATAAACTCTTCACAAGGGTATCAAAAATAAAGGGATATGGAAGGTATTGGAGCATAATGCCCCGTACACACGACCGGTTTCCCTGTCGGAAAAAAACAGTGGGTTTCCTATCAAAATTCCTTTCACGCCTGCCTTTTATACACACGGTCACACAAAAGTCCTACGATGAGCCGACAAAATTAAGCTCTATGCTTCCAAGCAAGTGTCGTATTGTTTCGGAGCATGCGTATACCTACGGGATGTATTCCCGTCGAAAAAGCATACAGACAGGAATACATCCTGCTAGGATTTTTTCCTGATAGGAAAAAAGAGATCCTGCTTTCTTTTTATTCCAGCAGTTTTCCTACGGGAAAAACTGCGATGGAGCATACACACGGTCGGGATTTAGCTTGAAAATCGATTTAGCCTGTCCAAATACAAACAATAAACATGTGATAAAATAAAAAAGTACCAAGTACAAAACAATTCTCAGCAGTCATTAGGGGCCAGTTATCAGTCAAAATGTGGTGGGCAATCAAGTCAATGTGATTTTTCTGTAAAATTGGCTACACTTCCACCATATGCAATTGGAACACCAAATGACTTTCAGGAAAATTGATTTGCACAAGGTGATCATTTGAATTTTTCGAGTACCACTCTAACTATAACAATTTTATACCGTATATACTCGAGTATAAGCTGACCCGAATATAAGCCGAGGCACCTAATTTCCCCCCCAAAATTGGGAAAACGTATTGACTCGTGTATAAGCCTAGGGTGTCCATCTACACTGTGCCTCACTGTGTCCATGTGCATGCCTCACTGTGCCCATGCCTCACTGTGCCCATGCCTTACTGTGCCCATGTCTCACTATGCCCATGCCTAACTGTGTCCATGACTAGACTGATGTTTAACATGGGAGTCTATGGAAGGGGTGTCCAGTTTGAAAAATCAATGATCCCCAACCGATGTCCCCCAGACAATAAACTTTTCACACTTGTAGAGGAGAAATGGGAATAAATGTGTACCAAGTTCTGGGTCCAGGGGACATACGACCGGCCAGTACCGAATTCACCGGAAAAATTACAGTTTAACATGGAAGTCTATGGAAGGGGTGCCCGGCTTTAAAAAATTGATGCTCCCTGGCTGTATGTCCCCCGGACAACAAACTTCACACCCTTGTAGAGGAAGAGTGGGGCCGGTACCAGGTCCCCAAACTCCAGGAGATCAGGTGCAAAAAGGTGACTCAAGTATAGGCCGAGGGGGGCATTTTCAGCACAAAAAAATGTGCTGAAAAACTCGGCTTATACTCGAGCATATACAGTAAATCTTTGGTTAAATCTCTGTAAAATGGAGAAAATAAAATTACATTAATTTTCGGATGAATGACAGCTAGTTGCTCAGAGCACCAGGTCTATATTTTCTTTACAAAAGTTCTACATTGTAATGCCGTGTACACACGATCGGCTTTTGTCCGACCAAAAGCTCATCGGAATTCCGACGAATTCCATCGGAGTAAAATAAAACATGTTCTATATTTAAACTCTGATGAAATTTATCGGAATTTCCGATGGAATTTCTCTGATGAGGCATACACACGGTCGGAATTTCCTATAGAAAA
Organism: Rana kukunoris; assembly: GCA_029574335.1. Classification (NCBI taxonomy): domain Eukaryota; kingdom Metazoa; phylum Chordata; class Amphibia; order Anura; family Ranidae; genus Rana; species Rana kukunoris. The sequence goes on from CM056057.1 coordinate 55,832,239, forward strand.
AGTCAGTCGGACTTTTTCCATTGGAAATTCCGATCGTGTGTACGCGACATAACACTATAAATCCACCAACAGGCAATGTCATGGACATGTTGGTGGACTGAACAACACCAGCCTTGACCCTGCCACATGGAGAACTCAGAATAACACTGTGACACAGCGAGGGGACATTCGTTATAGGAAAACCATACTTTTTCATACATTAGGTTTCATGTATCTCCAAAAATGTCTAAGTTGAACCTTCCATATTGGAAAATTTAGCATGAGGAATGAGACAACATGGCAAGGAATCTCACCACTAAAGTGGTCTTCAGGACTCATACTTCTTTCATAAAAATTTAGAATGTATGGACTGCCTAGTCAATCATGAACATCTCAATTGTGTGCCTTAACACAACGCACGGTAACGTAACACACAACATAACGCAGCAAAGAATGTAGAGGGGCTCTTAGGGTTTGTCTTCTTTATCTGCATCATTTTAAATTTGAATATAGAATTTGAAATCCCTATGAGTACACTAGAAACCCACAGTAGTTGAATATTCATCTCTATTCATTTCTTGCATCAGAATTTTTCTCTGTTTAGCTTTTTAATGAATAGCTGTTGTAATATGATCATCAATATACAGATAAGTTAGTCACCAGGGTGGATGTGTTATTGTTATGACCTTGCAGGGTGAGACTGGTCCATCTCACATGGAACCTGGATAACCAGATCTAAGGGGTGGGGAGTATTATTTGGAGGACAAATGCTAATAGTTTCCTTTTCAGTGATGACTTATAGGTTCATGTGCTCACATGTCCTATAGGGAGGAATGTAAGGAACCTCACTCCAGCTCAGCCACAAAATATGCCTGCGTCTCTATGCACTTCTGAGTATTTGTTGTTGTAATTAAACACCACAATGGGTGAAACAGGAAGGTGATAATTGCTGAATGATACTCAGAATAAACTAATCAAATTCAACCAATTATTACCACTTCACTACACTAATTATTTCAGTTTTTGCACAAAAGAATCGACGCATGCTTGGAAGCATTGAACTTCATTTTTTTCAGCACGTTGTTGTGTTTTACGTCACCGCGTTCTGATACGATCGTTTTTTAACTGATGGTGTGTAGGCACATCAGACCATCAGTCAGCTTCATCGGTTAACCGTTAACCTTCGGACCGTTCTCATCAGATGGACTGATCGTGTGTACGCGGCCTAAATGTTCTACCTTCATTAAATGTAACTGTGCTGCTACACTTAGAGGCACCTTTCTTCTCTTTTATACTAAGTTGTGACATGACGCTACTCTTATATCAAGACATCGCTTGTATATCAAGTCAAAATGTATTAAACAATTTAGCTTGTCTTGCAAAACGCTTTTAAACCAAGTTACTCTCAAACCAAGGTTTTACTGTAAAATGCAAAAGTCCATAATAAAGTATATGAATTAAAAAAAAAAAGTTTTTGTATAGTTCCAAACAAGTGAAAAAAGAAAAATCCACGTGTGTACTTCACCACTAATAAATCCACTTGAAGGTGCTTGTTCCCCACTTGCCAACCTCCAACAGTATATATACGCCATTAGTTTGACGTTAAATACCAGGGTTATGACATCAGCTATCTACCATAACCCTGGTATCATTTTAAACTGTGGGCGATGGGAGGAGTGTCTTCCCCAACGGTTCCCGGTAGTCTCCGGGCTTACCGGGCCTTTCGGTGAGCCTGAAGCTGATCCGAGTGGGCAGGAAGCCGAGTGAGGGCAAGATAGTCCCAACTCGTCTCTATGCCCTTGGAGGAATGGAGTGATGTCCAACATCACTTCCGCCTTCCGGCCTTGAAGGAATAATTTTTTTTCATCTGTTAAAGGCAAAATTACTTTTTTTTGGGGGGTTTTAAGTGTAAATGTGAGCTTTGAGGTATTTTTGACCCCATATCTCGCAATAAAAAGGCCCTGTCATGCTTATTTATATTGCAAGGGATTTTTAAATTCCTTGTAATAGGAATAAAAGTGATTTTTTTTAAAGGGACAGTGTAAACATTTAAAATAAAAATTTGAATAAATAATGAAAAATAAAAAAAACATTTAAAGCGCCCGCTCATCCAAGCTTGCAATTGTTAGAGCTTCTAGCACTAGACCTCCTCTGTAACTCTAAACAGGTATTCTGTACAACAATTTAAAGAGGCGCCTATGGAGATTTTGCGTGCGCAATTTTTGAAGCATGACATGTTAGGTATTTACTCGGCATTACATTATCTTTCACATTAAATTGGGCTAACTTTAGTGTTTTTTCTAAAACAATTGCGTTTCTAAGACCGCTAAGCAAATACGGTGAGACATAAATTATTGCAACTGCCATTTTATTCTCTAGGATCTCTGTTAAAAAAAAAATAAAAAATTTGGGGGGTTTTAAGTAATTTTCTAGCAAAAAATACAAATTTAAACGTGTAAACAACAAGTTCCAAAAAGGCCTTAAAGTAGTTATACTATACACACCATGTGTAACCACTACCATTAGCAGCTCACCTCCCATTATGACCTATGGGTAAATAGGTCTTATGCACTTGTCCCTTTAAGGGTAATCGATGGATGTAGCCAGATCCTTCCAGAATCTGCTCTAGATCCACTCCCACTGTATATGAAATTCACCACTTCCATGAATGGAAACTCAGAAATGAAGCATACAAATGATCATAGTGTTTTCCATATGTAGCACTACCCCCGAAGAAGCTGCTGGTTTGATTTGGGTGGCATGTTACCTCTTGTCTTCTCAACGTTTAGGGTACTGGATGAGAGCTGTAATAAAGTCAATGTCCACAGGTGTCTTTCCTGTGCTTTTATTACCCAGCTTGGTGAAAATGATAAAAGTAGAATTAGGTGAAGAGAAAGAAGAAATGGACATGGCGGATTTAAGGTTAACTGGTGCGGAAACAGTCCTGCTTCCAATGAGAAAGCTTCTTCACCACCCTAGCCAGAGTGGGTACAATGCACCTGGATAGGCCTCTCTCACCAGCCTAGCAGCCAGAGTGTCACTCGGAACTTTAGGTTAAAGTCTCTGGCACAGACCTAAAGGTGGAGACAATTTTGGTCCAAAATCCCTCTCAACTGGTTTGACCGTCCAGCCTCTGAGGTACGAAGTCTCCTTCGACGAGCTGATAGGCCTCTCCTGCAACACCAGCCTCGTGCTCGGTGTGCCTCAGACAGGTTATCCATCGACCGGCTTCCTCCACTTTGGACAGACAGCACAGGACCACTTGTAAACCTGTAGACTCAGCCTGCCTGCTGAGCCTACAAGGTAGATTGGTGCTCCAGACCAACGTGGTCCTGGAGCCAGGAACGCAGCAACACTTACACACACCCCGGCCAGGAGGGCCACACACGGGGGTGGTGGGACGACTGCTCAGGTGGAAGGCGTGAGATGACGAATATGTTGTATGCGCACGTGGCCAATTACAGCCATTCACTTTTACTTCTAGCTGTACGCAGCACCCGCTGCTCCACAGGTGCCAAAAATTCCAGTCATTTTATGATAGGCATATTTTCAACCTCTCATTGTCCATGTGCCTTAAAGGAGATGTATGGGGTATATAAAAAAAAAACATACATACTCACCTCTATACTGCTCCGTTCACTGGAGCACCAGGCAGGAGGGGGGGGGGGGGTTCAAATGTAGCTGACTTTGGCTTTCAGAGGCATGCTGTGAGGGGGAACCAGCTGTTAGTTTGGCAGCTGAGTCGATCCCCACAATTTGGTTGTCAGCCTTCCAGAGCCTGATGGCAAAATAATGCCAGAAAGAGCAAAATAATGTAGCTTGCTACTGCTGTGATGCAAAAGTTCACCAAGGCCTGGGGTTCGTCCCCAAAGATACCAGCTACTGGAAAGTGCCACTAATGGATCATATGCATCATACATGAACTCTACCTTTCCAGGTATGCCGGGGCAGCACATAGCCTGAGTTAGGAGTAGACATGTAGGAACAATCTTGTTCTTGCATGTTGGACTTTGAGATGTTAATTTTGCACTTTTCTAAGTGAAACTTGGAATCCTTGCTCCCGCCTGGTTTGAAGTTACTAAAAGGAATGTAATACATGTAACCAGCACCGTTCCATAGTACAGGTCACTAAGGTAATTTGGAGTATGAAGACATAAGTGCAAGAGTTGATACAGTGTGAGAACACAGGGGTTACCCAGGGTAACAGAAGTTACAAGCAGCCTGTCTAAAGCATGTGCCTGAGATAGGTAGGATAGCCTCTTGCAGGAGGGAGTTGTTGCTAGCATGCTCTCTGTGAGTGGTCTGTCTCCCATAGCACAGAAGTGGACTTGTGCCGCAGAGGTCAACAGCCTGTACATAGGTACAGAAGAGTTAAGTGAAGTAAAGTGCACACATGGAGTACACGCTAGGTGCACGGTGGGACCTCATACAGTTACCGGGACTGAGTTAGCGGTGATATGTGGACAAGGCTCAACATGTCCTTCCTAAATGCTAAAATACATTTACAGGTGTACATTGTCACAGGGACCAGAGAGTTAACTGGAGAACAGTTATGGTGCAAGTGTACGTGGTGTGCATTCATCTGTAAAAGCAGAGGCCCATGTTAAAGTGGTTCTAAAGGCAGAAGTTTTTTTTTACCCGAAAAGAGAAGTATGGGTTTGTTTGTTTTTTGGCTATTCATACTTACTGCGGTGGATGGAGCATCAGACTGGTGCTGCATCTGTCCCCTGGTGTCTCTGTGCTGAGAACCGAGCCACCGAACACCGCTGATGGCTTGGTTCTCACTCCTCCCCGAGAAGAGTGATACTGTCAGTCAGCATCACTTCTGCTTTACTTTTTAGCACTCAATGGAGCGCTGAGCAGTGGAAGGGCAGGGAGCGGCCGTCTCAGTGTCTCGGCGGCTCTCTGAGATGATGAGACTGCCATCAATTAGGGCAGCTGGCGGATCCTGACTTGTAAGTCACGATGAAGCGCTGCCCTGACAGATGGCAGTGATGTCAGCAGAGAGTGGACTTCAGACCAGTACTTACCTGAGCCCCATCTCGATCTAGTGATATAAATGAGAACAGGGGCTCTCCCGGATGTCTCTCTCCTCATTTGCCATTAGCCTCTGCTGCTGTCAATCACAGCCAGTGAGCCAATGAGGAGAGCGCAGGGAGCTGGGCCATTCACTGGAGCGAGACTCGGGAGCAAGCCTGATCGAGTGCCCTTATAGCAGGAGGCCTGTTATGCGATTGGGGGCACTCATTAAGGAGAAGGAGCTAGGACCACAAGTGAGGGGACCCAAAAAAAAGAGGCAAAGGGCTGCTCTGCAATTTGGACTCTAGATGACCTTGTCCCGACACTGGGGCGGACGACCTGATTTTTCGGTTATCTGGTAAAATACACTTATAGGTCTTGTCCCTACCCCAGCCCATGAACAGACAGTGAAATAGAGAAACAGCAGAATGATGAGCTCATCTCTCCGTCACACTGCTAAACCCCCTATCAGCATGCTTCTTGCATCAGTACAGCTGATTGGCTCCTTCTGCTGCTTCACCCTCTTCCATTGTATGCACTGCTATTGGGGGACTGCTTTAATTAAAAAACAAATGTGCTAATATATGTAGGGCTGATTTATTTGTAAGTTTTTATTAAATGGCATGAGTTCACTTTTTTTAACTCACGTGTACAGCTGCCCAAAACTAGGAGAGGACCAGTGAAACAGTTTCATGATTAATTTGTTTGCTATTAAATTAATTGAGCTATTGCTTAAAGATAATTGCGCAGTGTTGATATCAGAGAAACTAAGTTGCTTTCAATGCTTATCTGAATGCTATGCATGAAATTGTTGTTTTCTTTCATTAACATGCAGGTATGAAGGCCTCTGTACTCCGCCTATGAGAAGTCAATGACCTGTAACTGGGCCAATATGCTAATAACTGACCTATTATCAGTTAAAGGGCAATCCCTTCATTTTTTTTTTTTTTTTCCTGTTCATATATACACATGTCAAAGTGATCATCATATAACAAATCAGATCATATCAGGAAAAATCTGTATAATAATGATTTTAAAACCCTGTACTTGTGCTGGTTCTCCTCCATGTCTAACAGTGTTGAACAATGGTTGTGCTTCAGTTCCTCTCTCAGTGGGAGGGCACCATTCACACCTGTCGGGTGTGGTGTGTTACAGCAATGATTTTGCATTACTGACAGGATCATAAAGTGAAAAAGGGTAAAAAAACTATAAAAAAGAAAACAGACAACCACCTTGTCTAAGGACTGGTAACTAGGAATAAGCGAGGGCTTATTTTGATCAAACCCGCCAGAAATCCGGCACTGCACACCGCCAATTAAAGGCAGGGCCGTCTTTAGTATTGTTTGGACCCTGGGCAAACATTTTCTTTGGCCCTCCCGAATTCTCTTATCAACTATTTTCTGGCAGTGTAGGCTCAAGGGGCAGCTCGTGCCCGGGGCAAAAATGACTGGGCCCGGGGCAGTTTCCCCCTATGCCCTCCGGTAAAGATGGCCCTGACCATAGGCAGTGTGTTTGTGCAGCTGCCAGTCGGGAAATGTCTCACTGCCTATGATTGGCGGTGTGCAGTGTCTTCTTCCTGGCGGGTTCAATCTGAACACGCTCAAGCCCATTATTACTGGTAACCTGCAATAAATCACATTTTCTTTACTGGATAAAGTCGAACAAAAAGTCCTACTTTGAAAAAAATGCCAAATTGTGTAGCTTTGTCAAAACTGATACTCATAGTGTATTGCACTGCACGAATGCAACATGCCCTACATGTTAATGTGTTGAAGGGTGCAACAGCCAATTCATTTTGAATACGTTTTACCCAGGCACATGATGAAGTCACATGATCGCGACAATAAACATTGGGACAGACAGGCACCAGAAGCATTCGAGCTCGCGGCTCGTGATGTATTGACTTTTAACTTGTAAAGAAATGTGAGTACTTTTAGCTGTTTTAATAAAATAAATATTGGATTGAAAATTCTACACTATCCAGAATCCGCCCTTCTTCTTTCTCTATATTATACATATGCTCATTGGGAGAGAAATTGTAATGCTAACACCGGCTTCAAAGAGACAGATATGTGCCACTATAACTGAGAGCATGTCATGTTCATGATATTTCTCAAGCACCATACACACATTCAGAACCAGCAAGAAAACTGCTGGCAGACCTTTCTTGCCGAGTATACCGAGTGTGTGTACGAGGCTTTCAGGTTTCTCGTCAAGAAAACTGCCTAAAATCTTGAGAACCTGCTCTCTATTTTCTCGTCGTGATTCTCGACAGTGTTTTCCTGCCAAGAAACCTGAGATTGTGTATACTTACCTGTCGCAGTGGAAACCCGCGTATGCTCGAAATGACTTTAACGCATGCGCGGTAGCTTCCTAGGCATAGGTAGTGTGCAGCAAGATGGCGGAGACGGCATTGAATGTGACGAGCGCGGTTCTTTTGAATGGAGTGTCTGTACACTCGGGCGGCAAGAGATTCTTTCCAAGAATCTTGTCAGGAAAAACAACATTTTTTTACTGACAAGATTCTGGCCCATGTGTACAGGGCTTCAAAGTCTGAAAGGAATACATTTTGGTCTTGCTAGGGCTGTCTATTTTCTGGATTCTGTGAATTCTTTCAAAACAAATGGGGAAAGTGAGTTCTCTTTTCATTATCTTATTGAACACCTCCCAAACCGTATCTCCTAGATCAATGTCTTTGAAGGTCTCTGGGAGACCCCAACACCTGTTTTGTCTACTGTGCCAAATGTTCGAATGTTCCTAATTCCCAACCATTCCATTTCTGCTCTTTCTCGTAATTCCTTAATGGCCTTTTTATGCTCGTCTAGGTCAGTGTTTCCCAACTCCAGTCCTCAAGGCACACCAACAGGTCATGTTTTCAGGATTTCCCTCAATTGAAACAGCTGTGGTAATTACTAAGGCAGTGAAACTGAGCGAATCATCTGTGCAAAATAATGGAAATCCTGAAAACATGACCTGTTGGTGTGCCTTGAGGACTGGAGTTGGGAAACACTGGTCTAGGTGTTCTTCAGTTTCTTATAACCATTGTAGGACATTCTGTATGTCCTTTCTTGTTGCGTTCATTTCTCCTTTGATCATATGTTCTAAGTGAGACATCATATCTGCCATATCTTGCTTTGTAGGAAGGGTTCATAATTTTTCAGGATCTTTTTTCCATTTTTTTCTGTTGATTTTCTAGCGATTCTTTTTCTTCTCCCATCCAGGTTCTCTTTTTTGTTTGTTCTACTCTGCTGCTTAATCCACTTTATCCTGGACGAAGTATGATTTGAGTTTTAACTAGCCCCTGCCACTTAATTTGTTTTAGCTCCTTTCCTCCACATTACTGCTTCAGAGCAAATAAGTGACTATTTTATAGAAAGCAGACATGGACTAACTAGAAAAAAACTTTCTCTGCCAGCATCCTATACAATATATGAATCCTGCTTGCTGCTCGCTGCAAAACTCATGCTTGTTGCTGACTAAAATTCTCTAGCTTTGACTCAGCAGGGGCATGTGACCCATCAGTCTGGATTTCGCCCACAGCACTCTACAGAAACTGCCCTCCTAAAACTCAAAAACAACTTATAAACAGCGAAAACCAACGGTCATTATTCCATTCTCTTACTCTAGGACCTTTCCGCTGCTTTTGATACAGTTGACCACCCCCGCTCCTCCTCAAAAAACTCAATTTGCTTGGTCTCCATGGCTGCACTCTCTGTTGGTTTGAATTTCATCTCACTGAACCTTCAGTGTTACTTACAACTCCACTTCCTTCTCTCCAACTCCTCTTACCGTTGGGGTAGCCCAAGGTTTAGTCCTTGGACCTCTGCTATTTTCGATCTACACAACCTCCCTGAGTCAGCGGTTCCTATGGCTTCCACTACCATTTATATGCTGATGAAATCCAAATCTATCTCTCTGAACCTCAGCTCACCCCATCAATCTCCTCATGCATCACTGATTTACTAACAGACTATATCAGACTGGATTTCAAACCACTTCCTCAAACTGAAACTATCTAAAACTGAGCTCTTAAAATTTCCTCCCCCACGTGCCCCTTCCCCTGACTTCTCTATCAATGGCACATCTATCAGTCCGTCCCCACATGCCAGGGTGCTAGGGGTAACCTTCGATTCTGAACTGTCCTTTCAGGCCCACATCCAATCCTTGTCCAAATCATGCCGCCTTAGCAACATTTCCAGAATACGCCCCTTTTTAACTAATGACACCACCAAGCATTTAATTCACTCCCTGGTCATCTCTTGTCTCGACTACTGCAACTCCCTCCTATTGGATTACCTTTACATAGACTATCTCCCCTTCAGTCCATCATGAATACCGCAGCAAAACTCATCCACCTTACCAACCATTCAGTGTCCTCCACCCCTCTCTGCCAATCCCTCCACTGGCTCCCACTCACCCAACAAATGAAATGCAGAGTACTAACAATAATTTACAAAGCTATCCACAACTCAGGCCCCAGCTACATTACTAACCTAGTCCCAAAATACCAACCAAGCCGCTCTCTTCGGTCCTCCCAAAACCTCCTGCTCTCTAGCACCCTTGTCACCTCCTCCCATGTTCACCTCCAGGATTTCTCCAGAGCTTCTCCCATCCTTTGGAACTCCCTACCCCAATCTGTTCGACTGTCCCCTGATCCAACCATATTTAGACGATCCCTGAAAACTCTTCTCTTTAAAGAAGCCTATCCTGCTGCTAACTAGGGATGAGCTTCGAGTTCGAGTAGAACTCATGTTCGACTCGAACATTGCCTGTTCGCCGAACAGCGAACTATTTGGTGTGTTCGCGGCAAGTTCGTGTGAACTTTAAAACCCTGTTAAAGTCTATGGGACTCGAAAGTTTGAAATCTAAAGTACTAATTTTAAAGGGTAATATGCAAGTTATTGTAATAAAAAGTGTTTGGGGACCCGGGTCCTGCCCCAGGGACATGTATCAATGCAAAAAAAAGTTTTAAAAACTGCATTTTTTTTTGGCAGCAGTGATTTTAATAATTCCTTTAAGTGAAACAATAAAAGTGAAATATTACTTTAAATTTCATACCTGGGGGGGGGGAGGGTAAAGTAGCGCTTGTTTCCCATGCTTAGAACTGTCCCTGCACAAAGTGTCATTTCTGAAGGAAAAAAGTAATTTAAAATCACTCGCGGCTATAATGAATTGTCCGCTCCCGGCAATACAGAGAAAAGTCATTCATAAAAAAAAAAAAATGTGTGGGGGTCCATGGCATTTTTTTTTAAATTTGGGGTGGAGTTCCCCTTAGAAATCCATACCAGACCTGAAGGGTCTGGAATGGATATTTGGGGGGATCCCCACATAATGTTTTTTTTAATTTGATGCAGGGTTCCCCTTAATATCCATACCAGACCCATTCATTTTTATGAATGACTTTTCTCTGTATTGCTGGTATCCGACAATTCATTATAGCCACAAGTGATTTTAAATGACTTTTTTCCTTTTTGTGCAGGGACAGTTCTAAGCACAGGAAACAAGCGCTACTTTACAGGCATACTATACACCCCCCTAGGTACGAAATTTAAATATTTCAATTTTATTGTTTCACTTTAAGCATTATTAAAATCACTGCTCCTGAACAAACTTTTTTTGCATTGATACATGTCCCCTGGGGCAGAACCCAAGTCCCCAAACACTCCCCTGGGGCAGGACCCGGGTCCCCAAACACTTTTTAGGACAATAACTTGCATATTAGCCTTTAAAATTAGTACTTTAGATTTCAAACGTTCGAGTCCCATAGATTTTACCAGGGTTCTAAAGTTCACACAAACTTTTGGTCTGTTCGCAGGTTCTGGTGCGAACCGAACCCAGGGGTGTTCGGCTCATCCCTACTGCTAACTAACACTGTTTTACTTCCTCCATCAGCTCACCCCCCCCCACAGCTATTACCTTTTGTATCAATTGACCCTCCCTTTTAGATTGTAAGCTCTAATAAGCAGGGCCCTTTGATTCCTCTTGTACCAAATCGTAATGTAACTGTAATGTCTGCCTTTATTTTGTTAAGCACTGCACAAACTGTTGGCGCCATACAAAACCTGTATAATAATAATAATAATAATAATGATTGCTTTTGGTACCACTCAAAGTAGAGGTAAAAGCATACCCCTGTGTCCCAGAACATGAACAGAATGCAGGTTTATTCTGATACCAATCCAGAGGTCTATTTAATGTAAAGAGGAAAGGATAGCCACTACTACCAACCAGTCCAGGTAAAAAATTGATAATGAAGAGTCTCGGTCTACATGTCTCCACCACACCACACACTCTGATGCTTTTTGGCCTCCCCTCCACACCGGGGGGATACTCATATTGTGCTATCCATCATTGATAAGGGACAAGCTTTTCTGCTCAAGTTGTGGCTGCTTTTTAATGACAATTAACTTTAGGCCTTTTTAAACCTTTTGCTTGATCCCCCTGTATTTAGCTGATTTAAACAGAAAATTCAGCTGAGCTTTAATGACAAAGAGACACCAACTTCGACCCTTCTGCCCAATGAGAGTATGGGATGGCAATTGGAAGGACTTAGCCATATCAGGAAAATTCAGGCTATAGTAACAAAATAAACCTAATCAGAATAAGCATAGAAGAGTTTTTTTATGACTAAAAAAGAAAACGTAGGCATCTTGTGGTGTTCTTAGACGGGACTTTTTATTCGAAAATTGAGCATAGGACATTTTTATGGAATCTGCTTTAATGATTGCACAACAGTGAACTTAGGTGCAGTAAAGTCATAATAGATCAATTGGGGGAACCGTAGCACCCTGCAAATTAAAAGCATAATGGGCTAGAATGCATTGTGATGCTTACCTGAAAACTAAGCCAGCGCTGTCACCTGTGCAAGCCACGTCCATCTTCGCCCTTCTTCCTTCCAGGGCCTCGGACTCTGACTTTGTGACTGGCCGGAGCTGGGTGACGTTACTCCCACGCATGCGCACAGGAGCCATCAGTCACAGCATATGCTGAGGAAGAAATGGCATGGAGGTCCGTTTCATCACAGCGCATGCGCCGATGAAGACATTGGCCTTGTCAGACTGGAAAATGTTGATGGCTTGCTTGTAGGAATTTCGCATTTCTCTGTATTAAGCAGATTCACTATCCAGCAAAAGATAGAAAGTATTTCCCCTGAGAAACTGTAAATTCCCTCATTCTTGGCATTGTGTAAAAAAGTGGTGCAGTGTGTCCCAGTGCTGAGATCAGTGTATTTTCTCTATTTTCTCTATTTCTTTGGGTGAAAACAAACCCAAATAAATTTCTGATTTGGAAACCTGTTAAATAATAACACCAACTCTGTGTGGCACTCACTGAGAAGTCCTATGTCATTAATAGGTCTTCAATCATGAAATGTTGATACATGGCTATTGGAAGATGTACAAAAGCAAAGAAAGGAATATCTGTTATTATGCAGTATACACAGTATACACAGTATACACAGTATACAGTATCTTTCACAATATTATTATTTAATTAAGACAGACTCACAAAACAGTGAACAATCTCATAGGCCAGTAGCTGAGAGTGGTATAGAATGACAAAATACACACCACAAACTAATAACAAAAAAAATGCCAGATGAGGGTGCCTCGATATTATTATAATCTAATAGTGTAATAGTGTAATAGTGAAGGAATCATGTGGCACTTACTAGTTGCAGCCTAAAAAAATATCATACCAGTGCCATGCAGTACCTGAGATTTACCTATGTTCAGTTATGGGGATAAAGTCCAGAAACCTCTCAGGGACCCAAAAAACGAAATAATAAAAAAAAAATACTAGGAAAGAAAACGATCTCACAAGTCTCCTAATGTGCAAAAGGGATTTACCCCCACTGAAAGTCCAATAAGCTATACCATCAAAAAAGGAAAATAAAATGTTGACCTCAAAAGTATGGCCAGTGGGCAGTTTACAGACTCAGCCAACTGGTATCTGGCTGCAGATAATAGAAAAATAAAAAGAAGAAAAAGAGAAGAAAGAAAACAGGAAGAACAAGAGGGAAAGTAAAAGGAAGAAGCTGAAAGAGAAGGAATCACAAAGAAAAAAAACCTTGTTAGAAGATATGCCCTGCCCCAGGGAATCCAAGGCCACCACCAGTAGGCTAGACAGATCTTCCTATAGGTCCAAAAAGCATAAAGATAGGCTCAATGCTGGAAACTGATCCAACCAAGGCTGCCAAGTCTTTAGAAATTTGTCCTTAGTGCCTCTGAGTATAGCTGTAAGTTTCTCGTTCGTCAACGTACCATGCACCAGTCGCTTCACCTCCTCAAAAGAGAAGAGAGAGGTTTTCCACGCCAATGGTTTGCTTAGTAGCAATAAAAATGTGTGTTGTTAAGATACGTTCTCGTTTTGCAAACTCCAGGATAGGCTCATGAAGTAAAGCTTTCCATAGATCCTTATGTTTATTAGCTTGAAAAAGCGTATTAACCAAAGCGTACACCTGGATCCACAGCCTTTTAACTTTGGGGCATGTCCCCCATATGTGCTTCATATCGTCCTAATCTTAAAAACCCTTGAAACACATTGCTGGGTATGTAGGAAGGTATTTTGAAATTCTCACTGGGGTGTAGTACCTCATAAACATGGCCCCTTGCCAATACACCCCCATCTTGAGGGCTTGTGGCCTAGAATGGTTTAAGAGGAGTAGGCAACTCATGTCCATCTCCTCTTTTCTTGGCTAGCCACGCTGCATGATCGGATTAAGAGTCTGGTATGGATTTTTAGGGGGTACACTTTTTTTGTTTTTGTTGTGTCAAGAACCACCTTGAAATCCATACCAGACTTAAAGGGTATGCATTTTAGGGGGGTTTTACACAATGTTTTTAGATTCTTGCTGTAGAATGTACTACAGGAAAAGTGGCATTTACAAAGGAAAAAAAGATACAGTTTAAATTATCGGCAAGTTCAATTTTATTGCTGGACTCTTTAAAAAATAAATAAAAAAAAGATTATTTTGTATCCTGTGGGACCTTTGCTATTTTACCTATTAATCCAGGTTCTTTGAAGTTTTTTAAACCTTGATATAACTGAACCCAGAGCAGTTCAGCTCATCACTACATTTTCCTTTTGTGCCCTGACAATAGTAACCATGATTTACTAAGGTTCCATGAACACGGGACGTTTTTACAACTGCTCCTAAATTATTAAACTTGACAGATAGTAACCCACGTTTAACACGTCCAATTTGCTGCGTTTAAATGCCGCGTTTAGCAGCGTTTTGCAGCATTTTGCCATGTTTGCGTTTAGTAGTGTTTACATTATTTTTTAAATGGGCAAAAACGTAAAACACCTATAAACGAAACTCTGCTAAAGCGGGTTACCGCATTTAGCCACGTTTAGTCTTGTTTGGCGTCTGAAACGTGGAAATCTTCTGCGTCTGAACCCATTTTTTTTGCTTTCAAAGAAACGCTTTTAAACGCAACTGCCTAAAAATGTCAATAAACGAGACTGTGTACATGGTCACATAGGATAACATTGAATGAGTTCAAGAGCAGTTGAAAAAAGTGCCCACCTGCCTCTGAACATACGCTTAGCAGCGTCTCGTGTACATGGGGCCTAAGGGTGAATCTAACCAAAGACAGCATTAAAATCCTGAAAGAGATTCTATATAGATAGATAGATGTTGATTTACTAAAGGCAAATAGACTGTTCACTTTGCAAAGGGATTTTTATCATTCAATCAAGCAAACGTGTTTTATTTTTCCTTGTAGTGAAATTACCCCACATGCACTAGGATTTAGCAAAGATTCCCTTGCAAAATGAACAGCCTATTTGCCCTTAATAAATCAATCCTTTTGTGTTAGATGATGGTGATGATAGATAGATAGATAGATAGATAGATAGATAGATAGATAGATAGATAGATAGATAGATAGATAGATAGATAGATAGGTAGATAGATAGATAGAGAGCTAGATAGATAGATACAGAGATAGATAGATAGATAGATAGATAGATAGATAGATAGATAGATAGATAGATAGATAGATAGATAGATAGATAGATAGATAGATAGATAGATAGATAGATAGATAGCAGGGATGAGCCTGGGTTCGGTTCACACCAGAACCTGCGAACACACCAAATGTTTGTGTAAACTTTAGAACCCTGTTAAAGTCTATGGGATTCGAACATTTGAAATCTAAATTTTAAAGGCTAATATGCAAGTTATTGTACTAAAAAGTGTTTGGGGACCCAGGTCCTGTCACAGGGAACATGTATCAATGCAAAAAAAAAGTTTTAAAAACGGTCGTTTTTTCGGGAGCAGTGAATTTAATAATGCTAAAAGTGAAACAAGTCAGCATGTAAAAGTGTAAGTGTAAAAGTGTAAAACATGTAAAGTCAGCATGTGAAAAAGTGCATGTTTCCCGTACATAGAACTGTCCCTGCACAAAGTGTCATTTCTGAAAGAAAACAAGTCATTTAAAACCGGCTTTGCAGCTATAATGAATTGTCGGCTCTGGCAAATCAGAGAGGATTGATTCGTAAAAAAAAAAGCGTGGGGGTCCCCCCAAATTCCATTAACAGGCCCTTCAGGTCTGATATGGATATTAAGGGAAACTCCACCCCAAATGAAAAAAAAATGGCGTGGAAAAAAATAATAATCCAGCGGTGGTAGTCCACTTTCGATGCGGCTCCCCGCTGCCACGTTGTCTTCTATCCAGCGACAGGTGGAATTTTTTCTACGGTGTCTGTGTGTTTTTTTTTAAAACTATTTACACTTCCTTCGTGAAATGGTAGGGGTACAGTGTACCCCATTACCAATTCACATGGGGGGCCAGCATCTGGGGGTCCCCTTTGTTAAAGGGGTCTTCCAGATTCTGATTAGCCCCTCGCACGCAGACCCCCACAACCACCAGGGTTGTGGGGATGAGGCCCTTGTCCCCATCAACATGGGGACATCCTCCCCAGGTTGAGGGCATGTGGCCTGGTGTGGTTCAGGAGAGGGGGGGCCGCACTCTGTCCCCCCTCTTTTCTGCGGCCGGCCAGGTAAAGGTGCTCGGAAAAGGGTCTGGTGTGGATTTTTGGGGGAACTCCACGCCATTTTTTTTTAATTTGGGGTGGAGTTCCCCTTAAAATCCACACCAGACCTGAAGGGTCTGGTATGGATATTTGGGGGGAACCCAACGTCATTTTTTTTTTAATTGACGGCGGGGTTCCCCTTAATATCCATATCAGACCTGAAGGGCCTGTTAATGGAATTTGGGGGGACCCCCACACTTTTTTTTAAATTTTTTTATGAATGAATGCTCTCTGAATTGCCAGAGCCGACAATTCATTATAACCGCAAAGCCGGTTTTAAATGACTTTTTTTCTTTCAGAAATTACACTTTGTGCAGGGACAGTTCTATGTACGGGAAACATGCACTTTCACATGCTAACTTTACACCCCCCCCCCTCCCCCCCAGGTACAAAATTTAAAGTAATATTACACTTTTATTGTTTCACTTTTAGCATTATTAAATTCACTGCTCCCGAAAAAACTACCGTTTTTAAAACTTGCAATGATACATGTCCCCTGGGACAGGACCCAGGTCCCCAAACACTTTTTAGGACAATAACTTGCATATTAGCCTTTAAAATTAGCACTTTAGATTTCTCCCATAGACTTTAACGGGGTGTTCTGCGGCTTTTCGAATTTTCCGCGAACACCCCTAATTGTTTGTTGTTCGCCGAACAGGCAATGTTCGAGTCGAACATGAGTTTGACTCAAACTCAAATCTCATCCCTAATAGATAGATAGATAGATAAATGGATAGATAGATAGATAGATAGATAGATAGATAGATAGATAGATAGATAGATAGATAGATAGATAGATAGATAGATAGATCAACAGATAGATAGTCGAAAATCTATGTTATAAAATCACAAACAGAAACTTGATGAATTTAGAATTAGCTCATAGTTACTAAATATAGAACACAGTTTGGAATGCCATCTCAACCTTAATAGATTTGAGATTCCTTGTAGTGAGTGATGTAACCCCATACATAAACAGGAGAAATATGGAGAAGAGGAGGTGGAGATAATACTGAACCCTCCTTGTACCAGCAGGTATATATTACCCAGCTTGTTCTGCCAGTTATATATATGAATACACCCAATCTGGCATTTCATTGTCAGTCACAATGAATTGTAAAATTATAGCTCGTGGTTTGTTCCTGCTGTTTCTCGTTTCCTTACTGGCACAAAATGGTGAGTGTGTCCATCCTCAGCATTTATTATTTTGTACATATATGAGTTGTATTAGGAAAACTCCAGTTAGTGTCTAAGAGATTACCCTTGGTTTGGATGTGTGGGGTCAAACCATTTGTGAGTAGTAAAAGTTTTATTATGACATTTGGATTACTATTACATATACGTTTGTTATCTACATAACTTTACAATATTATTCTCCAACCATTGGCCTGCCATGCTGCCAATGTAGTTGTATTTGTAGTTAATGATGGCAGTTGTTCTATGTGAAGCCAAGCAGGTGTGGGAATTCTGTATATTTTCACTGTTACACTATTAATGTATCATGTTTCTGTTTGATGTGTATCTCTAGCCGTTTTTTTTAGTTAGAATGCTGTAACAGGTTGGAACAGGTTCATATTGCTGTCTGTGTCCCCACTGGGCAGATTCCTCAAGTTTATAAGTTTATTTGTTCTACTGTCACTGTAACAGAAAGTAAAGTTGTCACCTAAATTGGAAGAGAAGCCAAATCTTCTGATGGGAAAACTGGTTTTGGTGACAACTGACTAAAAACAAATTTATAGTTTGGAGGGATTTTTTCTCACTTCCTGTTGCATCTCAAAGACAAGAAGTACCCAACAGGACACAGACAACAAAAAATAGACCAAATAACAATTCTGTACATTATCCAAAATACAAAAAAATAAGAAAAAATTTGCTTTTCTGCGGCCAAGCTCAAAACATTCAGAGGAGACTGGGAACCAAACTCAAGCCAGGGGTTTGTCTTGTGCCCCAGAAAACCAATTGATATAAGAGGAAGTAAGCCGCAACTTCTCCGTAAACGTTAAACTCTGATAACTTTATCGCTCCAGACAAGCAGACAAGGGGGTTGCTTTACTAAAATTGGGGAGTGTAAAATCTGGTGTAGATTTGCATGGTAGCCTCAGTCTCAGTTCACACTGGTGCGTGATTCCTGTGTGGATTCCCGCATTGAATCTGAATCACAGGTGGTCCACACTGACATCTGCAAACTGCTGCGGGTGTCAAAATAGCAAAAACTGTTGTGGGATAATCCTGATAAAGGGTGCCTTTGGCACATGATTATGGACTGTTAAAGGTCCTCAGTGCTGGCAGTGTGTCAGCGCTGAGGATTTCTAACAGTCCAGATCCATGTGCAAAAGGCACCCTTCAACGGGATTATCCCACAACTATTTTTGCTAGCTGGAGTCTTTAGTCCCCAGAAACGCGTTGACCTCTTTTTATTGCTGAAACTTCAAATACAATACAAATTACTTACCTCTGATCACCAGGCACTCCTTTATCCTCATTTCTTGTAATGTAAAGTTAATGACACCACCACATAGGTTTGCAGAATTCAGGGCAAACTGTGGAATCGGATGGCATGCGATCCGATTCCAGTGCAGACCAAAAAAATGGGTCCTGCACCATTTGTGTGCGAATGCGTTGCGGTTTCAGCCATACAAACTGTATGGCTGGATTTGCATCGCACAATGCATGGGATGTGCACAGCAATGCATGTGTCTGACATCGCATAAGTGTGAACCCAGCCTCTAACGCCAGCTTGTTCAATTAAGCTTTGACAAAAAAAAAAAATGGAAGCTGTTTTTTTTTGCAGAGCTGCACCAGATTTTGCACTCTTCAGTTTTAGTAAATCAATCCCACCTGTGACCTCCTCTAACACGTTTCACCCACAAGACCCTGCGCAGTATGATTATACTTGGTGTCTGTGTCAGAGGGGGAAGTCTTAGGCAGGAATTCCTGCTTGTTCTGTCTGAAGCAATATATTTATCAGACGGGAAATCTTACACAGTGTCACCAGCTTACATTATTGTAAAAAAGGTTTCACCATAGATACACTTTGATTTATACGTTACTGTATGTTCTTTTATGTCCTTACTGCTTAGTGTCATCATTCTTTTAATGTTTGCTAAGCCAAAGTATAGAAATATTTTAACAGATTTATTAATTAATATATGCTGAAAATTAAGTATTCTATATCATATAACCATAAGAACTATTCTGTTGCACAATACCTTTCATCTGCATATGTGATAAACCTGACAGACTGCTTTGTTAAACAAGTAAAGTATCACAGGCATGGGCGTCCACTGCGGTGATACAGTCGCATTTAACTCTATCTTAACACGCGAACAGGGGTTAAAAGCGTCCCGCTAGCGGCCTAATAGCGCAGCTAAAACGATGGCAAAGTGGTGCTTTTTAGTGGCGCTTTACCGATAACCCGGCCAGCTGGCAGTGTGAAATAGCTCCCATGCCCATATAAATATAGCTAACAAAATGTACAGATCCCCCTTCAGCACAGACCCCTCCATTCAGCACATTTGGCACCCCTTTAGCACAGATGGACCCCCCTTTAGCCCAGATGGACCCCCACTTCAGCACAGATGGACCCCCACTTCAGCACAGACCCCCCTTCAGCACAGATGGACCCTGCATTCAGCACAACCCCCCCCCCAGCACAGATGGACCCCCTTCCCCCATCCCATTCAGTACCTCAGATCAGCCGTCAGCCCGGCACAGGTTCCCTCCCCTATGTACATATAAACACCGGAGGGGGAGGCAGCTTCACTCTGCTCGCTGTACCTGTGTGACATCCGGGCCGAGACTGCTTAGACAGCCAAGTGCCGCTAGACCCTTCAGCACCTTCTTGATTTTCCTGGGGGGGTCAATTGCCCCCCTTGCCCTATGGAGCAGATGCCCATGATCACAGGAACAGAGCCATTTTAAAATGGTGTCCAGACTTAGTGGCTTCTGGAGGCCCCCAACGGTACTGCCACCAGAACAGCTGTTAGTAACAGCCATGGTCCGATACCAAGCCCAGTATCTGAAACAATCAGCTCCTAGGCTTCCAATGTTTTCACACATTACTCCATTGCTTCTGCAATGAGTGCAGTCATGGTGTATACCTCCCAACTTTTTGAGATGGGAATGAGGGACACCTATCAGCAAAAGTATTCAGGCATAGGACACACCCCTTGCCACACCCCCTAAAAAGGAGAATTGCACAAAAAACAATATTGGTTAATTTACAACTACTTTACCACTACTATTCCTTATATTGGCTTTTGGTATTTACAAATGCAGCAGTTTAGAAATCAGATGAAAGGTTTAGCACGGGGAGACACTTTTTGAAAGATAAAAAGTGTGTTTTATATACAACTATATAGATCAGACTAAAATGAGGGACAGTCCCTCAAAATCAGGGAAAGTTAGGAGCTATGATGGTGTAGTCTGACAAGGAAAAAGCTCGGACAGAACTGTTGCTGCCCTGTCCAGCTCCTCCCTACAGCTGCAGATTATTGCTATAGTTATCTATTGCTGACCTAATTGCAACCAGCAATAGATCATTGTTAGAAGTGATCTGCTGCTGAACAGCTGCATGAGGCAGTCTGGATCAGGTCTTAATATATATACCTGTGTGTGGTGTATGTATGTATATATATATATATATATATATATACATATATATACACACAAGGGTGTTACAGGGTGTTACAGCACAGAGAGCTAATTATTTGACCCTATTCGAGAATAATCAAGAAACTTTAGGCATCCCTGCCCTTTTAATCACTGGCCTGCAGTAGAAATTGAGATACATCTGTTCTCAGGTCCTATATGGCTTCTATATATTCAGCATATGCAATACTAAAGAGGTGTAACCACATGTTATCCCATATATATATATATATATATATATATATATATATGTGTGTGTGTGTTGCAATGTAGTGTAAAAAAAAAAGGAATAAAGCTCTCCTAAAGTGTCCCACAAAAAAGTTGTATAATACCTTAGGGTAGACTATAAATTCGGTATAATGTGCAGAACCAAGACATTCTTGAAAAAAATAAATAAAAAAATGCTCAGGGTCTCAAATACATTTAGGAAACAAGAGGCCTGGTGGTAAAAAAGATTTGTTTTCATGAAAATATGGTTCATATTTTATAATATTCCTGTTAAAGCTATCAGTTTGTATAGATTTGATTATTAATGATTAATTTGTTTTCTTTTTCCATATAACAGCGCTTGCTGCTGGTAAGTATATTTAAAAATATTTTGACTCTCAATAGAATGTGGGGCAAAAGGGCAAAATTAAATAAGAACATTTGTCCAAAAAAATATGTTTTAGGTTTAAATAGAAGGGTAGAACTTCAGTTAGGTTTTTAATACTGTCTGTTTCCACATTGGTGAATTTTTCTCTTCACTTCCTGTGGTGTCACCAAGACAGAAGTTAGGGGCATTGCATCAATGTACACCCAATAAAGGAACTTTGACTAGTAGAGTGGGGAATGGTTAGGACCTCTGTCTGCATTGTTGCTATATTTGCCCATTTTATGGAGACTTCTTCACTTTCTGGTGTGTTACCGGAGCAGGAAGTCTTCCAGGGGATGACAAGGAACCAAAATCCTGACAGAGCTAGTGATTTGATTAGCATGGTTGAGCTACCCAAAAATCTCCTTTGTAGCTTTGCCTAATACCATTGACAAGAGGAAATATTAAATTTATGTCCCATTCAGGCAACAAGTAAATGAGGTGCTCATAAATATCCCTATCCTGGAGCATAGTTACAGAATAATGAAGAATACCCATTGCTTCCCACCTGCACTTTAAATTAGCAATGTGAAGGTCTATGTGATAGAGAAAGGGAAGTGTAAATGGGCCCCAAGTCCCAGGAGACCCTTGTGCTGCTTCACAGTCTGCCGATAAGGTATGTCTGCCTCTCCTGCCCTTCACAGTTTGAATCTTCCAGAGGAGTGCCACCCAGGGCCGTCTTAATAGCATCATGGGCCCCTGGGCAAAGTAATGCTTTAGGGCCCCTACAATGGAGACGGTTCAGGTAAACAGAAATCAAGTAGGTAGGAGGTAGGGGATATCTAGGGTGTAGAGGAGTCAGAGTGCTGGGGGGATATCTGGGGTGTAGAGGGGTCAGAGTGCTGGGGGAGATCTGGGGTGTAGAGGAGTCAGAGTGCTGGGGGGATATCTGGGGTGTAGAGGGGTCAGAGTGCTGGGGGAGATCTGGGGTGTAGAGGGGTCAGAGTGCTGTGGGGATATCTGGGGTGTAGAGGGGTCAGAGTGTCGGGGGGGGTCTCTGGGATGTAGAGGGGTCAAGAGTGCTGGGGGGATATGTGGGGTGTAGAGGGATCTGAGTGCTGGGGGGATATGTGGGGTGTAGAGGGGTCAGAGTGCTGGGGGATCTCTGGGATGTAGAGGGGCAGTCCCAATTTTGGGGCAGCCTGGGCTCAAGAACCAGTTGCTTTGGGAAAAGAGCAGAGGCCCCCCATGCAGCTGGGGCCCCTGGGCAGTGCCTGATACAAGGTGGCACCAGGGCTGTCTTAATGAGAGGGCACACCTTGGCGCTGTCTGAACTGAATAGCCAGAGCAGAGAATCTGAGAAGAGATTCTATTGCCACCAGAAATTATGGGAAGTTAGATCTCAAGTGCAGTGAACGCTTCACCTTAACATAGTATATCAATAGCGTTTTTATCAATATATATGTACCATTTAAATATATTTTAATGTTCTCCAGATGATGTTCCTATGACTCAGGCTGAAATCGCAATTCTTGTTATGAGTGCTGTTATCTGTGGCTTGGGGCTCTTGTTCTTCTTAGGATCGGTAAGTAAATCCACATTGTTACACCTAATGCCCATCTGTTTATTGAAAGTCTTGTCCACTCTACCTGTTGAATTCTTATAATTCCTATCTAAAGCATCTTAGTACCTGAAAGTTTGGGTATACCTAAAGCCAAAACGTAACTGTTATTTCTGGATAGAGCAGGGAAGGGTTAAAACCCTTTTACCTGTGTCCCATTAAGGAGATTTACCTTTATTTCCTATCCCATGGAGTGAAAGGAAATCTCTGGAAATTGTGGGAAGTGTAATGTACACATTGGAAGATTCTATTCCTGTTCTGATGACGTCTTAGAAATTCAGAACTCCCCTCACTCTCCTGCCTTGCCATAATGGTTACCACAATTACTCGGATTCTTCCCTGTGGGGACACAAACAGCAAAAAAACAGACCATGGATGCAAATCGATCCATGCAAAACCTGCATAAAAAGTTTGGCTCCATGGACCTTCTGATCAGGTCTGCCTGAAAAACTGACAGGTGGATCTGGCCAAACGCCCGTGTGAAAGGAGCCTAAAGGGTAGCTGTCACAATGGATGTTAGCTGTCTGAGTGGAGTCTCCTATCCAATGCAAAAGGCTGGCAGACATATTATTGGGTGTAAAGCTCCATAGGTTTGCTTTGTCTCCACACAGGCACTACAATTAGGAGTCTCCAGAGGTGGATGGGATCTTCAGTGATAGGTAATAGTCTTTCAATACTACTGTATTATAGTGGACCTATACGCTAATATTTACATAAATCTCTGTAAGAGGAGATCTATGGTCACAGCATACTTTATCATTTTATCACCAGCATTGCAAAAACAATATCAACAATAGTTTTTGTTGTCAATCCAATATAAGCTTACTTATAAATCTTCTTTACTGTTGTCAGTACTGCTTGTTTGCTGGTTATCTCTTTCCATAACGTTGTGGATCCCCTTCATGCTTTGCAGCTTCTTCTCTGCTGTTTTCTTTGATTTCTAAGAACCAGTGGCAGCTGGTGTTTTTTTGGATAACAACCACCCCCCCACGGCACCTCAACCCCCCCCCCCCCGCTGTCTGCCGGTCCACCAGCACTTACCCCATCGTTGGCGGGGATTGGCAGCCACTTCAGGGATCGGCGCGCACATCAGGGATCAGCAGGCATATCGGTGGGCACATCAGGCAGGGGGATAGGCTACGACGGGCATCTGGCAGTGTCTCCTGTGTCTACTTCTCTTCTGAGATCACAGAGGCTTCCGCTGTGCATCTCCTCCCTTCCCTTAGGCATCCAATAGGATCACCTAACCTTTCAGCCAATGGGGAAAGGGCTAACAGATGCATGACTCTATCCCTTAGCCATATAGGGGGTGGCGTGGAAAGAGAGGGTGGCGTCCGTGTGCCCCAATGGACGGGGCCGCACCTGCTAAGAACTATATATCCATGGTACCTAGCTGCCTGTAAGCAATAATTCCTGTGCTGACTACACCTCCTAAAACGCCTCCTCTCATCACCTCTGTGGTGCAGAAGGCAGGCTCTGTGAAATGTGTGACACAGCAGTGCCTACTCAAAAGGCCTAGTGAACACAAGTCACAGAATTCAATAAAAAGAAAATGTGTAGGGTTCTTCACAAAGTAAGTTTACAAACTTCAAAACTGTTCAAAATAGAAATACATGAAATACAGCGGAAATTAATATATAAAGAAAAATTGACCATAGTTTCACTTTGCGTATAGGTTCACTATAATTCAAATTCTTAGTTAGATAATTAACCTTGTAGAAGGTTTGGAATACTTACAGTATATTTCTTGGAGAAATGCGATCCTATACTCTGTCCTGTGCTGCTCATGTAACCTTAGTCCCTTGGTTACATGATTTCTGACAAAGAGAATGATCAGGCAATAAGAATCCTGATCATTTCCTTCAACAGGGATCACACGTGTAAATGCCTAGGCTTTTCTGTGCGTGCAGCAGTGGAGAGTCAAAAACATTTTCTAAGTATTTATATTGCTCATTATCTATCGAAGAAAGATTCCTAATATAGTATTATGTGAATATTAAAACACAGCTACATGTTTTTTTTTTGCTTTGCTCAATCTCCTTTGTACCCCTTCCAGTTAAGAGAAAAAAAATAAAGTACATCTTACCCTCTTAGGCCGCGTACACCCGATCAAACCGGTCCGATAAAACTGGTCTGCAGACTAGTTTCATCGGACCAGTTCGATGGTGTGTACGGCCCATCGGACCGTTGTCCGGCGGACCAAAGTTTTAAAACCTGCTTCAAAATCTATCCGATGGACACCTGTGCGTTGGACAGGTTCGATGGTTAGTACGCAAAAGCATCGGACCAAAAACCATGCTTATGATCAAGTCGACGTATGCTTGGAAGCATTGAACTTTGTTTTTTCAGCACGTCGTTGTGTTCTACGTCACCGCGTTCTGGTCTGATCGGATTTTTGGTCCGATTGTGTGTACACACATCAGACCACTTCAGCCTGGTCCGATGAAAATGGTCCGTCGGACAAGTTTCATTGGACCGGTCTGATCGTGTGTACGCGGCCTTAAGCACAGCCCTCTATATCCTCTGCAAGCTGCAAGTCCTATTCCTGGTTGGATGATACTCATTATCATTCAACCCACTTCTCTTGAGTTAAAGGGGTTGTAGCGGTCCTGGCAGCTGCATATAAAACTACATTGTGAAGTGAAAATGCTGTTCTTTGCAAGATTCCACCGCCAATGTGATACACTCCCATGGGGTGTGTTTTTGACAGCCTTAAAGGGGTTGTAAAGGTTCATTTTTTTATTTTCTAAATAGGTTACTTTAAGCTAGTGCATTGTTGGTTTACTTACCTTTATCTTCGATTTCCCTTCTATTTTTTTTTCTTTGTTTGAATTTCTCACTTTCTGTTCCTCCTCAGTAAGCTTGCCCAAACAGCTTACTGATGAGGAACATGAAGTGAGAAATTAAAAGAAAACAAAGAAAAAAATCATTAGAAGGGAAACTGAAGGAAAGGGTTAGTGAACCAACAATGCACTAGCTTAAAGGAACCTATTTAGAAAATAAAAAACAAACCTTTACAACCCCTTTAAGGCTCTCAAAAACACACCCCATGGGAGTGTATAATCACATTGGCCTGGGCTTACGATGGAATCCTGCAAAGAACAGCATTCTCACTTCACAATGTAGTTTTCTATGCAGTGGTCAGGACCACCCACTACTGACAACAGAGGAGAAGAGCAGGAACCTCAGGACATCGTCAGCCAGAAGACAGATGGAATATATATAATAGGGTTGGAGACTTTAGGGAGTGACCAAAGCACCTAGTTTCCTTTTTCATGATGCCCATTCATGTAGTATTTTTAACCAACTTGCTTTCTTATTTGTTTGTATTTAGATGATACTCTTCTCACGTTCTAATTGACGACCATATGAAAGAAATGGACCTCCAACTTTCAGACCTCATTTACATATGCCCACCTAGGAAACACTGGCTTCCTGACAGAAATATTAACAGATTTGCTATCAGTGTTGCCCCAACAGCATCCTGCAACCAAATCGCTTCCTCTGTTAAAGAATTCATATTTATTTTTTTGTAGTTGAGCCTTGTACGCTGGGTGGTTACACAATGTTTGTTCCATTTGGCTCTAAACGAATCGACTGTGCCTGATGTTTTATAAAGAAACCCTTTAGCCACAAGAAATGTATTTGTATTTATTTCTGGAAAACAAAAATCTATCTAATAAAATATTTTAAAAATGAATCTGCTTTACACTGCACAAGTCAATGAACCTGTGCCCAGATGATGCACACTCAAGTATTTACATATTCCAAATGAGCAGTAAAAGAACTTTAGAACATGCTCTCCTTCTTCTCTGTATCTAAAAGCACTATGAAGACATACATTTCCAAAGTTCACAGAGTTTTTTGCTATTTTTATGAGAGAAGAACCTTGGCAGGCTACTACCCCTCTAATTTACTCAACCAAATGGTGTTTCCAAACTCTAATGTCACGTACACACAATCAGAATTTACTAGAGCTGGGGAAATTAAAGATTAATTCCTTGATTAATCTTTAATTTTTTTGATCGATCAAAATTCCTTTGATCGATCAAAATTCTTGACGTCACCGGACAGCATGGACAGTGAGACTTTCCCTGCTGGATGGGAGCAAACTGCACCCATTGGGTTGAGGTACTTTTGCATCTGTGGAGCAGGAGGATGCATCAGGCTCCATCAGAGGAAGGGGGCAAAAATAACCATAATTTTCTTGTCCTGAGAAGTTTTGTGCAAGTTTTGACATCTATTCCGTGTGAAAGACTGTTCAGTTCTTCAGGATATATTTTCAATAAAATGCGATCATGTCTGCTTCCAGAAAATGTAAATACTCTGGTATGTCTGTGTGACTGACTAAAGTGATGCCTACTATAAAATGACTGACAGTCAATATAATAGATATGTTTTATAATTAAAGTTACATTTTCTACGTTTTTCTTAAAGTCTAATAAGAAAAAATTACTTACGTCAGTGCTACAGTTTGAATTTAACCACTTCGGGTCCGCACTATTGAAAAAATACATCAAAAGCGCGGACCTGAGGCGCCGGGTTCACGTCTTTGGACAGTCCGTCGCATCACCGAGGATTCGATGCGTGTACCCGGCGGCCGCGGTGTCCGTCAGGTACACGCGATCGGCGGTGACAGAGCAGGGACGTGGAGCTGTGTGTGTAAACACACAGCTCCACGTCCTGTCAGGGAAAGAGGAGACCGATCTGTGTCTCTTGTACATAGAGACACAGCATCGGTCACCTCCCCCAGTCACCCCCCTCCCCCCACACAGTTAGAACACACCCAGGCAATACATTTAACCCCTTCCTCACCCCCTAGTGTTAACCCCTTCAATGCCAGTCACATTTATACAGTAATTAGTGCATATTTATAGCACTGGTCGCTGTATAAATGTGAATGGCGCCAAAAATGTGTCAAAAGTGTCCGATGTGTCCACCGTAATGTCACAGTCCCAATAAAAATCGCAGATCGCAGCCATTACTAGTAAAAAAAAAAAATATAAAAAAAAAATCATAATTCTGTCCCCTATTATGTAGGCGCTATAACTTTTGCGCAAAGCAGTCACTAATTGTGATTTTTTTTTATTTTTTACAAAAATACGTAGAAGAATATGTATCGGCCTTAACTGAGAAAAAAAAAAAAGTACAAAAAAAATGGGATATTTATTATAGCACAAAATATCAACAAGAAAAAATGTCCAAAGTGAATATAAGGAACCAAATCCAAAGGGTGATTGATGAAGACAGAAGAAACCTCCACCGAGAAAGGTAAGAATGGCCTCTCACCTTATTGCATAGACCAAACAGGTCAAACAGCATATAATAACAAGGACCTCCTTAATCATCCGATCAATCCAGCAGCGGATCACTCATTGCGGCATCAGTGGACACAGCGTCAGTTACGATTATGCAAAAAAATGAATGAAAGGAATCTAGTGCTCTCTGAAGCATACTCAAAATTGAATGCATAAAAGTAATACACTTACATAAAAAGCACTCGTTCCTGAGTGCTAGGTAAAAGGCAAAAAGCCAGGATACATTAACAGGTAATAAGAACACACGGTGTGCAGTGTGCAGTCGCGGGTGACGTCACGCGTGTAACTCCCCCCTCGTACGTCGTTACGTCCTCTAGGCGGGACTTTATCAGCGTGGGGTAGGAAGCAATCTATATTATATATTTTTTGCGCTGCACTATTTATATTTTTATTACTGTTGGGGTGTTTTATTTGAATTTACCTTCAGTGCTGGCTTGCATTATTGTTTATTGTGTTATGTTTAATTTCTAGCGCTGAATAATCTACTTATTTGTATTTATTATAGCAACAAGTAAAAAATATATATATATTTTTAAATTGTCGCTGTTTTTTTGTTTATAACGCAAAAAATAAAAACCGCAGGGGTGATCAAATACCACCAAAAGAAAGCTCTATTTGTGGGGGAAAAAGGACGCCAATTTTGTTTGGGAGCCACGTTGCACGACCGCGCAATTGTCAGTTAAAGCGACGCAGTGCCGGAAGCTTAAATTTCGCCTGGGCACGAAGGGGGTTTATGTGCCCAGTAAGCAAGTGGTTAAAACATATTTGTGTGAACTGTGAAGTTACTGTAAGTCATGGATTGTGGAAACTAACTAGTGTCGGTTGATTGTATATAGTGTATACCACATTTACCACTGACTAATGCAGAGTTGCAATGCAAGGAGATCAGCTAAAAGTAGTTGGACCTGTATGTGCGTTATAATTAATCGAAATTAGTAGAATAAACAATTAAAAAAAAAACAATTAATCGAACACAAAAATTTTAATCAGTAACAGCCCTAGAATTTACGACAACAAATGTTCAATGTGAGCTTTTGGTCAGATATTCCGACCGTGTGTAGGCTCCATCGGACATTTGCTGTCGGAATTTCCCAGACCGGATCAATGCAGCCCTCAGTCCCCGTAAGATAGAGAGCAATTCTAGGTTTTCTCTGGGAGAGCCGTCGGTGGCAAAACGGTCTCCACCGGTACTAACCCATCCACGCCCCCCACCAACCCGCCTCTCATCAAGGCAGCACCAGTTCCTCCACCAGACGCTGACAGGAACAGCACCCACACCAACACCAGGCAGAAGGCCAGAAAAAGACCCGGCCAAGGCCAAACCTGATGCAGCACCCATCCTCATCAGGAGCACCCTTCTGGATGTCTCAGATTCGATCATTGGCCGGCCCCCAGTATCTGTCGGGCAGCACAGGCATAATCCCTAGAGAAACCACCCTTCCAGGTGCAATGACACCATTGGATTCGCACCTGCCTTTCCCCACTCATGGGAGAAGCATCAGCACCTCCTCTGGCAACTGATAAGAACAGATACTACACTTGATTTTAGCCAAAAGGTTAAAAAATGTTTTCAAAACAACAGTTTTGTCAGAAGTTGATCTTCAAGGTGGACCTAGAAAGACATTTATTTTGCATGCTACAAATAATAATGATAATTAGACATGTGCATTCGTTTTCGTTAGAATGCATTTTCGTCCGAAAATCAGGTTTTTTCGTTATCGTTTTAACAAACGATAACGAAAGTGCAAGAAACGAAAACCGAAAGATCCGACATAAAAAAAATGCTTTATTTTCGTTTTTGTTGCGGTAAAAATTCGATATAGAGAGATTCGACATTATAGGGAAAAGATTCGACATTATAGGGAAAAGATTCAACATCAAAGAGAAAAGATTCGACATTATAGAGAAAAGATTTTACACTATAGAAATAATAGATTCGACATTACAGAGAATAGATTTCAATTAATGAGACGTAAAAATTCGACGTTCCGTTGAATATTCTGATCATTCACCAGCAACCAAAAAGATTCGACGTTCCGTCGAATATTAGTTTGTCCATTCAACAGAAACCAAGTATTATTGGATTTTCAGACGAAAGCTATTCCCCAACGAAAAACGAAATAAATCAAAACGATTTTCGGGAGTAACTAAATAAACGTATTTTCCAAACGAAAACGGAAAAAGAAACAAAATATTCCAGTCTGCACATGTCTAATGATAATTCAGTTTTTTTTTTTATAGTTTAGATCGATACAGTAATTCAGCATTAAACTTTACCACTGCACAGGACCTTACTGTAATAAGGACCAGCCACTGCAGTTATCTGTCCTTGTGTTGGGTGACTGGTCTTGTTTCCACCTCTCCTGTAGTTTTCTGCCAGCAATCTAGTGGTTTTTACTGAGGCCCAGGCTATTAACTATGTGCAATACAGTAATGGTGCCAAGATAATAACTGAGTTTACAAAGACATTTGGTGAACAAAGCTGGATTAAAATCCTTTGTTGCTATTGAGGAATATATTTAGATGAAAGTTTGTTAGTCCAGAGTTCAGCTTTAAAGAGGTTCTAAAGGCAGCCCCACCCCCAGCTCCTCTAATACTTACCTAAGCCCCACCTTGATGCAGCAATGTTGCACAAGAAAAATTGGCTGTCCAGGACCCTCCATCCTGAGGGCCAAGACACAGCTGCGTGGGCCATTGGCTCCTGCTGCTGTCAATCAAAGTCAGTGAGCCAATGAGGAGAGAGGGGGCAGAGTCAAGCCACAGCTCCATTTCTGAATGGATACACAGAGCAGAGGTTCAGCTCAGGTGCCCCCATGGTAAGCTTCTTGCTGTGGAGGCACTCAGCAGGAAGGAGGGGGCAGGAGCGCCAGGGACCTGAGAAGTGGAGGACCTGGGCTTCTTTGTGCAAAACCACTGTACAGAGCAGGTAAGTATAACATGTTTGTTATGTTTAACCAAAAATAAAATAAATTAATATAAACATACTGCGCTATACACATAAACAATAGCAGCCAGCACTACAATCTTAAAGCGGTGGTTCACCCTAAATATACTATGTCCCATGTGATCCAGCATACTGGCGTCAGTGCCAGTATGCTGTTTTTTTTTTAATTGGTCCACTTACTGTGTAATCCTTAATTTTCATTTATTTGCCCCGCGGTGGATGGCGCCGCTATAGCCCGTCACGGCGTCAGAAAATAGCCGATTTAGGACTCGGGTATTTCCGGCGCTATACAGCGCCTGCGCATAGACCTAGGAGCTGACTGCGCCGTATTTCTCCGAGTCCTAGTTCGGCTTTTTTCGGAGGGCATGACGCGCCATAGCCATAGGACTCGGAGAAATACGGCGCCTGCGCAGTCAGCTCCTAGGTCTGTGCGCAGGCGCCGTATAGCGCCGGAAATACCCAAGTCCTAAATCGGCTATTTTCGAAAGCTGTGACAGGCTATAGCGGCGCCATCCACCGCGGGGGAAATACATGAAAATTAAGGATTACACAGTAAGTGGACCAATTAAAAAAAAAAACAGCATACTGGCGCTGACGCCAGTATACTGGATCACATGGGACATAGTATATTTAGGGTGAAATACCGCTTTAACCAAAACTGTGTTAATGAATAAAGTGAAAACAGTGCAGCACTAAGAATCAAATGTTGAGTATTGACATATTAACATAATGTGTACTGTGTACAAAATAAATTGCGATTAGCATATACAAAAAACTTCGAACACCATCATCTGATTGATAGTGTCTCTAAATAAAGTGTTCTGTGCAAATTGTATATCAGCTTTGATATTAAAGTCCCATTGGTGATTAAAGCATTAAAGAGGGATTCCACCCGCAATTTTTATTTTTTTTAAAGTCAGCATCTACTAACAGTGTAGCTGCTGACTTTTAATAAGGACACTTACCTTGTCCTACTTGCCCGCGCTGATGACCCCCCCCCCCCCCCCCCGATGCAGGTCCCATGATCGATGCAGGACCCGCTCCGCCATTCACTCTAGAGGAAACAGGCAGTGAAGCCTTACGGCTTCACTGCCCATTTCCTACTGCGCATGCGTGAGTTTCACACTGGCTTGTGAATGGACGGCTGCTCTCTGAGAACACACACAGTTCCCAGAAAGCAGCGCGCCCCATTCACAAGGAGAAGAAGCAGAAGAAAACACACCGCGGTGGGGAAGAGGCAGATTACGGACTTCCGCATAGCAACAGGTATTTCGGGTGAGTATAAATTTTATTTTTTTCACGTTTTTTTTATTTTTATTTTTTTAGGACTTATGGCCAAATGTTGTTTTCCTGGGTGGAACTCCGCTTTAATCTTAGTATAGATTGATGAGAAGAAATCCAGGAGTGTAGGACTAAAGTAGTCACTGACATGTGTGCATCCACCACCCAGGGGAGAAGATTAAATACACTTACCAGAAGGTGGCATCAATCAGGCATGTGATATCAAAGCTCTGGTTAGTGAGTGGTAAAATTCTTCCTCCTCAGCTGAGCCACCTCAGACAACCTTGACCCGGCATGTGAGAATATGTCCAAGATGGTAAAAAACCTCCTCCAACCAAAGAACCGTTTGGTAGGTCACATAAGGTTAACAGCGTCCATAAAAAACAACAGAAAACCTCCACATAGTGAAAAACTGTATGGTTATGGGTTTATTTGGAATAAAAAGACTTTACATAGATTCCAAGATGTATTGTATTAAGCAAACACTCCTCTGTGATCACAAAAGCATAACATTTAGGCAAAATGGCATGGAAAGAACTCATCAAACCTGATGTGTTTCTGTCTACAAAGCTTCCTCTTCTGGCTACGAGAAAGATACCCCAGTTGAAGTCTTTGTAGACGAAACACGTCAGGTTTTATGAGTCCTTTGTTGATGTTGATATGTGAAATTGGAAGTTCACCCTACTTATCCTAGTAGTAGTATCCTTATCTTGAAGAGAGATCTGATGAAGACATGCCAAGGGTCTCTGCCAGGCCTATGGGACATGTGGGCAGAATGTGGGGCACTATCTCTAAGGATGCGTGCATAGGTGTACGTATTTACGAAAATACATTTAATCCATTTTATTTTCGATCCAACATCAAGAAAATAGAAAACTGAAATGTTTTTAGTATCTTAGTGTGGGATTTTTTTCCTCAACCACAAAAATGTCTAAAACAAAATTACATTTTTCACATGTTCAATGCAGAAAAACATGTAAGAGCAACACATACAAACACCAACTACAGATTATGAATCCAATAGTAAACAAGCAAATCAACACTGCCCTCTTATGGTTACAAAATATACTGTAGCAGCTGAGTGTTGTACTGTGTAATTAAACAATTTTTAGGTTTAGGATGATACAGTTTTTTAGCAAGTTAACTATTGTAGGTTGTAGTGCAAGACTTCTAAGCACGCAGGCCCCATATTTTGGCATCTTGTCTAAAGAAGAGGTCAGCATGTTACGTAAGCTTGCAGAACAATCTATTTAGCTAGCCAACAAATGGTATCACCCTAAACCCAAACTTCTACTGAAGGTACACTGCATGAATCTGTGATGTTTCCAGCCAAGAAGACAGACTTATGCCGCGTACACATGATCAGAAATTCCAACAAGAAAACCGTGGATTTTTTCTGATGGAATGTTGAATCAAACTTGTGTTGTATACACACAGTCACACAAATCTTGTCGAAAATTCCGACCGTCAAGAACGCAGTGATGTACAAGACATATGACGAGCCAAGATCAATAAAGTTCAATGGGCTATTTGGCTCTTCTGCTTGATTCTGAGCATGCATGTTTTTTGAACATCGGAATTGCATACAGACGAGCGGATTTCCGTCGGAAAAATAGAGAACCTGCTCTCAATCTTTTGTTGGCAGAAATTACGACAGCAAAAGTCTGATGGAGCATACATATGGTTAGAATTTCCGACCAAAAGTTCACATCAGACTTTTCTTGTCGGAATTTCAGATTGTGGGTATGGGGCATGACACCTACTCCTTCTACTTCACAATTATGTGCCACTTTGTGTTGGTATATCACATACAAGCCCAATAAAATACATTTATGTTTTTGGTTGTAACATGACAAAATGTGGAAAATTTCAAGGGGTATGAATACCTTTTCAAGGCACTGTATAAAACACAAATACAGTAAATGGCTGCTATGAATTTGCCATTTTATTGTGAGGGGACTGGCTTATCCAAAAGCCCTCTATTGGCCCTTCTAAGTCATGTGACCTCAATTTAAAGTTTCGGCATTATGCTTACAAAGAACTTGGTCTGGTGAATTACCACATTAGCTTTCATTGTCCACGGTAGTGGCAAACCTGAACTTCATGCTGGGGGCATCTTCTGTGATATCTTCTATGATTCTTAAGCAACAACTGTCCCCTTGTCCTCTGTATTCTTCTCCAGACAGAAATATAACATTTTTTTGAGTTCATGTGTGGTTTATTGACATTTCCAAAAGTGGTTGTAAACCTCTGAAATGAAGAATGAACACAGCATATTCTTCTATTGTGTGTACATGTCTCCATCCAAAGCACCAAGTGTGATCTCTGTCTCTGCTATCAGCATGGGTCACTTCTGCCAGTCCATGGCAACGTCAGTCAATTCTGGGAGATGTCCCAACCTCCTTCAGCAACACAACAGGTGGTTGACAGCCTCAGCAGTGCATATTTCCTTATGAGACTGTGTAAAGGGGATGTGTCCTTTCTCTCCCCTCAGGCCTCAAATTACACTCAGCTCCATACTCTGTGCTGTGCTGTGTGTAACATTCACTGTTGTACTTTCAACAACTATAGAACAGCCATGGTTTAATAGGATAAATAGGAACAACTTATACCAGAGGATTTGTTTCTTCTCTGTGTATCACAGGAGGCCAGTCACTTCACTGGGTATATAAAAGGATTTACAACCACTTTATTGTATTCATTCTGGAAGTTGATAGTTCTAGAAGTGCATCACTGTATGAAGCTGACTGAAATTTTCAGGGAGAAATCTTCCACATTCACTGACCACCTTTCAAATCTCTTTTTCATCTTCATATATTATGCACATTATACACTGGTAGTTCATATTGACCTTTCCGCCGACCAGCCAACAACTGTCAGAAGAAAAGGTGTAATTATCACAAATGGCTTCCCCCATACATAATATCAAGCTATGTCATGAATGAAGCATTCTAAAACATTAATGCAAAAAGAAAAAACAAGCTTAATGCCGCGTACACACGATCGGAAATTCCAACAACAAAACCGTGGATTTTTTTCAGATGGAATTTCGGCTCAAACTTGTGTTGCATACACACAGTCACACAAAATGTTGTCTGAATTTCCGACGGTCGAAAACGTGGTGACTTAAAACACTACAATGAGCCAAGAAAAAGGAAGTTCAATTATTCAAAGCATGCGTAGGATTTTTGTGCGTCGGATTTGCATACAGATGGAATTTTTAACAATAACTTTTCTTGTCGAAAAAATTGAGAACCAGCTCTCAAATTTTTGTTGTCGGAAATTTTGACAGAAAATGTCCGATGGGGCCTACACAGGATCGGAATTTTCGACCAAAAGCTCACATCACATTTTTCTTGTCGGAATTTCCGATCGTGTGTATGCGGCATAAGACCTATGAACCCTTCACCTTTCCAGAGTCTCCAGTGACTTTATATATTAAGACCGCATGCCATGTCCATTCAACCATATATTTTACATAAAACATAACTTCAAATAGGTATAACTTATCCCCATTAAAACCCCACCCACTGTACCGCCCCAATATCCCGAGAGTTCTCCCTTATACATGTCTATGACAGTACTGTCAGAACATCCACTCAGGATAGACACACTCTGAATCCCACTGAGGTTATATAATATTGGTACATATACACATTAAAGAGGAAGTATAGCATACTAGCTCATTATGGTATCGCTGCTCCGGCACTGTGACCGCCCCTTAGACATCGGTGCTGCAATTTTTTGAAATATCTCCTAGACCGTGCAGGTCTGGGAGATATTTCTTGCACCTACAGGTAAGCCTTAATCTAGGCTTACCTGTAGGTTAAAGTGGTTGTAAAGGGTTTACAACTACTTTAATGCATTGCAACTAGGGATGAGCCGAACACCCCCGCGTTCGGTTCGCACCAGAACCGTCGAACGGTCTGATCGTTCGCATTAGAACCCCATTGAAGTCTATGGGACTCGAACGTTCTAATTCAAAAACGATCGTTTTAAAGACCAATTTTCAAGTTATTGTTGGAAAACGTCTTTCACAACCCGGGTCTTGCCCCAGGGAACATGTATCAATGGAAAAAAAAGTCTTAAAAACGGTTGTTTCGTTTCACTCGAATTTGCCGCGAACGATCGTTTTTGTTCGAAATTCGCTGAACGATCGAACGGACGATGTTCGCGTCGAACATACATTCGTTTCGAACGCGAAGCTCATCCCTAATTGCAACCAATGCGTACACATTTACATGCACATTTAATCTACATTGTGCATAGCATAAACAATAGTATAATATTAATTGATTTCACAACTGGACATACACTATATATATATATATATATATATATATATATATATATATATGAGTACTACAGTGCTAATATGATCAAATAAGGAAAACACAACAACAAAAATAACCAAATGATAAAGCTGCATACATAAAAAAGTTGCTAAACCAGTGAAAAAAATTGGATAAAATAGGATGAATGCGCTAAATCAACCCTTGCTATTGTACAGTACACATCATGTGTATATATATGTATAAACACTCAAATATTCAAATGAGACAAAAACAAAAAAGTCCACAAACATATATAAAGTGCGCTTGTGCATCAGTGCAAACACTGTGAAGTGAAAAACACCAGGTAAAAGCAGCAAGAAAAAAAACATTCAGGCCGCGTACACACGATCGAATTTGTCCGCTGAAACTGGTCCGACGGACCAGTTCAGCGGACAAATCCGATTGTGTGTATGGGCTAGCGAACATGTCTGACCGGCGGACAAATTTTAAAACATGCTTTAAAATTTGTCCACCGGAGGCATGTCCGTCGGATATGTCCGCTGGTCAGTACACTCACCGGACATATCTTCCTGCACATGCGTCGAATGGATTCGATGCATGTGCGGAGGTATTTTTCTTCCTGGTGCGGTGACGTGGTGGCGTCAACGTCACCGCCACGTCACCGCGCTGTCTGCCGGCGGGGATTTTGATCCGATGGTGTGTACACGCCATCGGACCAAATTCCGATGAGACATGTCCGCTCTAAACTGTCCGTCGGACAAGTTTGAGTAGACATATCTCATCGTGTGTACGCGGTCTAACAGTTCCAGCATGTAGACTGACTCAATAATAGGGAGCACCTGCGATATGCTCAGCACTTCACTATACCTCCCATCCACAGTCCAGTACTGCCACTTGCTGATTCAGAAAGTCAGCTCATAGAGAGAGGAGAGAAGAAAGACAAAGGGGAATGCTCATACTGTAGTATGGCCGAGAAAAAACAGAGATTGTGGACTGATTAGAGAAACCACACTCACAAATCCTCTACACATAGACAGCCTGTAAATACAGCTCAGTGTGGCGATCTCCTCATGCGCATGTAGTTCTGTCGATCGCGTCACTTAGGCTTCTGCCCCACTAGTATCGTCACTGGTTACATGACTTAGACATGGGTACCCAAAATTGTCCGATGTGTCCGCCATAATTTCGCAGTCACGAAAAAAATCGCTGATTAGTAGTAAAAAACAATTATTAATAAAAATGCCATAAAACTATCCCCTATTTTGAAAAACTATATCAATTTTGCGCAAACCAATCGTTAAATGCTTATTGTGTTTTTTTCACCAAAAAATAGGTAGAAGAATACCTATCGGCCTAAACTGAGGAAAACAAATGTATATCTTTTTTGGGGATATTTATTATAGCAAAAAGTAAAAAAATTTTGTCTATAGCGCAAAAAAAAAAAAAAAAACGCAGAAGTGATCAAATACCACCAAAAGAAAGCTCTATTTGTGGAAAAAAAGAATGCCAATTTTGTTTGGGAGCCACGTCGTACCACCGCGCAATTGTCAGTTAAAGCGACCCAGTGCCGAATCGCAAAAAGGGGCAAGGTCCTTCAGCTGCATAATGGTCCGGGTCTTAACCGGTTAATTACTACAAGTACTTTAATTACTATTACCGTACTTGCTTATATTGGTGTGTTTATTTGCTTTTATTTCTTAACCAATTTTTTTGCTGATTTTGGCTAAGACCCCATACACACTATTAGATTTTCTGTAGATTTTTTTCTTCAGATTTACCAAAACCATATACTGTAATAAGAGGTCAAACCTTAAAGGTACGGACACACGATCGGATTTTTCGACAACAATTGTGTGATGACAGATTTTTGTCAGATAATCCGACCGTTTGTACACTCTATCGGACAATTGTTGTCGGAATTTCCAACAACAAAAATTTGACAAGTTTTGTTGTTGGAAATTCTGATTGTGTGTACACAATTCCGACGCACAAAATTCCACGCATGCTTTGATAAAGCACAAGAGCCGTACTGCCTATTGAACTTAATTTTTCTCGGCTCGTCATACATCTTGTATGTGACCATGTTCTTGACGTTCGGAATTTCCGACAACATTTGTGTGACCGTGTGTATGCAACACAAGTTTGAGTGAACATTCCGTCAGAAAAAAATCCACAGTTTTCTTGTCGGAATGTCCAATCGTGTGTACGCGGCATGAGGCAAAATTCTCACCCAGCCTAATAGTAGGAACAGAACTGTCTGGATGAAGAATTGATGATGTGCACCTCCCCCTCCATTCGCAACTGTCACATTTACTGTACTTACCCCACAGCATGTCCAAAAAATACAGAACATCCCACATGCCGAGGCAAGTCCAATGAGAATTATAGCCCAAAAGGGAAGGTCGTCTGTATCTGTCAAAGTGAAAATGTCAGAAGGCAAAATAGAAAAATTGAGAAAAGTGCAGAGCAAATGCCAGCGAGACATGAGCTTCCTGGAGATTATACAGTTTTAGGTACATAATCAGAGCAGTATTAAACCCAAAAGCAAACATTTATTATAACATTAAAAATTTATTATATTGTAACTTAGCAATTCTTAGATGTGGTGGCTGCATTTGTTTTCTTTTTTAGATTTTTTTTCTTTGATTTATACCTGGTGATCCTGCCAGTAAGCCTGTTGTTTTTCAACAGAACAAGCTCCCTTGCAAATTAAAAACATTGAGTATAGAGACAAACCATTTACCACTGATAGGGGTGCTTATAATGATCAGCTTTTATTTATGTAAAACTTTATCCCAAAAGCAAAATAAAATGTTTGGTGCAACTGCATGTAAAGTGTTAGTTAGAGTTTGGCTTCAATTTGATAATGTATCTAAATCTGTTAAAGTAATTGGAAACAATCATCTTGTAAAACAACCCATTCAGGGGGAGGAGAAGCAGCAAAACACTAAGCTTCTTAGTGAATGGATGTGCAGTGGGATCCTGTCAGGACAAGTCTGATAATTGGAGGATAGCACGCTGAGTTCCCAGCATAGCTAGAGAACTGACCACAGTGTGCTCTCCTCCTAAGTATGGTCAGTTTTTAATAGGAAAGCAGAGGGACTGGCAGTAACACCAGGGATTTCACATAAAGGAAGCAATACAAAGAGACTTTCTCATTAGGTATTGGCTATCTGTTCGAGTCGAACATGAGTTCAACTCGAACATTGCCTGTTCACCAGTTCGCCGAACAGAGAACAATTTGGGGTGTTCGTGGCAAATTCGAAAACCCGCGGAACACCCTTTAAAAGTGTATGGGAGAAATCAAAAGTGCTAATTTTAAAGGTTAATATGCAAGTTATTGTCATAAAAAGTGTTTGAGGACCTGCCCCAGGAGACATGTATCAATGCAAAAAAAAAGTTTTAAAAGCTGCATTTTTTTTGGGAGCAGTGATTTTAATAATGCTTCAAGTGAAACAATAAAAAAATGTCTACATGGGGGGGGGGGGGGGGTCTATAGTATGCCTGTAAAGTAAAACATGTTTCCCCTATTTAGAACAGTCCCTGCACAAAATGTAATTTCTAAACGGAAAAAATACATTTAAAACTACTCGCAGGTATTCATAAATTGTCGGGTCCTGGCAATACAGATCAAAAATGGCAACCAAAAAAAAAATTGCGTGGGGGTCCCCCCCAAATTCCATATCAGGTCCTTCAGGTATGGATATTAAGGGGAACCCTGCGCCATTTTTTTTACCTTTTTGTCACTTTTTTGGGCGAAATGGTAGGGGTACAAGTAGGTAGGAGTAGGAGTACCCTGTTACCAATTCACATGGGGGGGCTGGCATCTGGGGGTCCTCTTTGTGAAAGGGGCTTCCAGATTCCAATAATCCCCCTGCCCGCAAACCCCCACAACCACCGGGCAAGGCCCTTGTCCCCATCAACATGGGGACATCCTCCCCATGTTGAGGGCATGTGGCCTGGTACAGTTCAGGGGGGGCGCTCTCTCACCCCCCTCTTTTCCCGCAGTCTGCCAGGTTGCATGCTCGGATAAGGGTCTGGTATGGATTTTTGCGGGGAACCCCACACCATTTTTTTGGTGCAGGGTTCCCCTTACAATCCATACCAGACCTAAAGGGCCTGACATGGAATTTGGGGGACCCCCACACTTGACTGATCTGTATTGCCGGGACCTGACAATTCATGAATAGCCGCGAGTAGTTTTAAATGACTTTTTTCTTTTAGAAATGACATTTTGTGCAGGGACAGTTCTAAACACAGGAAACATGCGCTACTTTACAGGCATACTATAGACACCCCCCAGGTACGAAATTTAAAGGAATATTTCACCTTTATTGTTTCACTTTAAGCATTATTAAAATCACTGCTCCCGAAAAAACTTCAGTTTTTATAACTTTTTTTGTATTGATACATGTCCCCTGGGGCAGGACCCAGGTCCCCAAACACTTTTTATGACAATAACTTGCATATTAACATTTAAAACTAGCACTAATGATTTCTCACATAGACCTTTAAAGGGTATTCCGCGGCTTTCAAATTTGCAGAGAACACCCAAGTTGTTCGACTCGAACATCAGGCTCATCCCTATTTTCTAAAGGTGCCCATGTGCTCCTTCATCCAGAGTGGAGGCACTCTATTAGGCCGCGTACACACGTACGAGAACCTCGACGGGCCAAACACATCGTTCCGCTCGTCGAGGTTCTCGCCCGGCCGTTGAAATCGTCGACCAAGCCGTCGGGAAAGGCGCCGAGCCAAAAATAATTAAAAGATAATCGTTGTAAGCACCCCCATCAGTGGTAAATGGTTTGTCTCAACCCTCTAACTGTTACGCTGGTGGACAACAACAGAATGTCAGGCTCACCAGTTGAAAATCAAAGAAAGAAAGACTAAAAAAAAACTATTGCAGCCACTACATCCAAGAATTGTGGCAATATAATAAATGTTTTCTTTTGGATTTAATACCACTTTAATCTCTCTTTATGGCTCCAGATATAGTAAATAGGGAATAAACAGTTATAAAATATGATATTGCTTTCCATCAATATTATAACTAATAATATTATTATTATTATACAGGACTTATATATCTCCAACAGTTTGTGCAGCGCTTTACAACATGAGGGCAGACAGTACAGTAACAATACAATTCAATACAGGAGGAATCAGAGGGCCCTGTTTATTAGAGCTTATTAGAGCTTACAATCCACAATATACTAAGTAGCGATTACCAAAAATCAAACTCGGCAATTCACGATCGTATTCGGGCCCGACACAGTGACTTTCCGACGTTTCCGTAAGCGATACGCGGCGTAAAGAAAAACAAGCCCCCTAGTGGAGTATCCTATGTTAAGTATGGCTGTCGTCATCGCGTCGAATTTAAAAATGTTTGCGTAGTTTGCGTAAAACGTCCGTGAATGGGG
This sequence comes from Rana kukunoris, assembly GCA_029574335.1. Classification (NCBI taxonomy): domain Eukaryota; kingdom Metazoa; phylum Chordata; class Amphibia; order Anura; family Ranidae; genus Rana; species Rana kukunoris. The sequence goes on from CM056057.1 coordinate 55,874,380, forward strand.
ATTGACATCATTGACGTTCACTGACAGAATTTGGAGCATGCGCACTGACAGTCGACGCATGCGCAGTACGTTCGCCGCGGGATCGCGCCTAGTTTAAATAATACACGCCCCCTACCCGCCCAATTTGAATTCAGCCGGCTCATTTTTGCTACGCCGCCGCAACTTTAGGAGCAAGTGCTTTGTGAATACAGTACTTGCTCCTAAAGTTTCGGCGGAGTAACGTAAATGAGAAACGTTACTCCAAAATAAAGATACGCCCATCTACCTGAATCTGGCCCTATGACTTTATCAGGGTTGGAGCTAAGGTGACGCACCAGCCATTAAATATTCTATATAGTTTACAGTAACTCTGGTGACCACTTTCTCTCCCTCCATCATATTGTCATGGGTACAAGTACCTTTAACCACTTTACCACGGGCTTGTTTTTCAGATTCGGTGACAAAAACTGTTTTTTTTTGCTAGAAAATTACTTAAAACCCCCAAAAATTATATATATATTTTTTCTAACACCCTAAAGAATAAAATGGCTGTCATTGCAATACTTTTTGTCACACCGTATTTGCGCAGCGGTCTTACAAGCGCACTTTTTTTGGAAAAAAACAATCATTTTTTTTTTAAATTGTGAAAGATAATGTTACACCGAGTAAAATGATACCCAACATGTCACGCTTAAAAATTGCCCACGCTCGTGGCATGGCGTCAAACTTTTACCCTTAAAAATCTCGTCAGGCGACGTTTAAAAAATTCTACGGGTTGCATTTTTTTAGTTACAGAGGGGGTCTAGGGCTAGAATTATTGCTCTCGCTCTAACGATCGCGGCGATACCTCATTGTGTGGTTTAAAACAAAGTTTTCATATGCGGGCGCTACTCGCGTATGCGTTCGATTCTGTGCGCGAGCTCGTCGGGACGGGGCGCTTTAAAAAATGTTGTTTTCTTATTTATTTTTATTTAGATTATAATTTTTTACACTGAAAAAAAGAAAAATGTATCACTTTTATTCCTATTACAAGGAATGTAAACATCCCTTGTAATAGAAAAAAGCATGACAGGTTCTCTTAAATATAAGATCTGGGGTCAAAAAACCTCAGATCTCACATTTAGACTTAAATGCAAAAAAAAAATTGAAACTGTCATTTTTTCAAATGACCTAAAAAAAATATGTTTTTTTAAGACGCTGGGCGGGACTGACGTTTTGACGTCACTTCCGCCCAGCAGAGCTATGGGGACTGGTGGGGACGATGTTGCCCTCACTCACATCCCCACACAGCTAGCAAGAGGACCCGATCGCCTCCGCCGCTATCGACGGCTACGGTAAGCGGCGCAGGGCGCGGGAGAGCGGCAGGGGGGGGCCCTCTCCCGCCACCGATAAAGGCGATCTCGCGGTGAATCCACCGCGGAGACCGCCGTTATCATTGGCAGAACCGCCCACTGAAGAGATGGATATCTCGGTTGTGGCAGCAGCTGCTGCCGTTACCGAGATATCCATCATTAAAAACAGAATGTCTTTTTCTAAACCCATGACCTGGAATTCATTATATGTGGTCTCCTACAGTACACAGAACATGGAAAAGTAATGGTTTTAGTAAATATAAACAGCTAAATACCGTTCCTTTTCAGCAGTATCTAGCAGTCTTGTGACTTCTATCAATGTCCAGCAGAGCTTGTAGGAGGAGTTTTCATTCTCCCCTGATTGTCCTATGAGGCTGCATGACTCCTGACTTTCTGTCTGGAGTTTGTTTGGCTAAAAAAAAATGCAGGCTCACTACCAGAAATAAAGAACAACCCATAGGCCACTTGATTAAAAAAGGGTAGAAGAAGTTTTACATCTGTGTACATGCAAATACATATGAATATGTACATATCCTCATAATTTTGTGTACAAGTACCTATAATGCAGTAAATAGCCTGTACCACTGGTTAGCTGAGTCACAGAAAGCAGCATTTTAAAAGGTACAGTATGTATAACTCAGCAACCTTTTTTATTGTATGGAGCGCTCACAGCAGTGATATGTTGGGGAGAACCAAACAGATTTTCTTTATTTCCTTAAAGGGGTTGTAAAGGTTCATGTTTTTTCACCTTAATGAATTCTATGCATTAAGGTGAAAAACATCTAATGTTTGCCGGCCCCCCAGCCCCCCAGTTTACTTACCTGAGCCCCCGAAAGTCCCACGTCATGAACAAGCAGGCTTCTCGACCGTGCTTTTCGGCTGTTCTCGGCTCATTCATTGGATGATTGATAGCAGCACAGCCATTGGCTGCCACTGATGTCAATTAAATCAATGACGCAGCGTGCCGAGGCAGGGCCAAGTGTTACAGTTGGTGGCTATAGCCGCCGACTGTATCACGGGAGAGCGCCTGCAAGCTAGCTTCCTTGGGAGAGCGCTTCCCAAAAGGGGGTTAGCTGATGCAGGGAGGAGCCAAGGCAGCCGACGAGGGACCCCAGAAGATGAGGATTGGGGCCAGTGGAGGTAAGCATGACATGTTTGTTATTTTTTTTAAAAAGGAAGCTTTACAAAACCTTTAATTTTGGCATTGGTACACGTTTCCGCAACAGCATGACTTCCTATTACTTTTGCAGGTAAGAATTTTCAATAAAATAATATCCACCCTATGTATGTATGTATATATTATGATCATTACCTATTACAATAACTATAATGAAATACATGTTACCTGTTTGTTTCATCTTGGTATATGCATCCATTATGGTCACATTCACATAAATTATTGTATTGTTATCCGTGCTAACACCAACTGATTTTGTATTACTAAATGTTATGGCAAGTGATGTAGAAATGCCTCTTGTAGTTGGCGTTGTTAGTCCTTTAGTCCTTGTCCCTGTCGTTGAACTTTCTGCGGTAGTCGATATTGTCAGTTTAGGAAGTCCTGTTGAATTTAGTGTAGTTGTAGCACCTGTACTTGATATAGTTTCAGTTGATAGTGCTTTTGTCAATTCTGTGGATTGTGTTGTTGTAATTTTCAAGGATTTTGATGTGGTATGATCTGAATGGAATACTACCTGGTCGTTTGTTATTGATGTTTGGTTTTCTGTAGTTAATGTTGTGCTTTTCGAGGTCACAGAAGAGCCTACTTCTGCTGATAATGTTGAAAGTTGAGTAGTAATTTTTGTGGTAGTATCTGAAAATAATCCTGATGTTGAACCCTCTGTAACTATATTTGTAGAATGTTCTGTAAATGGCACTGTTGTGCTTTTCATAGTATGGGCTGTGGTTCCTTCAGAAGTTGTTACTGTAGTACCATTTGCAGATGGTGTTGTAATTTCCTTTGCCTTTATTGTTGTGGTTGTCAAAACTGTTTTTGCAGTCCCATCTGCTTTTGATGTTGTGCTTTCAGCAGTTTCCACTAATATGCTTTTTGATGTTGATATATTACCTTCACTATACAATGCTGTGGACCCCTTTGCTGTAGTTGTGGTAATTACTTTGTCTGCCCTTGAGCCTTCTATAGGTAATGGTGGATATTGTATTGTAACATTTTCAGTACTTGTTGCTTCTGTGCTGTTGGAACTTGTTGCTTTTGTGCTTACTAACGTTATACCTCCAGAAGATGTTGTGGCAGCTTCTGAAACTGTTGACATTTTTGTGTCTTCCGAATATGATTCTGTTGGGATTACCAATGTTGTAACATTTGGACTTTCAGACCTAACAACATATGTAGTTGACACTGTTCCTGTTGTGCCATGAGAATCCACTGATGTTGTTTCTTCAGTTTTTATTATTGTTGTACTCTCCCTAATATTAGTGATTGAGGGTTTACTTGTTATGTCTGTTTCATTCTGAGTACTTGTTACAGCTGTACTTTCCTTGATTATTTGGGTGGTGGTTTCAGAAACTGGTATTGCTGATCCCATTTCGGTTATTAATGTTGTAGTGCCTATAGTTGGCGGTACTGAACTTTCTATAGTTGGTAGTGCCGTGCTTACTGAAGGTGTTTGTTGGGTGCTTTCTGTTATTAATATAGCGATGCTTGCTGGCCTTTCAGTAGTTGCCACTGTAGTGCTCTCTGTAGTTGCTGTAGTTACTGTTGTGGTAGTGCCTGGAATTGATATTGGGCCTTTGGTCATATCTTTTGTTGTCCCTATTGTTACCTCTGTCCTTGTGGGTAATACAGTTGCTCCTCCTGCTGTGGTTGCTACTTTTGTACCTTCTACATTTGTTATCACACCCATGGAAGTTTCTGCTGTTGTAAATTTTGTATTTTCTAATGATGTGCTCTGAATAGTTAATACTGAAGTTCCCTCTGACGATGAGCTACTCATTATTGTTGTTCTTCCTGTATTTAATATTGTAGTGCCTTCTGGAGTCAATGTTGTTGGCATAATGCTAGATTTTGCTGACATTATTGAAACATGTGTAGATAATTCTGTTGTATGGACTGTAGCTGCTACTGATGAACCCCCAGAAGCTGGAATTGACGTACCCTGTGGAGTTGTTACAACTGTATTTTCCATTGTTGTTGGTGTGCTGCCTTGTGTAATTGCAATACTTTCTGCAGTTGTGACTGCTCCCCCTGTCGTTTTTTGTTCTGTGCTTGTAATTAAAGCTGTGGTTTCAAGCGTAGTTTCTTCAGTAGTTACTGTTGTTCCTCCTTCAGTTGATGTACCCATGGCAGGTTCTGCTATTGTGACTTGTGTAGTCATGGCCATGGATGTAGTCTCTGTCATTGCTGTTGAACCTTCCACAGTTTTCACTGTTGTACTGTCTGTAGTTATTTGTGTTGATCCCTTTGTAATTACTGGAGTTGAGCCTTGAGTGGTGAATGCTGATGAACCTACACTAGAGGGTGTTGTTTTACTTTCCAAAGTTGTTAGGGCGGAATTTAGTGTAGTTATTGGCGTGGTGGCCTCTGTAATTGCTGCACTCATACTTGCTATTCCAGTTGTGATATCTGGAGATTTAACTGTTGTGCCTTCTGTAATACTAACAGTTTTACCAGAAGTAGTGGTGACTAATGTAGATAATATAATGGTACCTTGTGTTGTTGCTATTGTGTCTTTAGAATCTTTTGTTGTTAGTCCTGTTTCTACTTGAGTTGAACTTGGTGTGGTATTTGTTGTGAGTGCTGTCAATATTTCTGTAGTTGCTGCAGTCATGGCTGAAGTCCCTTCTTTGGTTGCTGTTGTAATACCAGTAAAGGGTTCTGTTGTATATTTTGTAGATGTAGTTATTGCATTTGTAGGTGCCTTTTTGGATGCATCATCAGTATCTAATCTTGTGGTACTGTCTATAACTGTTGTTCCTTTATTAGTTGTTACTGCTTTACCTTCTGTAGTCATCATACTAGCACCTACTGTAGTTGAGGCTGAAGTGCCCTCTGTTGTTGATTTTGTTGTGCCAATGTTAGTTTCTGTTGTTGCCTGTGTAGACATGTTGCCCTTTTCTGTGGATATTGCTGTTGTGTGTTCTGTAGTCACTACTGATATTCCCACTGAAGAAGCTGTTGTTCTATTAACAGTGTTTTCTGTTACTGTACCTTTTGTAATTACTACTGTTGATGTAAATGGAGTAGTTAATAATGTTGTGCTCTCTGCAAACGTTTTTGCTGAGGCTTTTGTGTCTTCTGTGGTTTTGGGTGTGGTACCTTCTACCGTGGTTACCAGTACACCTTCTGTAGATGATACTGAGGTACCTTTTGTGCTTAAGTGGGTTGTGCCTTCTGTAGGTGCTGAAACTGTACCTACACTAGATGTTTCTCTTTCTGAAGTTGTTAAAGCTGTCCTTTCTGTAATTATTGATGTGGTGACCCCTGCAACTGCTGATGTTGAACTTTCTATAGCAGTCACCGTTGTGACCTGGTTGGTAGTGATTTGTGTGTTGATGTCTGAAACTGCAACTGTTGAGGCTTCAGTAGACCCAACTGGTTCAGAAGTTGTGCCTAATGTGGTTAATGCCATGCTGACTTCTGGCGTTCCTGATGTTAAGGCTCCGGTGGTTTCTGTAGCTGCCACTGTTGATACCTGAGTTGAAAATTGTGCACTATTAGTGGTTGACACAGTTGTTCCTTTTGCGGTTGTGACTGCTGTACCTTCGGTAGATGTCGCTGATGTTTTCTCTTCGGTTGTTATTACATGAGTTGGTGTTTCTGTTTTTGTCTCCAACGTTGTTGCCACTGATGTAACTGAAGCAGTTGTTACTAAAGTGGTCTCCGAAATGGATGTTATGTCCCCAGTAGTTGTCATCGTTTCCTTATTTCTAGTTGGCATGGTTGCACCCTCTGTAGTTAATGTTGGAGGGCCTTGTGGACTAATTGTGATTGAGATACTACTGGCTTCTACTGTTGTTTTTCCAAGCACTGTTGTGGCTTCTGTTGGGTCCTGAGTAGTTAATACTGAAGTTCCCTCTGATGATGAGCTACTCATTAGTGGTGTACTTCCTGTAGTAAATATTGTAGTGCCTTCTGGATTCACTGTTGTTGGCATAATGCTATTTTTTTCTGACATTATTGAAACATGTGTGGATAATTCTGTTGTATGGACTGTAGCTGCTGTTGATGAACCCTCAGAAGCTGAGGCTAACGTACCCTGTGAAGTTGTTACAACTGTATTTTCCATTGTTGTTGGTGTGCTGCCTTGTGTAATTGCTATATTTTCTGCAGTTGTGACTTCGACCCCTGTCGTTATTTGTTCTGTGCTTGTAATTGAAACTGTTGTTTCAAATGTAGTTCCTTCAGTATTTACTGTTGGATTGGTAATTTTTGGTGTTGAAGTTGCTACTAATGTGGTTAATGCAGTGCTGTCTTCTGGTGTTGTTGATGTTAAGGCTTTGGTGGTTTCTGTACCTGCCACTGTTGACACTTGAGTTGAAAATAATGCACTATTTGTGGTTAACAAAGTTGTTCCTTTTGTGGTTGTGGCTGCTGTACCTTCTGTGGATGTCGCTGATGTTTTTTCTTCAGTTGTTATTACATGAGTTGGTGTTTCTTTTGTTGTCTCCAACGTTGTTGTTACTAAAGTATTTGTTACCGAAGTGCTCTCTGAAATGAATGTTATGCCCCCAGTAGTTGTCATTGTTTCCTCATTTCTAGTTGGCATGGTTATAACTTCTGTAGTTAATGTTGGAGTGCCCTGTGGAGTAATTGTTTTTGGGATACTGCTGGCTTCCGCTGTTGCCATACTTGTTGTTTTTCCAAACGCTGTTGTGGCTTCTGTTGGGTTCTCAGTAGTTAATACCGAAATTCCCTCTGACAATGAGCTGCTCATTAATATTGTACTTCCTGTAGTTAATATTGTAGTGCCTTCTGGAGTCACTGTTGTTGGCATAATGCTAGATTTTTCTGACATTATTGAAACATATGTGGATAATTCTGTTGTATGGACTGTAGCTGCTGCTGATGAACCCTCAGAAGCTGGAATTGATGTACCCTGTGAAGTTGTTTCAACTGTATTTTCCATTGTTGTTGGTGTGCTGCCTTGAGTAATTGCTTTACTTTCTGCAGTTGTGACTGCTCCTCCTGTTGTTATTTGTCCTGGGCTTGTAATTGAAGCCGGCGCTTCAAGTGTAGTTCCTCCAGTAGTTACTATTGAATTGGTAATTGTTGCTGTTGAAGTTGTGACTTGTGTGGTTAATGCCGTGCTGTCTTCTGGTGTTGTACCTGCCACTGTTGGAATTAGTGCATTGTTTGTGGTTAACACAGTTGTTCCTTCTGCGGCGGTGGCTGCTGTACCTTCTGCAGATGTTGCTGATGTTTTTTCTTCGGTTGTTATTACATGAGTTGATGTTTCTATTGTTGTCCCCAACTTTGTTGCCACTGAAGTAGTTGTTAGTGAAGCGCTCTCTGAAATGGATGGTATGCCCCCAGTAGTTGTCATTGTTTCCTCATTTGTAGTTGGCATGGTTGTAACTTCTGTACTCAATGTTGGAGTGCCCTGTGGAGTAATTGTTACTGGGATACTGCTGTATTCCGCTGTTGCCATACTTGTTGTTTTTCCAAACACTGTCGTGGCTTCTGTTTTCAATGTCATTTCATGGTCTGTTGTTACCCCTGTTGTCCCTTCGATAGTTGCGGCTGATGTTGTGACTCCAATGGATTCTCCTGTTTTATCTTTTGTTGTTGCTGCTACTGATGCAACCACACTAGTTAATACTGTAGTCCCTGCTGAACTTATGTTGTTGTCATACCTAATTGTTCCTGTTATTATTTCTGTTTTTAATGTTGTGTCACCTTCAGCAGGTGACACTAGTTTGCCTTCTGTGGTAATAACGTTTGTACTTTTTATATTTTCTGTGGTCAATTTTGTACTTTCTACTGTTGTCACCTTTTTATCTTCTGTAGTCATACCAGTTTGACCATTGCTAGTTTCTATTGTATCTTTTGTAGGTTTAATAGCTGTGGTTTCACTATTTAATGTTGTAGTTGCTGATGTTTCTTTAAAAACTGTTATGCGTTCAGCACTCGCTGAAGTCATGTCCAAAGTTGTTGGAGTGCTTTTTGTAGTTGCTGCTGTTGTAGGTTGGGACATTTCTGCATTGATGTTTTTGCTAGTTGTTAATTTTGCACCTTCTGTATCCAGTTTAGCTGTACTTTTCAAATGTGATGTTGGTACATTAAGTGTTGTCATTACTGTTGCCCCTTTTATAGCATCTTTTGTAGTTAGATCTGCAGTGCTATGAGTTAGAGAAAGTGTGGGGAATCGAGTGAGACTTGGAGATGTTGCAGGGACTGCGGTGCTTGAAGATGCTTTTTCATCTGAAACTAGTGAAGGTAAATTCGTTGATGCATTGGTTGTTTCACTCTGTGCCATTATTTCTGTCACTGCAAAATATTAACAAATGCTATAAGCAAGCATATAAGATTCACTTATAACAAATTAACTAAAGGATTCTGTATCACAGTTTAACATGCCAAGCTTCGTAAAGTAACCAAAAAGCCTTACTTTTTTTTTAACCTGAATAACTATGTTCCTGGGCCAAATCTTCTTCTCTGCCTGACCAGTCATAGCTCTCCAATGTTATCAAGTACAATGTAGCAAGGGCAGGAGTTTAAATGACCCAGAGTAACAGCTAGGGAGTGCATAACTGTAGTGTCCAGTCTGTCCTGCAAACAGCAGGATGAAGGGGGATCAAGGGGCTAGCAGTTTATGTGGAGCGCCCAACACAGCTGGATGTGTAGTGGGAAGAGGTTCAGCATTTAAAACAGGAGTACTGCCAGTATGTATTATTCAGAAAGTAAGGATTTGCATAGTGTTATTTTTTCAAATACCCCAAAAAATAAATAAATATGCTCTTGGGAATTTGGATTTAAAAACTCACTATTGACAGAATTTTGGAAATCAGTTCCTAAGCTAAGACATGTTGGAGAATTAAATAAGGGATCATCCAGAAGCACCCATCTTTTTGTCACTCCCATTCTGTTGCCATTCTATTGAGCCACTGGTAGCACAGAAAAATGGGTGCTATTTTTAAGTAAAGGGGAGCATGTGACTTTCCTTACATGCTAGTCAGGGCTGCTGATAGAAATCATGGGGCCCCGTACAGCCTACCTGACAGGGCCCCTTTAGCTCCACCCATGTTCCCGCCCCTGATCCCTCCTTCAGCCCCACCCCTGTTTCCGCCCTGATCCCTCCTTCAGCCCCACACCTATACCAAGAGGCTAGGTTATGTAGACAGGCTAGTGTATACAGGGAGCACCCCCCACCAATTTAATACAATTAGAGAATGATCGAACGGAATGGAATCAGTATACACAGGTTTACTTCTTCTGAGAGATATAAAAGGAACACTCTAACCACCATGACCACTTCAGTGATTTAAAGTGGTCAAGGTGGTAGGAGTCAGTATGTGGGATGGCATGAATATACTAAGGTGGTCTAATGATTGGCTTCTAACAGGGAGGGCAACACAGAGATCACAATTGGGCCGATTCCTGCTAAATTGAAATTTGATGTGTGTGTATACCCAACTTTACCTAATTCCTTGCTTCAGCTGGCTTCTTTCAGTGCTGACTGGTTCCCCACAGTGCCTGTGTATGTTTTACGCTGCTTACACACTGTAGTGGGCAGGCGTTGACAGTAAAATGCCGCTAGTTTTAGCGTCACTTTACTGTCATTTTAGTGCTGCTATTTGGTTGCTAGCAGGGCACTTTTAACCCCACTAGCAGCCAATGAAGGGTTAAATGCACCCCCGTGCAGCACTGCTGCCGAAGCACTTTGCAGGTGCTTTGGCAGCAGTGTCCATTGATTTCAATGGGCAGGAGCGGTGGAGGAGCAGTGTATACAGCACTCCTTCACCTCTCCAATGATGCTGCTTGCAGGAGGTTTTTTTAACGTTGTGCCAGCGCAACATCTCAGTGTGAGAGCACTCAGGCTCTCACCCTGAGACTGCAGGGGAGACATTTTTCAGGCGCTTTACAGGTGCTATTTTTAGCCCAAATGCACCTGAAAAATGCCTCCAGTGTGAAAGGGGTCTAACTGACCATGCTCAGTTTCCCACACTCCAGCCCCCTTATACCACACAAGGTAAATGTTCCTGTATGGTACGTGATGAGGCTGAGGTTTTGGTGGAGGAAGAGAATACTGCAGTTGGTTGTAGCTTTGAAACAGGTAAGTGAAAGAGTCTATTCTCCCCTCCCCCACACACTGCAACATTGGACTTTAATTTCCTGGAGATAGGCTGTATTCTTATATATATTACACATGTTTTGCTGTTAATGAACTTTTATGAATATGTTAGAAATACACTGGGACTTTTCAAGTACTACATAAATATATTCTACATATATATTAAAAATAATGATTTTGTGAAATACATCTGTGTGTAGTACCTGAAAATTCCCGATATATATATATTCCTTACATATTCAGGCATTTTACTTTCACTAGACCTGTCCTGCTGAGGCACAGGACAAGTTTACAGCACACATTTGTACGGAGAGAGAACAATTGTGACTCACAGGAGAAGAATGCAATCTATCACATGTTATCTTGCCTTGAGGAGAGCTCCGGTGTGTTGTCCTGTTTGCTCTGGGGGGGGGGGGGGGAGGGGCGCAGGCTCGGGTGCTGACAGGAATACAAGTCTGCTCTTCTCTTATACATAGATCCAAGAAGTGTCTTATCTGAGCAGTGGCGATGTCCATGCTCCTGGGGTGACGCTCTCCTCCTCCCTCAGTCAGTCATGTGCAGTGTGTAGTCAGAGACTTTTTTTTTATTCTGAACTCTGTTCAGTTTGCCGGGCTCCCCTGCTGGCCGGGGCCCAGTACAACAGGGCTGCCTGTACTGGCTTATCAGTGGCCCTGATGATAGTACTTGATGATTGGCTGCTCAGACACCAAGCATTGTCAAATGAGTGGTGGGAATTCTATGCCCTGTGTAAGCTTCAAGTCTTAGAGCTTAGACAAGGCTTCTCCTCTTCACTTCAGTTAGTTAATCAAAACAGCAAGGGAGCAGAAGGTCAGGGAGTATGTGCAGCAATCATGGCATGAATCTTTACCTTTTTACTTGTATAGGCAAAGTTCAGGATTACTTTAAAGCATAACTTTATGTTCTTGTACAGATCGAGCCACCCTCCCTAAGTCCCTAAGGGATACAGCACCAGAGAACGGATACAGTGGCCATACCTGCCTGAATCTTGCAGTAGTTTATTTTAGATTCATTTATTTGGTTCAGTTCCATTTCTAAGTCATTATAGTGGTAACTACCATAGTGACTACATGACTTTTGAAAAAAGTTAATTTTAAATAATCATATCCACTCTCTTTCTTTCAATATATATTCTTAGATTGTAAGCTCTAATGAGCAGGGCCCTCTAATTTCTCTTGTACCAAATTGTATTGTAACTGTAATGTCTGCCTTCATTTTGAAAACCACTGCGCAAACTGTTGGTGCTATATAATAAAAATAATTATAAATATATATATATATATATATATATATATATATATTTATATATATATATATTTGTAAAACCCTATATACAGGACAGAAAGAATTATATATATAAACACCCAAGGGGCCATTTGCACTAACCCATCATTTAACATGCACATTATTACATAGTTACATAGTTAGTCAGGTTGAAAAAAGTCCATCTAGTTCAACCATAAAGTAAATTAAATAAAAAATATCGTACAATCCAATATACCCATTTCTATACCCACAAATGATTGCCTGTGTTACCACAATGCAAGGTAACAGACATAACATGAATTAAAAGTCGCTCTGCCAATCATTTTGAATGGCACCTTAATGCACCAAGGCAATACAGAATTCCAAAAACACGGTTACATCAGGTTTTTTACATGTTAGGTTACATTGGACTCTCTTAACACAACACACATTAATGTGAGACATAATCCCAGTGTCCAGTGCAGCCATTTGTAGTCCCCTTCAGAAATCCGTGTGACAATGGGTGACAAGGCAGAACACAAATGTGTTGTCGCTCTATAGCAGCAGATGTACATTTTTAAGATTTATACTTTTGAAATCACAAGTTAGATCTAACACAATTTTGGCAATTAGACTTATGTCTACTGTTTAATATTTTTCTTTTTTTTTTGCTTTGATTCAACTTACAAAATCAATTAAAAGTACTATAGTTTCTCACAAGTGTTTCTCACAAAAAATCTGAACATATAACTGACTGGAACAAGGACAGATCTTTTGGAAACATGGAAAGCACTTATAGCTGAATATAAGCTAAATTAAATATATATATTTATTTATTCTGACTGCTATTAAGGGAAACTTGTACTGAGAAAACTTGGAAGCACCCAATACTGAACTTTCCTTCCTCCTTCCTTAATGCAGCCATCTCTCAAGTGCATGTAGACATGAAGAGGCTGTTGGTGATCAATAGCAAAAAAGATGGAAGAAAGGTGAAAAATGTAGTTATTAAGAGAAAAAAAATGGTAATTGTTTCTGATAATCAGTGATTTAGCCAACTGGCATCCAATCAGGATTGCATCTTTTTTTAAATTGTTAGATTACCATGGCAGCCAAGCAAACAGGATTTTCTGGAGGCCAATAATGGCAGAACAAGTTTCCACTAATGGATTTTCTATTGAAAACTCATTAGCTATTTTATTAACTTATTCTGTGACATATTATATTACAGCGGAGCATTTTTATACAATGTAATATTATGGTAGTTAATATTAATAATAAGAATACAGTCACATTTGTCAGCAAAGTAACTTTGGAAATTATAATTGTATTATGTAAAAGTGAATATGATCTGTGGACTAGAGACCTAGAAGGGTCTAATTATTACTTGGAATCCAGCAGCAGGTACACATATATCCACAGTGGTGAGCTACCACTTGAGATTGAAGAATATAAAAAATATATATTATACATAGGCGTACACAGGGGGTGTGCCAGGTGTGCCTGGGCACACCCTAATCATCTCATGCAGTGCGGATTGCCCCTGCTGATATTTTTTAAAAGCCCCCCCAATGAGGCTATTAAAACAATTGTAAAACATATAACAAATAAATAAAAATAAATAAATAAAAAACTACTGACACCAACCTCTGCCTTACTGATACGTCCACTGCCCTACTACATTTTAATATGTTTTTTACATTTGTTTATAAGAATGTATATATATATATATATATATATATATATATATATATATATACAGTATATGCATGTGTTTGAGCCTTGGGGTGCACACCCTAATACAGGGGTTTCTAAACATTCTAAACAAAGGGCCGGTTTATTGTCTTTCAGACTCTTGGAGGGCCGGACTTTGGCCAGCGGGGGGTGGAAATTTTCAGTGGGACTAAACATCTGGTATTAGGGAGAGGCATAATGCCCCATTGTTAGTATCATAGGGAGAAATGGTGCCCCATTAGTGGTGTCAGTGGGAGAAATGGTGCTCTGCTGTTGGTGTCAGATGGCAGAATAGTGTCTCACATCAGTGGGAGGGATAGTGCCCCAAGGGCCGGATTAAGGCAAGCAAAGGGCCGTATCTGGCCCTCGGGCCGCAGTTTGGAGACCACTGCCCTAATGCAATAGGCTGCACACACATATGATATTATATATATATAATATCAAATATATATTATAGCACAGCACTCCAGACTAACCTGTAGTATGTTTAAGCATTACAGATGTCAAAGACTGTCATGTGTCACTACTGCATTACAATTTGTGCCACAAGGAGAATACAATTTCTGTATTTCATCAGTGACCAACCTAAGTCAGGTCATTGTTATGGACTTTGGTCCTCATTGGCACTTATGTACAAACAATCCACATATTATATGTAATTTAGAATATGTATTTGATCTTTTTTTCTACATTTTAAACTACTTGTTTTTATGTACTTTTGTAAATTTAGAGTGAGAATTTTCATGCCTTGTTGTGTTCTTTGTGCATTTTTTAGGTGCATATTTTTTGCGTATACTTTTGAATGCATTTTAACATATAAAAGTATCTAAAATGCACACAAATGTATTTAAAATGTGCATACAAAATCACATAAGATGCACAGAAACATATGAAAGCCCACCCAGAAGGCAGGGAGAAGATGCTATTTCAAATGCTACTAAAACCACAAGGAAATCAAACATATGTAATAGGCAGCAATATGACTAGGTTGTTATTAATCCACATTGGTAGATATTGAATTCTTACCTGCAGGCAGTAGGAAAAAGTAAAGAATAAAAATAATATTCCATTTAGTGCAGTTCTGGCTTTGGGGATAAAATCCATGCAACATCTCCATAGTGCAGAAACTTTATTACCAGATCTTCTCCTAATTCAAAACTTTGAAGTAAAATAAATGTCAATTAATGCATTAAAGTCCCTTTTCATATGACAGCAGAAGGCAGCTGGCTAAATTGTAGCTGATTTATATAGAAGGCATGTCATATTGTACAGCCACGTATAATATGAGGAATGAGGAAAAAGCCTGGGGAATGGCTGCAAGTATACAGAATAGTACTGAAACATGTTAAAACACAAAAATGGGAGTCATTACCAAACATTTCTTCTATATGGACTGTTTGTTGCATGTCAAAGTATATAAACTTAAATTTGAAATATCTTCAAGCAACCTCTTATTGAGTGCCAATATACCAAAAAAAAAAAAAGTACTTTTGAGGAAAAAACAGTTGACACCACTTACACATGTACAGGGACTTTCCAAGAAAAAAAGTCAGACAGCCTCCATTGTACTTTTTTTCTCGGAAGTCTGACGGACCTAAGATAGAGAACCAGGGGCGTCGTTAGGGCTTTGCTTGGGGGGCTGGAGCCCCGAATGGGTCCCCGAAAAGCCCCGAGTCTATGCCGCATCCGATCACATTGTTATCCCTAAGCCGAGCGTCTGGGAGTCAGGACCTGATGCCGAAGGTGGACGAGTGCGGCCGAGTGCTGCCAGCGCCGAGTGTCGCCGAGTACGGCCGAGTGCCGTACTCGCGACACTCGGCGCTGGCGGCACTCGGCCACTTTCGGCCACTTTCAGGATCAGATTGGTCCTGACTTCCAGACGCTCGGGGCTAACAATGTGATAGAATGCTGCCCCGCCTTCTGGAGCCTGCAGCGCCAATGGCGGGACGCGGGACGTGTGACGTCCATCATAGGCGCTGCAGGCTCCATGGCGGGAATTGCAATTTGGCCGCCTCACCACATCCCCACTCAGGCGGGTGGCTCTCCTTTGCTCCTCGGCTCCTCTCTGACTGCCAGTGCCTGCCCTGCTGTGACCGCACACCAAGGCTGAGGCTGCTAAGTGCTAAGGTAGGTCAGTGCACTGTGTGGAGCTGTTACTGATCTTTTTTTAATGATATTACTTGTAAAAGCTCTTCATATAGGTTCACTGTGAACCTATATGAAGAGCTTTTATAAGTAATATCATTTAAAAAAAGATCACCTGTCTGTTCTTGGAAAATTCATATTCAGGTCAGGTCAGTGAGTCAGGTCAGGTCAGTGGGTCAGGTCAGTGAGTCAGGTCAGTGGGTCAGGTCAGGGATTCAGGTCAGGTCAGTGGGGCAGGTCAGTGGGTCAAGTCATTGGGTCAGATCAGTGAGTCAGGTCAGTGGGTCGGGTCAGGTCAGGTCAGTGAGTCAGGTCAGTGAGTCAGGTCAGTGGGTCAGGTCAGTGGGTCAGGTCATTGGGTCAGGTCAGGTCAGGTCAGTGGGTCAGGTCAGTGAGTCAGGTCAGTGAGTCAGGTCAGTGTATGCAGGACAGGTCAGTGTATGCAGGACAGGTCAGTGTATGTAGGTCAGGTCAGTCTATGCAGAATAGGTCAGTGTATGCAAGACAGGTCAGTGTATGCAGGACAGGTCAGTGGGTCAGGTCAGTGATTCAGGTCAGGTCAGTGGGGCAGGTCAGTGGGTCAAGTCATTGGATCAGGTCAGTGAGTCAGGTCAGTGGTTCAGGTCAGGTCAGTGAGTCAGGTCAGTGGGTCAGGTCAGTGGGTCAGGTCAGTGGGTCAGGTCAGGTCAGGTCAGTGAGTCAGGTCAGTGTATGCAGGACAGGTCAGTGTATGCAGGACAGGTCAGTGTATGTAGGTCAGGTCAGTCTTTGCAGGACAGGTCAGTGTATGCAAGACAGGTCAGTGTATGCAGGACAGGTCAGTGGGTCAGGTCAGTGTATGCAGGACAGGTCAGTGTATGCAGGACAGGTAAGGTCAGTGTATGTAGGTTATGTCAATGTGTGTACACACACACACGTAGGTCAGGGTATGTGTGTCAGGTAGGTCACCCGTGCCACTCCACCGACCGCACCCGAACCCCCCCGGCTTGGCTTGGCTTCGGGCTAAAGCCCCTGGCACCTAGCAATACTCTTGTAGAGAACCTGTTCTCTTTCTTTCCGTTGGTCTTCCGATGGACTCATGGTGGACTTTTGCACAGTCAAGAAGGGATTAGGCATTAGAAGGGAAATCAAAGGAAAAGGTAAGTGAACCAACAATGCACTAGCTTAAAGGAACCTATTTAGAAAATAAAAAACAAACCTTTACAACACCTTTAATCCCATATGGTAACTTGCAAACAAAGAAGACAATAGTCTTAAAAGAAGGCTGTTGACAGGAGATAACATCCTAACATCTTCCAACTGCCTGCCAAGAAATGATTTCATCTCGTCCATCTGGTATATAGCAAGCCCAATAGTTCACTTGAAAAGCTCTGAAAGATGTTAAAGTACAGTATATGTAAATACTAACAATAATCCCCTCTTATTTGCTTCAGTTTAGTCTGTTTATTATATATATATATATATATATATATATATATATATATATATATATATATATATATTTTTACTTACTGTATATACTTGAGTATAAGCCGACCTGATTATAAGCCGAGGCACCTAATTTTACCACAAAAAAATGGGAAAACTTATTCACTTGAGTAGAAGCTTAGGATGTCCCTCTGCATGCCTCACTGTGCCTCACTTTGCCTCACTGTGTCCATGTGCAAGCCTCACTGTGCCCATGCCTCACTGTGCCCATGCCTCACTGTGTCTATGACTAGACTGAGGTTTAACATGGGAGTCTATTGAAGGGGTGCCCAGCTTTGAAAAATCGGTGCTCCCTGGCCATAGGTCCCCCAGACAACAAATGTTGCACACTTGTAGAGGAAGAGTGGGACAAGTTTGAGGTCCAGGGGACCTATGGCTGGCCGCTACCGGGTCCCCAAATCCAGGAGATAAGGCGCAAAAAAGGTGACTTGAGTATAAGCCAGGGGGGGCATTTTCAGCACAAAAAAATGTGCTGAAGAACTCGGCTTATACTCGAGTATATACGGTAAGTGAAAAGAATACTTGTTGATTGACCAGAACTTCAGTACTGTCCCATGTACTCTGTAGAGTTATCTCAAGCAGTGTTATTAGGCCGAATTTGGTTACCACTGTGAACTACAGAATCTTTCTTTCGTTATGAAGAGGGGAGAAGTTCTATACTTCTGCCACACTTTCTGTCCTAGCGTGACAATGCTTCTCTCCATAGATACAGTACTCAGTGCAACCACCACTTGTAAGGACCGTGACACTGATCTATGTTGACATGCTTGCATCAAGCAATTTCTACAGATTTGTCATCTGTAGCTGCTCTCAAAGGTGTTAAATTAAATTTAGATCCCTTACTAGTCTACCATTTGTATGCCTCAGCAGAAATGGAGATTCTTCAGACCAGTCTACGTTTTTCAGTCTTCATCTATCCAGTGTTGGTGATCCCCTGCCAGGGTTGTTAACTACCCGTAGCATTTTTTACTGACAAAACATGAAAAAATTACTGGCGGAGCACATTTTTTACTGACAACCCGAGAAATTACAGAACTGCTATTGAAAACGAACACAGTGAATATTTGAACAGTATAAACATGATATAGAAACACTAACAATAGTAAACAAAAGTAATTTTGCTTGATTTACACTTAAAAAGTCAACACAGCATGAAATTATCCTCCCCTGGTATTTACTGGCAGTTGTAAAAAAATCACAGATTTTTACTAATTGTCAGTAAATTTACTGGTGGTTGGCAACCCTGTCCCTTGCCCCCTGCCCACTGCACCTTCAGCTTTTTATTCTCTGGAATTCAACTGGAAAACCAAAGCACACAACAAAAATGACCACAGTGGTTGAAGAAGAGAAACGTGAATGTCCTTGCATGGCCTAGTCAGAGCCCATACTTAAACCTCATTGAAAATCTGTGGAATGACTTGAAGACTGCAGTCCACAAATGGTCACCATTAAATGTAACTGAGGACGAGTATACACGACCGTTTTTCTTGACAGAATCCATCAAGAAACTTGGTGGCAGACATTTTTTGCCGAGACGTGTGTATGCTTTTCATCGAGAAAACTGTCGAGGAAGTCGATGAGAAAAAAAGAGAGCAGGTTCTCTTTTTTCTCTTCGGGAGTCTCAATTTCCTTGTCAGGCTGGTTTTCGACGAGAAACACGTTGGTGTGTATGCTTAGAA
This sequence comes from Rana kukunoris, assembly GCA_029574335.1. Lineage (NCBI taxonomy): Eukaryota > Metazoa > Chordata > Amphibia > Anura > Ranidae > Rana > Rana kukunoris. Next base: position 55,893,265 of record CM056057.1, read on the forward strand.
ACCCACGCACCTTCGGTAAAAGTAACGTTTGTAATGGAGATAGCACATTTGTCACGCTGTAACAGACTGAAAAGTGAAAATGTCTCTTACCAAACTTTTACTTAACACGCAGTAACATGAGATTAGCAAAAGCAGCCCCAAGAGTTATGCCAGTGGAATCGAACTTCCCCTGCCATCTATGTGTTGTACGTCACCGCGTTTGAGAACAAGGAGATTTTGTCTTGACAGTGTGTACGCAAAGACATCTTGTCAAGTTTCTCGACAAGCCTAACAAAGAACTCATCGAGAAAAACAATGTGTCTTTTCCAACGAGTTTTCTCGGTCGTGTGTACGAGGCCTTACTTGTGCAGGTCTGCAAAGAAGAGTGGGCAAATATTGCAAGGTCTAGATGTGCAAAGTTTATAGAGACATCTCAACAGACTAATGGCTTTAATTAAAGCAAAAGGTGGTTCAACAAAATATTGACAGAAGGGGTTGATCCTTTTTCCAACGCAGTGATTCTGTTTTTTTATTTTTTATTTTTTTCTGACATGTTGGTGTTATATCTTTCACCTGGATGTTATAAGTAAATACATCTGGATAACACTGTGTCTGTCTTCATTTCAGGCTGCAATGCAACAAAATGTGATTATTTTAAAAGGGGGTGATTCTTTTCTATACCCTTTGTACATGTGTAAAATAGCAGTGCATTCCCTGTGCCTAGAAGCACATGTCTTGTAGGAGAATGCTACTTTCACACTGCGATAAAAATGCGATAAAAATAGTGCCTGCAAAGCACCCTGAAAGAGCCGCTCCAGAGTGCTTTCACACTGGAGTGGTGTGCTGGCAGGACGCTCAAAAATGTCCTGCCAGCCACATCTTTGAGGTGCTGTAGGAGTCGAACCACCGGCAAAGCACTGCTGCTGGTGCATGATTTTAACAATTTTTCGTCGGCTAGCGCAAAAAACGTTGGTGAAGCTCCTCTAAGAAAAATGACGGTGAAGCGCCTGCTAGTAGCATCCTTGGAACAGTGAAGGAGCGGTGTGTATACTGCTCTTCCACCGCTCCTGCCCATTAAAATAAATGGGCACCGTGTCTATACCTCTGGCAAAGCGCTGCTGCAGCAGCGCTTTGCGGGTGGTTTTAATCCTTTTACAGACGCTAGCAGGGTTAAAAGCACCCCGCTAGCAGCTGAATACCCCCTCAAAAACTATGGTAAAGGGCCGCTAAAAATAGCAGCGCTTTACTGCCAATACTGCCAACGCCCCAGTGTGAAAGGGGCCTACTAGATGCTAAACCAGTGTTTCTTAACCTTTTTTCCAGTCAAGGCACCCTTAAAAATTATGTAAAATCTCAAGGCACCTTTTAAAATTAAGGACAGTTTTGAGGCACCTTATTCTAAAATTTTAAATTCATTCTAATACTGTAGTTTTACATAATGCAGCAACATCAATACACGTAGGATGCCCACATTTTGAGGTGATTTATTCTTCTAAAGCAAATACACTTTTTCAAACTGGTGCTGACTATTTTATTATATTTATTCATTAAAATGCCTAACCTACACAGTCTTACCAGAAGATGCGCAAAATAAAAGAAATTGACAATAAAATACTTAAGAAAAAATCAACATGCCAGAATGACAACACACAGAGTAAAGAGGGGAACAAAACAGGAAGCGCCACCTAAGTGCAATATGTTAGTCACAATTTATTGAGTTTAAAAGGAAATGCACTTACAAACATGTATAAAAACGGGCTCATCTGTGTGTTGTAATGGTGGTGCGATGCGGTCCATTCTCAGGTGCACCCAGGCTCACGTGTAGGCAGAAAAGTGTCCACACAGAGTAAAAACCTCGGGGTCTGTCCGTCACACCACATTAAAATTAGGTGACTCCAAAAGCTTGTACAAAAAGTACGGTTTTCAATTCCTTACTGAATTTCAAAAAGCCATTCTCAAGTCTCAGTTTCAGAGGCAATGAGTTCCAAAATTCAGTTCCTTGCACTTCACTCGTTCTCCCTTCACATTTTTTGTTTTTTAATTTTGGAATCTTCAATTTGGCCAGATTCGCTGATCTCAAGGATCGGGTAGGCGCATACTTGATGAATTTTTCCTTCAGGTGCTCTGGGCCATATCCATACAATGCCCTATGGACAAGACATTCAGCCAATGTAGGGCTCTAAGAGATAAAGTTTAGTGGTCACGATGACCAACACCTGTCAGACTAATATTCCAATGTTAATCCCTCAGTTTTTCTTCATCACTTAGCTAATAAGCTCGCAAATTTGATGGAGAGGGACAAGGGAGGGTCAAACAAGGATGATATGCTGGGAACTGACATCCTCCTTATCAACTGATGATGGTTGTTAGGAGCTTGGCAGCTAGAAGTTTGTAATGGTGTATAATGAAAACATGTGGCTTTGTGTAATTAAAAGGCAGGGTTCATCTACCTGCTGGTTTGTATACAATTTTGGGGAAATGTTTAGGCATGTTGCCAAGGTATCCCTGAAGAAACCTCAAGGCACACTGGTTAAAAAAGACTGGGCTAAACTCTGCAAGAACTCACACATATGCTTAAAAGTAACCAGAATTTAAAACATATGGAGGCTGCCATTACTGCAATATTTTACATATGTTCTTTCACTTTTCACCCACGTATTTGGTTAATTGACGACAAATTGTTTATTTCAAAAAGTCAAACATTTACAAAGAAGTTACCATTTTTACAGAGTTTTTTCAATAAATAGCATAATAAATGTGAACTAAATTCATTTATTTTACAATTGGCTGTTTAATAAATAGAATTTTGTCAAAAAAATGTATATACATAATTTTCTATTTACAAACTTATATCACAAAGCGTTATTGGTCAAAGAACAATCAGCTCCATTTTGTAACAATTCAAAAATATGTCTTTGTTCTCACTAATGATCTGATGAATGATGAGATCCGATGGATTATTATGGGTGATTGAACAACGTTGTTGTAATGTTTATGTCTTTTTCCATCACATGCTTAACTTGAATTGCTCAGCTTTGTGACAGATTTACTACGAGCTAACTGAAATCAAAAAGCAGATATCATATATCATGTAGTAAGCTGTTTAGCCAAAGGCGATATTTGAAGCAACTTAGTATTTGGCTATAGAACTGTAAGGCGTGGTTCATTTTCTACATAGTTTACAGGGCATAACAAATGACAGTTTATATATAATATTTACACAAGATACACTTTTTTTTTACTAAAAGTTGCTCATTTCTTTTTTAATAAATACCAGTGTATTTTAAGTAATATTAAAGCTAAACTCTAGGCAGATATTTAAAAAAAATGACATTCCAGCGTATGGACATTGCTCAATGCTTTCATGTCTTGCATGTTGAAAGTTGTTAGTGCCAGAAGTGCATGACTCCATGAAGTAGCCTGGAACTTTCAGGGAGCAATCTTCAGCAATTAATGTTCCTAATGTTCCTCATTGTTCCTCATTCAAGTCTTGATTTCATCTTCATATATTATGCACATGATATACTGGAAGCTCATATTTACGCTTCCGCCGGCCAGCCAGAAACTGTAAGTAGCAAGGAAAAACAGAGGTGGCATATGTAAGTAACATAAATGGCTTCCTCTATATTCAAATCATGAATTTGAAAACATTAGCACACACTGAAATAGGGAGGTTATTTACTAAAACTACATGGTGCAAAATCTAGTGCAGCTCTGTATAGAAATAAAAAAAGGTTCCAGCTTTTATTGCCAAAACATGGGGGGTGCGAGCGAGAAGCCGATGCGCGTGCCTGGCGGTCGCGATGTCCGCCAGGTACCCGCTGATCGGCAGTTTTAGAGCAGGGATGTGGAGCTCTGTGTGTAAACACAGAGCTCCACGTCCTGTCAGGAGGAGGAGACAGATGCTGTGTCCCTTGTACATAGGGACACAGCATCGGTCACCTCCCCCAGTCAGTCCCCTCCCCCCACACAGTTAGAACACACCCAGGATACACATTTAACCCCTTCCTCGCCCCTTAGTGTTAACCCCTTCCCTGCCAGTCACATTTATACAGTAATTAGTGCGTTTTTATAGCGCCGTTTGCTGTTTTAATGTGAATGGTCCCAAAAATGTGTCAAAAGTGTCTGATGTGTCTGTCACAATATCACAGTCCTGGCAAAATTCGCAGATTGCCGTATTACTAGTAAAAAATAATAATAATAAAAAATTGTCAGAATTCTATCCCCTATTTTGTAGCCACTATAACCTTTGCGCAAACCAATTACTATTCGCTTATTGCGATTTTTTTTTATGCAGAATACATACCGGCCTAAACTGAGAAAAAACAAACATTTTTTTTAAAAAAATGGGATATTTATTATAGCAAAAATTAAAAAATATTGTGTTTTTTTTTCAAAATTGTCGCTCTTTTTTTGTTTATAGCGCAAAAAAAAACAAAAAAAACGCAGAGGTGATCAAATACCACCAAAAGAAAGCTCTATTTGTGGGAAAAAAAGGACGTCAATTTTGTTTAGGGGCACGTCGCACGACCACGCAATTTTAACCCTCCTAGCGATATCCCCGAGCGTGACTCGGGGTGTTTTTTTTATGCTAGGATCGGTATCCCCGAGTCACGCTCGGGGTAGCTATGCAGAGCCTGCAGCGCGTGCTGGCTTACCTTGTTCCTGGATCCAGCAATGCATCCACACTGTGTGAGCGAGCAAATGCTCGCTCGATTCACACAGTGTTTTTTTTTCAAAATTGTCGCTCTTTTTTTGTTTATAGCGCAAAAAAAAACAAAAAAAACGCAGAGGTGATCAAATACCACCAAAAGAAAGCTCTATTTGTGGGAAAAAAAGGACGTCAATTTTGTTTAGGGGCACGTCGCACGACCACGCAATTTTAACCCTCCTAGCGATATCCCCGAGCGTGACTCGGGGTGTTTTTTTTATGCTAGGATCGGTATCCCCGAGTCACGCTCGGGGTAGCTATGCAGAGCCTGCAGCGCGTGCTGGCTTACCTTGTTCCTGGATCCAGCAATGCATCCACACTGTGTGAGCGAGCAAATGCTCGCTCGATTCACACAGTGTCCCCGTGTGCCGCCGATCTCCGTTCATTGCAACGTTACGATGCACGGGAGTGGAGAACGGCGCCAAATTCAAAAAAGTAAACAAACACATTACATACAGTATACTGTAATCTTATAGATTACAGTACTGTATGTAAACAATACACACCCCCTTGTCCCTAGTCGTCTGTCCTGTGTCCTGCATGTACTTTTATAAAATAAAAACTGTTCTTTCTGCCTGGAAACTGTAGATTGTCCGTAGCAACCAAAAGTGTCCCTTTATGTCAAAAATGGTTTTAGATCAGCTAGAAGTCAGCGATAATAAATTATAATCACTTGCAGAATTAAGCGATAGCGATTTGTGGGGAAATTCGTCATAAAAAAATAATAATAATGACAGTGACAATTCTGCAACTGAGGAAATTTCAGTGTTTTTGAGTTGATTACATTATTGAATATTTTTTTATTATAATTTCATTATTGTTTGTTATAATTATTGTAAACCCCATCGATAAAAACATATTACTATCACAGATGTGCTCTTGTTTTATTTATCTTTTAATAACAAACATGTCTTGCTTACCTGCTCTGTGCAATGGTTTGTGCACATAGCAGCCCCGATCCTCTACTTTCCAGGTCCCCCGATAGTGCTCCTGGCTCCTCCTATTCTATGAGTACCCCCATTGCCGCATGCTTTGGGGGCACTTGTGCTTGCTTGCTCTCAAGCCCTGCTCCGTGTGTCCTTAAGACACACAGAATGGGGCGCGGCCCTGCCTCCTGCTCTCTCCTCACTGCCTGTGAGCGACAGCAGTGGGAGCGGCTGCTCTTGTGCACATTACTGGATTGTGATGTTGCTCAGATAAGTATTGGGGGGCTTTGGGGGGAGCTGCATAGTGAAGGTTTACCTTTTTACCTTCATGCATATAATGCCTAAAGGTACAAAAACTCCAGCCTTTAGAATCACTTTAAAGCTGAACTCCATTTTTTTATATACTTTGTTTGGGCCAGCTTGACCAACAGAGGTTCACCTTCCATTAGGACAATGACCCCAAACACACTGCTAAAGCAACACTTGAGTGATTTAAGGGGAAACATGTAATTGTGTTGGAATGGCCTACTTAAAGCCCACACCTCAATCCAATAGAAAATCTGTGGTCAGACTTAAAGAGTGCTGTTTACAAGCGCAAACCATCCAACTTGAAGGAGCTGGAGCAGTTTTGCAAGGAGGAATGGACAAAAATCCCAGTGGTAAGATGTGGCAAGCTCATAGAGACTTATCCAAAGCGACTTGGAACTGTGATAGCCGCAAAAGGTGGCTCTACAAAGTATTGACTTTATGGGGGTGAATAGTTATACACATTTATTTTTTCTGTTATTTTGTCCTATTTATTGTCTGATTCACAAGAAAAAAGAAACATCTTCAAAGTTGTGGGCATGTTCTGTAAATTAAATGATGCAAATCCTCAAACAATCAATGTTAATTCCAAGTTGTGAGGCAACAAAACATGAAAAATGTCAAGGGGTGAATACTTTTGCAAGGCACTGTATTAAGGGCATACAAATGGGATGCTAAAATTGAGGTTTTCACATTTAGAATGAGAAATTTGGAGAATTTCATGAAGTAAAAAACAGCTTCTGATTTGTATAGCCTGCTAAATTAATCTTGTCATGAAATGCTCCAAATGCTGCAAATTGCAGTTGGAAGGCAGTACACATATACATTACATTAGGACTGTATTGGTACCATGATAAATGGTGCTTTAATTATGTAAAATAGTTTTATAAAAAAAAGATCCAAACTTACCATACAACAAAGGATCAAAAGCAAAACCGTTCCTGCTATTACCCCCAGGCAGATAAGGATGATACCCCAGCTAGCCAAATCCTCATATTCACTTGCCACTAAAATATCAACAAACAAAAAAAGTATAAATAAATAAGAGGGGTTATTGAGATGAGAAACACGCATACAGTTGATTGTAAAAAAATATGGTAGATGAAGAACTATAGGCAAAACCTTTTTTTTTCATTTTGGATAGGGAAGGGTTATAATCCCTGTCAGATTTTTTTCCTCATCTACAGAGATTTCCCTTTACTTCTTGTCCCAAATCCAAACAGGAAGTAAGAAGAAATCTCTGCAAATTAAGGAAATTCCTTGGGGACCCCTAGGTCACCAGCACCCCATTGGAAGATTTCCCCTCGATTACTTTTCTGGAGGCAACCTCAAATTTTGGATTTTCTTTTACGTTCGCTTTCATTTAAATTACATTTTATTAAGGAAATTCAAAGCAAGTATACAGAGATGGCCAACGGCCTAAAGATATAAATGCATATTATAACCGTAACAGTGGTTTATCAATTAATCCAAATATAACAAGAAGTTGTATAGCAACGCTATAATGCACTTAAGGAAATTCAGAAGAGTACTAAAAGTTGTATGGTGAGTATTAATGAAATTTGTTACTTGTAGGCCTGAAGGAACCTATTTTTAAGCAAGTCAAATCTGTGTTGGAGTTAACTTTGTTGTGAATTGAACTGGTTTCTTTAGATAAGAAAGATTAAATAGGGGAGTCTCTGTGTAGAGGTGGATGACAATAGTTTACAGAGTGTGATATTACAAAGGGTGGTATTTATATACTTCTGGGGGGTTTCCAAGGTTGTCAGACCTGCTTACAGCCAAGGTTAGGTACATTAGTTGGTTTGGGGTGATAGTGATGTGTGGTAAGAGGGTGGTGAAACGGGGGAGGCAAGAGAAGTGATTGGAAAGGGGGGTGGAGAATGGGGGAGAGGATGAATGTGAGAGTGGTAGGGGATATTTGTGGGTAGGCCGAAACAGGGGGAGGGGCAAATGCCTCTTATCTTGCCCTGGTTTACGGTCTGTTCAGACTCGACTATTAATTTCACTTTCAATGATAATGGGTAAATAGGACAAATAGAGAGGCCCCTAATGGGGACACAGACAGCAATAAGAACTGACAGGGGTCTAATCCCTCTGCACTCTATCCAAAACAAAACAAACAAACAAAAAGTTTTACCTTTAGTTATACTTTAAATATGAAATCCAAGCAAACATAAAAAGACACAATTTAATACAATTGTGGTTCCACTTCAAAAGTCATTAAATGATTTTTTTAACCACTTAAGACCCGGACCAATATGCTGCCAAATGATCCAAGGGGTTTTTGTGATTCGGCACTGCGTCGCTTTAACAGACAATTGCGCGATCGTGCGACGTGGCTCCCAAACAAAATTTGCGTCCTTTTCTTCCCACAAATGGAGCTTTCTTTTGGTGGTATTTGATCGCCTCTGCGAATTTTATTTTTTGCGCTATATACAAAAATAGAGCGACATTTTTGAAAAAAAAAACAATATTTTTTACTTTTTGTTATAAGAAAAATCAATAAACTAAATTTTAGTCAAACATTTAGGCCAAAATTTATTTAGCCACATGTCTTTAGTAAAAAAAAAATGCAATAAAAAAAATTAGCTACCTAGCGGGAACAGCGACACTAATACAGCGATCAGAAAAATGATCGCTTAGTGATGCTGGCAATAGGGAGTGAAAGGGTTAACTAGGGCGGTGATCAAGGGGTTAAAACTTTATTAGGGGGGGTACAGGGGCTACCCTGGACCTAACACTAACTGACTGTCACACTGCCTGTCACACTGACACTAAATACAATAATCATACATGTATGATTACTGCATTCAGTGACACTGTGACAGGGGGAGGGGGGGGCGATTGCGGGGGTTAAATGTGTTTATGTGTGTGTGTAAGTGTAGTGTTGGTGCAGGACTTACTTGTGTTGTGATCTCTCCTCAGCGGTGGTTGAAAAAAACGCCGAGGGAGAGATCACATCGCTTCCTCCTTCCTGTGTTTACACAGGAGGAGGAAGTGACACACAGGCGGGCGCGCGCATTGGCTGGGAGCGATATGGAGGGGGCGGACAAAAAAGAATAGCCACCCCCTCTTGTCGGATCGCTCCTGCAGCCGTGCGGACCGCCGCATGTACGGGGGGGGGGTGTCCGATCGGACCCCTGATCCCCCCCAAGGCACCAACGTATATATATATGTTGATGTGCCTGTCAGTGCCATTCTGCCGACGTAAATGTACATGCGGCGGTCCCTAAGTGGTTAAATGTAACATCAGTTAGAGGTCATTGAATGTCACACACATTCATGCAGGCTGCGCAAATTCTGGTCATAATTTCAGTAATAGATTAATTCCTTTGATCATCACCTCCATCTACTGGCCAAGATGTGGCATTGTTTTCAGATATACTGCCATGAAAAAATATAACCCTATTTTGGCCACTGTTACTTGGGAGGAGGTGGACAGTGCTTGTCCATACTGGAATAAGTAATAGGGTAAGTAATAGAGCCTACCGATGTCTCTGGTAATTGGCGGAGGGCACCGAAGAGCGGCCTCTCCCGTCGCCGATAAAAGTCATCTTGCGGCGAATCCACCACAGAGGCCACTTTTATCTTGAAGCAGACCACCAGCTCTTGAAAAGGATACCAGAGTTATGGTAGCTAGCTGCTATCATAACAACGGTATTCCTCTTCAAAGTAGCAGAGTAGCACTTCCGCCTGGCGGGCCGTCCGGAGGTGGTTAAGGCCTGTTTTATCTCTCTGGACCACACCTCCCTCATTACTATACAACCTCTTTTCTAATTTTCACCCACTTTCTTACTTCTTCCTTTAAGGTCTCCATAAATGGTACAATCTGATTGTATAATATCCTTTGGATTTACCATCAGCTATGTAGTTCAAAGGCCTGCCTGATTTGACACAAATGTTATAGATTTTTCAGGTGGGTCCTCCAAGTGCATAGGTTTGGTAAATTGAAAGTAAATTTTACAGAGATTGTACAATAATGCAGCGTACACACGATTGGAAATTCCGACAACAAAACTGTGGATTTTTTCTGACGGATGTTGGCTCAAACTTGTCTTGCATACACACGGTCACACAAATGTTGTCGGAAATTCTGAACGCACTGACATACAACCTGTACGATGAGCCGAGAAAAATGAAGTTCAATAGGCAGTACAGCTATTCTGCCTGATTCCGAGCATGTGTGGATTTTTGTGCATAGGAATTGGCTACACGCGATCGGAATTTCCGACAAGAACTTTTTTTGCGGAAAAATTGAGAACCAGCTCTCAAACATTTGTTGTCGGAAATTCCGACAGCAAATGTCCAATGGAGCATACACACGGTCAGATTTTCTGACAACAAGCTCACATCAAACATTTGTTGTTGGAAATTCCAACCGTGATTGCATACTGTGAGGCCATGTTTATATATGTACATGGGAGGGAGTGGATGCAGACACTCAGGTGTAATTTTTCTTATGTGAACACACCAATTTAACTTTCAGCCATTATTCACACTCAGCGTAGTGGGAGAGCACATTCTTTGGCATGTTTTTCCAAAGACACATATAAGGAAGCCCATTGATTTCAATGGGCTTCCCTACAAGTGGCAAAGTAACTCATGAGACATGAGATATTTTGGTGTGCTGGCATTTGCATGTTTTTTTTACTGTGCAAATTTGTCTATTTTTTTCATGTGACATAATGGATGCTTGCTTCTGTGTTTGAGGTACCATTGACAATTAATAGCACTGAAACATTTTAGGTGTATAAGGTGGCCATACACTATACAATATGATTGTACAATTTCTGTGCAATATTCTTTATATTTATCAAACCTATATTAAAGGGGGACACATCTAGCTACCCAATCACTCTGTATCCAATCGGGTAGGCCTTTGCACTACATAGTTGATGATAGTTTTAAAGGAGATTGTTCAGTCAGATTGTTTATTGCTTTACAGATCTCCAGGGACAAACTTATCTTGTTTTCAATACTACAGCTCTGCTCCACATAGGCTGCTATATAATCGCTCAGCTCCTGCACACTCTACCAAATGAACGATCTATGCAAGAAGAAGGTAAGTCACAAAATTATCAGCATATGAAGACATGTATTTAGGGAGAACCGTGCTCACTGACAATGTCTGCATGTAACTACAGAGGTGGAGGGGGAAGGCAGAGGCAGGGTGTGTTTTAATGAGGTCAGCTGCTGAATAGGGATGAGCTTCGAGTTCGACTCGACTATTGGCTGTTCGTTAGTTGGCGGACCATCGAACAATTTGTGGTGTTCGTGGCAAATTCGAAAAGCCACGGAACACCCTGTAAAAGTCTATAGGAGATATCTAAAGTGCTTACTTTAAAGGTTAATTTTCAAGTTATTGTCCTAAAAAGTGTTTGGGGACCTGGGTCCTACCCCAGGAGACATGTATCAATGCAATTTTTTTTTAAAAACTGCAGTTTATTTGGGAGCAGTGATTTTAAAAATGCTTAAAGTGAAACAATAAAAGTGAAATATTCCTTTAAATTTCATACTTGGGGGTGTCTAAAATATGCATGTAAAGTAGCGCATGTTTCCCTTGAAGGGCCTGATATGAATTTGGGGGGACCCCCCACACACATATTTTTTTTTATATATTTTGGTTCCCTGCACAAAATGTCATTTTCAAAGGAAAAAAAAGTATTTTAAAACTACTTGCGCTATTAAAGTGGATGTAGATGTCACAATGTAGAGTATAATGCCGCGTACACACGGTCGTTTTTGTGATGAAATAAAACGACGTTTTAAAAAACGTCATTTAAAATGATCGTGTGTGGGCAAAACGTCGTTTTATGTCTTCTGAAAAATGACCAAAAAAAATTTGAACATGCTTCAATTTTTTATGTCGTTTTTCAGAATGTCGTCTTTTGTTTCACAAAAAATGATCGTTTGTGGGCAAAACGACGTTTAAAACAACGTTTTTAAACCCACGCATGCTCAGAAGCAAGTTATGAGACGGGAGCTTCAATGGAACAGAGTGCCGTGGAACGTGTCTTACGTAAACGCGCTTTGCAAGAGCATTTTCAGAAAACGATGGTGTGTAGGCAACTTCGTTTTTTTAAATGAAGTTTGAAAAACTTTGTTTTTTTTCATGAGAAAAAACTATGGTTTTTACAAGACAAAAAACGACCGTGTGTATGTGGCATAAGATTTCCTATTATCTGTGCCCAGTCTTGCCGCACAGAGTTAATCCAGTTCTGATCAATCCTCTTTTATTGATCAGTGAAAATTAACAGACTTCCAGATAAAAACCTGTCTAAATAAAAAGTCTGTTCCTCTCTCCTTGCTTTGAGTGACAGGTTATTTACATATCTAGCTTGGACATGTTTATCATATGTTATGTTTATCATAATATTAGGTGATCCATAGTTCATTGTATATTACCAGGATGTGTTATGTGGGGGAGGGGTGGATTTCTCACTTTTTATACTGTGGATCACCTCATATTATGATGGGGTTTACATCCACTTTAATGAATTGTCGTGTCCCGGCAAAATAGATAAAAGTCATTGAAAAAAAATGACAGGGGTTCCCCTTAATATTCATACCAGACCCAAATGTCATTTCTTTCAATTACTTTTCTCTGTATTGCCGGGACCGACAATTCATGAATATCCGCTAGTAGTTTTAAATTACTTTTTTTTCTTCAGAAATTACACTTTGTGCAGGGCCAATTTTAAACATGTGCTACTTTACAGGCATAATTTAGACACCCACCAAGGAATGAAATTTAAAGGAATATTTCACTTTTATTGTTTCACTTTAGGCATTAATAAAATCACTGCTCCCGAAAAAAAATGCAGTTTTTAATAGACATGTGCACACTTTAATATTTTGTTTCGGAATTTAGTTTTCGACCGAAAAATACATTTATTTAGTTACTCCCGAAATTCGTTTTTATTTATTTTGTTATTCATTGGAATTTGCATTAGTCCAAAAAATCCAAACAAATTAAGGTTGAATCTGTCATTGAAGGCTTATGGTGTCTGTCGAATGTTCAAAGAAGATTCGACGGAGCAGCGAAACTGTACGACGCTGCAATCATACTTTTCCAGTCGAATGTTCCGCCTACAAGCTATAGTAGAATTCTAATGTTGTATGACACTAGTAATAATTATATTTATTAATTATTATTACTATTCAACCAACATTAGAATTTTTCTATAGCCTATGGGCCGAGCATTTGACCGGAAATGTATGATTGCGGCGTCGTACAGTTTATCTGCTCCGTCGAATCTTCTTAGAACTATCAACATACGTCTGTATGTTTTTCGATTCTTTGTCGAATCTTGAATTGTTAAGTTAGTTCTAGCTATTTTACTGCTCCTCCTCTTTGGTTACAATCAGCCAATATCATTCATCATCATCATTATTTTTATTTTACTTCCCCCACCCAATTCCAGCAGTGATCTTTTCTCTCTATAATGTCAAATCTTTTCTTTCTATAATGTCAAATCTTTTCTCTCTATAATGTCAAATCTTTCTTCTCTATGTAGAATAATCTTGGACTAATAGAGTTAAGGTTAGGCACATTCGACCAATGAAAATAAAAATAAATCATTTGTTTATGTCAGATCTTTCAGATTTCCGATTTTGTGCGTTTTAAAATTAACACTTTTGATTTTTCATGCTTGTGTCCCATAGACTTTAACGGTGTTCGCATGTTCGAACACATTTTTTGCCTGTTCGCATGTTCCTGGTGCTAACCGAACTGGGGGGTGTTCGGCTCATCCCTACTGCTGAAGTACTTTCTTCAAATGTTTTTTTACATCCCAGAGGACAAGATACCAGGAATTCACGGAGGTGTTTTCCAGAGGAGAAACTGGAGGCTGAGGTAAATCTGCCCTAGAATATAGAAAAAGCTGTTTCCTTTCTGCAACAGAGGTACAATAAGGGTGCTTTCACACTGAGGCGCTTTGCAGGCGCTATTGCGATAAAAATAGCGCCTGCAAAGCACCCTGAAAGAGCAGCTCCTTTCTATCCAGTGTGAAAGCCCTCAGGCTTTCAAACTGGAGCGCTGGCAGGTAAAAAATGTCCTGCCAGCCACATCTTTGAGGCGCGGTAGGAGCAGTGAAAATACCGCTCCTATATCACCCCTGCCCATTGAAATAAATGGGGCAGCGTGGCCATACCGCCTGCAAACCGCCACTGCAGCAGCATTTTGCTGCGGGTTTAACCCTTTTTTGGCAGCTAGTGGTGGTTAAATTCTCCCCGCTAGCGGCCGAGTGTGAAAGTACCCTAATGGTATATTGGTAGGAAGCTGGAATTTAGAAAAAAGTAAACTGAACCGTTAATGCCTGCCTCAAAACTAATCCTGGAACTAAGCCTGATCCTCACCATTCAGTAGCCTCATGTGAGACCCTCCACTGGGCAGTAAGGCTCTATTGGTGGACTATCAAATAGCGGGCAAGAGTTTAGTTGCAATATGGGCAGGGCTTATCTTATAGTCATTGCCAAATTCGAAGCCTAGGTACAATAGGATTGAAAAACTTTCCAGGGGCACAACAAATCTACTTTAACTTTCATTTAAAATAGATATATTATATAGTGTACACATATATAAACCTTTACCTGGTGGCATTGTTATATTTGTAGGCAATGAGGTGTTGACTGCAATTAGGACAATTGTAATATTTCCTATATGATATGGAGTTGTTCCATTTACAGGGACTGTAGCGTTAATACTAATTGTCCCAGGTTTGGTGATGTTCGGTATTAGACTGCTGGTCACTTGTCCTCTGCTTGTTTTGGTAAGAGCAGTTGAGCTTTCAGTGATATTAATATGGCTTCTTATTGTTGTTGCGCTGACTGTTGCATTGACTGCCCTCTCTGTTGTTTTGGTGGGAATAATTAAACCTATGTGACCAGATGATGTTATTAAAGGTTTGCTTGTTGTATCTTTTGGTGACGTTGCTTCTCCTTTTTGAGTGGCGACTGTAGAAGCTTTGCCAGCTGTTTGCTTAGTGATATTTGTAGTTGAACCCGTAGTTATGTCTTTTGTAATATTTCCTATATGATATGGAGTTGTTCCATTTACAGGGACTGTAGCGTTAATACTGATTGTCCCAGGTTTGGTGGTGTTCGTTATTAGACTGCCGGTCACTTGTCCTATGGTTGTTTTGGTAATAGCAGTTGAGCTTTCAGTGATATTAATATGGCTTCTTATTGTTGTTGTGCTGACTGTTGCATTGACTGCCCTCTCTGTTGTTTTGGTGGAAATAATTAAACCTATGTGACCAGATGATGTTATTAAAGGTTTGCTTGTTGTATCTGTTGGTGATGTTGCTTCTCCTTTTTGAGTGGTGACTGTAGAAGCTTTGCCAGCTGTTTGCTTAGTGATATTTGTAGTTGAAGCCGTAGTTATGTCTTTTGCAACTCCTATGCCTGGAACAGTTGCCTTCCTAATTGCTATAGTAACAATACTAGCTGTTGTTGTTTTAGATGTTCCTACAGTAGTTTTTCCAGTGACACTCACAGAGTCCACTTTTTGGGTTGAGACCCCCCCAACTAGAGCAACAGTACCTTTTGCATCTGTCGTGCTGTGCAAAGTCACATTCTTCTCAGGTTGCATTGTTAACTCTTTTATACGTTCCAAGGTGCTCCGTGGTATAGATTTGGTAGTTGTAGGTTGTGTTGTTGTTGGTGTTTTTTCCATTATAGCTGTTTTTGCTTCAGTTGGAAAAACGTTTTCGGTCACTTGAAAACTTGAGGAAGGTAAAGAAACTTTAGTAACCTCAGTGAATGGCTCAGCTGTAACTTTTGTTAGTGGAGATGTTTGCGCTACTGTTGTACTTATAGTTGTTGGAACTCCAGATGTTGTTTGCCTCGTGTGTGCAAAATCTGCAGTTGAATCGGTAGTATGCATTGCCATTTTAGTTTCTGAGAAGTTTCCTTTTTTGACAGCTGGCTCTGTTGTTTGCTGGACGGAAGGTTTTTTTGAAGATCCTGCTAAAACACTTGTAGCCATTTTCACAAGGGCTTTTAAAGTTGTTGCCTGCTTTGCAAATATTGTATTTTCAGTAGATATGGGAATGTCTGCATTAAAAGTAGTCTCAAGCACTTGTGTGGTCTTCTCGTGTTTGCTTTCAGTAGTTGATTTTGATGTTATGGTGGATTCAGCAGTGTGTATTGCCAATGTAATGTTGATTTGTGGTGTTGATGTTACAGTATCAGTTGACAGCTGCACAGTAGTAAATTCACTTGTAAAAGGTCCTTTAGGTTCATTGGTTGTGGATTTGGATATCCCTGTTGTAATCATTTTGGTAGGCTGTGCTTCCAAAGTAGCATTGGTAATTGGTGCTGACATTGAAGTTCCAGCTGTAAAAGGTGTTTTTGATTTAACAGATGGAATTTTGGTTGTTTTTACTGTTGTGTTGTATTCTGTAGAATAAGCTACTTTACTAGTGCTAATTGTTGGTGCTGTTGTAGCAGAGCCAGAGGCCAACGATGAGGTCATTTTACCAATTGTATAAAGCATTATAGATGCGGTAGGTAAAGTTTCTGCTATTTTTGAAGCTGTATTTGACTCTGCTGTATGTGATATTGTGGTAGTATTGGTTGCTTCTAATGTAGTAGTTTCAGGTATAATGGGGGTTTTATGTGTAGTGGCTGTACTCACTATTTCTTTTGTAATAGACTCAACAGTTTGCCCTCCTGTAGTACCGCTGGTTGTTAATGTTGATCTAGATATCTCTGGTGTGGTAGTAGTTTCAATTGTTATTTCAGTGGATTTAATATCTGTTGTTTTTGCTGTTGAAATTGATTCAAAAGTTTGCAACATCTTAGTGGTTTTAGTGTCAGCTGCCATTGCTGTTGTCGTATTTTTAAACGTGGGATGTGTTTTGGGTTCAGTAGTCATGAATTTAGTTGTGTTCATTGTTGTACTAGATTCAGTGGTTTGTGCTCCCATAGTAGAATTGGATGTTGTTGTAGGAGTGACAGTTGCCAGCACTGTCGTAGTATTTCCTGCTGTCGTTACTAATTCAGGTTCGCTAGATTTGACTAACTCTGTTGTTGCAATTGATTCAGACATTTGTACTTTTATAGTTGTTGGTATAATTGTGTCACTGCCAGCTGTCAATCTTGGTGTTGTTGTTCCAGCTATGTGAGCTTCTTTTGAAGTAAGTACAGGAGTCGTATAGGTGGTCTCCATAGTGGATCTTGGTAATATTGTGGTTATTTTATCAGGATGCATTTTTAAAGTTGTTTCAGTTTCTCCCTTTGATATAATTCCTGTAGTTGCCTCTGTAGTTATTCCCAAGGTAACATTTGCTGTTAAAATCGTCACATCCAATCCTCTGGTACCTGGTTTGGTTGCCTCTTCTGTAGTGAAGGTTATTGTCGGTTGTGCTACCGTACTAATAACACTAATTGTATCGCCTCTGCTTTCTGTGCTCAAGCTTGTTGTTACTGTTTCTGTATTAGTACTTGTTATTATTGTTGTTATATTTGCCTCAATCAAAGGTGTAATTTTAGATGATTGGGCTCCAGTGGTAGTTTTTGTGTGTTCCATTGTGGCAGCTCCCTTTTTGACTGTTGTCATTTTTACGCTTTCAGCAATTGTTGTTCTTGTTATTTCTTTTGTTATGTCTTTGATGGATTCTTTAGTTGTTGTTCCAGGTACCGCCGTGCTTGTAATATTTGTCAGTTTTTCTTTTGCTGATCCTAAATGTGATGCAGGTGATGCTAAAATTTCATCTCTCACAGTCATACCTATTTTTTTTATCACTGTAGTAGAGCTTACATCTGCCGTTGTACTCTTTACTGCTGTAGGTTTTTTGTACTCTCCTGTAGCTGGTGAATTTGTAACTTCTTTATGTGAACTAAATGTTCCTTTAATGGGAGTTGTTATCTTTTCTGTTGTACCTTGTGTTATGGAACCTTCTTTACTTGGAGTCACTACTTCATTAGCTGGTTTTGAATTGGTAAATATCATTGTTTCTGATGTCTTCTTACTAGGTTCAGATAGCGTTGTAAATTCTTTTGCTCTGCTCATTCCTTCTTGAGTTGTTTGATTTTTAGGAGTTGTTTCTTGTGTTGCTTTTATAGATATTGTTTTAGCTAATTTAGAGCCAACAGTAACATTTGTAGTTTCTTCCGTAACTGTTAACGTACCTTTAGATGTCCCAATAGTTCCTGAAAATGTTTCCATTGTTGGAGAGGTTGAAGCCCCAGTAAGCTCTTTGGTTGCAGGTGGACTTGTAGCTCTGAAAGGTTTGTCAGTAAAGGGTGTATTTGTCTGTACATCTGCACGTATTGTACTATCCTGTTTTGTCCATGTATTTACTTGTGTTGTACGATCAGTGGTGGCTGCTAAAGCTTGGACTGTTGTAAATGAGGTTGATAAAGTTGATGTTCCTTCATACTCTGTTGGCAAATCTACAACCATTGTGCCTGTTGCCTTACTAATATCCCTACTGGTTGGAATCATACTTGTTGGTCCAGTTAGAACCTCTGTTGAATGTATTATGATGGTATTTACAGTAGTCTCTACTTGTTTCTCTGTTGTTTCTTTGAATGGGTTTGTCGTAAAATCACTCAAACTTTCACTAGTGCTTGTAAATGGTTTGGTAATGTATCCTTTTGATGACTGTGTAGTCACTGGCAATGTGGTTTCTAAATCTGTTCCATAGGATTGCTCATGCAAAGTGGTGAATTCTGTAAATTGCTTTGAAATGATTACCTCTTTTCCTTTACTTTGCGTTGTTGTATCTTTTGTGGTCACTGTAGGACTAAACTCTTTGTGTTGTGAAATTGGTTCAGTTGCACCTTTTGTTGATGGCAGCAAAGCTGAAGTTCCAGAACTTGTGAGTGTTTTTTTTGTAGCTGGTTTGCTCTCTGACTCTTTCTCACTTTCTTGTGTTGATGTCATAAAAGTTTGTACCGTTGCTGCAACAGTATAATTTTCAGATGTGGGGGCTGTCGTTAGTCCAGCTTCTGCTTGCGTTCTTGGTGTTGTGACCTGAAGTGGTGGTGTAGTAATTTTAGTCATAAATAAATGTGAAGATGTACTACCTAGACTTCTACCTGCTGAAATTGTTGCAGCATCTGTAGATGTTGAAATCACAGTTTCCTTCGTTTTTCGAGGCTCTTCTGCCACTGTAGACCATAAGGAAGAAACCTCAGATGTCATGGCTGCTGGCAGTGTATTGGGGTCTAAAGAACTACTTACAGAAGAGGAATAATTTTTAGTTGTAAAATCTGTGGCTGTTAGTTTAGTCTCAGCTGTGCTACCTAAAGTTGGTCCTATATAGGATGTAGTTACAACATCACTGACTGCTGTTATAGTCATTTTTGTATCAGATGTAGCAGCTGTTGATAAATTTGTTGACTCTTCTACAGAGGTGACTACAGTGACCTTTGTTACATCTGTTGACACAGTACTTGCCGAGGTTGACATATTCTCGACATAAGTGTCTGATGTAATTTTTGTACTTTGTGTATTTTGTGTTTTAAAATCTTCTGTGACGGTTTGAGTTGTTGCAGAATCTATAGATGTCTGTGACTCCTCTTTAATTGTTACCGTTGTAGATAATGTTTCTTCTTTTGATTTTACTGTATCTTCAGTTCTTCCTACAACAGATGTCCATGGTTTTGCTATTGAAGATGTCCCTGAACTTGGCATGGTTGAAGCATCTATGGAAGTTGCTGTAGTTGTTTCTTTGGTAAGAGCTGTAGTGTTGCTGTCAATTGGTTTTGTACCCTGAGATGTGATTTCAGCAGCTATTTTTGTAGTGGTTCCTTGGATGGTGGAATATAGAACTGTTGATGCAGCTTTTGTATAGTTTTCTAATGGTATTGGAGTTGTAGTGCCCAAAAATGAGGTAACAGCCTTGGTAGCTTTGTCTGTGGTTGCAGAATCTATTGATGTAGTTGAGCTTTCTGTAGCAATTCCTGTGGTAACCAGTGCAACAGCTTTGGTTGCTGGTGAGGTTTTACCATCTGTAGCGCTCTCTTTTGATGAACTTTCTTTTGATTTTCCACTTGCAGACATCCATGAAGATGGTGTTGTCGCATCTTGCGATGTGTTAAGGAAAATGGATGAATGTAAAAAATTCAAAGGAATATATTACTACAAATTTACAATTCTTACAGAAATAATATTCACAATACATTTTTCTCTAGACCAGGGGCGTACTTAGAGCATTTGACACCTGGGGCAGATCCTATATCTGGCACCCCCCCATGTTAAAATGTAAAAACACCCCACTGTGCCCCCTGCATACCTCTGCATCCTTCAATATTTCTTTGTTACTACTATGTACCCCCTCTCCACAACTGCACCTCTGGACCTCTTTACATTATACAGCACCCTGCATCTCTGGGCCCCTTTACATTACACAGCCCCCCGCACTCCTTTACATTACACAGCTCCCTGCACCTCTGGACCCCCTTAAATTACACAGCCCCCTGCACCTCTGGACACCTTTACATTACGTAGAACCCTGCATCGCTGGACTCCTTTGTATTACACAGCCCCTCTGCACCCCTGGACCCCTTTATATTACACAGCCCCATGCACCTCTTTACATTACACAGCACACTGCACTTCCGGACCCCTTTACATTACACAGCCCACTGAACCTCTGGACCCCTTTACATTACACAGCCCCTGCACCTCTGGACCCTTTTACAATACAAAGTCATTGGGTCTGACTTTAAGCAGTCTTATGTTCATCCAAAGAAATATTTGTCTGGATTCATTTTATTCCCATGTGATTTTTATCCATTATCTTTACTCATTTTGTATTTAATAAAATGTATACCTTTATATTTAATTTATTCTGTTTGTGGTCACTTTTAAAGTCCCACCCTTAGGGGGTTTAGTGTGTTCTTTCCTTTGCATTACACAGCCCCCTGCACCTCTGGTCCCTTTACATTACACAGCACCCTGCATCACTGGACCTTTTTATATTATACAGCATCCTGCATATCTGCACCCCTTTACATTACACAGCCCCCTACACCCTTTACATTACACAGCACCATGCACCTCTGGACCCCTTTACATTATACAGCCCCCCATTGCTCTGGACCCTCTGCATGTTACACAGACTCCCCTTCAGTGCAGATCCTCTCCCTTTACTGCAGACCGCCTCCCTTCAGTGCAGACCCCCTCACTTCAGTGCAGACCCCCCACTTCAGTGCAGACCCCCCTTCAGTGCACACACTCCCTTCAGTGCAGACCCCCTTCTTCAGTGCAGACCCCCCTTCAGTGCAGACCTCCCTTCAGTGCAGACTCAGCCTTCAGTGCAGACCCCCTCCCTTTAGTTCAGAGCCCCCTCTCCATTCAGTACCTCAGATCAGCGCAGTGGCACATGCACAGCAGGTTTCCTGCCCCAGTATAGACAAAAACAGAGAGGGGGGGGAGGCGGCTTCACTGCTTGGCTGTGTTTGTGCGACATCAGGTGTTCTATTGAGAAGTGCTGAACACCGGGACCGCTCAGACCGTGAGAGGAGGGAATGGTTGGTGCAGCGATGTCACCCCCCCCTTTCGCCTTGTATCACCACTATAGCTGCCTCTTCCTGCTCTTATCTGCCTCTGCCTAAACTGCTGTCACCACTTGATACACCACTGATTTAGACTTGCAAAGCCAGTCAACTTCATATCACCATATTGTTAAAGTACAACAATTTATTTTAGTTTGTATTTTTTTAAGAAAACAGAGAATTACAAGCAATCATTTAAGATAAAGGCTCAGGTAGGACACAATAAGAGAACTGTAGAGAAAAACTGGTGGGTAAAGAACAGCATACTCCGTCCTGAAAAAAAGAGCTCTACACACAATTCTTTATTGAAACCCTAAATTTTTCACCCATTTGGCTTCATCATGGGGAGTGCTATGCTAAGTCCTTGCAATATCAGTATAAAATAAATCCTATCAGGATAACTATAATATATACATATTCCAGATGTTATAACCAAAAGGAACTAAGACTTTGAATTTGAGTCTCAAAGACATTCAGAAAAATCATTTGGTTAACAAAAAAAGGAAAGAAGACATGGAGTAAAGAAGAAAGAGGGTGAGATGAGAGAGTATTAACCACTTAAGGACCGCCTCTTGCACATATACGTCGGCAGAATGGCACGGCTGGGCACAAGCACGTACAGGTACGTTGCCTTTAAGAGCCAAGCCGTGGCTCCGGCGCATGCACGCAACCCGGTCCGAAGCTCCATGACCACGGCCGCAGGACCTGCGGACCCGATCGCCGCCGGTGTTCCGCGATCGGTCACAGTAGCTGAAGAATGGGGAGAGGTGTGTGTAAACACACCTTCCCCGTTCTTCACAGTGGCACTGTCATTGATCATCTGTTCCCTGATATAGGGAAAGACGATCAATGATGTCACACGTCCAGCCACGCCCCCCTACAGTTAGAAACACATATGAGGTCACACTTAACCCCTACAGCACCCCCTAGTGGTTAACTCCTATACTGCAATTGTAATGTTCACAGTAATCAATGCATTTTTATAGTACTTTTTGCTGTGAAAATGACAATGGTCCCTCCCAAAAATATGTCAAAATTGTCCGATGTGTCCGCCATGTTGCAGTCACAGAAAAAAACGCTGACCGCCGCCATTAGTAGTAAAAAATGATTATTAATAAAAATGCCATAAAACTATCCCCTATTTTGTAAACGCTATAAATTTTGCGCAAACCAATCGTTAAGCTCTAATGGCGATTTTTTTTTTACTAAAAATAGGTAGAAGAATACGTACGGGCCTAAACTGAGGAAAAAAAAAGTTTTTTAGATCTTTTTTGGGGATATTTATTATAGCAAAAAGTAAAAAATATTGATTTTTTTCAAAATTGTTGCTTTATTTTTGTTTGTAGCGCAAAAAAAAAAAAAAAAAAACGCAAAGGTTATCAAATACCACCAAAGGAAAGCTCTATTTGTGGGAAAAAAAAGGACACCAATTTTGTTTGGGAGCCATGTCGCACGACTGCGCAATTGATAGTTAAAGCAACGCAGTGCCGAATCGCAAAAAGGGGCAAGGTCCTTAACCTGCATATTGGTCCGGGTCTTAAGTGGTTAAAGGAGATAGTTTAGACATGCAATAACAGGTGGCCCCTTCCAGTGTTGGACCCCACACTCCTTCGCCGTGCCACCATTAGTCCGTTCATTGCAAATATCGATGTCAAGGATTTCAGATTTTATAAAATTTGGGTTGTCTATGTAATAAAGTACTAGCCAGTTTCTCATGAATCATAATCCATGAACCTTTGTTTTTGGCAGCAGCTAGTGAACAACAGAGGATTTCCATGCGATTTAAAAAAAAAAAATATTAAGAATATCAGTTTCTGGGTATGTTTAAGTACATCTACTTCTGATTCATTCAAGACCGCCACCCTTGCATTCTTAGGTATGTTAACTGTTACTATGGTATAAATGAGCGTGAATATTCTAATTTAAAACCGCCCAACCTTGGCACATGTCCACCAAACGTTGAACATGGTGCTTTCCTGCCTGCAACCACAAAAGCATAAGGAGGATGAAAGAAGAAAAACATTAAACCAGTTACCTCATCACTATGTGTTATACACTGCTCATGAACTTATTAAAGGCTATGGATAATATTTAAATCCTTTCCTCTTACTGATGGATTTAGGAAATGTAAAAAAAAAAATGTCAACAGAGATGTTATCAATAAAAAGATATGGCACATTATATATCTCTTATTGTCTCTTGCATATAATACAAACATAGGCCCAGATTCACAGAGCGATTATGCCTGTCTAACTGGTGTTAGACAGGAGTAATTTAAAATTTCGCGCGCCGTATCACTAGTTTGAATCCTCAAACCATGATACGGCGGCTTCGGGCTTCGATCCGAGAGGCTTACGTCTTCGTAAGCCTTCGGATCTACGGTGCGATATTTTTGCGGCCGCTAGGAGGAGTCCGTGTCGTTTTCAGCGTCGGCATATTCAAATGACTTTTTACAGCGATCCACGAAGATACGAGTGGTCTTCGCAATCGCTTACGTCATTTTTTTGCTACATACTGTTAGACCAGCTATTTGCTGGTCTAACGGTGCGTAGCCCATGTTAAGTATGGCCGTCGTTCCCGCGTCAAATTAAATTATTATTTTTTTTTACGTAACTCGTTCGGGAATAGGAATGTCCGTAAACGACGCTACTCAAACAACGAATGACGTAACGACGTGATTTCGCGCAATGCACGGCGGGAAATTTCTGAACGGAGCATGCGCAGTTCAATCGCCGCGGGAACGCGCCTATTTTAAATGCTTCACGCCCCCTACTCACGTAGATGGCTTGCGCCGGGAGAAATACACTACGCCGCCGTAGTTTACTGGACAAAATCTACCGGGATTCCACGTAGAGCCAGGTGAAATACGGCGGCGTAAAGTATTTCTGATACTCTACGCGAATCTAATTGTATGTGAATCTGGGCCATAATCTATACATTTTATGTTAACTGAAATTGTAAAAAAAAATATTTGTAGTATAGGATTACTTACTTATGTATTTGGTAAAGATTTCCCTCTGTATAAAATAGAAAAAAAAAGTTTAGGTCTAGACTACACTTAACATAACAAAGTAGATGTAACTATTCCTATAGAGTTTTTAGATTTCCTTTTTGCTCCTGAGATATTTCCTAGTGCTTTGTACCAAGGAACAGTCTGGTGAAGCTGAATATGAATCTCTGCATTAAGGGGGTTAAACAGCATTTAGCTAAACGTGTGTGGCTGTCTGCTTATAGCACTGTTGTGACCTTCACTAATTACGTCCTGGGCTGGCTCACAGAAGACAACTAAATTTCAGATGCAGAATTTGAACCTCGTTTAAGTCCAGGGGAGGGCTGGCAGCAAAGTGATGAATCAAGGAAAACAGTCTAAGATCACAAGAGTCTGCACAGAGGCCCCCCTTACACCAGAGTCCGCACAGAGGCCCCCCTTACACCAGAGTCCGCACAGAGGCCCCCTCTACATCAAAGTCCGCACAGAGGCCCCCTTACATCAAAGTCCGCACAGAGGCCCCCCTTACACCAGAGTCCGCACAGAGGCCCCCCTTACACCAGAGTCCGCACAGAGGCCCCCCTTACACCAGATTCCGCACAGAGGCCCCCCTTACATCAGAGTCCACACAGTGGCCCCCCTTACATCAGAGTCCGCAGAGTGGCCCCCCTTACATCAGAGTCCGCAGAGTGGCCCCCCTTACATCAGAGTCCACACAGTGGCCCCCCTTACATCAGAGTCCGCACAGAGGCCCCCCTTACACCAGAGTCCGCACAGAGGCCCCCCTTACACCAGAGTCTGCACAGAGACCCCCCTTACATCAGAGTCTGCACAGAGGCCCCCTTACACCAGAGACTGCACAGAGGCCCCCCTTACACCAGAGTCCGCACAGAGGCCCCCCTACATCAGAGTCCACACAGAGGCCCCCCTTACATCAGAGTCCACCAGTGGGAGGTGAGCAGCGGCCGTGACTTGTGTTAACAGAGCTCCAGCAGGCATATTCCTGCTCTGCAAAAACAGCATTTGGTAGTGGCGGCCAGTGGCTGTGAATAGTGTCACCAGCCTGGGGGGAGATTTCCACCCTGCCCCCCCTGCCTGCCCTCCCCTGTTTAAGTCAGTGGGAGCTGAATGTTGAAAAAAAAACTGTAAAAACAATGGTCTGTCTCTATCGACTATTTTTTATTTATTTTTTGTGAATGAGTATGGTTACTTTGCTCATTCACCCAGGAGCATTATCTGGGGTCTGATAAGCCCATCCAACCACAGAACCCCACAACCACTGGGGCAGGGCTGTGGTGAAGAGGTCCTTGTCTCCATCAACATAGCAAGGTTCCTCCACATGTTAAGGGCATGTGGCCTAGTATGATTCAGGAAGGGCTGCAGACTCACCCACCCCTTTCCTGGCCTGCTGGGCTGCATGCTCAGATATGGGTCTGCTGTGGATTTTTAGGGGGGACCCCATATCAGCATAGTCATGCCAGTGGACAAGATAGCTCCTCTGAACAGACTTCTGTGCAAAGGGTAATACATGTTCCCTGTCATATTTGCAGGAATTGGGCACTGGCTAATGCATATGTGCATTTGCATACTCACACCCTCGCGCATTCTTATGCATGCTGGCGCTTACGTGCACCTGTGATAGATGCTGGTGCCAAACAGGCTATTTAAACTCTGACAGTGCTCAGGAACAGCTGCTTTGTCTTCAGCGTTCTGTGTCCTGAGAACCTGTGATCCTGTTTTCTGTTTACAGTTACTGACTTGGTTTGTCTGACCTCTCCCTGAACTCTGCCTGTACAGATCTTAGATTGCCTCCTGACCACTGCTTCTGCCTGCTCCATTTGCTACTGTTCCACTGATCAGATTGTGACCTGGCTTGTACCTTGACCATGCTCCTGCCTGTGCCCATGTACCTGATCTGTCTTGCCAGTGTATGACCCAGCTTGCCTGACTCTGCTATTCCTCCTTCTGTAGCCAAGACCTACCTGTCTATCAGCTGTGTTTAATACCCATTGTCTGCTACCAGTATATTCCTTGCCTGCCTGCTATTGCCAGTACCAGCCTTCTTTGGCCAACTGCTCACCAGCTGCCACCCTGCATACCTGCTTCATTATAGACCTCTGGTGACTACCCTACCTGGCGTGGACACCTGCTTTGCTTACAAGGCTTAAAGGCACTTGTGTCACTCTGCACTCCTGTGCCTTCTGTTCACACTTTCAGGGGCCCAGAGTCAGAGGTGTAAGAAAGGCCTTCCTCATCATTTCAGGCTTTGCTACCAGGTATGTGACACTCCATGCTTTTTTCTATATTTAAAATCCATACTAGATCTGAATGGCCTGGCAGGAATTATTGGAGAAAGACCTTTTTTTCAACACAAACTCTGGCATTTGTTTACATTCCACTGTTAGCCAGTCATCCCTGGATGACAGCTGAATGTGTGAGGTGGGAATGAGTCATGGTTGTTAAGACGCATGCAGCTGCTGGCTTCCTAACAATCAGCCAGAGTGGAAGCTGTCACATTTAGCAGTGGTCTGCCACCAGAGGTTCCAACACAGCTGAATACCAATTTAGTTTGACT
This sequence comes from Rana kukunoris, assembly GCA_029574335.1. Taxonomy (NCBI): domain Eukaryota; kingdom Metazoa; phylum Chordata; class Amphibia; order Anura; family Ranidae; genus Rana; species Rana kukunoris. Next base: position 55,920,264 of record CM056057.1, read on the forward strand.
GATTTCTGATCCTCCGAAAAACAAAATTTCAATCTTAAATTTCAAACTTAAGTTTTCTCATCCCTATAAAGTATCATAAAATTCATTCTTCATGGCATCTGGCAGTGAAAACAGTATGGCCAATTAATTAAACTAATAGAGACTGTTTACTTTTATACATTGGGGTCAATTCACAAAGCTTTATTTCCTGATTGCGGGTGTTATTTTAACGATTTTGCACGTTATTGAAGCTAGTTCAATTCACTAAACGATTTAACGCTTTGAAAAATCATCAAATAACGTTTCACTACACAGAACCGATATTTTAAGGTGTGGATCCTTATTAAAGAGTAAAATCGTTATTTTAAAGAGTCAAATCGTTAAATATGTACAGAAGTGCAATTCACAAAGATTTTTTTGACAGTTATCAATCGTTAAGCAATCGTTAAATTAACACCTCCCTCAGGGTGACGTTATGACATTTCCCAGGCAATATTTTGTTGTTAGAGGAAGCTTTTGGCGATTTTTGTAGTGTAGTGAAGTTTTTAGTAGTGTTGGGCAAGATAGAACCGTACTCTATTTGAACTTAAAATTATCCAGAGGCGAAGAAGAACACGTTAGAATGTTGTTCAGATTTATAAACGTGTATTCCGTTCACATACTATTTTGGATGACTTTTCTGAAACCCAGGTGATAGCTAAATTCCGATTATCATCTCCCATGATTTATTCTCTGTATTAGGAAATACACATGGCTTTAGAAAAACACACACTAGAAGTTTTGCACATCACATGCTTAATCTCCAAGTGTATTGCTTGTGTCTCTCTCTCTCTCTTTATCTGCTCTTTTCCACATGCAGCTGTTCTCCTTCCCTTCTGCTCCCAGAATGCATCTCTCCAGCATTATTTAACGATCTTAAGAGTTATTTTAACGTCCCAAATGTTAATAATAACGTCTGAGTAGTTAGCATAACGATTGGATAAAGAGTCAGTTGAAAACCATAACGACTATGTTAAATAACGATTATAGCTTTCGTGAATACCATGTTTGCTAGCGTTAAATAAGGAGTGCTAATTTAACACCTGAAGAAAACCAATAACGTTTCTCTTTGTGAATTGACCCCATTGTGTGATATGTTTAGTAATTAGATAATAATCAGCATTCATATCATTCAAATAAGACAATATAAAATATTTAGTTGTAGATGATTGTTCATTCTAAAGACTATTTACCTGTTGAGCTTCCATTCTTCCTAAATCAACCCCTAAAAACAGCAAATACAGAAGGTTAGTATGTATCTTTGTACAATTTTAATACTATATTGTGCACACTTGAAATTAAAAATTAAGGCAGGAAAACCATTAAAATACAACACTGATATAATTGCTATACATTTTCTTCTGGGCTCTCTATCATCTCTAGAAATGTATGTACCTTTTGCGATTAATGTCGCTGTATGTTCAGTCAAGTTTGTCATGCTCGGTTCTGTGGGAATTCTTTTTTCATGTTCTAAAGATTTTTTTGTGTAATTTCCTAAAGTCATTGTTCCAAATTCTGTAGCTGCTGCCACTAATGTTTCAGTAGGTTTTGCTATCTTTACAGTATGTGAAGATGACATGCTTTCTTTAGATGTTTCTCTTGTGGATATCAGTGTTTTTGTAGAAGCAGATGTTGCGTTCATTGAAGAAACATGTGTAGAAGTTGATATCGGTGTTGCTGTGGCGGATTCCGCAGAGGATAATGTTTCTGATGTCCCTACTGTTGTTGTTGGTGTTGAAGATGTTGAGACCATTGAAGAAACAAGTATAGATGGCAAAATCGGTGTTGTTGTAGAAGTATGTTGTGGGTCCTTTGAAGAAACATATTTTGACATATGTGATACAAAAGAAGTAGATGTTGAGTCTGTTGAAGAAACATGTGCAGACGTTAAAATTGGTGTTACTGTAGAGTTTGATGTTAAATCTGAAACATGTGTAGAAGCTATTGGTGTTGCTGTAGAGGTAGATGTTGATTCCTTTGAAGAAATGTACTTTGATATTAGTGTTGCTGTAGAAGCAGGTGTTGCTACCGATGTTGTTGTAAAATTAGATGTTGACTCTATTGAAGAAACTGGCGTAGATGTTAATGTTGGTGTTGATGTATACGTAGATATCACATTTGTTGAAATATGTGTAGATGCCATTGGTGTTGCTGAAGAAGTAGAAGATGGTTTCATTGAAGAAACATGTGTTGATATCAATGTTGCTGTGGAAGTAGATGTTGGTTCTGTTGATGAAACATATGTAGATGTTGATATTGGTGTTGCTGTAGAGGGCGATGCTGATTCCATTGAAGAAACATATGGTGATGTTAATGTTGTTGTTAAAGTAGATTGTGAGTCGTTTGAAGAAACATGCGTATATGTTGATATATGTGTTGTTGTAGAAGGAGATGCTGTGTCCACTGAAGAAACATGTGTTGACGTTAATATCTGTGTTGCTAAAACAGAGTCTGCAGAAGATAATATGCTTTGAGTAGGATTTTCTGATGTCTCTGAGGTTGCTGATATTGATGCTATAGATGTTAAGTCCATTGAAGAAACATGTGTAGAAGCTGAAATCAGTGTTGCTGTAGAAGAAGACATTGGTTCTATTGAAGAAACATATGTTGAAATTGGTGTTGATGTAGAAGTGAATGTGGCTTCTATTGAGGAAAAATCTGTTGCTATCAATGCGGCTGTTGAAGTAGATGCTGACACTGTTGTTGGAACATGTGCAGATGTTAATAGCGGTATTGTCGTAGAATTAGACATTAAATCTGTATAAGGCACATGTGCAGATGATATTGGTGTTGTTGCAGAAGTAAACATTGGTTCTATTGAAATATATGTTGATTTCGGTGTTAATATAGAGGATGATGTTGAGTCTGTTGAAGAAACATGTGTAGATATTAATATCGAAGATGCTATAGCAGTAGATGTTAAATCCATGGAATAAGCATGTGTAGATGTTAATATTGGTGTTGCTGTAGAACTAGATGTTAAATCCATTGAAGAAACATGTGTAGATAATATTGGTGTTGTTGCAGAAGTAGATATTGCATCTGTTGAATACATATTTGTTGATTTCGATGTTGTTGTAGAAGTGGATGTTCGCCCAGTTGAAGAAAAATCTGTTGATATCACTGCTGCTGTAGAAGTAGAAGAAGATATTGAGCCTGTTGAAGGTACATGTGTAGATGTTAATACCGGTGTTGCTGTTGCAGTAGATGTTAAATCTGTATAGGAGTCATGTGTAGATGATATTGGTGTTGCTGCTGCAGAAGATGTTGGTTTGTTTGAAGTAAAATCCGTTAATATCAGTGTTGCTGTAGAAGAGGATGTTAAGTCTGTTGAAGGATCATGTGCAGATGTTGTTATTGGGTTTGCTGTTTCAGATATCTCTCCTGTTGATATTTGAGTTGTAGATTTTAAGTCCATGATAGATACAGGAGTAGAAGTTAAAATTGGTGTTACAGTAGAAATAGATATTGGTTCTAATGAAGAAACAGATGTTGATATTGGTGTTGATTTAACAGTAGATGTTAAATTCATTGATGAAACCAATGTTGATATCGGTGTTGTTATAGAAGCAGATGTTGGTTCTACTGAAGAAACATCTGTAGAAATTGGTGGTGCTGTAGCAGTGGATGTTGGTTCAGCTGAAGAAAAAACTGTTAATATCACTGCTCCTGTAGAAGTAGATATTGAGTCTGTTGGAAAAACATGTGTAGATGCTGAAATTGGTGTTGCTGTAGAAGTAGATATTGGTTCTATTGAAGAAGCATATGCTGGTTTCGGTGTTGCTGTAGCAGTGGATGTTGGGTCCGCCGATGAAAAATCTGTTGATATCACTGCTCCTGTAGAAGTAGAAGTAGATATTGAGTCTGTTGAGGGAATATTTGTAGATGTTAATACAGATGTTGCTGTTGAAGTAGATGTAAGATCTGTATAAGAGTCATGCGTAGATGATATTATTGTTGTTGCAGTATATATTGGTTCTTTTGAAGTAAAATCCATTAATATCAGAGTTGCTGTAGAAGAGAATGTTAAGTCTGTTGAAGGATCATGTGCAGATGTTGTCATCGGGTTTGCTGTTTCAGATATCTCTCCTGTTGATATTTGAGTTGTAGATTTTAAGTCCATGATAGGTACAGGTGTAGAAGTTAAAATTGGTGTTACAGTAGAAATAGATATTGGTTCTATTGAAGAAACAGATGTTGATATTGGTGTTGATTTAACAGTAGATGTTAAGTTCATTGATGAAACCAATGTTGATATCGGTGTTGTTATAGAAGCAGATGTTGGTTCTACTGAAGAAATATCTGTAGAAATTGGTGGTGCTGTAGCAGTAGATGTTGGTTCAGCTGAAGAAAAAACTGATAATATCACTGCTCCTGTAGAAGTAGATATTGAGTCTGTTGGAAAAACATGTGTAGATGCTGAAATCGGTGTTGCTGTAGAAGTAGATATTGGTTTTATTGAAGAAGCATATGTTGGTTTCGGTGTTGCTGTAGCAGTGGATGTTGGGTCCGCTGATGAAAAATCTGTTGATATCACTGCTCCTGTAGAAGTAGAAGTAGGTATTAAGTCTGTTGAGGGAACATTTGTAGATGTTAATACAGATGTTGCTGTTGAAGTAGATGTAAGATCTGTATACGAGTCATGCGTAGATGATATTATTGTTGTTGCAGTAAATATTGGTTCTTTTGAAGTAAAATCCATTAATATCAGTGTTGCTGTAGAAGAGGATGTTAAGTCTGTTGAAGGATCATGTGCAGATGTTGTTATCGGGTTTGCTGTTTCAGATATCTCTCCTGTTGATATTTGAGTAGTAGATTTTAAGTCCATGATAGGTACAGGTGTAGAAGTTAAAATTGGTGTTACAGCAGAAATAGATATTGGTTCTATTGAAGAAACATATGTTGATATTGGTGTTGTCTTAGCAGTAGATGTTAGTTCAGCTGAAGAAAAACCTGTTGATATCACTGCTCCTGTAGAAGTAGATATTGAGTCTGTTGGAAAAACAAGTGTAGATGCTGAAATCGGTGTTGCTGTAGAAGTAGATTTTGGTTCTATTGAAGATGCATATGTTGAAATTAGTGTTGATGTAGCAGTGGATGTTGGTTCAGTTGAAGAAAAATCTTTTGATATCACTGCTACTGTAGAAGTAGAAGTAGATATTGAGTCTGTTGAAGGAACATGTGTAGATGTTAATACAGATGTTGCTGTTGAAGTAGATGTTAGATCTGTATAAGAGTCATGCGTAGATGATATTGGTGTTGTTGCAGTAGATATTGGTTCTTTTGAGGTATCATACGTTAATATCAGTGTTGCCGTAGAAGAGGATGTTAAGTCTGTTGAAGGATCACGTGCTGTTGTTCTTGAATTTGCTGATTCAGATATCTCTGCTGTTGATATTTGAGTTGAAGATTTTGAGTCCATAATAGATACAGGTGTAGAAGTTAAAATTGGTTTTACGGTAGAAAAAGATATAGGTTCTATTGACGAAACAGATGTTGATATTGGTATTGTTTTAGCAGTAGATGTTAAGTCCATTGATGAAACCAATGTTGATATCGGTGTTGTTATAGAAGCAGATGTTGGTTCTATTGAAGAAACATCTGTAGAAATTGGTGTTGCTGTAGTGGATGTTGGTTCAGCTGAAGAAAACCCTGTTGATATCACTGCTCTTGTTGCTCCTGTAGAAGAAGATATTGAGTCTGTTGGAAAATGTGTAGATGTGACATGTGTAGATGCTGAAATCGGCATTGATGAAAAAGTAGATATTGGTTCTATTGAAGAAACATATGTTGAAATTGGCGTTACTGTAGAGATGGATGTTGGTTCTGCTGAAGAAAAAACTGTTGGTATCAATATTGGTGTTGAAGTAGATGTTGAATCTGTTGAAGGAACATATGGTGTTGTTTTAGCAGCAGATGTTAAGGCGATTAATGAAACAAATGTTGATATTGGTGTTGTTGTAGAAGCAGTTGTTGGTTCTATTGAAGAAGCATCTGTAGAAATTGGTGTTGCTGTAGCAGTGGATGTTGGCTCAGCTGAAGAAAAATCTGTTAATATCACTGCTTCTGTAGAAGCAGATATTGAGTTTGTTGAAAAAACATGTGTAGATGCTGAAATCGGTGTTGCTGTAGAAGTAGATATTGGTTTTATTGAAGAAGCATATGTTGGTTTCGGTGTTGCTGTAGCAGTGGATGTTGAGTCCGCTGATGAAAAATCTGTTGATATAACTGCTCCTGTAGAAGTAGAAGTAGATATTGAGTCTGTTGAGGGAACATATGTAGAAATTGGTGTTGCTGTAGCAGTGGATTTTGGTTCAGCTGAAGAAAACCCTGTTGATATCACTGCTCCTGTAGAAGAAGATATTAAGTCTGTTGGAAAAACATGTGTAGAAGCTGAAATTGGTATTGCTGTAAAAGTAGATATTGGTTCGTTTGAAGAAACATATGTAGAAATTGGCATTAATGTAGAGATGGATGTTGGTTCTGCTGAAGAAAAAACTGTTGGTATCAATATTGGTGTTGAACTAGATGTTGAATCTGTTGAAGGAACATGTGGGGTTGTTTTAGCAGTAGATATTAAGTCCATTAATGAAACAAACGTTGATATTGGTATTGTTGTAGAAGCAGTTGTTGGTTCCATTGAAGAAGCATCTGTGGAAATTGGTGTTGCTGTAGCAGTGGATGTTGGTTTAGCTAAAGGAAAATCTGTTGATATCACTGCTGTTGTAGAAGTAGAAGTAGATATTGAGTCTTTTGAATGAACAAGTGCAGATGTTAATATAGATGTTGCTGTTGAATTAGATGTTATATCCGTATAATAGTCATGCGTAGATGATATTGATGTTGCGGCAGTAGATATTGCTTCTTTTGAAGTAAAATCTGTTAATATCAGTGTTGCTGTAGTAGAGGATGTTAAGTCCATTGAAGGATCTTGTGCAGATGTTGTTATCAGGTTTGCTGTTGCAGATATCTCTCCTGTTGATATTTGAGTTGTAGATTTTGAGTCCATAAAAGGTAAAGGTGTCGAAGTTAAAATTGGTGTTACAGTAAAAATAGATATTGGTTCTATTGAAGAAACAGGTGTTGATATTGGTGCTATTTTAGCCGTAGATGTAAAGTTCATTGATGAAACCAATTTTGATATTGGTGTTGTTATAGAAGCAGGTGTTGGTTGAATTGAGGAAACATCTGTAGAAATTGGTGTTGCTGTGGCAGTAGACGTTGGTTCAACTGAAGAAAAATTGGTTGATATCACTGCTCCTGTAGAAGTAGATGTTGAGTATGTTGAAAAAACATGTGTAGATACTGAAATCGGTGTTGCTGTAGAAGTAGATATTGTTTCTATTGAAGAAGCATGTGTTGAAATTGGTGTTGCTGTAGCAGTGGATGTTGGTTCTGCTGAAGAAAAAACTGTTGGTATCAATATTGGTGTTGAAGTAGATGTTGAATCTGTTGAAGGAACATGTGGTGTTGTTTTAGCAGTAGATGTTAAGTCCATTAAGGAAACAAATGTTGATATTGGTGTTGTTGTAGAAGCAGATGTTGGTTCTACTGAGGAAACATCTGTAGAAATTGGTGGTGCTGTAGCAGTGGATGTTGGTTCTGCTGAAGAAAAACCTGTTGATATCACTGCTCCTGTAGAAGTAGATATTGAGTCTGTTGAAAAAACATGTGTAGATGCTGAAATCTGTGTTGCTGTAGAAGTAGAAATTGGTTCTATTGAAGAAGCATATGTTGATTTCGGTGTTGCTGCAGCAGTGGATGTTGGGTCTGCTGATGAAAAATCTGTTGATATCACTGCTTCTGTAGAAGTAGAAGTAGATATTGAGTCTGTTGAGGGAACATGTGTAGATGTTAATACAGATGTTGCTGTTGAAGTAGATGTAAGATCTGTATAAGAGTCATGCGTAGATGATATTAGTGTTGTTGCAGTGGATATTGGTTCTTTTGAAGTAAAATCCATTAATATCAATGTTGCTGTAGAAGAGGATGTTAAGTCTGTTGAAGGATCATGTGCAGATGTTGTTATCGGGTTTGCTGTTTCAGATATCTCTCCTGTTAATATTTGAGTTGTAGATTTTAAGTCCATGATATGTACAGGTGTAGAAGTTAAAATTGGTGTTACAGTAGAAATAGATATTGGTTCTATTGAAGAAACAGATGTTGATATCGGTGTTGTCTTAGCAGTAGATGTTAAGTTCATTGATGAAACCAATGTTGATATCGGTGTTGTTGTTATAGAAGCAGATGTTGGTTCTACTGAAGAAACATCTGTAGATATTGGTGTTGCTGTAGCAGTGGATGGTGGTTCAGCTGAAGAAAAACCTGTTGATATCACTGCTCCTGTAGAAGTAGATATTGAGTCTGTTGAAAAAACATGTGTAGATGCTGAAATCGGCATTGCTGTAAAAGTAGATATTGGTTTAATTGAAGAAACATATGTTGAAATTGGTATTACTGTAGAGATGGATGTTGGTTCTGCTGAAGAAAAATCTGTTGGTATCAATATTGGTGTTGAAGTAGATGTTGAATCTGTTGAAGGAACATGTGGTGTTGTTTTATTAGTAGATGTTAAGTCCATTGATGAAACAAATGTTGATATTGGTGTTGTTGTAGAAGCAGATGTTGGTTCTACTGAAGAAAAATCTGTAGAAATTGATGTTGCTGTATCAGTGGATGTTGGTTCTGCTGAAGAAAAACCTGTTGATATCACTGTTCCTGTAGAAGTAGATATTGAGTCTGTTGAAAAAACATGCGTAGATGCTGAAATCGGTGTTGCTGTAGAAGTAGATATTGTTTCTATTGAAGAAGCATATGTTGAAATTAGTGTTGATGTAGCAGTGGATGTTGGTTCAGTTGAAGAAAAATCTTTTGATATCACTGCTACTGTAGAAGTAGAAGGAGATATTGAGTCTGTTGAAGGAACATGTGTAGATGTTAATACAGATGTTTCTGTTGAAGTAGATGTTATATCTGTATAAGAGTCATGTGTAGATGATATTGTTGTTGCAGTAGACATTGGTTCTTTTGAGGTAGCATAAGTTAATATCAGTGTTGCTGTAGAAGAGGATGTTAAGTCTGTTGAAGGATCACGTGCAGATGTTATTATCGGATTTGCGGATTCAGATATCTCTGCTGTTGATATTTGAGTTGTAGATATTGTGTCCATGATAGATACAGGTGTAGAAGTTAAAATTGGTTTTACGGTAGAAAAAGATATAGGTTCTATTGAAGAAACAGATGTTGATATTGGTATTGATTTAGCAGTAGATGTTAAGTTCATGGATGAAACCAATGTTGATATCGGTGTTGTTATAGAAGCAGGTGTTGGATCTATTGAAGAAACATCTGTAGAAATGTGTGTTGCTGTAGCAGTGGACGTTGGTTCAACTGAAGAAAACTCTGTTGATATCACTGTTCCAGTAGAAGTAGATATTGAGTCTTTTGAAAAAACATGTGTAGATGCTGAAATTGGTGTTGCTGTAGAAGTAGATATTGTTTCTATTGAAGAAGCATATGTTGAAATTGGTGTTGCTGTAGCAGTGGATGTTGGTTCTGCTGAAGAAAAAACTGTTGGTATCAATATTGGTGTTGAAGTAGATGTTGAATCTGTTAAAGGAACATGTGGTGTTATTTTAGCAGTAGATGTTAAGTCCATTGATGAAACAAATGTTGATGTTGGTGTTGTTGTAGAAGCAGGTGTTGGTTCTATTGAAGAAGCATCTGTAGAAATTGGTGTTGCTGTAGCAGTGGACGTTGGTTCAGCTGAAGAAAAATCTGTTGATATCACTGCTCCTGTAGAAGTAGATATTGAGTCTGTTGAAAAAACATGTGTAGATGCTGAAATCTGTGTTTCCGTAGAAGTATGTATTGGTTCTATTGAAGAAGCATATGTTGAAATTGGTGTTGCTGAAGCAGCGAATGTTGGTTCAGTTGAAGAAAAATCTGTTGATAGCACTGCTACTGTAGAAGTAGAAGTAGATATTGAGTCTGTTGAAGGAACATGTGTAGATGTTAATACAGACGTTACAGTTGAAGTAGATGTTATATCTGTATAAAAGTCTTGTGTAGATGATAGTGGTGTTGTTGCAATAGATATTGGTTCTTTTGAGGTATCATACGTTAATATCAGTGTTGCCATAGAAGAGGATGTTAAGTCTGTTGAAGGATCACGTGCAGATGTTGTTATCGGATTTGCTGATTCAGATATCTCTCCTGTTGATATTTGAGTTGTAGATTTTGAGTCCATGATAGATAGAGGTGTAGAAGTTATAATTGGTTTTACGGTAGAAAAAGATATAGGTTCTATTGAAGAAACAGACTTTGATATTGGTATTGTTTTAGCAGTAGATGTTAAGTCCATTGATGAAACCAATGTTGATATTGGTGCTGTTTTAGAAGCAGATGTTAAATCTGTTGAAGAAGCGAGCATTGTTGTTGCTATAGGCATGGATTTAGAGTTATAGGTTAGTTCAGTTGAAGAAATAAAAGCTGATAATTGATTTTGTGTAGAAGTAGATGTTGAGTCTGTTGAAGAAACATGTGTTGAAGATAATATTGGTGTTCCTAAAGTAGATTCTGCAGATGGTAAAATGCTTTGTTTAGGTTTTTCTGACGTTTTCGATGTTGCTGACATTGGTGTCATAGATGTTGAGTCTATTGAAACTACTGAAGAGACATCTGTAGAAATTGGTGTTTCTGTAGCAGTGGATGTTGGTTCAGCTGAGGAAAACACTGTTGATATCACTGCTCCTGTAGAAGTAGATATTGTGTCTGTTGGAAAAACATGTGTAGATGCAGAAATCGGTATTGCTCCAAAAGTAGATATTGGTTCTATTGATGATACATATCTTGAAATTGGCGTTACTGTAGAGATGGATGTTGGTCCTGCTGAAGAAAAAACGGTTGGTATCAATACTGGTGTTGAAGTAGATGTTGCATCTGTTGAAGGAACGTGTGGTGTTGTTTTATCAGTAGATGTTAAGTCCATTAATGAAACAAATGTTGATATTGGTGTTGTTGTAGAAGCAGTTGTTGGTTCTATTGAAGAAGCAACTGTAGAAATTGATGTTGCTGTAGCAGTGGATGTTGGTTCAGCTGAAGAAAAATCTGTTAATGTCACTGCTCCTGTAAAAGCAGATATCGAGTCTGTTGAAAAAACATGTGTAGATGCTGAAATCGGTGTTGCTGTAGAAGTAGATATTGGTTCTATTGAAGGAACATATGTTGGTTTTGGTGTTGCTGCAGCAGTGGATGTTGATTCCGCTGATGAAAAATCTGTTGATATCACTGCTGCTGTAGAAGTAGAAGTAGATATTGAGTCTGTTGAAGGAACATGTGTAGATGTTAATATCAGCGTTGCTGTTGAAGTAGATGTTATATCTGTATAAGAGTCATGCATAGATGATATTGATGTTGTGGCAGTAGATATTGGTTCTTTTGAGGTAGCATACGTTAATATCAGTGTTGCTGTAGAAGAAGATGTTAAGTCTGTTGAAGGATCATGTGCAGATGTTGTTATCGGATTTGCTGATTCAGATATCTCTGCTGTTGATATTTGAGTTGTACATTTTGAGTCCATGATGGGAACAGGTGTAGAAGTTAAACCTGGTGTTACAGTAGAAATAGATATTGGGTCTATTGAAGAAACAGATGTTAATTTTGGTGTTGTTTTAGCAGTAGATGTTAAGTCCATTAATGAAACCAATGTTGATATCGGTGTTGTTATAGAAGCAGATGTTGGTTCTACTGAAGAAACATCTGTAGATATTGGTGTTGCTGTAGCAGTGGATGGTGGTTCAGCTGAAGAAAAACCTGTTGATATCACTGCTCCTGTAGAAGTAGATATTGAGTCTGTTGAAAAAACATGTGTAGATGCTGAAATCGGCATTGCTGTAAAAGTAGATATTGGTTCAATTGAAGAAACATATGTTGAAATTGGTATTACTGTAGAGATGGATGTTGGTTCTGCTGAAGAAAAATCTGTTGGTATCAATATTGGTGTTGAAGTAGATGTTGAATTTGTTGAAGGAACATGTGGTGTTGATTTATCAGTAGATGTTAAGTCCATTGATGAAACAAATGTTGATATTGGTGTTGTTGTAGAAGCAGATGTTGGTTCTACTGAAGAAAAATCTGTAGAAATTGATGTTGCTGTATCAGTGGATGTTGGTTCTGCTGAAGAAAAACCTGTTAATATCACTGCTCCTGTAGAAGTAGATATTGAGTCTGTTGAAAAAACATGCGTAGATGCTGAAATCGGTGTTGCTGTAGAAGTAGATATTGTTTCTATTGAAGAAGCATATGTTGAAATTAGTGTTGATGTAGCAGTGGATGTTGGTTCAGTTGAAGAAAAATCTTTTGATATCACTGCTACTGTAGAAGTAGAAGGAGATATTGAGTCTGTTGAAGGAACATGTGTAGATGTTAATACAGATGTTTCTGTTGAAGTAGATGTTATATCTGTATAAGAGTCATGTGTAGATGATATTGGTGTTGTTGCAGTAGACATTGGTTCTTTTGAGGTAGCATAAGTTAATATCAGTGTTGCTGTAGAAGAGGATGTTAAGTCTGTTGAAGGATCACGTGCAGATGTTATTATCGGATTTGCGGATTCAGATATCTCTGCTGTTGATATTTGAGTTGTAGATATTGTGTCCATGATAGATACAGGTGTAGAAGTTAAAATTGGTTTTACGGTAGAAAAAGATATAGGTTCTATTGAAGAAACAGATGTTGATATTGGTATTGATTTAGCAGTAGATGTTAAGTTCATGGATGAAACCAATGTTGATAACGGTGTTGTTATAGAAGCAGGTGTTGGATCTATTGAAGAAACATCTGTAGAAATTTGTGTTGCTGTAGCAGTGGACGTTGGTTCAACTGAAGAAAACTCTGTTGATATCACTGTTCCAGTAGAAGTAGATATTGAGTCTTTTGAAAAAACATGTGTAGATGCTGAAATTGGTGTTGCTTTAGAAGTAGATATTGTTTCTATTGAAGAAGCATATGTTGAAATTGGTGTTGCTGTAGCAGTGGATGTTGGTTCTGCTGAAGAAAAAACTGTTGGTATCAATATTGGTGTTGAAGTAGATGTTGAATCTGTTGAAGGAACATGTGGTGTTATTTTAGCAGTAGATGTTAAGTCCATTGATGAAACAAATGTTGATATTGGTGTTGTTGTAGAAGCAGGTGTTGGTTCTATTGAAGAAGCATCTGTAGAAATTGGTGTTGCTGTAGCAGTGGACGTTGGTTCAGCTGAAGAAAAATCTGTTGATATCACTGCTCCTGTAGAAGTAGATATTGAGCCTGTTGAAAAAACATGTGTAGATGCTGAAATCTGTGTTTCTGTAGAAGTAGATATTGGTTCTATTGAAGAAGCATATGTTGAAATTGGTGTTGCTGAAGCAGCGAATGTTGGTTCAGTTGAAGAAAAATCTGTTGATAGCACTGCTACTGTAGAAGTAGAAGTAGATATTGAGTCTGTTGAAGGAACATGTGTAGATGTTAATACAGACGTTACAGTTGAAGCAGATGTTATATCTGTATAAAAGTCTTGTGTAGATGATAATGGTGTTGTTGCAATAGATATTGGTTCTTTTGAGGTATCATACGTTAATATCAGTGTTGCCATAGAAGAGGATGTTAAGTCTGTTGAAGGATCACGTGCAGATGTTGTTATCGGATTTGCTGATTCAGATATCTCTCCTGTTGATATTTGAGTTGTAGATTTTGAGTCCATGATAGATAGAGGTGTAGAAGTTATAATTGGTTTTACGGTAGAAAAAGATATAGGTTCTATTGAAGAAACAGACTTTGATATTGGTATTGTTTTAGCAGTAGATGTTAAGTCCATTGATGAAACCAATGTTGATATTGGTGCTGTTTTAGAAGCAGATGTTAAATCTGTTGAAGAAGCGAGCATTGTTGTTGCTATAGGCATTGATTTAGAGTTATAGGTTAGTTCAGTTGAGTTGAAGAAATAAAAGCTGATAATTGATTTTGTGTAGAAGTAGATGTTGAGTCTGTTGAAGAAACATGTGTTGAAGATAATATTGGTGTTCCTAAAGTAGATTCTGCAGATGGTAAAATGCTTTGTTTAGGTTTTTCTGACGTTTTCGATGTTGCTGATATTGGTGTTATAGATGTTGAGTCTATTGAAACTACTGAAGAAACATCTGTAGAAATTGGTGTTTCTGTAGCAGTGGATGTTGGTTCAGCTGAGGAAAACACTGTTGATATCACTGCTCCTGTAGTAGATATTGTGTCTGTTGGAAAAACATGTGTAGATGCAGAAATCGGTATTGCTCTAAAAGTAGATATTGGTTCTATTGATGATACATATGTTGAAATTGGCGTTACTGTAGAGATGGATGTTGGTCCTGCTGAAGAAAAAACTGTTGGTATCATTATTGGTGTTGAAGTAGATGTTGCATCTGTTGAAGGAACGTGTGATGTTGTTTTATCAGTAGATGTTAAGTCCATTAACGAAACAAATGTTGATATTGGTGTTGTTGTAGAAGCAGTTGTTGGTTCTATTGAAGAAGCAACTGTAGAAATTGATGTTGCTGTAGCAGTGGATGTTGGTTCAGCTGAAGAAAAATCTGTTAATGTCACTGCTCCTGTAAAAGCAGATATCGAGTCTGTTGAAAAAACATGTGTAGATGCTGAAATCGGTGTTGCTGTAGAAGTAGATATTGGTTCTATTGAAGGAACATATGTTGGTTTTGGTGTTGCTGCAGCAGTGGATGTTGATTCCGCTGATGAAAAATCTGTTGATATCACTGCTGCTGTAGAAGTAGAAGTAGATATTGAGTCTGTTGAAGGAACATGTGTAGATGTTAATATCAGCGTTGCTGTTGAAGTAGATGTTATATCTGTATAAGAGTCATGCATAGATGATATTGATGTTGTGGCAGTAGATATTGGTTCTTTTGAGGTAGCATACGTTAATATCAGTGTTGCTGTAGAAGAAGATGTTAAGTCTGTTGAAGGATCATGTGCAGATGTTGTTATCGGATTTGCTGATTCAGATATCTCTGCTGTTGATATTTGAGTTGTACATTTTGAGTCCATGATGGGAACAGGTGTAGAAGTTAAACCTGGTGTTACAGTAGAAATAGATATTGGGTCTATTGAAGAAACAGATGTTAATTTTGGTGTTGTTTTAGCAGTAGATGTTAAGTCCATTAATGAAACCAATGTTGATATCGGTGTTGTTATAGAAGCAGATGTTGGTTCTACTGAAGAAACATCTGTAGATATTGGTGTTGCTGTAGCAGTGGATGGTGGTTCAGCTGAAGAAAAACCTGTTGATATCACTGCTCCTGTAGAAGTAGATATTGAGTCTGTTGAAAAAACATGTGTAGATGCTGAAATCGGCATTGCTGTAAAAGTAGATATTGGTTCAATTGAAGAAACATATGTTGAAATTGGTATTACTGTAGAGATGGATGTTGGTTCTGCTGAAGAAAAATCTGTTGGTATCAATATTGGTGTTGAAGTAGATGTTGAATTTGTTGAAGGAACATGTGGTGTTGATTTATCAGTAGATGTTAAGTCCATTGATGAAACAAATGTTGATATTGGTGTTGTTGTAGAAGCAGATGTTGGTTCTACTGAAGAAAAATCTGTAGAAATTGATGTTGCTGTATCAGTGGATGTTGGTTCTGCTGAAGAAAAACCTGTTAATATCACTGCTCCTGTAGAAGTAGATATTGAGTCTGTTGAAAAAACATGCGTAGATGCTGAAATCGGTGTTGCTGTAAAAGTAGATATTGGTTCAATTGAAGAAACATATGTTGAAATTGGTATTACTGTAGAGATGGATGTTGGTTCTGCTGAAGAAAAATCTGTTGGTATCAATATTGGTGTTGAAGTAGATGTTGAATTTGTTGAAGGAACATGTGGTGTTGATTTATCAGTAGATGTTAAGTCCATTGATGAAACAAATGTTGATATTGGTGTTGTTGTAGAAGCAGATGTTGGTTCTACTGAAGAAAAATCTGTAGAAATTGATGTTGCTGTATCAGTGGATGTTGGTTCTGCTGAAGAAAAACCTGTTAATATCACTGCTCCTGTAGAAGTAGATATTGAGTCTGTTGAAAAAACATGCGTAGATGCTGAAATCGGTGTTGCTGTAGAAGTAGATATTGTTTCTATTGAAGAAGCATATGTTGAAATTAGTGTTGATGTAGCAGTGGATGTTGGTTCAGTTGAAGAAAAATCTTTTGATATCACTGCTACTGTAGAAGTAGAAGGAGATATTGAGTCTGTTGAAGGAACATGTGTAGATGTTAATACAGATGTTTCTGTTGAAGTAGATGTTATATCTGTATAAGAGTCATGTGTAGATGATATTGGTGTTGTTGCAGTAGACATTGGTTCTTTTGAGGTAGCATAAGTTAATATCAGTGTTGCTGTAGAAGAGGATGTTAAGTCTGTTGAAGGATCACGTGCAGATGTTATTATCGGATTTGCGGATTCAGATATCTCTGCTGTTGATATTTGAGTTGTAGATATTGTGTCCATGATAGATACAGGTGTAGAAGTTAAAATTGGTTTTACGGTAGAAAAAGATATAGGTTCTATTGAAGAAACAGATGTTGATATTGGTATTGATTTAGCAGTAGATGTTAAGTTCATGGATGAAACCAATGTTGATAACGGTGTTGTTATAGAAGCAGGTGTTGGATCTATTGAAGAAACATCTGTAGAAATTTGTGTTGCTGTAGCAGTGGACGTTGGTTCAACTGAAGAAAACTCTGTTGATATCACTGTTCCAGTAGAAGTAGATATTGAGTCTTTTGAAAAAACATGTGTAGATGCTGAAATTGGTGTTGCTTTAGAAGTAGATATTGTTTCTATTGAAGAAGCATATGTTGAAATTGGTGTTGCTGTAGCAGTGGATGTTGGTTCTGCTGAAGAAAAAACTGTTGGTATCAATATTGGTGTTGAAGTAGATGTTGAATCTGTTGAAGGAACATGTGGTGTTATTTTAGCAGTAGATGTTAAGTCCATTGATGAAACAAATGTTGATATTGGTGTTGTTGTAGAAGCAGGTGTTGGTTCTATTGAAGAAGCATCTGTAGAAATTGGTGTTGCTGTAGCAGTGGACGTTGGTTCAGCTGAAGAAAAATCTGTTGATATCACTGCTCCTGTAGAAGTAGATATTGAGCCTGTTGAAAAAACATGTGTAGATGCTGAAATCTGTGTTTCTGTAGAAGTAGATATTGGTTCTATTGAAGAAGCATATGTTGAAATTGGTGTTGCTGAAGCAGCGAATGTTGGTTCAGTTGAAGAAAAATCTGTTGATAGCACTGCTACTGTAGAAGTAGAAGTAGATATTGAGTCTGTTGAAGGAACATGTGTAGATGTTAATACAGACGTTACAGTTGAAGCAGATGTTATATCTGTATAAAAGTCTTGTGTAGATGATAATGGTGTTGTTGCAATAGATATTGGTTCTTTTGAGGTATCATACGTTAATATCAGTGTTGCCATAGAAGAGGATGTTAAGTCTGTTGAAGGATCACGTGCAGATGTTGTTATCGGATTTGCTGATTCAGATATCTCTCCTGTTGATATTTGAGTTGTAGATTTTGAGTCCATGATAGATAGAGGTGTAGAAGTTATAATTGGTTTTACGGTAGAAAAAGATATAGGTTCTATTGAAGAAACAGACTTTGATATTGGTATTGTTTTAGCAGTAGATGTTAAGTCCATTGATGAAACCAATGTTGATATTGGTGCTGTTTTAGAAGCAGATGTTAAATCTGTTGAAGAAGCGAGCATTGTTGTTGCTATAGGCATTGATTTAGAGTTATAGGTTAGTTCAGTTGAAGAAATAAAAGCTGATAATTGATTTTGTGTAGAAGTAGATGTTGAGTCTGTTGAAGAAACATGTGTTGAAGATAATATTGGTGTTCCTAAAGTAGATTCTGCAGATGGTAAAATGCTTTGTTTAGGTTTTTCTGACGTTTTCGATGTTGCTGATATTGGTGTTATAGATGTTGAGTCTATTGAAACTACTGAAGAAACATCTGTAGAAATTGGTGTTTCTGTAGCAGTGGATGTTGGTTCAGCTGAGGAAAACACTGTTGATATCACTGCTCCTGTAGTAGATATTGTGTCTGTTGGAAAAACATGTGTAGATGCAGAAATCGGTATTGCTCTAAAAGTAGATATTGGTTCTATTGATGATACATATGTTGAAATTGGCGTTACTGTAGAGATGGATGTTGGTCCTGCTGAAGAAAAAACTGTTGGTATCAATATTGGTGTTGAAGTAGATGTTGCATCTGTTGAAGGAACGTGTGATGTTGTTTTATCAGTAGATGTTAAGTCCATTAACGAAACAAATGTTGATATTGGTGTTGTTGTAGAAGCAGTTGTTGGTTCTATTGAAGAAGCAACTGTAGAAATTGGTGTTGCTGTAGCAGTGGATGTTGGTTCAGCTGAAGAAAAATCTGTTAATGTCACTGTTCCTGTAAAAGCAGATATCGAGTCTGTTGAAAAAACATGTGTAGATGCTGAAATCGGTGTTGCTGTAGAAGTAGATATTGGTTCTATTGAAGGAGCATATGTTGGTTTTGGTGTTGCTGCAGCAGTAGATATTGGTTCTTTTGAGGTAGCATACGTTAATATCAGTGTTGCTGTAGAAGAAGATGTTAAGTCTGTTGAAGGATCATGTGCAGATGTTGTTATCGGATTTGCTGATTCAGATATCTCTGCTGTTGATATTTGAGTTGTAAATTTTGAGTCCATGATGGGAACAGGTGTAGAAGTTAAACCTGGTGTTACAGTAGAAATAGATATTGGGTCTATTGAAGAAACAGATGTTAATTTTGGTTTTGTTTTAGCAGTAGATGTTAAGTCCATTAATGAAACCAATGTTGATATCGGTGTTGTTATAGAAGCAGATGTTGGTTCTATTGAAGAAATATCTGTAGAAATTTGTGTTGCTGTAGCAGTGGACGTTGGTTCAACTGAAGAAAACTCTGTTAATATCACTGTTCCAGTAGAAGTAGATATTGAGTCTTTTGAAAAAACATGTGTAGATGCTGAAATTGGTGTTGCTGTAGAAGTAGATATTGTTTCTATTGAAGAAGCATATGTTGAAATTGGTGTTGCTGTAGCAGTGGATGTTGGTTCTGTTGAAGAAAAAACTGTTGGTATCAATATTGGTGTTGAAGTAGATGTTGAATCTGTTGAAGGAACATGTGGTGTTATTTTAGCAGTAGATGTTAAGTCCATTGATGAAACAAATGTTGATATTGGTGTTGTTGTAGAAGCAGATGTAGGGTCTATTGAAGAAGCATCTGTAGATATTGGTGTTGCTGTAGCATTGGATGGTGGTTCAGCTGAAGAAAAACCTGTTGATATCACTGCTCCTGTAGAAGTAGATATTGAGTCTGTTGGAAAAACATGTGTAGATGCTGAAATCGGTGTTGCTGTAGAAGTAGATATTGGTTCTATTGAAGAAGCATATGTTGGTTTCAGTGTTGCTGTAGCAGTGGACGTTTTTTCAGGTGAAGAAAAATCTGTTGATATCACTGCTCCTGTAGAAGAAGATATTGAGTCTGTTGAAAAAACATGTGTAGATGCTGAAATCTGTGTTTCTGTAGAAGTAGATATTGGTTCTATTGAAGAAGCATATGTGGAAATTGGTGTTGCTGAAGCAGCGAATGTTGGTTCAGTTGAAGAAAAATCTGTTGATATCACTGCTACTGTAGAAGTAGAAGTAGATATTGAGTCTGTTGAAGGAACATGTGTAGATGTTAATACAGACATTGCAGTTGAAGTAGATGTTATATCTGTATAAAAGTCTTGTGTAGATGATAATGGTGTTGTTGCAGTAGATATTGGTTCTTTTGAGGTATCATACGTTAATATCAGAGTTGCCATAGAAGAGGATTTTAAGTCCGTTGAAGGATCATGTGCAGATGTTGTTATTGGATTTGCTGATTCAGATATCTCTCCTGTTGATATTTGAGTTGTAGATTTTGAGTCCATGATAGATAGAGGTGTAGAAGTTATAATTGGTTTTACGGTAGAAAAAGATATAGGTTCTATTGAAGAAACAGATTTTGATATTGGTATTGTTTTAGCAGTAGATGTTAAGTCCATTGATGAAACCAATGTTGATATTGGTGCTGTTTTAGAAGCAGATGTTAAATCTGTTGAAGAAGCGAGCATTGTTGTTGCTATAGGCATTGATTTAGAGTTATAGGTTGGTTCAGTTGAAGAAATAAAAGCTGATAATTGATTTTGTGTAGAAGTAGATGTTGAGTCTGTTGAAGAAACATGTGCTGAAGATAATATTGGTGTTCCTAAAGTAGATTCTGCAGATGGTAAAATGCTTTGTTTAGGTTTTTCTGATGTTTTCGATGTTGCTGATATTGGTGTTATAGATGTTGAGTCTATTGAAAGAGCACGTGTAGACGCTGAAATCGGTATTTCTGTAATAGTAGATGTTGGTTCTATTAAAGAAACATATGTTGAAATTGGCATTACTGTAAGGATGGATGTTGGTTCTGCTGAAGAAAGAACTGCTGGTATCAATATTGGTATTGAAGTAGATGTTGAATCTGTTGAAGGAACATGTGGTGTTGTTTTAGCAGTAGGTGTTAAGTCCATTGATGAACCAAATGTTGATATTGGTGTTGTTGTAGAAGCAGATGTTGGTTCTATTGAAGAAGCATATGTTGACATTGGTGTTGCTGTAGCAGTGACTGTTGGTTCAGCTGAAGAAAAATCAGATAATATCACTGCTTCTGTAGAAGTAGATATTGAGTCTGTTGAAAGAACATGTGCAGATGCTGAATTCAGTGTTGCTGTAGAAGTGGATATTGGTTCTATTGAAGAAGCATATGTTGAATTTGGTGTTGCTGTAGCAGTGGATGTTGGTTCAGTTGAAGAAAAAACTTTTGATATCGCTGCTACTGTAGAAGTAGATGTAGATATTGAGTCTGTTGAAGGAACATGTGTAGATGTTAATACAGATGTTGCTGTTGAAGTAGATGTTAGATCTGTATAAGAGTCATGCGTAGATGATATTGGTGTTGTTGCAGTAGATATTGGTTCTTTTGAGGTAGCATACGTTAATATCAGTGTTTCTGTAGAAGAGAATGTTAAGTCTGTTGAAGGATCATGTGCAGATGTTGTTATTGGGTTTGCTGTTTCAGATATCTCTCCTGTTGCTATTTGAGTTGTAGATTTTAAGTCCATGATAGGTATAGGTGTAGATGTTAAAATTGGTGTTACAGTAGAAATAGATATTGGTTCTATTGAAGAAACAGATGTTGATATTGCTGTTGTTTTAGCAGTAGATGTTAAGTTCATTGATGAAACCAATGTTGATATCAGTGTTTTTATAGAAGCAGATGTTGGTTCTACTGAAGAAACATCTGTAGAAATTGGTGTTTCTGTAGCAGTGGATGTTGGTTCAGCTGAGGAAAACACTGTTGATATCACTGCTCCTGTAGAAGTAGATATTGTGTCTGTTGGAAAAACATGTGTAGATGCTGAAATCGGTATTGCTCTAAAAGTAGATATTGGTTTTATTGATGATACATATGTTGAAATTGACGTTACTGTAGAGATGGATGTTGGTCCAGCTGAAGAAAAAACTGTTGGTATCAATATTGGTGTTGAAGTAGATGTTGAATCTGTTGAAGGAACATGTGGTGTTGTTTTAGCAGTAGATGTTAAGTCCATTGCTGAAACAAATGTTGATATTGGTGTTATTGTAGAAGCAGATGTTGGTTCTATTGAAGAAGCATCTGTAGCAATTGGTGTTTCTGTAGCAGTGGATGTTGGTTCAGCTGAAGAAAAATCTGTTAATATCACTGCTCTTGTAGAAGCAGTTGTTGAAAAAACATGTGCAGATGCTGAAATCGGTGTTGCTGTAGAAGTAGATATTGGTTCTATTGAAGAAACAGTTGTTGATATTGGTGTTGTTTTAGCAGTAGATGTTAAGTCCATTGATAAAACAAATGTTGATATTGTTGTAGAAGCAGATGTTGGTTCTATTGAAGAAGCAACTGTAGATATTGGTGTTGCTGTAGCAGTGGATGTTGGTTCTGCTGAAGAAAAATCTGTTAATGTCACTGCTCCTGTAGAAGTAGATATTGAGTCTGTTGAAAAAACTTGTGTAGATGCTGAAATCGGTGTTGCTGTAGAAGTAGATATTGGTTCTATTGAAGAAGCATATGTTGGTTTTGGTGTTGCTGCAGCAGTGGATGTTGGTTCCGCTGATGAAAAATCTGTTGATATCACTGCTGCTGTAGAAGTAGAAGTAGATATTGAGTCTGTTGAAGGAACATGTGTAGATGTTAATATCAGCGTTGCTGTTGAAGTAGATGTTATATCTGTATAAGAGTCATGCATTGATGATATTGATTTTGCGGCAGTAGATATTGGTTCTTTTGAGGTATCATACGTTAATATCAGTGTTGCTGTAGAAGAAGATGTTAAGTCTGTTGAAGGATCATGTGCAGATGTTGTTATCGGATTTGCTGATTCAGATATCTCTGCAGTTGATATTTGAGTTGTAGATTTTGAGTCCATGATAGGAACAGGTGTAGAAGTTAAACCTGGTGTTACAGTAGAAATAGATATTGGGTCTATTGATGAAACAGATGTTAATTTTGGTGTTGTTTTAGCAGTAGATGTTAAGTCCATTGATGAAACCAATGTTGATATCGGTGTTGTTATAGAAGCAGATGTTGGTTCTATTGAAGAAACATCTTTAGAAATTGGTGTTGCTGTAGCAGTAGATGTTGGTTCAGCTGAAGAAAACCCTGTTGATATCACTGCTCCTGTAGAAGTAGATATTGTGTCTGTTGGAAAAACATGTGTAGATGCAGAAATCGGTATTGCTCTAAAAGTAGATATTGGTTCTATTGATGATACATATGTTGAAATTGGCGTTACTGTAGAGATGGATGTTGGTCCTGCTGAAGAAAAAACTGTTGGTATCAATATTGGTGTTGAAGTAGATGTTGCATCTGTTGAAGGAACGTGTGGTGTTGTTTTATCAGTAGATGTTAAGTCCATTAATGAAACAAATGTTGATATTGGTGTTGTCGTAGAAGCAGTTGTTGGTTCTATTGAAGAAGCAACTGTAGAAATTGGTGTTGCTGTAGCAGTGGATGTTGGTTCAGCTGAAGAAAAATCTGTTAATATCACTGCTCCTGTAAAAGCAGATATCGAGTCTGTTGAAAAAACATGTGTAGATGCTGAAATCGGTGTTGCTGTAGAAGTAGATATTGGTTCTATTGAAGAAGCATATGTTGGTTTTGGTGTTGCTGCAGAAGTGGATGTTGGTTCCACTGATGAAAAATCTGTTGATATCACTGCTGCTGTAGAAGTAGAAGTAGATATTGAGTCTGTTGAAGCAACATGTGTAGATGTTAATATCAGCGTTGCTGTTGAAGTAGATGTTATATCTGTATAAGAGTCATGCATAGATGATATTGATGTTGCGGCAGTAGATATTGGTTCTTTTGAGGTAGCATATGTTAATATCAGTGTTGCTGTAGAAGAAGATGTTAAGTCTGTTGAAGGATCATGTGCAGATGTTGTTATCGGATTTGCTGATTCAGATATCTCTGCAGTTGATATTTGAGTTGTAGATTTTGAGTCCATGATAGGAACAGGTGTAGAAGTTAAACCTGGTGTTACAGTAGAAATAGATATTGGGTCTATTGATGAAACAGATGTTAATTTTGGTGTTGTTTTAGCAGTAGATGTTAAGTCCATTGATGAAACCAATGTTGATATCGGTGTTGTTATAGAAGCAGATGTTGGTTCTATTGAAGAAACATCTGTAGAAATTGGTGTTGCTGTAGCAGTGGATGTTGGTTCAGCTGAAGAAAACCCTGTTGATATCACTGCTCCTGTAGAAGTAGATATTGTGTCTGTTGGAAAAATATGTGTAGATGCTGAAATTGGTATTGCTGTAAAAGTAGATATTGGTTCTATTGAAGAAACATATGTTGAAATTGGCGTTACTGTAGAGATGGATGTTGGTTCTGCTGAAGAAAAAACTGTTGGTATCAATACTGGTGATGAAGTAGATGTTGAATCTGTTGAAGGAACATTTGGTGTTGTTTTAGCAGTAGATGTTAAGTCCATTAATGAAACAAATGTTGATATTGGTGTTGTTGTAGAACCAGTTGTTGGTTCTATTGAAAAAGCATCTGTAGAAATTGGTGTTGCTGTATCAGTGGATGTTGGTTCAGCTGAAGAAAAATCTGTTGATATCACTGCTGCTGTAGAAGTAGAAGTAGATATTGAGTCTGTTAAATGAACAAGTGTAGATGTTAATACAGATGTTGCTGTTGAAGTAGATGTTATATCTGTATAAGAGTCATGCGTAGATGATATTGATGTTGTGGCAGTAGATATTGATTCTTTTGAAGTAAAATCCGTTAATATCAGTGTTGCTGTAGAAGAGGATGTTAAGTCTGTTGAAGGATCATTTGCAGATGTAGTTATCAGGTTTGCTGTTACAGATATCTCTCCTGTTGATATTTGAGTTGTAGATTTTGAGTCCATGATATGTACAGGTGTCGAAGTAATAATTGGTGTTACAGTAAAAATAGATATTGGTTCTATTGAAGAAACAGGTGTTGATATTGGTGCTATTTTAGCAGTAGATGTTAAGTTCATTGATGAAACCAATTTTGATATTGGTGTTGTTATAGAAGCAGGTGTTGGTTCTTTTGAGGAAACAT
This sequence comes from Rana kukunoris, assembly GCA_029574335.1. Taxonomy (NCBI): domain Eukaryota; kingdom Metazoa; phylum Chordata; class Amphibia; order Anura; family Ranidae; genus Rana; species Rana kukunoris. The sequence goes on from CM056057.1 coordinate 55,945,022, forward strand.
CTGTAGAAATTGGTGTTGCTGTAGCAGTAGACATTGGTTCAACTGAAGAAAAATCGGTTGATATCACTGCTCCTGTAGAAGTAGATATTGAGTATGTTGAAAAAACATGTGTAGATGCTGAAATCGGTGTTGCTGTAGAAGTAGATATTGTTTCTATTGAAGAAGCATGTGTTGAAATTGGTGTTGCTGTAGCAGTGGATGTTGCTTCTGATGAAGAAAAAACTGTTGGTATCAATATTGGTTTTGAAGTAGATGTTAAATGTATTGAAGGAACATGTGGTGTTGTTTTAGCAGTAGATTTTAAGTCCATTAATGAAACAAATGTTGATATTGGTGTTGTTTTTGATGCAGGTGTTGGTTCTATTGAAGACGCATCTGTAGAAATTGGTTTTGCTGTAGCAGTGGATGTTGGTTCAGCTGAAGAAAAACCTGTTGATATCACTGCTCCTGTAGAAGCAGATATTGAGTCTGTTGAAAAAACATGTGTAGATGCTGAAATCGGTGTTGCTGTAGAAGTAGATATTGTTTCTATTGAAGAAGCATGTGTTGAAATTGGTGTTGCTGTAGCAGTGGATGTTGCTTCTGATGAAGAAAAAACTGTTGGTATCAATATTGGTTTTGAAGTAGATGTTAAATCTGTTGAAGGAACATGTGGTGTTGTTTTAGCAGTAGATTTTAAGTCCATTAATGAAACAAATGTTGATATTGGTGTTGTTGTTGATGCAGGTGTTGGTTCTATTGAATACGCATCTGTAGAAATTGGTTTTGCTGTAGCAGTGGATGTTGGTTCAGCTGAAGAAAAATCTGTTGATATCACTGCTCCTGTAGAAGCAGATATTGTGTCTGTTGAAAAAACATGTGTAGATGCTGAAATCGGTGTTGCTGTAGAAGTAGATATTGGTTCTATTGAAGAAGCATATGTAGAAATTGGTTTTGCTGTAGCAGTGTATGTTGGTTCAGCTGAAGAAAAATCTGTTGATATCACTGCTGCTGTAGAAGTAGAAGTAGATATTGAGTCTGTTGAATGAACATGTGAAGATGTTAATACAGATGTTGCTGTTGAAGTGATTGTTATATCTGTATTCGAGACATGCGTAGATGATATTGGTGTCGCGGCAGTAGATATTGTTTCTTTTGACGTAAAATCTGTTAATATCAGTGTTGCTGTAGAAGAAGATTTTACGTCTGTTGAAGAAACAAGCATTGTTGTTGCTATAGGTGTTGCTGTAGAATTAGAAGTTGGTTCAATTGAAGGAATAAAAGATGATATTAGATTTTTTGTAGAAGTAGATGTTGAGTCTGTTGAAGAAACATGTGTTGAAGATAAAATTGGTGTTGCTAAAGTAGATTCTGCAGATGGTAAAATGCTTTGTTTAGGTGTTTCTGACGTTTTCGATGTTGCTGATATTGGTATTATAGATGTTGAGTCTATTGAAAAAACATGCGTAGACGCTGAAATCGGTATTTCTGTAAAAGTAGATATTGGTTCTATTGAAGAAACATATGTTGAAATTGGCATTACTGTAGAGATGGATGTTGGTTCTGCTGAAGAAAAAACTGCAGTAGCATAGGTCAAAGTCCATACCAGAGTAGCTATAGAAGTTGATATTGGCATTGGGTTTGAAGTATTATTAACATTTGTTGTGTCAGCTTTGATATCTGCTGTGGATACAGCATTTGTAGAGGCAGTTTTAGGTTTTCCAGGGCTTCCACGTGCCCTGGGAGCTGAATGAATAGAATTTAAACCTAGAGGAGGCTGTACATTTGTTGATGGATTTTGCCTATTTCCACGCAAAAGTTTGGCAGATCTTTGTAGTCTCTTTCCTATTCTATTAGTTTCATCATTTGTCTGTGAAGTAGATGAAGGAGATGAGGAAGATAGCTTTTGAAGCTGAACATTTGAATTTATAGATGTGCTCTGTGTTCCTTTGGGTCCTGTTAGTGTGAAGACAGAAGGTTTGCTTCTTGCTGATGTATTAAGCACAGTTTCCCATGAAGGTGTTACTGTTATTTCGACTGTAATATAAAAACAAATGAGTCTGATTTACTGAGAAAAATTATTTTCAGTGAAAAAATCTAGTTATTGGATAGGGCAGTAAAACAAACAGTGGTATATTAAAGTATAGTCTAGCTAAAATGTTTATATTTTTGTTCTTTGATGTTCTTTGAAATGTTTTCACATTTTTTCTATCTTTGGCTTCATTATAAAGATTCACCTACTGTCATGAAGACAATGTTTCACCAAGCAGGAAAGGGAGACACAGATAGCAGCAAAAAGCTGACAGGGGTTCTAGCTCTCTCCTATTTTACAAATACTGTATTTGCTGGCGTATAAGACTACCTTTTACACTTAAAAAAAAAATTTAAGCCAAAAAAGCAGGGGTCGTCTTATACGCCAGGTCAGCTGCGCGGATGCCTGCTGGATGTGCGGTAATACTGTATGCAGCGACGGATACATACTGTATATACCACTAAGCCAATCCCAGTGAGCGATGTATTCAAATGAATACAAAGCCTGCTCGGATTGGGGTAACAACCTCTGCCAATCCGAGTGCCTACATAGAGTAGCCAGCTCGGATTGGCTTTGAGAGTCAGAGAGGCTCGGGCTGATGATATTACAGACTCTGCCAACCCAAGCAGGCTTGTATTCATTAATAGAATACATTGCACGCTGTGATTGGCTCCTGCTCCAGCAAAAATGAAGAAGAATATGGCTCCAGAAGAAAGAAATATGAAGCATCGGAATGGGGGTCGCCTTATACGGTGAGTACAGGCAAAAAAATCTTTTAAAAAAAGTAAAATTAGGGGGTCGTCTTATACGCCCGGTCGCCTTATACGCCGGCAAATACGGTATATAAATATTTCAGTTTGCATTGCTATTGCAGATTGTCACCATGACGGTAAGGGAGGGGAGACCCAGATAACAGTAAAAAACCTGTTCTAATCCAAACACACTTTACCTAAAAAATAAAACAAAAAGTGGGAGGACATACACCATAGTTCATTAAAGCCAAATTTAGATTTTAGTTCACTGTAACCACTAGATCATTAAATTGAAAGATTTTGGTTTATATGGACTACTGGGTACTGAATAGACATTATTTCATGTGAGTGTGTTGTATTTTGCATTTAGGCAGCAAAAAAAAAAATCCCTTCTACTTAATACCTTTTCTTTGTTCTCAATTTAGTAATAGAAATGTGTATAGAACGAAAATAATAAAATCAAAACGAAACTCAAAGAATTGGCAAATGCTGTATAAACAGACAAAGCAATCCATACAATGGAGTATTCATTGACCAACCAACCTCTGGCAGGAAGTCCTACATTTAGCAGTGGTATTACTACTACTACTAAATGGGACAGTTCCCACTCAGGGCTCCTGGTGAAGAATCCCAACAAGCAGCTGAATGTACCGTAAGAAAAATATCACTTTTGAGGTAATCGTACGATAATCTAATCATTAGTACACAGCTTTCGAGACACGATAATAACAATTAATGTGAAATTATCCGATGGGACAAGCACGCCTGAGACCTTGTAACACTAACAAGTCACAGGACACTGGGAAGGGAAAATGGCTAATTGGGCCCAATTTACTCACTTTTGTTGCCAGCGGCTTAGACATTAATGGCTGTGTTGAGTTATGTTGAGGGGACAGCAAAGTTACACTGTTATACAAGCTGTATACTCACTACTTTACATTGTAGCAAAGTGTAATTTCTTCAGTGCTGTCACATGAAAAGGTATAATAAAATATTTACAAAAATGTGAGGGGTGTACTCACTTTTGTGAGATACTGTATATCCCATAGAAACAGAACCTGGACAGAATGGGAGTATTATATATTTGTTATTTTAAATCCTTAGAATACTAGAATTTTTAGGGCCTTACGATTTAAAGAAGACTTTCTTAATACAGTTGTTGCTAAAATGTCCTTAAGCAGCAAACAATGATACATAAATCTCTTGCCTTAAGATAGAGCTTTTCCTCTCATTTCTCAGGTAAGTTACCACTGACAACAATGACCATGTTATCTGTCTTTGGGAGAAACATTCGTTCTGCTTTTCGTCACTTCCTTTTGATTTTTTGCACCTAGTTTTACCTTAAAGCAGAGGTTCACCCTAAAAATAAGTATATACCATTCAATCCAGCATACTGCCGACATGTACAGTATGCTGTTTTTTTTTTTTTTCGGTTTACATACTGTAGTATAGGTATTTTCTCCCCCGCATTCCGGGTAGTGACTCCCACGGGAGTGGGCGTTCCTATTCAGAGACTAAGTGTTCGATGTATGACAAAAGCTTCCCCAGGCGCATAATGAGCATCACCAATTTCCGAAAAAAGCCGGATGTCGGTGCACAGGCGCCGTATAGCGCCGACTCTCAGTTTTTTTTTTTTTTATTATTATTATTATTATTTTTTTTTTCACACAGTCATAAATTCAATTTATTTTGGTTGTCTCACTAGAAGGTTTTCCTTACCTTCTTTCCCTAGAGTTTAATATGTTTCTTATATTTCATATTATTTATTTATTTATTTAATTATTTTTATTACACTTTGTTCACCACATGGTATGACTAGCGCAATTTTTTCTCCAATGTTTTCTACTCAGTATAGATGTATCATACAGCTACTCTGTGCTTGCTAAGAGTAGCGTACACTAACGTAACAAACAATATAAAAATGGTGAAATAATGGGCGTATCCCATATTAAAGGGACCTGCAATCTCAATGGTTGCTAATGCAGTGATAGCATTAGGCTTATATTTACCACTTATATATGAATGAAGCATTATTTTTCTGCAAAAAAAACAATGTAATTTCACCTTTAAACAGCTCAAAATATTTACTCTTTATTATATAGAGTGGAACCTCGGTTTAAGAGTAACTTGATTAGAGAGCGTTTTGATTTGCGAGCAACATTTTTTTGTGAGTGTTGACTCGCAAGATGAGCAGAATTCAAGCTAAATATGCCTGCAGTATCTCATTTGGCCTTAGGGATAGGGGCACAGAAGCCAAGCAGAGCCGAAAATAGGCCAGCAGTACCTCATTTGGCCTGAATTTGGGGGTGCAGAAGCCGAGAAAAGCCAAACATTAGCCTGCATTACCTCATTTGGCCTGAGGTACGGGGCGCAGGAAACAAGCTGAAGTGTCATCGGGCCTTTTCGGACATTTTCGTCGCTCTCTGGCGACCCCTACCTCTTTTCACATTCGGTATTGCATCTCATTGAAGTCAATGCGGAACAAATTATTTTCGTTTCCATTGACTTCAATGGGAAAACTTGCTTTGATATGCGAGTACTTTGGATTATGAGCATTCTCCTGGAACGGTTTATGCTCGTAATCAGAGGTTCAACTGTATTATAAAAAAGTGCATTATTTTTAGTTTAGTGGTTACAGAGCAATAGGAACACCATGGGACATTTTTATAAAGCAGTGAAAGTGACTTTCACCAAACATCCACTGTTGGTAAATCAATCACTATTTAAAACACATGCACCAGGAAGAGTCACCTGCAGTGAAAGTTTGATGAATGTTAGATTTATTGCTTGTATATACTGTATATATAAATATGTCCTATCATGTATAAGACCTAGAATTGTTACCTATGATTATTGAGAAAAATAATGAAAGTGTTACTAAAAGAGTTATTTAGGATAAAAATATTATTACTATTTATTTCAATGATGATAATAACTACATATAATAGGATTTTTTTTTTAAACAACAGCAATCCCTTTGTTTCTTTTGATATTTTCATGTGTTTCTTTCTTTTAAAGAAAGTAATATGATTCTTCTAATCATATACAATCTCAATTATACTAAAGGAGACATTTAGGAAGTGAGGTTGTGGGATGGCCACACCCTTTCCCATGACAGAGTTTAGCTGATGTGTGTTTTATACGCAGACATCAATATTTATTATATTCTACATTCTCTGAATCCTCTCACTCTGTATACTGTGATGTACATGACATACTCTGGACTACCCCCTTTTATTTACTTTGTCGTGGTTACATGCTTCACATTGTTCCACTTTGAACACTGTGCTGTATGTTATATACTCCACAATGAAGGAGCACATAACCTGCCAGTTCATATATAAATTGCTTGCTGAACATTTCTAGTAAAGTATAAAGGATGCAGATTATATCAAGGTTTCTATTCTTCCTACCTGTACACTGAAAAAGAAGGCAGAGAGTAAAGATAATATTCCATTTTCTGCAAACCATGTAGACACTGATCTTCTTCTGGGAATTCTCCATTATGTGATGGAAAGACCACAGGAACTGCCGATGTTTCTCAGCCCAGATCAACAAATAGTCAATAACTCATTGACATTCCTTTTTATATGACAGTGAAAGGCAGCTGGTTTCATTGTGAGTTATACTTGAAGGGGGTCATGTTTTTTTTTTTTGCCATGAAACGACTGGAATGAAGAAAGTGCCCAGGGCATCGATGAACTGTATGGAACATGTCACAACACACTTGCAAAAAAGTATTAGTTACAATTTAACGTGAAAAATCTCTTAGTTTCCTTTCTTTTCCTGTACATTAACCAATTCTCAATTTTCGCCCATTAAATGTATGCGTGTATAATACTGAAAGCTATAATTATTCGATAAGATAAATTGCAAAGTGCAATAATAGCATGGAACTATAATCTGATGAGGTACTATACGTTATGCATGTTGTTCATTGGGTTTACTTTTATTTAAAGGCAATAAATACTGGTCTTGTACATATTTTATTCCTTATATTAATAATTATAGATTTGTAGCCAATTGAACAGTGCTTATAAAAATTATAGGTTATGTACAGTGGATATAAAAAGTTTACACAACCTGGAGGCAGAGAGGAGACTTAAAGCCCTCTGCCTGATGCACAGATGTTTACAAGGAATCACCCCCCAATGTTTATGTGAGAAAATAAAATACCACAACCCCAATCGCGTTCTGTGATCAACTAACCAAAATCTACTACAAATCTCCAAGGCCTGTTACAAGACCAAAGGAGAACGAAGATTTGCAGTCCAAGGACCTCAACTGTGGAACGCATTACCAACTAATATCTGAACGGAGGTGGATCACCTGGCCTTTAGGAAAAACTCAAGACCCACCTATTCTGAAGGCTAAATAGAAGGAAATGGATACCAAGCGCCTTGAGGCAATTCAGTTCGCATTTGTAGCGCTATACAAGTTATTCACTCACTCAGGCCTCGTACACACGACTGGGTTCCTCGGCAGAATCCATCAAGAAACTCAGTGGGAGAGCTTTTTTCCCGAGGAAACCGGTCGTGTGTATGTTTTTCATCGAGGAAACTGTCGAGGAACTCGATGAGCAAAAAAGAGAGCAAGTTCTCTTTTTCTTCGACGGGAGTCTAAATTGGTTTGTCGTGTTCCGAAACTCGAGCGTGTGCATGCTAAGTAACCCGTGCACCTTCGGTAAAAGTAGCGTTTGTAATGGAAATACCACATTTGTCACACTGTAACAGACTGAAAAGTGCAAATGTCTCTTACCAAACATTTTCCTAACATGCAGTAACATGAGATTAGCAAAAGCAGCCCCAAGGGTTGTGCCAGTGGAATTGAACTTCCCCTGCCGTAGTATATGTTGAAGTTCGAGAACGAGGAGATTTGGTCTTGACAGTGTGTACGCAAAGCAAGCTTGTCGAGTTCCTCGTCATGCCTAACAAGGAACTCGACGAGGAAAACGATGTGTTTTGCCCGATGAGTTCCTCGGTCGTGTGTACGAAGCCTCAGAGAGGAGAATCTGGGCACTGCGATCTCCAGGCTGTAGAAATTTAAAAAATAAGTTCCCTAGCCTTCACTTTCAGGTGCTGGTGTAGTAATATCCTGTGCCCGACAAGTACATGACAGTCCTGGCACAGAATATTATTATGAAATTGAATAAAAAAGGCTACATCTGGCAGATCGCAGTGCCCAGAGACTCTTTTCTGCCTCCATCCTTGTTGACTGGCCATAGGTGAGTGAAAGAATGGACATGCCGCTATTCACATGCTGCAACCTGAGACAACCCTTTTCATGTTTTCATGTTGTCCCAGGTTTAAGTTCAGGCTCCTTCTGGGGGATTCCTCTGACTGAGATGGCTGTGCGCGCAGAAAAGGGGTCTTCCATCTGAAAGGTGGGGAGGTGCCCTCTGAAAGGACCTGGCTGTGTGTTGAATGTGCCACCTTTTTAAACAATTGCTATACGAGGATGTCTCTTTGATGTATATATGGGCATGTCTCTGTTGGATTGAATAGTTTCTTTGCTGGATTGGGCTGTCTCTTTGCTGAATTGGGCTGTCTCTATGCTGAATATATGGGGATGTCTCTTTGCTGGATTGGACTGTCTGTTTGCTGGATTAACCACTTCAGCCCCAGACCATTTTGCTGGTTACAAGACCAAAGGAGAATGAAGATTTGCAGTCCAAGGACCTCAACTGAACGGAGGTGGCGTCGCTTTAACTGACAATTGCGCCGTCATGCGACGTGGCTCCCAAACAGAATTGACGTCTTTTTTTTCCACACAAATAGAGCTTTCTTTTGGTGATATTTTATCACCTCTACGGTTTTTATTTGTTTGCGCTATAAACAAAAATAGAGTGAAATTTAGAAAACAAAAATGTATATTTTTTACTTTTTGCTGCAATAAATACCACCAAAAATACATATATATAAAAAAAATTACCTCAGTTTAGGCCGATACGTATTCTTCTACATATTTTGCTACATATTTTTTATTAAAAAAATCGCAATAAGTGTTTATTGATTGGTTTGCACAAAAGTTATAGCATCTACAATAGTTTTATGTCATTTTTATTAATATTTTTTTTTTTACTAGTAATGGCGGCGATCTGTAATTTTTATTGGTACTGCGACCTTATGGCCGACACTTCGGACACTTTTGACACATTTTTGGGACCATTGTAATTTTTATAGCGATCAGTGCTATAAAAATGCATTGATTACTGTAAAAATGTCACTGGCAGGGAAGGGGTTAACACTAGGGGACGAAGAAGGGGTTAATTAGGTTCCCTAGGTGTGTTCTAACTGAAGGGAGTGGGACTCACTAGGGGAAATAACAGATCGCTGTTCATACATTGTATGAACATGCGATCAGTCATTTCTCCCCCTGACAGGACTGAGAGCTGTGTGTTCATACACACAGCTCCCGTTTCTCGCTCTGTAATGAGCGATCGCGGGTGCCCAGCGATGATCGTGCCCGCTGGGCATGCACGTCGGCACCAGGGGCGAGCAGGGGGCGCACTCATCCCTAGTGGCTGAAATGCAAAATCAAGTAATATTACGTGATTTTGCACAGCCGAATCGACCCGCCGCCGTAAAACTGTGGCGGCTGGTCCGCAACAGGTTAGGCTGTCTCTTAGCTGGATTGGGCCATCTCTTTGCTGAATATATGGGGATGTCTCTTTTCTGGATTGGGCTGTCTCTTTGTTGAATACAATGTCTCTTTGTTGGATTGGGCCAACTCTTTGCAATAACTGCAAAGTGCTGATGCAAGCACTCATGACTTGGAATACCCTTTTAAAAAAAAAGTTTGGGATTTAAAAAAAAAAATCATACTTACCTTGTGGCTCATGCATGCACACTAGAAAATCATCTGTAAAGTCGCAAGGTTTTTACTGCTTGTTTCCCTTACTTGAGATGCCGGTGCCTGCACCTGAAGCCGATTGAAGAATCGGCTCTGGTGAGGACATCACTGGATACCTGGACAGGAAGGTGTCCTTATATTAGAAGTCAGCTTCTACAGTATTTATACCTGGAGTCTGGAGCTCTTCTTCACATTGTATGAGTTAAAATAAAAGTGGCTGCACTGAAGGACATGGTGGGATGGCCAGTGGGCAGATTCAGTAGAACACCCAGTGGACAGGCCCTGAGGAATGTTGGTGGTCAGGCTAGGGGGGGGGGGGCAAGGCCTAAGGCTGTGTAAGGGGCCCCAACATTTTTAATGGCTGCCCTGACTACCATGCACAACTGCGCCAGATTATGCACTGTCCAATTTTAGTAAATAAACCTCTTTGTGTCAGAAGATACTATAGATAAACGCATAATAATTTAATACTACTCACTGACTTTGATTTGAATTGCAATTTTATAATTTACTTGTATAATGTGGATGCCATTATCTGCAAACCATGGTATAATGATGCTTCAGTGGATCAAAATTACCAAAGGAGATGTATGCTAAGCTATATTGGACAGACACACAACATGTTTTCCTATCTGCAGAGCTGGATTTAGCAGAGGCAGCTGGCTTGTAAAGACGTGCACATAGAATATGATCATAAGTGGTACAATTTCATAAAGTTCCTACAATATATCTACAAATAGCCACCAGCAATATAGTAGGTTTCTTTGAAGTGTTACATTTTCTGTCAAAACTTATAAGACCTGGAGGAGATTCTGATGGTTGTGGAGTCTCAGTTTCTAGTCAGAAAGTGATTGTTGAATGACGTTTCAGATGAAGACGCAATGTACCAGGATAAACAGTTTAGAGGTGGAATAAAAAGACATGAGCTAAAATGAGATATTACATACATTACATCAGTTTTCAGTGCAGGGCCAGTTAACTGTTGGGGTTTTTGGCACTGAAAATAAGTGAAGAACACAGTTCCACTATCTTAAAACAGGTCAGATAAGTGTTACATGTCATTGTCATTTCAAAGGTTTGTAATCTTTTTCAATCTGCATCTTTCATAAAAATAACAACAATCTCATTGAGTTTATGTGGGACATTATTGGTACCAAAACTCAACATATGTATTATGGAAAATGAATTATATACTGTGTGTATATATATGCAGTACAGACCAAAAGTTTGGACACACCTTCTCTTTCAAAGAGTTTTCTTTATTTTCATGACTAGGAAAATTGTAGATTCACACTGAAGGCATCAAAACTATGAATTAACACACGTGGAATTATATACATAACAAAAAAGTGTGAAACAACTGAAAATATGTCATATTCTAGGCTCTTCAAAGTAGCCACCTTTTGCTTTGATTACTGCTTTGCACACTCTTGGCATTCTCTTGATGAGCTTCAAGAGGTAGTCACCTGAAATGGTCTTCCAACAGTCTTAAAGGAGTTCCCAGAGATGCTTAGCACTTGTTGGCCCTTTTCCCTTCACTCTGCGGTCCAGCTCACCCCAAACCATTTCGATTGGGTTCAGGTCCGGTGACTGTGGAGGCCAGGTCATCTGGCGCAGCACCCCATCACTCTCCTTCTTGGTCAAATAGCCCTTACACAGCCTGGAGGTGTGTTTGGGGTCATTGTCCTGTTGAAAAATAAATGATGGTCCAACTAAACGCAAACCGGATGGAATAGCATGCCGCTGCAAGATGCTGTGGTAGCCATGCTGGTTCAGTATGCCTTCAATTTTGAATAAATTCCCAACAGTGTCACCAGCAAAGCACCCCCACACCATCACACCTCCTCCTCCATGCTTCACGGTGGGAACTAGGCATGTAGAGTCCATCCGTTCACCTTTTCTGCGTCGCACAAAGACACGGTGGTTGGAACCAAAGATCTCAAATTTGGACTGATCAGACCAAAGCACAGATTTCCACTGGTCTAATGTCCATTCCTTGTGTTCTTTAGCCCAAACAAGTCTCTTCTGCTTGTTGCCTTTCTTTAGCAGTGGTTTCCTAGCAGATATTCTACCATGAAGGCCTTATTCACACAGTCTCCTCTTAACAGTTGTTCTAGAGATGTGTCTGCTGCAAAAGGTGGCTACTTTGAAGAACCTAGAATATGACATATTTTCAGTTGTTTCACACTTTTTAGTTATGTATATAATTCCACATGTGTTAATTCATAGTTTTAAAGCCTTCAGTGTGACTCTACAATTGTCATAGTCATGAAAATAAAGAAAACTCTTTGAATGAGAAGGTGTGTCCAAACTTTTGGTCTGTACTGTATATATACACAGTATCTCACAAAAGTCAGTATACGATCACATTTTTATAAATATTTTATTATATCTTTTCATGTGACAACACTGAAGAAATAATGCCGCAAACACACGACCGTTCATGTCATGGAAAAAAAGGTTTTCTCAACGTTATTTGTCGTGATTCCTCTCAAGCCTGCCTTGCATACACACGATCGTGAAAAAAAAAAATCTCATATGAGGAGTCACAATAATTTAATGCAGAAAAGTTTCAGCATATGAACTTTAATTGAACACATTATATAGATGTATTTATTTATTTTAATATAATTTGATATCTCTGGATATTTCACATGATAGAATAATAGCGCTGCACTTATATTTTTCATTTTATTGTATATGTTGTATGGTGAGGTGAATTCCCTGGAAGTGTACAGCAGTTGTGGAGTACTAATTAGTATACTTTATAGTTTATTTATAGCACATAACACTTTAGGTAGGTGGCGCTAATTGTCTTTTATACTGTACACAGAAAGTAAGATATATTGTTTGTTTTTCAAAATTGTCTGCTTTTTTTGTTTATATCGCAACAAATAAAAACTGCAGAGGTTATCAAATACCACCAAAAGAAAGTTATATTTGTGGGGAAAAAAGAACATACATTTTATTTGGGAACATCGTCCCATGACCACGCATTGTAAGTTAAAGTAACACAGTGCCCGATCATGAAGAGGGGTACATTTTCTAAAGGTCAAGTGGTAACCGCTTGCCGACCAGTACGCGATGATATATGTCGACACAATGGCACAAGCAGACAAATGGGCGTACCTGCACCAGCCTCGTGAGTGCGCCCACGGGTCCCAGGAACTCATTGTCCCCGGTCGGCCTGCAATTGCTGTCGGCAAAGGCAGAACAGGGGGATTCCTTTGTAAACAAGGCATTCCCCTGTTCAGCCTAGTGACACGTTAGTGATCTACTGTTCCCGGTGATCGGATACAGTGATCAGTGGCGTGTCAGTGCTATCTCCTCCCCCTAACAGGTAGAATCACTCTCTAGTATACACTTTACCCCTTTAGCGCCACCTAGTGGTTAACCCCTTCACTGGCAGTGTCATTTTCACAGTAATCAGTGCATTTCTATAGCACTGATCGCTGTAAAAATGACAATTGTCCCAAAAATATGTCAAAAGTGTCTGGTGTGTCTGCCATAATGTCGCAGTCATGATAAAAATCACTGATCGCTGCCATTATTATTAAAAAAATAAATTACAATAAAAAATCCTATAAAGCTATCCCCTATTTTATAGACACCAGGGGGCAGATTCACATAGATGTAATCTTCCGCTGCGTAATCGAAATACGCTACGCTGCCGTCTATCACCAGACTCTACGCCGAATTCAGGTAGTTTTTTTGCGCGTACGCTATTGTATCGTATTTTTTTTCCGCCGCGCAATCGAAATACGTGAGTAGGGGGCGTGAAGCATTTAAATTAAGCGCGTCCCCGCGACGATCGAACTGCGCATGCTCTGTTCAGGAATTTCCCGCCGTGCATTGCGCGAAATCACGTCGTGACGTCATTCGTTGTTTGAGTAGCGGCGTTTACGAACATTCCTATTCCCGGACGACTTACGTTAAAAATAATAAAAGAAATCGAAAAACGTTGAAATTCGACGCGGGAACGACGGCCATACTTAACATGGGCTGTCTAATATTAGACCAGCAAAAAGCTGGTATAGTGAAACGGAAAAAAAAGATGACTAAAGGTGCCGTAAGAGATTGCGTTTGAAGAGCGAAATTTTGTGGATTCCAGGCAAAAGCTCATTAGCATACCATGAAGGTGAAAAACAACAGGAAGTCCGCCCAGTGGCCGCAATTTTCAGGCAGCGTAGATCTGAAGGCGTACTAACACGTAATAAAGTCGAAATTTAGCACGCAGGTGTCTTTTCATGGTTTGAGGATTTCGACTAGCGTAAAAACGCTCGTAAATCGAAATTACTCCTGTCTAACAACATTTACACAGGCGTAATCGCTTTGTGAATCTAGGCCCATAACTTTTGCACAAACCAATCAATATACGCTTATTGCATTTTTTTTCTTTACCAAAAATATGTAGAAGAATACGTATCTGCCTAAACTGAGAAAACAAATTGCTTTTTTAACCACTCCCTGACGACCATACGACTATATACGGCCGCAGGGTGGTTCTAAATCTTTGAGCTGCCGTCTTTTTATGGCCTCCGCCCCTCCAGGCCACTGGGGGGTGCGCGAGCGCCGGCGGCAGCGTGCGCGTGCCCGCCGGCATTGCGTGCTTGCCGCCGCATCACTGAGATGTCGATGCACGTGCCTGACGGCCGCGATGTCCGCCGGGCACTCGCGATCAGCGGTTACAGAGACAAGGTTGTGGATCTGTGTGTGTAAACACACAGATCCATGTCCTGTCAGGGAGAGAGGAGACCGATCTGTGTCCCTTCTACATAGGGACACAGATCGGTCACCTCCCTCAGTCACCCCCCTCCCCCCACAGTTAGAACACAATGCAGGGTACACATTTAAACCCTCCTTCACCCCCTAGTGTTGACCCCTTCAATGCCATTCACATTTATACAGTAATTAGTGCATATTTATAGCACTGATTGCTGTATAAATTTGATAGGCGCTAAAAATGTGTCAAAGTGTCCAATGTGTCCGACATAATGTCGCAGTCCCAATAAAAATCGCAGATCACCACCATTACTAGTAAAAAAATAAAATAATAAAAAATAATAATAATTCTGTACCCTATTTTGTAAGCGCTATAACCTTTGCGTAAACCAGTCGCTTATTGTGATTTTTTTTTTTTACCAAAAATATGTAGAAGAATACGTATCTGCCTAAACTGAGTTTTTTTTTTTTTCAAAATTGTCGCTCTTTTTTTGTTTATAGCGCAAAAAATAAAAACCGCAGAGGTGATCAAATACCACCAAAAGAAAGCTCTATTTATGGGGAAAAAAGGATGTCCATTTTGTTTGGGAGCCACGTCGCACGACCGCGAGATTGTCAGTTAAAGTGACGCAGTGCCGGAAGCTGAAATTTCACCTGGGCAGGAGGGGGGTATATGTGCCCAGTAAGCAAGTGGTTAAAAAAATTGGGGATATTTATTATAGTAAAAAGTACAAAATATTGTTTTTTTTTCAAAATTGTTGATTTATTTTTGTTTATAGCACAAAAAATAAAAACTGCAGAGGTGATCAAATACCACCAAAAGAAAGCTCTATTTGTGGGAACAAAGGACATCAATTTTGTTTGGGAGCCACGTCGCACGACCGTGCAATTGTAAGTTAAAGTCCAGTTAAATGTAACTAACCACTGCTGGGGATGAGAACATATTAACTGAAACCACTACATTGCATTTCTTGTACAGTAGCTGATAAATCCTCTGCACTGGTTATAACATGTTGTAAATAGTTCTAGAGAACTTCATCTGGTCCTAGGTGATAAACAACTTTTCACTGGTTTACCTATAGTAAACTTGATGACTCATAATATTGCTATGTTAGGTCCATGTCATACCACCAAAGATCTGTAGCAACATTTTAGGCTAACAGGAGGTGCATTGTCAAATAATTGGCAAAGGGCACTGCCATGGGTAACATGCACCAAAAATATTTTTGTATGGCTGGGGGAAGTGATTTTAGTAATGTTTAAAATAAAACATTAAAAGATAAGTTCACCTTTGATAACATGTTACATGCCCCCGTATTTAGGGTGTAATATGCAACATCATACCAAAGAGCACCTGCCTGCGCTTCCCTTAACCCCCTCACTGTGGCTGCTCACAAGAGCGCCGCCCACATGTCCAAGTCATTCATTCACACAGTTCAGACAGCTTGCAGTTCTCAATGAACTGTGAGGGTGCTGATGAATGCTCTCATACTATGCCTGTGAAGTGGCACATCTGTGCAATATATACAATCTAGAACTTAAATGCCAGAACATTTTCAACATTACCATAGCCAAAAGGTCAATGTAATCCTTTTACAGAAAGAACATTTCTCCAGACAGTACAACCCTTTGTTCATCCATTCTAAATCCCCTACCTTTTACCTGGTTAATGCCCTGGATAAAACAAGGGGGATGCCAAACTTTTTCTACCGTAGATGTAAGTTCATGCTTCTTTCAGAACACGAGGACCTGGATTATTGCTGGTCAAGGGGGTTATGGATGATCAACTGAACTCTTTTATATCCTATTATGCACCTAACCGGGGATAAGCCCACTTCATTTGATCTAAGTTTCGAACCCTGGGCCCTTTGGTGGATGGCTTGGTAATCTTCGTTGGCAGTCAATTTGTCCGCCCAGCTAAGCAAAGACTATGCATTGCCAGGCTGAACCATCAGCAGGGATTGGTTGACATCTGGAAGGAAATTAACCCCATGATGCAGGATTATACTTATTTTTCCTGCCCCCACAAATCTTTTGCTCGGATTGGCAACATCTTTATCTCATCTGCCCAAATCCCTCTAGCAACCAGGTCCTTTATTAGAGACTCTGTATGGTCGAATCACACCTCTGTTTTCTTGGTCATTCTTCAGCCCCCAGGCCTGAAAGGCTCCAGGCGCTGGAGGCTTAATGGATCCATCCTTAGTGATCCCATTAGGGCCCTCAAAAGGGCTATTTGAGAATACTTTCTCTTGAATGACGTTGGCAAGGTCTCCCGGAAACACTTTTGGTAGCGCATAAAGCCACAATCAGAGGAAAACATATACAGATTGCATTGCAAATGCTTAGATCTAGGCGTTCGGATATAGACAAATTGGAGAGTAAATTCCAGTCTCTTAGTAAACGACACAAGCTCAGTCTATCTCAACCGACAAGTTGAATGAGGCCCATACAGCACTCAATCTGGTCCTAGCTTCTAGGGCAGAGAAAAGTTTGAGATGGAGTGGGGCTCAGTTCTACTATCAGAGAGATAGGACAGGCTCTATACTGGTGGCCAGACTTTCCCTCAAACACCGTTCTTACACCTTAGCTAAAATTAAGATTTCAGGAGGTACCTTGTCTCATAACCTGCAACGTATTATGGAAGCTTTTCACAAATTTTATTAAACTTTAAACCACTGACAAAGACGCTAATCGCTCCCTGCGGGATCCTTTCCTGAACTCGATTCCGGTCCCCAGGCTGGAGGATCGAAATTGGGAGAGATTGGAGAGATTGGAAGCTCCGATATCTGCAGAAGAAGTGACTTAAGTCATTCAAATTTCAATGACTTAAGTAATTTCAAAATGTCATTTCAGAGTCACTCAGCCCTTCGGTTCTGTACTATAAAAACCTTTGCTTCAACCTTATCTCTATATATATAGCCCATTTTTTCAATGTACTGCAGCAGAGTGCTCCTTTGGAACGCTCGTAAATAGGGATGAGCTTTATGCTCGAGTCGAACATGAGTTTGACTCGAACATTGGCTGTTCGCCTGTTCGGTGAACAATTTGGGGTGTTCATGGCAAATTCTAAAAGCCGCAGAACACTGTTAAAAGTCTATGGGAAAAATAAAAGTGTTAATTTTAAAGGTTAATATGCAAGTTGCCCAAGGGGACATGTATCAATGAAAAAAAAAGTTTTAAAAACTTTTTTTTTTTTTTCGGGAGCAGTGATTTTAATAGTGCTTAAAGTGAAACAATAAAAGTGAAATATTCCTTTAAATTTCATACTTGGGGGGTGTCTATAGTATGCCTGTATAGTAGCACATGTTTCCTGTGTTTACAACTGTCCCTGCACAAAGTGTCAGTTTCTAAAGGAAAAAAAGGAATTTAAAACTACTTGCGGCTATCCACAAATTGACGGGTCTGGCAATACAGATCATTAATAAAAACGTCAGAGGTTGCCCCCCAGTCCATTCCCAAAATTATTTTGGTTTGGGGTTCCCCTTAATATTCATACCAGACCCAAAGGGCCTGGTAATGGACTGGGGGGAACCTATGTCATTTTTTTTCAATGGCTTTTATCTGTATTGCCGGGACCCGAGAATTTATTATAGCCGCGAGTAGTTTTAAATGACTTTTTTTCCTTTAGAAATTAAATTTTGTGCAGGGACTGTTATAAACATTGGAAACATGCGCTACTTTACAGGCCTACTATAGACACCCCCAGGTACAAAATTTTAAGGAATATTTCACTTTTATTGTTTCACTTTAAGCATTATTTAAATCACTGCTTCAAAAAAAAATGCAGTTTTTAAAACTTTTTTTGCATTGATACGTGTCCCCTGGGGCAGGATCCAGGTCCCCAAACACTTTTAATGACAATAACTTGCATATTAACCTTTAAAATGAGCACTTCTTATTTCTCCCATAGACTTTTAAAGGGTGTTCTGCGGCCGTGAACACTCCAAATTGTTCGCTATTTGGCGAACGAGCGAACAGCCAATGTTCGAGTCAAACTCATGTTCGACCCGAACATAAAGCTTATCCCTAATAGCCAGTGCCTCACCAGTCACTGACCTCACTGCACGTCTCTGAGTGGGACAGAGACACCCTAAGACTGGAAGTGTGTCACTGGCTTGATCACCAGGTAAAAATAAAGTAGCCCTAAAAAAAAGAAAACTAATGCAGCAACTAAGGGTTGGTAAGCTCAAAAATATGAAATGTTTGTTTTTTGGTTTAAAGGGGTGTTCCAGCCAAAAGTTATGTTTATTAAAAGTCATTAGCTACAAAAAGTGTAGCTGCTGGCTTTTAATAAACATTCACTTACCTGCTCCAGCGTTCCAGTGACGCGCCGGCCGGGGCTCCGCTCCTCTCCCCCCCTCCCCGGCCGGCATTTTCATTCTAACTGTGGACACCCGGCCATGACAGCCTTCGGCTTCACGGCCGGGCACCCACTGCGCATGCGGGAGCGGCACTGCGCACGTGGCGCGGCCCGCCGCTGATTGGACGGCCGATCGTCTAGGACCTGTCAGTGTCCTAGGCGATCGCCTAGGGGAGGGGCTGCAATAAGGCAATTAAGCTTAATCGCCTTACCAGCCCCTCGGCGGAAGACGGAAGTGGAACAGGAAGTCCTCCTGAAACCCCCACTCCCCCACCCCCAAAAAAATGACATGCCAAATGTGGCATGTAAGGGGGTGAGGAGTGGATTTTTGGGTGCATTTTTGGGTGGAACTCCGCTTTAATACCACTTTAAGCAGAATTATAAATCATTTGGCAGCTGAAACTGCTGTATCTCAGTTGCATATTTCATTGTTTGCCTGAAGGTCAGCTTTATCAAAGTCATTGAGCTTTACATGTGCCATACAAACCACACCAACCTCATCTTAGGTTTACATCCATCAGGTTTGACCACAGAAAGTGCTGCACCTGCTTTATATTGTAGTCAATAGTAGTAAAATCGTACAACTTAGCTTACTTCAGTGTGAAAGAGATATCCAGAGGGCAACCCACAAAAAATTCATGTGCTTTTGAAGCAAATGGAGCAGTAAATTTTTCTTCCCATGCCTCAGGCACGCTGTCATATGGAATGTGTCAGTTTTCTGGCGGTGAACACTGCAAACTGTTTTTAAAGAATGCAAATTTTACACTTCTTATGTTTATTGAGTTTCATTTCAAACTCAAGTGGTCATTTTAAATTCTGTGCATTCTTCGTGATTTTATTTATGTTTGTTTAAAGAGACCCTGTCACCAATGAAAAAAGTAGGTAAAAACTGAAAAATCAAGTATTTGCTCACCTGCAGCGTTTTTCCTTTCCATAAACAATTTTTTAATGACTTGCAATGTGCCTGTAAGGTTGCTAGCAAATCTATCTGGTCCAGATTAGTAAATTCCCTTAGCACACTCATTTTTGGAGAGCATATAATTACTATCTGTGCTGACCTCAACTAACATAGAATTTTATGTAGCTAAAGCTGTAGTAATAATAACTGCTTTAAAATGTGAATATGATTTTAGTGTTTGTTTTTTCATATGCATGTTCTTTAAGTTAGCCACTCGCAAACTGCCCACTATATGTATACTGCAGTAGGGCGGTTGCTCTGCACCAGATCACGTGCCTAGTACGTGATATGACACTTCCGGGTTTTGAGGCACGCACACGTGCCGTCGGCGACCTGCTCCCGCTGTAATCACACACAGTGGGAGCCCAGAGGCAGGTACTGTGGACTCGATGTCAGTGGGCACCCGCTGATTATTCAGTACACAGGCAGAACGGACATCTAAGCAGGGACACAGATCTTTGTCTTCCCTTCCCCAATAGTACACAAGCACTGGCTAGGAACACATTTTACCCTTTGATTGCCCCTGCAGTTAACCCCTTCCCAGCCAGTGTCATTAGTGCAGTGACAGTGTATATTTTGTAGCACTGATCACTGGTCCCCAAAAAGTGTAAAAAGTGTCAGTTAGTGTCCGATTTGTTCACCGCAATATCACAATCCCTCTATAAGTCGCTGATCTGCACCATTAGTAGTAAAACAAACACTTTAACGTGTATGCAAACCAATCAATATACCCTTAATGGGATTTTTTTACCAAAAATATGTAGCAGAATACATATAGGCCTAAATTTATGAAGACATGTGATTTTTTTATTGGATATGTTTTATAGCAGAAAGTAAAAAATATATATATTTTTTTTTCAAAATTGGCAGTCCTTTTTTGTAAAAAAAACAAAACTCCAGAGGTGATCAAATACCATCAAAAGAAAGCTCTATTTGTGACAAAAAAAGGACATCAACTTTATTTAGGTACAGAGTCAGTTGTAAGTTAAATAATGAAGTGCTGTATTGCAAAAAAAGGCCTGGTCATTAGGGGGTAAATCTTTCAGAGGGCAAATGTTTTTTTTTTTTAAGGAAATGTGTAGTCTTCTTCTTTTTTTTTTTTTTTTAAAGCTATGTATTTAAAACTGAGATTATTTGCATTAATCGGATAATAGTTGCTTATTGTAATTTTAAAAAACATGTTCTTTTATACAGTTTGCAATGATATATGCACACATAGGCAGTCATATTACATTTGAAGGCCCTACTTTGCTGTGTCAAATTTATAATGTAAGCCTGGGAATCGGCTGACTCATAGAAAATAATACATGTCCTCTGTGACTCACTATTTATCTTGAAAGCTGCTGAGACTTGATGATTATTTGGAAATAATGGCTGTTATGTATATAAATGTATTTTTTGAAGGGACTACAGCTGGAGTAGGGCTTGTAAACACTTGTTTTTTCTATGTGTAGTTCGGTGCATATAAAGCTATTCTCAGCAGTAGAACGTGGTCAACTTCTTTGGAAAAAAAATGGAACCTCCGCTGTCCAGACCCCCCCCTATCCGGTGTCATATTTGGCACCTTTCAGGGGGGAGCAGATACCTGTCTAAGACAGGTACTTGCACCCACTTCTGGGCATAGACCCCCGTATATTTTCCACAGTCTACGCCACATCCGTCGGCCCCCACTGTGTTCTGGGAGACACACGGGTCCCAAAAGACAGCAGGGACCAGTGTCATTGCACAGAGTGAGTTGGCCATGCGCAGTACTGAACCAGGAAGTGAAGCCGCAAGGCTTCACATCCTGATTCCCTCACCGAAGATGGTGGCGGTGGCGGCAGCATCCGAGGACTGAGAGACGGGTCGGCCTCGGGTACCAACATCACGGGCGCACTAGACAGGTAAGTGTCCTTTTTTTTAAAGTCAGCAGCTGCAGTAATTGTAGCTGCTGACTTTAAAAAAAAAAATGGGTGGACCTCCACTTTAAAGAGTAAGTAAACCCTGCATGGGTTTTTCTTCCTCCTTGGTTTCCCTGCAACAGTAAAACATAATGGGCTACTATGCATTGCATAATAGCCCATTATGTGTCACTTACCTGAAACCGGAGCCTGAGATGTCACTGCTGTCCCCTATTCCACAAAGCGTCCATCTTTCATCCTCTTCCTTCCGGGTATCGAGGCTCCGGCCAATCACAGCGCCAGATCCACATGCTCGCGTGAGCCAAATGCAACCTCCATTGAAATCAATAGGAGCCAAGTCTGTTGAATTAAAAATGCCCATTTTCTGAGCTAATAGGCAAGGATGTGTCATAAAATAGTATGGAGGGTGGGCACTGCCCTGGGGAACATATACCAATCCAAAGAACGTTTTTTTTTTTTTTAAATATCCATTTTGCCAGGAGCAAAATATAAATTTCATCTTTGCTGTTACACATTCCACAGCAAGAATGAAAAAAATATTGCATAGAGCCCCCCAAAATGAAAGAGTATTTTAAGGGGAGACAGCTGTTAAAACACACTGAGATGAGAACTAGATCTCCCTATAGTACACATATAAGGGAGGAAAAAAAACACACAATACCAAAACAAAAATTAATAATTTATTGGCTTAAAGTCTTAATAAATAGTTGCTAAAATATAAGTTTTGCACTGAGATTGTAGCAACAGTTAATCTATATATATATATATATATATATATATATATATATGTGTTTATTTTTGAAAAATATTATTTTCATTCATTTTTATATACAATATAATTGTGCTTTCCTTTATAGCTAATGAATATGTTTTTTTGTATGACAAAGCTTGAAAAAAAATACAAATATTTTAACAGAATACATTATAACATTTATGATCATTATTATATAATTTTTTTAAGAAAGCACTGTAAGCCCTCATTCACACAGATGGAGCGTTCGGGTCCACCTGTCAGTTTTGGCGGCGGACCTGAACGGCCGCTCCATGCATCCCTATGGAGCGTCGGATGACAGAAGAGATATGTCCGCTGACATCCGACCCTATCCGATCCGCTAAAAACAGACATATGGGGGATGCGCCCCGATCCGTTCATGTGGATCGGATAAGATCAGATGAAAATGGACATGCTGTCCGTTTTCATCAGATCGATTCATAGGAGATAGCGGTGCCTGACAAGCCCCTCCCCGCTCAGTGAGCAGAGAGGAGCTTGTCATCCGTCGGCTCAGCAGAGATCTGCGGACTGATCTTCCGCTGAGCTGTGCAGATGGACTCTGGCACGACGGAGTGTGCGACGGAGTCCGCCTCTTGTGAATGAGGCCTAACTGTGCTCATTCAAATAAATAACAGCCTACAGATATTCATCTCTGAAAAATATAGAGACATAACCCATTATATATGGCACCACATCCAAAAGAATATGAAAACCAAAAACAGAACAGGCTCCATGGTTCTTTACTTTAGCTTAGTACCTATAGGATCCTCTAAAGAAGCATTTGACGAAACGCGTAGTGAACTATATTGGTGATGGTACATTTCATTGGGCCCTGTATATGGAAGATTATCTGAAATTCATATAACTAGGTTGTGAATACTAATGGGTCATCATAACAGGTTTATCTGTACAGCCATACACCCTTATATGGGAGAAGGTGTTCTGTACATAACTTTTTGATATGCTTTTGTGACATTTTAATCATGTTACCATATCACATTTTGTATTTTATACCCTCGTGAGTACTCTCTTTTTCTGTTTGGGATTATAATTGGCATCCAGTAAAGTCCTATATATATTCATCTCTCTCTATTGGTCCCTTGATGCTCTTACCTCGGTCACAGGCACCACTAAAATACCAATGGTGGTTGGCTTAAAAGAAGCAGTGGCCTTTCCATTATCATCATGTGACGGACAGTGCTCATCCCTAGGGACTGCCTGCTAGAACTGAGCACTGCATTATGGGTGGAGGTCACAACAGGGGCAGGAACAGTAGAAAATATCAGGAGGGGTTGGTATCAATGGGCCAATGATCGAGGCAGCTTTACACAGACACTTTTACAGTGCCTCAAATGGGCAAACTAACAGTGTCTCTTTAAGTATACAGAATAAAGGAGTTAAAGCCTTGAAAATTTGCAGTCAGTTTGATACACTGACCAATAAAAATTATTTTTATCAATATATCATTATCGTTAACAATTTCCTGCCAACGTGAACATACAGGGGGAGATTTAAAACTGGAGAACACAGAATGTAGTGCACCAGATCATTGTAACCTATCAGCTTCTAGGTTTTATTGTCAAAGCTTGCCATAACAAGCTGAAGTTTGAAGCTGATTGGTTACTAATATGCACAGCTGTATCAGATTCTGTGTTCGCCAGTTTTAGTAAATCCCCTCCACAGTGTACCTACAGTACAGTAAACATAAATGAATAACTGAACATGGAATTCTTAATAAATTCCTCTGTGATTTGTGGATGGTCTCAATATTTAATTAAATCTATTATCTGAATTATGGTGTGGTTGTAGTGGCGGCTGGTGCTCAATATTTGGGGGGGGGGGTGACAAACCAACCACATGGAAATATGGCAATCAACCGCTCCCTCCCGGGAGATGGACGGACAGAGGCCTCTTCACCGTGGGAGACAGATGACATTGCTTCTCCTTCCAGCCGAACAGGAAGTGGGTCCCTGAGACATGGTTTGCTAGGAGCTCTAAGATTTCCTGGCCATTTGGGTCACGGTACCCTCTCCCTGATTGGCTGGGAGGAGAATTAGGAAGACAATAGAGAATATTAATTCAATATTGTCATATAACTGGGTGGGCTCCGGGCGCAGCACAAACACTGTGTGGTTGTAAAGCCTAAACTTTTTTTTTACCTTAATGCATTCCTTGCAGAAAAGGTAAAACATTTTTGGGTAGTAGTATCCCCCTTACCACCCATTTATATTTACCTGAACCCTCATTTGATCCAGTGCTGTGTCCATCTGCAGCGGATCTCTCCACTCACTTCCTGGTTACACAGGTGTTGCTGAGGCAATGGCTAAGGGGTCAGGAGCCAACAGTCTAAACCAGTGATGAGGAAATAAGGGGCGGGCCCGAGCCCGCTATCTGTGTCTAACTGGAGGGAACCCGCACAAGTGCCCCCATACAAAGCAACTTCCTATGGGGCATTTACCCCAGAGAGGAGGAGCCAGGAGAGGGACCTGGGAAGCAAAGGTTCATGGTCACTCTATGCAATTCCATTGCACAGAGCAGGTAAGTATAAACCTGTTTGTAATTTTTTGTTGTTTAAATGTTCATTTACAATCACTTTAATGGCTATATATGTATATGTAAACATGCACAATATTGATTTCTTTCACATTTTCTGATATACAGTATATTTCAGACTGAAATATAACATTATGGAAACAGTATGACTAGTGAATTCGGTTTTCTTGTTGAAATAATCTTTTTCAAGAAAGCTTTTCTTTACACTTTATTATCCACTTGTAGGGGTGGGATCTTCACTTAATCCCCATCTGAATGCTAAATGGGGAAAGTAGGACTGAACCCAGTTATTCTGTGTTCGCATGGATGGTCTTGATATAGTACAGATCTGTAAGCAATAAAAAAACAGGTTGATTAACAGATAATTAGTGTTTGCACTTTGCTAACCAGACTTATTTGAAGTGGCTGTAAACGTCAGACATGAAATATGAAGAAAGCGCACATACCCCTCTATAGTGTGTACTTGTCTCAGTCCAGAGCACTGTCAGTGTATTTTCTGTCAGTGTCATTTCTGTCTGCTGCCTCATTCCTCTGTGAGTTTTCCTGACACCAAGAGATGAAAGGTGACAGGGGAGGGAGCTCCAGCTGATTGATAGCTCTTTTCATGTGAGCTGCGTGAAGGGGTTTTGTCTCTTTCCTCCAATCATCTCTCAGAGCTCTTCTCACTGAGCACTGCTGTGTATAATTTTAGCTCCATGCTGCCTACTTTCTAATTGCTCAGATACTGTAATCGTTATAAATTCTGCAGTTTAACCACTTAAGACCCGGACCAAAATGCTGCTAAAGGACCTTGCCCCTTTTTGCGATTTGGCACTGCGTCATTTTAACTGACAATTGCGCGGTCGTACGACGTGGCTCCCAAACAAAATTGGCGTCATTTTGTCCCCACAAATATAGCTTTCTTTTGATCACCTCTACGGTTTTTATTTTTTGCGCTATAAACAAAAATAGAGCGACAATTTTGAAAAAAATGCAATATTTTTTACTTTTTGCTATAATAAATATCCCCCCAAAATATATATACATTTTTTTTTCCTCAGTTTAGGCCGATACGTATTCTTCTACCTGTCATTTTCACAGCAAAAAATGCATTTAAATTGCATTGTTTATTGTGAAAATGACAGTTGCAGTTTGGGAGTTAACCACAAGGGGGCGCTGTAGGGATTATGTGTTCCCTGTGTGTGTTTACAACTGTAGGGGGGTGTGGCTGTAGGTGTGACGTCATCGATCGCGTCCCCCCTATAAAAGGGATGACGCGATCGATGCTGCCGCCACAGTGAAGCACGGGGAAGCCGTGTTTACACACGGCTCTCCCCGTTCTTCAGCTCCGGGGACCAATCGCCGCACTCCAGCGGCGATCGGGTCCGCGAATCCCATGGTCCCGGTCATGGAGCTTCGGACTAGTACCGACGTAAATATACGTGGATGTGCCCAGCCGTGCCATTCTGCTGACGTATATGTGCAGGAGGCGGTCCTTAAGTGGTTAAACTGATGTAGAGAAGAGATGGCTGCAGATACAACTTATGTAGGAATATGTATTTCATCTCTGTGCCTCACCTGAGGCCAGTCACTTGGGTGTATGAAAAGGGGTTTACAAAGGTTGTCCCATCAGCCGTTAAGTGAGCTCTATAAAGTCCTAACCATAGAGGAATTACACTATATTGCCAAAAGTATTGGGACACCTGCCTTTATACGCACATGAACTTTAATGTCATCTCAGTCTTAAGCCCCGTACACACGGCTGAGGTTCTCGGCAGAAACCAGCGAGAACCTCGCTGGGAGCCGCATTCTGCCGAGAACCTCGGCCGTGTGTACGCTCTCGGCGAGCCCTGCCCGTCGGGAAACCCGTCGAGCAAATAGAGAACAGGTTCTCTATTTGCTCGACGGCCCGTCGGGATGAATGGCTGGTTGCCTTTCCCGACGGGCGGGTCGCCGATTCTGACGGCCGGCAGAGAACCTCGACGGGCGGAAAGATGTGTTCCGCCCGTCGAGGTTCTCTGCCGTGTGTACGGGGCCTAAGTCTGTGGGGTTCAATATTGAGTTGGCCCATCCTTTGCATTTATAATAGCTTCAACTCTTTTGGGAAGGCTATCCACAAGGTTTAGGAGTGTGTCTACGGGAATGTTTGATCATTCTCCAACAAACACATTTGTGAGGTCAGGCACAGATGTTGGACAAAAAGGCCTTGTTCGCAGTCTCCACTCTAATTCATCCCAAAGGTGTTCTATTGGGTTGAGGTCAGGACAATCAAGGTCCTCCACCCCAAAATCGCGCATTCATGTCTTTATGGTCTTTGCTTTGTGCAAAAGCCCCAATACTTTTGACAATATCGTCTATATTCTGCTCTAACATCCATAGCTTTGTTGTAATTCCACCTCTGAATTCTTTAATATGGCAGAAAGATGGTATACACTTTATAGCTAATTTATTAAAGCTCCTTGAGGATTTTTTTTTCATGAAGCAATAGATAAAATATATTCCTGGATTGCTGCTCCAGGTGAGTATAATAATCCACCAGAAAGGAAGGGATGAGTGCTAGCTAGGCCGGTTCGTAACTGTGAACATGTAGACCAAGTGAGAAAGATTTGCTGCACACCAACATCCGTCCAACAGGTTTTGAAAGACTATCACCAGGACTAAAACAATGGACCAAGGGGTAATTCCTTGGTCTGTTGTTTTAGTTCTGGTGGCAGTCTTTCAAAAAACCTGTTGGATGGATGTTGGTGTGCAACTAATTATTCTCACTTGGTCTAAAATATATTCCTTACTTAAATGTTTTGTTTTAATTTTAGTAAAGTTTGCAGGAGTCATCCTTTCAAACCAAAACAACACTCAATTCTTTATGTGCCTTTCTTGTGCAAGATCTTTCCAAGGTAGGTGGGACATTTCTGATTGGTGAGCAATTTATAGGAGGGCTGCAGCATGAAATATTCTGATATCAGTTAGGACTCATTCAGATAGTTACAGACCAGTGGCGTCGCTAGGGGGGTGTGTGGCTGCACCCGGGTTAAAACCAACCGAGTGGGTGACACCTGTGTTCAGCGGCACCGCTAACATTGCACGGTCAGCACCTCCTACACTGATCTGCATCTTGCTGGCTATGTCCCTCAGTGGAGTGGACCAAAGCCACCTCCCCCTCCTCTCTCTTTACATCTACACAGGAGGAAGAAGAAGTCCGAGGGACACACCACTGTTATGAGGTCTGTACACTACAGTGTATTGTAATGCAGATGGAAAGGTGCAGGGGGGTGCTATGGGAGGGGAGAGGGGGTCCACACTGGGGAGGGTGGTCTATGTTATGAGATTGCACTAAGGGGTGTCTGCACTGGGGGGTATCTGCACTGAGGGGGGTCTGCACAGAGGAGGGGTCTGCACTGAGGTGGGGGATCTGCACAGAGGAGGATTCTGCACTGATGGGGGTCTGCATTGAAGAGGGGTTTGCACTGAGGGGAGTTTGCACTGAAAGGGTGTGCACTGAAGGGGTGTGCACTGAGGGGGGTTTTAACTGAGGGGGAGACTGCACTGAGGGGGGTTTGCACTGAGGGGGGATCTGCACTGAGGGGGGTCTGTGCTGAGGGGGAGGTCTATACTGATGGAGGGGGTCTATTACTGATGGAGGGGGTCTATACTGCAGGAGGGGGGTTTGCACTTAGTAGTGGGGTCTATACTGTGGGTGGAGGGTCTCTAGTTAGTGGAGGGGAGTCTGTACTGAGGGAGGGGGGACTACAGTTGGTGGAGGGGAGGTGACACCAATCTTTTTCTGCACTGGTTGACACCAATCCTAGTGATGCCACTTGTACAGACTATTGCTGCACATGGTAAGGTTAGCAAAGGTCTCGTTATTGGTAGCCTTTACAAAAAACCTTATGGTTGAGGTGGGGGAGCCCCACATTTTACCATTCCTTGCTCTATTCAAAACAATAATAGTAAAATAATAATAGTTTAACTTTATATATACTTTGAGGTTTTTGTAAACCCTAACAATGAACTCCTGTAAGTAGGGTTGCCACCTATCCGGTCCGGGCTCTAAATTAGTCCACATGAAACCCACATTATTCAGAAAAGAAATGTGGCTTGGAACAGGGTCTGGCAGGAGGGTGAGGGGGCACTATGTGTGCTGCATTACTATTCTGTCTGGAGTGCCAAAGGTGTCCCAGGTCTGTGTGCAACTAAAGTGTTCGGGTTTAGCAACCCTATCTGTAAGCTCTGTTTAGTTCTCTGCAGACTGCAGAACACCTCCCACCTATCTGTGGCAGTGCAAAATAAATAAATACATGGTCCTTCCAGGAAACGTGTAAGCTAATTCATTCCTTTGGCCTCTGCTGACTGTTGGCAGATAGCATTGTTCCAACATTTGTGAAGATTAAAGGACACCTTCCCTCTGTGGTATTGATGTGAGGAATGGGGAGGAATTCTGTAGCCCTAAAACACATTTTTAACTTAAGTGACAGAAATGCTTCTCCATAAATACAGCATGGTAAGTGAACATCGCCCTAGAGCAGAAAGGGAGTTACCGACAGGATCAACAGGTGAAAATAAGAATAAAAGATGAATGCGGTCACCATACCTAACAGATGATAAGCCACAACATATAACATTTTTTGTTCTTGGCTTTAGATACACTTTAAGCAGATGCATCTTATGGAAAGCTTCTCTCTTTTAGGTCACTTACTATGCAAAGGAGGCACCAACAAGTCATCAAGACCAGAGCACAGCCCAATGAGATGAGAATAATGGACCAGAATGGAAGTTCTTTTTCACTGGCTGTAAAGGACACATTCAAGTCACATTAAAAGATGTTCAATATAAATGACACATTTACAAGATGATACAATCTTACGATAAGAAAATAATTATGAAAAACATTTTTTATCATTAAAATTACTTAGGGATTTATTTATAAAAAGTATATAAAATTATATATATATATATATATATATAAATAAAAAAAAAAGATAAATTAATACTGTGAAACTGCATGTGCATTTGTTCTGTGCGATAGAGGGTGAAGCCAAATGTTATTAGGCTATTTTCTCTTCAGTTTGAATGTGTGAATCAGGAAAATACCAAATTTTAGCCACTAGATGGAGTTGATCATCATAGTAAATAAATACTGATTTACTATGATCATCAGCTTCATACAGTGACCATAATGTGTTATTTTCTTGATTCACTTTATTCTGTATGAATCAAAAAGGTTTAACCTGGAGAGGCCTAAGTTTGAGTTTCGACCCCATTAAGACAAAATAATCATGCATGCAGTTCACAGAATGAAAAAAGGTATCCGTGTAAAAGTGAGCTTTAAGAAGTCTTCCAAAGAGATGTTCAAAAGCTTGACACCACCTTCCACCAAAGATACACCCGAGTGTCAGAAAATATAATCTCCTTACCAGACCACCTGACCACACCTGCGGTAAGACTGCACACGGGTTTGTTTAGAGTCACCCAAACGACTATAGGCTGGAGTTGCTTCTAATCACAATAAGCCAAAGCGGATGGATATATATGTAGCCTGGTAATGGGCAGTCAGCTTTTTTCCTCCCCTGTCTTGCTGTTTCCACACTCACAGCCCAGTCCGTGCAACTCCTTCCTCTTCCCGCCCACACACTCACAGCTCCTCTCCACTAGATCACACTGCCAGACTGTTTACTCTGCCTCCCTGCAGTCTCTACCCCACTTCTCTAAAACATTTATGCAGTTGAGAGGGTCATGTGTCACAAAAAAAGTTATTTATAAAATATATATATATATATATATATATATATATATATATATTGCAAAATTGTGCTAAGGCGTTTATATTTGTTGTACCCTTAGGTGTGAAGGGGTTAAGATTGTGCTTTCACTTTAAGACATGGTTGATACACAGAGTGTATTACTGTACATGGATGGAGCCAGGGCTGTCTGTAATATTGATTGGACCCTGGTCTAATGTTTTTTCTTGGGCCCTCTTGAATCCACTTATCAACTATTTGCGGGCTTAAGGGGCAGCTGCTTTGGGCCCCACAACAATGATTGGGCCTGGGGCAGCTACCCCTTTTTCCATGTGCTAAAGACGGCCCTGGATGGAGCAGGATGGGCTCCTTGTGGGACCAGTACCTGGAACAAAAAGAGAGCCAGTGGGATTGTATGCAGGAGGTTGTGAGTGGCACAATATCTGTCAAGCACAGTTAATGCATTCGTAATGATCACATGACCAAAAGCCTAAATTGTTGGTCATGAGATTACACCTTTACAGATTAAAGGTGAGAAATAGAGTGCAAATTTGTGTAATCCTACCAAGCAGTCATGTGACCAAATGCCTAACCTAGAATGAACTCCAAAGAGGAAGGAAGTGTATTTAAAAATGTTGGTCCTTCTGAAACTATATTTTTTTAATTTAACCAGTTCAATACCGCGTCACGTCCAAAGACGTGAACAGCGCGGACCTGAGGCGCCGGGGTCACGTCTTTGGACGCGATTTGCTTGTAATTCCCCGCGCGCGCCACAGGGTGGCGCGCGGCGGGGAAAAACAGTCCCGACGCATCACCGAGGATCCGATGCGTGTACCCGGCGGCCACGATGTCCGTCAGGTACACGCGATCGTCGGTGAGACAGCAGGGACGTGGAGCTCTGAGTGTAAACACAGAGCTTCACGTCCTGTCAGTGAGGTGACAGATGCTGTTTCTCTTGTACATAGGGAGACAGCATCGGTCACCTCCCCCAGTCACCCCCCTCCCCCCATACAGTTAGAACACACCCAGACAATACATTTAACCCCTTCCTCACCCCCTAGTGTTAACCCCTTCAATGCCAGTCACATTTATACAGTAATTAGTGCATATTTATAGCACTGGTCGCTGTATAAATGTGAATGGCGCCAAAAATGTTTTAAAAGTGTCCGATGTGTCCGTCGCAATATCGCAGTCCCAATAAAAATCGCAGATCGCCGCCATTACTAGTAAAAAAAAAATATAAAAAAAAAAATCATAATTATGTCCCCTATTTTGTAGGTGCTATAACTTTTGCGCAAAGCAGTCACTTATTGTGATTTTTTTTTTTTTTTTTTACAAAAATACGTAGAAGAATACGTATCGGCCTTAACTGAGAAAAAAAAATATAAAAAAAAAAAAAAAAATGGGATATTTATTATAGCAACAAGTAAAAAATAGATATATATTTTTAAATTGTCGCTCTTTTTTTCATTATAACGCAAAAAATAAAAACCGCACGGGCGATCAAATACCACCAAAAGAAAGCTCTATTTGTGGGGAAAAAAGGGACGCCAATTTTGTTTGGGTGCCACGTCGCACTACCGTGCAATTGTCAGTTAAAGCGACGCAGTGCCGGAAGCTGAAATTTCGCCTGGGCACGAAGGGGGTTTATGTGCCCAGTAAGCAAGTGGTTAAAGGGGTTGTAAAGGTTTGTTTTTTTATTTTCCAAATAGGTTGCTTTAAGCTAGTGCATTGTTGGTTCATTTACCTTTTCCTTCGATTTTCCTTCAAAATGTTTTTTTCTTTGTCTGAATTTCTCACTTCCTGTTTCTCCTCAGTAAGCTTGCCTCCATCATCCAAGCCATTCTGGCTGGGGGTTAGTCAGCGTGCTCGCCCCCTCCCTTGGGACTACATCCCTGCGGGGAGACGTAGTTCCAAGGGAGGGGGCGAGATGTCTCCCCGCAGGGATATATTTCACAAGGGAGGGGGTGAGCATGCTGACTAACCCCCAGTCAGAACGGCTCGGATGATGGGGGCAAGCTTACTGAGGAGGAACAGGAAGTGAGAAATTCAGACAAAGGAAAGGGAAATGGAAGGAAAAGGAACCAACAATGCACTAGCTTAAAGGAACCTATTTAGAAAATAAAAAACAAACCTTTACAATCCCTTTAGAGCAGGGGTGGGCAACCTCGGCCCTCCAGCTGTGATGAAACTACAAATCCCATCATGCCTCTGCTTTTAGGAGTCATGTCTGTGATTGTCAGGGTCCTGCAATGTATCATGGGACTTGTAGTTTCACCACAGCTGGAGGGCCGAAGTTGCCCACCCCTGCTTTAGAGCAAGGCAGTTCACATGTAAATAAATGAAAATAGATCTGTCTTAAGAACTAAAACAAATTTGTAGAAAAGTAGAGACTACATTGTACGGTTGGTAAAAAAGTAAAAAAAAAATTGACCAGAAAATCCAGAAATGTGTCTTGAAATTCAACATATTTAGCTAGTCTGTTTCCTACTGTTGTTAAATGTTACCATTGCTCTGTTTGCTTCAGTAGAAGTGTCAATGATGACTTATTCCAAAGGCAAAAAGGGATGTACAGTATGTACATATTGCAAAACCAAATCAACCAATCACAATTTTTTTAGTGTTCTGGATGCACTAAATTGAGATCATATTGTTTTATGACTTTGTACCTCATATGCACTTTCCACCTTGAAAGAACCTAGTTTTAATTTCGCATTAGGATGTATGTTATCATTAATCTATCATAGAGCACAATTCCAGCCTGAGCAGTTTATGGGACTGGTTAGGTTAGAATTGCACACAGAGGATTGAGGTCACATCAGATTGATTAAGGAACAATATGTGTTATCTTTACAGAGCATTAAACGATTCTAAGTACTCATGAATATTCAGATGTATTCTCCAAATGCCTGGGTTGTCTAAGCCACAAAAAGTTCATGCATTCCATTCATACGTATAGTATGAATTCATCATACAGCAACATCAGTCAGAATAAATAAACAAGAGAGGAAGTATGAAGGTCGGTAGAAAATAAATGTAGAGAAGATTGTGTCATGCAAACTCCGGCACATTGATTAGGTAAACCATATGTCTAGGCCAAAGGAAAAAAATATGTCTTATATTCAGGGGCAGTTACAGGGGGGGGGGGGGCAACAGGGAAATTGCCACCCCAAGAAATTAGCTAATTAGAAATGAGAAATTAGCTAATTTCTAGTTGCAGGGCGCCGGAGAGTCTGAGCAGGACCGCGGCTCTGCAAATCCGCGTGCGAGTGACAGAGCGGGCGGGTGACAGCGTGGGCTGCCGGGTGCCTCAGTGTGTATGTGGGCGGCTCAGCGACGAGCGAGAGTCAGAGAGTGAGTGGTCAGCTGGTCGGCTCTGTGGGTGAGCGGGTGGCTGGCCAATCAATAAGCCGGCAGCCGGGGGAGTAGTGAGATGACATCATCTCTCACCGCCCCGCGCCCCCCTGCATACCTGCAGTAACTTTCGCACTCACAGTGCAGGCAGCAGAGAGATTACATCATCTCTCTGCTGCCTGACTCTGACAAAAGCAAAACACCACCTTAGCAGGCGACAATCCGCAAGATGTGGCAAGTGACAATCTGCATCTGGTGGCAGGCAAGTGGAATTTTCGCAACTTGTGGCAAGTGACAATCCGCAACATGTGGCAGGTGATGTGGTAAGTGACAATCTGCAATGTGCTGCAGGTGACGTGGCAAGTGACAATCCACAACATGTGGCAGGCGACGTGGCAAGTGACAATCCACAACATGTGGCAGGTGATGTGGCAAGTGACAATCTGCAACATGTGGCAGGTGATGTGGCAAGTGACAATCTGCAACATGTGGCAGGTGATGTGGCAAATGACAATCTGCAACATGTGGCAGGTGATGTGGCAAGTGACAATCGACAAATATGGATGAGCTTCGAGTTCGAGTCGAACATAAGTTTGACGCGAACATCGGCCGGTCAATTGTTCGTCGAATTGCGAATGTTATGGGCCGTTCGCGCCAAATTCGAGTGGCGCCTCACGGCCCATAATTCACTGTGGCTCTGCAGTGCATTGCTGGCTGATGATTGGCCAAGCATGCACTATGACCCTGCAGTATTTTGATTTAGTGTGCACCTAAAGCTTACCTGAATACAATTGCTGGTGTTCTCATACAAATACAGGCAGAGACCTGCATTATTTTGATTTAGTGTCCTTTGCACAGTGTGCACCTAAAGCTTACCTCAATACAATTGCTGGTGTTCTCATACAAATACAGGCAGGGACCTGCAGCATTTTGATTTAGCGTCCTTTGCACAGTGTGCACTTAAAGCGTACCTGAATACAATTGCTGGTGTTTACTGGCTGGCAACCCTCCTTGATCCATGTTACAAGAGTAAGGGACCTTATCTTGCCGTTGCAGAGGGAGCAGAGGATGAAAAATCTTCGGGAGGCCTTGCAGAAAGGTCTGTGCAGCGCGTTCCCAGAGACTGTATGATTGGTTCCAGGAAACATCGCCAGCGTCTGTTTTACATGGTGCCTTTACAATACCTAGGGGCAAGATCAGACTTGGACACCTTTGCCTCCAAAAATCCTCTGGGTTACAGGGTCTTGAGGATGGATCACTGGCCAGAGCTTGCACAGTATGCAATTGAGCTACTGGCCTGTCCTGCATCCAGCGTTCTTTCAGTGCTGCTGGAGGCTTTGTAACAGATCACAGGGTGTGCCTGCCCACCAACTCGGTCGATCAACTGACCTTCATAAAAATGAATCAGTCTTGAATCACCACCAGCTACGAAGCACCTGATGTTGATGTAACCAAATATTTTTTTGAAATGTCATCCCTTCGAAACTGCCTATGCTGAGTGACTATCCTGTTATGCTGAGTGACTATCCTCTTCCTCCTCAATGATCATGCTGATTGCTTTTTGCGAACATTTTTGGTTTTGGGCACCGCCACCAGTGATTAATGAGCGGGGCTCATTCCTGCACTCCAACTAGAGTATCTGTGAGGGGTTGCTGTGTTGTGGCAACACCACCACCACCAACACCAAAGGCCCAATATTTCTGCCCCTGTTCAACAATGGCATGTAATTACAATTATTGATCTAATATTTCACAGCAGGGCCCATTCCTGCGCCCACCAAGCGTAACTGTGAGGGCTTACAGTGTTGTGGCAACATACACCACCACCACCACCAAAGGCCTAATTTTTCTGCCCCTGTTTTACAGGAGCATGTAATTACAATTCTCGATATAATATTTCACAGCAGGGACCGTTCCAGGGCCCACCAAGAGTAACTGTGAGGACTTACAGTGTTGTGGCACCAGCACCACCACCACCACCAAAGACCCAATTTTTCTACCACTGTTCAACAATAGCATGTAAATACAATTCTTGAAATAATAGTTCACAGCAGGGCGTTCCAGCGCCCACCAAGAATAACTGTGAGGACTTACAATGTTGTGGCAACACCAACGCCTAAGGCACAAATTTCTGAAGAGTATATACGGCAGGCCCCTACTTTCAAACATCCAACTTACAAACGACTCTGTAAGAGAACTGTAACCGTCTGTCCCAGGCGCCCTCTTGCGCATGCGCGCGGACACGGGCGCCCTGAGAAACCTAGGTGCACCAATGCGCATGTGCGCGCACACACGGGCATACCAATGCACGCACGCACGCCAATGCGCGCACGCACGCCAATGCGTGCACGCGCGCGCGGCGGACGCCGTGCGCGTCCCTAACACCAATTAGCACTCGCTGCCTATTTAAGGAAGTGCTCTGGCCTAGACTTATTGCTGACTGATCTTCAGCGTGTACCCTGTTACCTGAATCCTGTGTTGTCTTGATGATCTCCCGTTGCTGAACCCGGCTTGCTCTGACCCGCTACTGGCTCTGTTACTCCCTGATGACTGGTTCCTGACTCTGGCTTCCCACCTGACACCGCTACTGCCTACTGCCTGGTACCTCGCTGCCCGCCTGCCTCTTGACCCGGCTATCTGCATGACCCGCCTTGACTTCTGGTGCCTGCGATCCAGCAACCTTGAACGCCTGCAGCTTGCTCCTGCGGCTTCCAGCATACGTCCTGTTCCAAGACCCTCAGGAACTAAACATTGGTGGATCTCCAGCACCCTGCTGTCGATATCCCTACCACAGGCACTTGTGTTGCTCCAGTCCCCTGGTGTCCTCTGTTCCATCTCCGGCGGTGCCGGGACTGGAGATACAAGAGAGGCCGACCTCGTCATCTCAGCCTCCCATCAGGTACATGACAGACTCCTACTTGCAAACGGAAGGAGGCAAAAGGAAGTGAGGGGAAATCTACCCCTAGGAAGGGAAATTCTCTCCTGTAAGAGTTAATATGGGAAAAAGGTGCCTCTTCTTCACTGATGCTTTATCACCAATCCTTGTTTCCCTAAAAAAACAAATTTACAAAATCCAATTGTCATTGGGACAGAAAGTGAGGTAAAATCTCCTGAACAGATGCACAGACAGCAAAACAAATGTTACAGGAGTGATAACCCTTCCCTATGTTTTTCAAAAAGCTTAAAAATGTATTTTTCTCAATGATTTTCATCCATATTGCAGGGACCAGACATTACATTAAAGCCGCAAGCAGTTTTAAATTACCTTTTTTCCTATAGAAATGTCATTTTGTGCAGGGACAGTTCTAAAAATGGGAAACACGTGCCACTTCACAGGTATACTATAGACACCCAGAAGGTACAATATTTAAAGGAATATTTAACATATATTTTTCACTTTAAGCATCATTAAAATCACTGCTCCCTAAAAAACTGACATAAAAAAAAAAAAAAATGCATTCATACATGTCCCCTGGGGCAGGACCTGGATCCCCAGACCCTTTTTAGGACAATAACTTGCATATTATCCTTTAAAATTAGTGCTTTTGATTTCAGACGTTCGAGTCCCATAGACTTTAATGGGGTTCTAAAGTTTGCGCAAACTTTAGGTCCGTTCGAAGGTTCTGGTGCGAACCAAACTGTGGGGTGTTCGGCTCATCCCTACTTCTTACTAGGATTCTCATCTGTTCCCAATGTATTTTATAGGAAACATCACACAGTTGCTGCAGATTTGTCGGCTACACATCCATGATGAGAATCTCCCATTCCACCACATTCCAAAGGTGCTCTGTTGGATTGAGATCTGGTGACTGTGGAGGCCATAGGAGTATAGTGACCTCATTGTCATGTTCAAGAAACCAGTGGTGAGATAATTGGCGCTTTGTGGCATGGTGCATTATCCTGCTGTAAGGAGTCATCAGAAAATGGGTAGACTGTAGTCATAAAAGGATGGACATGGTCAGTAACAATACACAGGTAGGCAGTGGGGTTTAAACGATGCTCAATTGATATTAAGGGGCCCAAAGTGTGCCACGAAAGTATCCCCCACACCATTACACCACCAGCCTGAACCATTGATACAAGGCAGGATGGATCCATGCTTTCATGCTGATGCCAAATTCTGATCCTACCATCTGAATAGCTGAAATGAAGACTTATCAGACCAGGCAACGTTTTTCCAATCTTCTAGTGTCCAATTTTGGTGAGCCTGTGTGAATTGAAGCCTCAGTTTCCTGTTCTTAGCTGACAGGAGTGGGACCCGGTGTGGTCTTCTGCTGCTGTAGCCCATCTGCTTCAAGGTTCAAAGTGTTGTGCATTCAGAGGTGGTATTCTGCATACCTTGGTTGTAACAAGTGTTTTTGAGTTACTGTTGCTTTTCCATCATCTTGAACCAGTCTGCCCATTTTCCCCTGACCTCTGACATCAACAAGGTATTTTTGTCCACACAACTGCCTGGATATTTTCTCTTTTTCAGACCATTCTCTGTAAGGCCCTGTACACACGATCAGACATGTCTGATGAGACTTGTCTGACGGACCATTTTCATCAGAACTCTGAACTTGTCTGATGGTCTGATGTGCGTTCTCATCATCGGACCAAAATCCGATCGGGTCAGAACGCGGTGACGTAGAACACAACGACGTGATCAAAAAACGAAGTTCAATGCTTCCAAGCATGCGTCGACTTGATTCTGAGCATGCGCAGGTTTTTGGTCCAATGCTTTTGTGTACTAAACATCGAACCTGTCCGACATTAAAGCCTGTTTTTCCGATGGAAAACGGTCCGATAGGCCGTACACACCATCGAACTGGTCCGATGAAACCGGTCTGCAGACCAGTTTAATCGGACATGTCCGATTGTGTGTACGCGGCCTAAACCTTAGAGATGGTTGTGTGTGAAAATCCCAGTAGATCAGCAGTTTTTGAAATCCTCAAACCAGCCTGTCTGGCACCAACAACCATGCCAAGTTCAAAGTCACTTAAATCCCCTTTCTTCCCCATTCTGATGCTCGGTTTGTACATCAGCAAGTTGTCTTTGCCACGTCTAGATGCCTAAATGCATTGAGTTGCTGCCATGTGATTGGCTGATTAGCAATTTGTGTTACCAAGCAATTGAACAGATATTAGGTGTACCTAATAAAGTGGCCGGTGAGTGTAGGCACATGTTAATGCATTCTGTACTTGTCCTTGAATCCAAGTTAAAGTGAATGTCAACCCTAACAAGGCATTTTTTTTGGTCAGTTAAATATAATATTAAAAGTGTATCGTTAAAATACCTGTTGGTTTGGCTGACATATTTTGAGCTGATAACTTTCTGTGCTCTCTGCCTGAGCGGCACTCTTATCAGCTACATTGTTCTCAGCTATCTATGTTAAACAGGAAACACCTTCCCCTAAACCAGTGATGGCAAACCTTGGCACCCCAGGTGTTTTGGAACTACATTTCCCATGATGCTCAATACACTGCAGAGTGCATGAGCATCATGGGAAATGTAGTTCCAAAACATCTGGGGTGCCAAGGTTCGCCATCACTGCCCTGTACTATGGAGAAGAAAAGATTGGGAGGTTTTCTGCAATCTGTCATAAGATGACAGCCCTTGGATAAAAGGAAAAAATTACCAAAAAATAAATAAAAATAACAATTCCATCGTCACATCTAAGTACTGGCGATCTGCAATATACAGTGTTCCATTTTTGTTTTGTGTCTTTCAATTAATTATTTAATGTCTTAAAAATGTACTTAGATTTTTACAGGATAAATTCCTTACCTGCCGCCACAGCAGTTCTGTTCAGCACACCTATAACAAATAATGTTTTTTTTTTACATTAGCAAGTCTGTACAGTAAAATAAAATAAAATACTTATAGAAATAGTCTCTATGATAAATGTGTCCTTAACCACTTCCATACCGCACCTATTCTGCCACTTCTCTCCTTCATGTAAAAATCCAATTTTTTTTGCTATGAAATTACTCAGAACCCCAAACATTATATATATATATATATATATATATTTAGCAGACACCCTAGGGAATAAAGTGGCAGTCATTGCAACTTTTTATCTCGCACGGTACTTGCTCAATCATTTTTCAAATGCAATTTTTTTGGGGGAAAAAAAACGATTTCATGAATTAAAAAATAACAAAAAAGTAAAGTTAGCCCAATTTTTTTGTATAATGTGAAAGACGATGTTACGCCGAGTAAATATATACCTAACTTGTTATGCTTTAAAATTGCACATACTCATGGAATGGCGCCAAACTTCGGTACTTAGAAATCTCCATAGGCGACACTTTACATTTTTTTACAGGTTACCAGTTTAGAATTACAGAGGAGGTCTAGTGCTAGAATTATTGCACTCGCTCTAACGCACGCTGCAATACCTCACATTTGTGGTTTGAAAGGCGTTTACATATGTGGGTGGGACTTGCGTGCGCGTTCGCTTATTATTTTATTTTTTATTTTACTTATTTATTTATTTTTTACACTTTTTTTACAGATTTTTTTATCACTTTGATTCCTATTACAAGGAATGTAAACATCCGTTGTGATAGGAATAGCATGTGACAGGTCCTCTTTATGGAGAGATGCAGGGTCAATAAGACCAGCTGTGCCATTCTGCTGATTTAAGCGTACAGGAGCCGATCCTTAAATAGTTAAAACAATTCCCCCTGACCTCTGTAGCTACAGGTATCGTGGAGCAGTTGTAATCCCCAAGACTAACTCTTAACATCTAAATAAGATATGTAGTCACTTGACATAGTAAAAACATTTTGTGGGTACAAGGACTATATGGTATGGTATATGCATGCAAAGTATAAAGCGACTAGGCGCATATTCTGTTTAATCGTCCCACTTGAAGTTCCCACTGCTAGGCAAAATCTTTCCTCTGCCTCACTTACTACTGAACTCTGAACTCTGCCTCATCTACTACTGACCTTTAACCACTTAAAGACTGCCCACCATATATACTGCAGCAGGGCGACTCTATTGTGTGAAACAACGTACCTGTACGTCGTTGCATGCAATAGATAGCGTGGGCACGAGCATGCCGCTGGAGGAGCACGCCCTCTGCATGCACGGAGGAGGAGCTGATGCACATGCCCGGTGGACCCGATGTCAGCTGGCCACCCGCGATCACAGTACAGAAAGGCAGACCAGGGATCTGCTTTTGTAAACAAGGCAGATCCCTGTTCTGAAAGGGGACAACATGGAGATCTGCTGTTCCTAGTGATTAGGAACAATGATCTCTCTGTTGTTCCTGTCAGCACTTCCTCCACACAGTAAGGGAACACATTTAACCCTTTGATCATCCCTGCCATGTCATTTATACAGTAGTCAGTGAATTGTTTTTTTACACTGATTACTGTATTAGTGTCACAGGTGTCACTTAGGGTCAGATTTTTCCACCACAATGTCACAGTCCCACTAAAAACCGCTGATTACCGCCATAACTAGTAAAACCATAAAAATAATTAAAAGTCCATAAATCTATCCAGTAGTTTGTAGACGCTAAAACATTTATGCAAACCAATCAATATACGCTTATTGGGATTTTTTTTTACCAAAAATATGTAGCAGAATACATATTGGCCTAAATTGATGAAGAAATTCTTTTTTTTACCTTTTTTTGGGGATATGAATTATAGCAAAAAGTTAAAAATATTGTTTTATTTTTCAATTTTTTTATTAAAAAACAAAAAAACTAAATCGCAGAGGTAATCAAATGCCACCAAAAGAAAGCTCTATTTGTGGAAAAAAAGGGACATCAATTTTATTTGGGTACAAATTTGCATGTCTGCGCAATTGTCAGTTAAAGTAACGTAGTGCCGTTATTTAAAAACATGGCCCGGTCATAGTGAAATGAAAAAAAAAAAAAAAAATTTGGGGTTGTCACCAGAATAGTACTAGAGAGGAAATCTTCCATTGTGGACACTAGTTCTGGTGATCTTGGTGACAACTTGGGTTTTGTCAGGGCTGGGCTCAGCACTCCCGTCTCAGTGCTCAGCTGTCAGTTAATTGCCAGCACTCATTGTTCCTCAGTGCCACACCTGGTGATCATTTCCTGCTCGTCCACTAGCCCTTCTGGCTATTTAAACTGCCTGGTTAATTTCTCCCATGCCTTTGCCTTGGTCAACAAATCTGTAAATTCTCTGCTGTATTCCTGTAAAAGACTTGCCTGACTAATGTCCCTTCTGGTTCCTGATCCTGTCTGATGTCTCCTGCTACACTGATCTCAGGCTTCCTGATTTACTGGCTTGCACTGACTACCTGCTTTGATTACCAAACCCTGACTATGTTTTGACTACCTTTACTATTTGTACCATTTTTACTAGGGTTGTCCCGATACCGAAACCAGTATCGGTATCGGGACCGATACCGAGTATTTGCGGGAGTACTTGTACTCCCGCAAATGCCCCCGATGCCTGGCCGAATACTTGTCGTCGCCCCCCGCCGCCGCAATGCCAACGCAAACCCACCGCCGCCGCTGCATACCGCAAAGCCGCTGCCGCTGCATACCGCAAAGCCGCCGCCGCCGCTGCCGCGTTAATCAGCGTGCGGGGAACATTACAGCTTTCGTTTGAATAGTTGTGTTTATGCCCGGACTGGGACAAAAAATAGGCCCGGGCATTTTAGACTGAGCAGCCCGGGGGGGGTTAATGATGGATTGTGGGGTGAGATAAAGAAATATAGATAGACAGATAGATAAAAGGAAGAAATAAGATTAGTAGATAGATAGATAGATAGATAGATAGATAGATAGATAGATAGATAGATAGATAGATAGATAGATAGATAGATAGATAAAGAAAGATAGATAAAGATAGAAAGAAATAAGAAAATGAAAGAAATAGAAAGAAATAAGGGAATTCTTCACTCTGGCGCCGCGATCGATCGTGTGATCCCTTTTATAGGGATACAAAATCGATGACGTCACACCTACAGCCACACACCCCTACAGTTGTAAACACATATTAGGTCACACATAACCCCTTCAGCGCCCCCTTGTGGTTAACTCTCAAACTGCACTGTCATTTTCACAGTAAACAATGCAATTTAAATGCATTTTTTGCTATGAAAATGACAATGGTTCCAAAAATGTGTCAAAATTGTCCGAAGTTTCCCATATAATGTCGCAGTCATGAAAAAAAGCGCTGATCGCCGCCATTAGTAGTAAAAAAAAAAATATAAAAATGCAATAAAACTATCCCCTATTTTGTAAACGCTATAAATTTTTGCGCAAACCAACCGATAACCACTTATTGCGATTTTTTTTACCAAAAATAGGTAGAAGAATACGTATCGGCCTAAACTGAGAAACAATTTTTTTTATATATTTTTGCGGGATATTTATTATAGCACAAAGTAAAAAATATTGAATTTTTTTCAAAATTGTCGCTCTATTTTTGTATATAGCGCAAAAAATAAAAACCGCAGAGGTGATCAAATACCACCAAAATAAAGCTCTATTTGTGGGAAAAAAAAGGACGCCAATTTTGTTTGGGAGCCAAACGCACGTCCGTGCAATTGTCAGTTAAATCGACGCAGTGCCGAATCGCAAAACCTGGCCGGGTCCTTTAGCTGCCTAAAGGTCTGGGTCTTAAGTGGTTAAAGGAGTTGTAAAGGCAGAAGCTTTTTATCTTAATGCTTTCTATGCAGTAAAAACTTCTGTGTGTGGCAGCTCCCCCAGCACCCCCCCCTAATCACTTACCTGAGCCTCCTCTCTCTCCAGCGATATCCACAAGTGTCTTAGCAGTTCCAGACATTCCCCTTGATTGGCTAAGAAAGCAGCAGGATCATTGGCTCAGATGGCTGTCAATCAAAATCAGTCAGCCAATCAGGGGAGAGAGGGGGTGGGGCCGGGTCAGGGGTTCCGTGTCTGAATGGATACACAAAGCTCTGACTTGGCTCGGGTGCCCCCTGTAGCAAGCTGCTGACTGTGGGGGCATTTAGCAGGAGGAATGGGGCCAGGAGAGCAGACAAGGGACCGGAGAAGAGGAGGATCAAGGTGGCTCTGTGCAAATCCAACAGCACAGAGAAGGTGAATATAACATGCTTGTAATTAAAAAAACAAGCCTTTACCATTTACTTTAATGCCGCGTACACACGATCGTTTTTCGGCATGAAAAAAAACGTTGTTTTTCAGCATGTAGAAAAAACAACTTTTTTCCAACTTCATCAATAAAAAAACAATGTTGCCCAAACACCATAGTTTTAAAAAAATCGTGAGCAAAGCACGGTGACGTACAACACGTACGACAGCACTCTAAAGGGGAAGTTCCATTCAATCTCCCGTCTCATAACTTGCTTCTGAGCATGCGCGGGTTTAAAACGTTGTTTTTAACTTAGTTTTAGCCCACACACGATCATTTTTTACAACCCGAAAAACTAAATTTTTAAAAACGACGTTAAAAAATGCAGCATGCT
This sequence comes from Rana kukunoris, assembly GCA_029574335.1. Lineage (NCBI taxonomy): Eukaryota > Metazoa > Chordata > Amphibia > Anura > Ranidae > Rana > Rana kukunoris. Next base: position 55,989,395 of record CM056057.1, read on the forward strand.
CAAATTTTTTTTTGGTCGTTTTTCAGAAGATGAAAAACGATGTAAAGCCCACACACGATCATTTTAAATTTTTTCATGCTGAAAAATGATCGTGTGTACGCTGCATAAGTCTTAACATAAAAATCTATCATGCTGCTTTGGTTTACAACTTAAGTCCTATACATACGATCGGTCCATCCGATGAGAACAGTCCGACGGACCGTTTTTATCGGTTCACCGATGAAGCTGATTGATGGACTGATGTGCCTACACACCATCGGTTCATGAACCGATCGTGTCAGAACGCGGTGACATAAAACACAACAAAGTTGAATGCTTCCAAGCATGCGTCGACTTGATTCTGAGCATGCGTCGGTTTTGACCTATCGGTTAGCCGTCCATCGGTTCAATTTTAAAGCAAGCCATCTGTTTTTGGACCGAAGGATACACACGATCGGTTTGGACCGATAAAAACGAACCTCAGTCCGTTTTCATCGGTTTGAAGCGATCGTGTGTACCCGGCTTTAGAATTGACCCCTGATTTAGTTAACATTTCCGATGAACCTAACTCTATGGAGCCCTTTTCAACAGTTACAACCTGAGAGTCAGCCAGTTTCTACAATTTTGCCTTTTAATAGTATAACTATAACATACATTGTTAAGCAAAATGATACATATAGTTTGAATAACTACATGAATAAAGATTTAAATAGATTTCTGATAACAACAATACAAGATCCAAAAATGCACAATAAACTAAAAGAATCAGGTTAAGGACTCCAAGAGACAGTGCTGATTGTATTAACATACCAATAATAAAGGAGAACATACAACTATGCTTCAATTTAAAGAAAATAATTGTATAAAGAAGACATTCGGCCTGCCATACATAACATAATAACTCATAAGGGTTCTTACCAAAAAGGAGAATGAGAATCCCCCATGTTTTTGTGTACATGGTCCAAGCGATAAGATATGTGCTGCTTCTTATCAGGAAAAGAAAAGGTTTGCTGTATGAAGTTTCTACCCTGAAGGGTGACCTGGTCCCTCCCTGCTTATTAAGAACTAAACAGGTCTGATTAACAACATTATCTCTGTATGTGTCATGTGCCAAGCAGGGCAGACTTCATTGTGTACCTATGATGTCATCAATACTGGATTAGGAAGATGGAAAGATGAGGAAACACTGTCTATTGAATTATCTACAGTATCTACAGCAGAGGTCTCAAACTCAAATTACCTGAGGGCCACAAGACAAGTTTTCATTTCCCATTGGGGGCTGCATGCAAACTTTCCAACTTCAAAAACAGTACTGGTGTCAGCGAACGCATTATTAACCCCCCAGCACTGGTGTGAGCGGACACATTATTAACCCTGACCACTACACTGCACACTGACCACTACACTACACACTGACCACTCACCATCAGGGTACAGCACATGGCACATCACTGTACAGGACATGGCACATCAGGGCACAGCACATCAGGACAGGGCACATGGCACATCAGGGTACATGGGGCACATGGCACATCAGGGTACATGGGGCACAATCAGAGCACATCAGGGCACAATCAGGGCACACACGAGCACACCAGGGCACATGGGGCATATCAGGGCACATACAAGCACACCAGGGCACATGGGGCACATGAGAGCACATCAGGGCACAGCACATCAGGACAGGGCACATGGCACATCAGGGTACAGGACAGGGCACATGAAACAGCACATCAGGGTAAAAAGCCCAGCACATCAGGGTACCCCATGTGCTCATATGTGCCCTGATGTGCCCCATGTGCCCTGATTGTGCCCTGTTGTGCTCTCATGTGCCCCATGGCATATCAGGGTACATGGGCCACATCAGGGCACATAGGGCACAATCCGAGCACATCAGGGCACATATGGCATATCAGGGCACATACGAGCACACCAGGGCACAATCATGGCACATGAGAGCACATCAGGGCACAATCAGGGCACATGGGGCACATCAGGGCACATATGAGCACATCAGGGCACAATCAGGGAACATGGGGCACATGAGAGCACATTAGGGCACAGCACATCAAGACAGGGCACATGGCACATCAGGGTACAGGGCACAGGGTACCCTGATGTACAGAGCCCAGCACATCAGGGTACATGAGGCACATGAGGGTACATGGGGCACATGAGGGCACATGATGGTACATGGGGCACAATCAGAGCCCATCAGGGCACAATCAGGGCACATCAGGGCACATGAGAGCACATCAGGGCACATGAGAGCACATCAGGGCACATGGGAGCACACCAGGACACATGAGAGCACATCAGGGCACATGGGAGCACATCAGGACACAATCAGGGCACATGAGGGCAAAATGAGGGCACAATCAGGGCACACCAGGGCACATGAGAGCACATCAGGGCACATGGGAGCACATCAGGACACAATCAGGGCACATGAGGGCACACTCAGGGCACACCAGGGCACATGAGAGCGCATCAGTGCACATGAGAGCACATGAGAGCACACCAGGGCTCATGAGAGCACATCAGGGCACATGGGAGCACATCAGGACACAATCAAGGCACATGAGGGCACAATGAGGGCACACCAGGGCACATGAGAGCACATCAGGGCACATAAGAGCACATCAGGGCACAATCAGGGCACATGGGAGCACAATCAGGGCACATGAGGGCACAATCAGGGCACATGAGGGCACAATCAGGGCACAATCAGGGCACAAGAGGGCACAATCAGGGCACATGGGAGCACATCAGGACACAATCAGGGCACATCAGGGCACAGGTCAGAATTTACCTGTTGTTTTCTTCAAAGGCAAAGTAGCGCAGGAAGCGTCTGTCATAAGTTCACTTGTCTCCAGTGTCAGGCTGCTACTCCCCGGCGGCCCCTCCCCCCTCTCTTCTCGTCCATCTCAGATGATGTCACAAGCAACTGGAGATGGACGAGGAGAGAGGGGGGGCCGCCGGGGAGTAGCAGCGCCAGCGTGACATGAGAAGTGAACTTATGACAGACGCATCCTGTGCTACTCTGTATCTACATTTCCGCGGCACCCCCCACACTGCCTGCGGGCCATTTAAAACCGGTCCGCGAGACCCCTGATCTACAGTATCTATCTATCTATCTATCTATCTATCTATCTATCTATCTATCTATCTATCTATCTATCTATCTATCTATCTATCTATCTATCCCTATTAATAACGAGTAAATAAGGCACAGGAGATATTTTGCTCTTTCCTTACTCTCCTCATTTTCATTGACCCCTTTTTTTCCTTCCCTTCCATTGCCTTCCCTTCCCCATCCCTTCCCCTTACCTTCCCCCTCACCTCTGATCTTCACTCTCTATCTTTTTTTGCCGCGTACACACGACCATTTTTCATGACGAGAAAAATGCAATTATTTTAATTGGTCATTAAAAACGGTCATGTGTAGGCTCCAGAGCATTTTTCTCGTCGAGAAAAATGGGCATTACAAATTTAGAACATGCTCTATTTTTTCTCGTTGATTTTCACGTTGTCGTTTTTCTCGTCGTGAAAAATGGTCGTGTGTACATTTTAACGACGGGGAAAAAAACGTGCATGCTCAGAAGCAAGTTATGAGACAGGAAATTAGCATAATCAGCCCAAAGGGTGATGCCATTCAAATGGAACTACCCCTTTATAGTGCCGTTGTACGTGTTGTACGTCACCGCGCTTTAGGTGCCGTACACACGGCAGAGAACCTCGACGGGCAGAACACATCGTTCCGCCCATCGAGGTTCTCTCCCGGCCGTCGGATTCGGCGACCCGCCCGTCGGGAATGGCAACCAGCCATTCATCCAGGCGGGCCGTCGAGGAAATAGAGAGCGTGCTCTCTATTTCGGCTCGACGGGCTTCCCGATGGGAAGCTCGCTGAGACCGTACACACGGCCGAGGTCCTCGCTGGAATGTGCATTCCAGCGAGGTTCTCGCTGATTTTCAGCGAGAACCTCGGCCGTGTGTACGGGGGCTAACTCGAGCATTTTTTATCACAATCGTGTGTGTGCAAGGTAGGCTTGAGAGGAATCACACCAAAAAAAAAAATGTTGTTTTTTTCATGACTTGAAAAACGGTCGTGTGTACTCGCCATCTTTCTCCTTTTATGACAGTATCTATGACATCCATCATGATTCCTATACATCTAGTGTTGAAATGGAATTACTGTGGGGAAGGTGGGCAACAGTGGTAATAAATAATGTGAGTTTTGCGGGGAGAGCTGATTATTATATATTTTTTAATTTGTTTATTTTTTTTAAACCCTTGGGGGGGGGGGGGGGGGTGAATTAAAAAATGTTCAAAGCTGTGATTTTTTTTTTCTTTCACACAGCAAAATAAAGGCAGTCAACATCCTAAGAGAGTGTTCCGTATTCCTATCAAGAATTAACCACTTAAGACCCGAACCTTTATGCAGGTAAAGGACCTGACCAGTTTTTGCGATTCGGCACTGCGTCGATTTAACTGACAATTGCGCGGTCGTGCGATGTAGCTCCCAAACAAAATTGACGTCCTTTTTTTCCTACAAATAGACCTTTCTTTTGGTGGTATTTGATCACCTCTGCGGTTTTTATTTTTTGCACTATAAATAAAAATAGAGAGACCATTTTGAAAAAAATTCAATATTTTTTACTTTTGCTATAATAAATATCCCCAAAAAGATATAAAAAATATGTTTTTTCCTCAATTTAGGCCGATACGTATTCTTCTACATATTTTTGGTAAAAAAAATTGCAATAAGCGTTTTTATCGATTGGTTTGCGCAAAATTTATAGCGTTTACAAAATAGGAGATTTTTATCGCGATCAGCCATTTTTTTTTATGACTGCAACATTATGGCGGACACATCGGACAATTTTGACACATTTTTGGGACCATTGTCATTTTCACAGCAAAAAATGCTATAAAAATGCATTGTTTACTGTGAAAATGAAAATTGTAGTTTGGGAGTTAACCACTAGGGGGCTCTGTATGGGTTATGTGTAACCTCATTTGTGTTTCTAACTGTAGGAGGCGGGGCTGGACGTGTGACGTCATTGATCAATGAAGCTGCCACTGTGAAGAACAGGGAAGCTGTGTTCACACACAGCTCTCCCCGTTCTTCAGCTCCAGGGACCGATGGCGGGACTCCGGCGGCGATCGGGTCTGAGGGTCCCGCGGCCACGGTTATGGAGCTTCGGACCAGTACAGGTACGTGCTTGGTACGAGCCGTGCCATTCTGCCGACGTATAGCTGCAGGAGGCGGTCCTTAAGTGGTTAAGGTACTAAATACATGCTCATTGTGCTGTGAACTACCTAGGAACCTCCTTAGAAAGATTGTAGAAGTGTGAACAGAAAAAAAAACACCTTTCTTTACAAGCTTTAGAATCACTGGTTCGTCCTCTCTTTGGGAATCAATCTCACCTTCACTGAGAGCCCTTCATTGGTTACCAGTAAAAGACAGAATTGCTTTTAAAGCACTCTGTCTAATGCATAAATGCATCCATGGGAATGCTCTCCATTACCTATGCGAAAAAATAAAAGCTCACAACCCCAATCGCGTTCTGCGATCCACCAACCAAAATCTGCTCCTGATCCCGAAAGCCATTTACAAGTCCAAAGGAGAAAGAAGATTCGCTCTCCAAGGTCCGAGACTATGGAACGCTTTACCAACCAGCATTCGGTTGGAGGAAAACCATTTTGCCTTCAGGAGAAAGATCAAGACCCATCTCTTTTGATATCAAAGGAGAAAGGAACAACAAGTGCCCAGAGGCGATTTAGTTTGCATGTGCTGCGCTATATACATTTTTCATTCATTCATTCACTGGTCATTGGATTACCTTGAGTTCCACTTTGGCTAGCCTGTGCTGTTTGAGTTCCTTGGGTGGATAAATTCTGACTATAAGCCCAGGTTCACACTGGGCTGTGGGAATGAAGCCATGGGAGTTCAGCTGAACTCGCTCAATTTCACTCCCGCTTGTCAGTCCTGATTTCTGCACAAATATCAATGTAAGTCGCGGGCCAAAATTGCAAAAATTAGTACAGAAACTACTTTTTGAAATCGATGCGGTGCCGATTTTACAAGTCAAATTGCATGTAAAATCCCACCAGTGTGAACCAGGGCTAATGCCGCGTACACACTGTGCCGATCCTGACCTCCCTGGGGCCCTAAGCAAAATTCTGCTAAGGGGCCCTCTACGGTGGCAAAAAATGGGCGTGGTTAATGAGAAATGGTGGGCGTGGCTTACTCAGAGGGGATGTGGTTAGTCTGAGATGAATGAGGGATGGAGGGAGGGAGAAAGAAAGGGAGAGAAAGAAAGGGAGAAAGATAGAAAGAAAAAAAGGAAGAAAGGAAAAAAAGGGAGAAAGAAAAAAAGGGAGAAAGAAAAAAAGGGAGAAAGAAAGAAAGAAAGGGAGAGAAAGAAAGAAAAAGAAAGAAAGGGAGAGAAAGGGAGAAAGAAAGGGAGAGAAAGAAAGGGAGAGAAAGAAAGGGAGAGAAAGAAAGGGAGAGAAAGAAAGAGAGAAAGAAAGGGAGAAAGAGAGAAAGAGAGAAAGGGAGAAAGAAAGGGAGAAAGAAAGAAAGAAAGAAAGAAAAAAAAAGAAAGAAAGAAAAAAAGAAAGAGGGATGGAGGGACAGCAGGTCCAGATCCTTCACCACAATTGAAATGTGTATTCCAGAAAGTTTAACAAATCAGCAGATGGTGCTTCAATCATCTCGGACCATGGTTGTTATGGTGTCAGGATGATTGCAGCGCATTATTTCTATTATTACATTGTAATATAGAATTAAATTATTCAACTCACCATAATGCAGAATCAGTGGAAACCCGGAGTCCCTTCTTACATCAGACATTCCCAGCGGAGCCCCTCCTCACACCAGGCGTTCCCAGCGGAGTCCCCCTCACACCAGGCGTTCCCAGCGGAGTCCCCCCTTACACCAGGCGTTACCAGCAGAGTCCCCCCTTACACCAGGCGTTCCCAGCGGAGTCCCCCCTTACACCAGGCATTCCCAGCGGAGTCCCCCCTTACACCAGGCGTTCCCAGCGGAGTCCCCCCTTACACCAGGCGTTCCCAGCCGAGTCCCCCCTTACACCAGGCATTCCCAGCGGAGTCCCTCCTTACACCAGTCATTCCCAGCCGAGTCCCTCCTTACACCAGGCATTCCCAGCTCGGTCCCCCCTTACAGCAGGCATTCCCAGCGGGGCCCCTCCTTACACCAGGCGTTCCCGGCGGAGTCCCCCTTACACCAGGCGTTCCCAGCTGAGTCCCTCCTTACACCAGGCGTTCCCAGTGGGGTCCCCCCTTACACCAGGCATTCCCAGCGGGGTCTCCCTTTACACCAGGCGTTCCCAGCGGGGTCTCCCTTTACAGCAGAGTCCCCCCTTACACCAGGCGTTCCCAGCGGAGTCCCCCCTTACACCAGGCGTTCCCAGCGGAGTCCCCCCTTACACCAGGCGTTCCCAGCCGAGTCCCCCCTTACACCAGGCATTCCCAGCGGAGTCCCTCCTTACACCAGTCATTCCCAGCCGAGTCCCTCCTTACACCAGGCATTCCCGGCTCGGTCCCCCCTTACAGCAGGCATTCCCAGCGGGGCCCCTCCTTACACCAGGCGTTCCCAGCGGAGTCCCCCTTACACCAGGCGTTCCCAGCTGAGTCCCTCCTTACACCAGGCGTTCCCAGTGGGGTCCCCCCTTACACCAGGCGTTCCCAGCGGGGTCTCCCTTTACACCAGGCGTTCCCAACGGGGTCTCCCTTTACACCAGGCGTTCCCAGCGGGGTCCCCCCTTACACCAGGCGTTCCCAGAGGGGTCCCCCCTTACACCAGGCGTTCCAAGGGGGGTCCCCCCTTACACCAGGTGTTCCCAGTGGGGCCCCCCTTACACCAGGCATTCCAAGGGGGGTCCCCCCCTTACACCAGGCGTTCCCAGCGGGGTCCCCCCTTACACCAGGTGTTCCCAGCGGGGCCCCCCTTACACCAGGTGTTTCCAGCAGGGCCCCCATTACACCAGGCGTTCCCAGTGGGGTCCCCCCTTACAATAGGTGTTTCCAGCAGGGCCCCCGTTACACCAGGCGTTCCCAGTGGGGTCCCCCCTTACACCAGGTGTTTCCAGCAGGGCCCCCGTTACACCAGGTGTTTCCAGCAGGGCCCCACCTTACATCAGGTTTCCCAGCAGGGCCCCCCTTAAATCATCAGGTATGATGCCCAGCCCCCAGCAGCATAGACTCAGTACAGTGGACATAGGACAGGAGGAGCTGGCCGGGTGGCTGCCAATAGGAATCGAGCTGCAGCACCGCCCCTTCCCACATCATTTCACTCACAGACAGACATCAGTGGGGCGGGAGGTGGGCGGTGCTGTAGCTCAATTCCTATTAGCAGCCACCCGGCCGGCTCCTCCCGTCCTGTCCACTCTGTACTGAGCAATTCCTATTGCTTGGTCTACAAGAAAATGGCGGCCGGCGGAGACATTGTCTCCCCCCGGCCATGGACCTCTAGCGGCGGCGGCGTCAGTGGCGAATATTATGGGGCCCTGAATAATGACTCGGGGCCCTACGCAGCTTGCGTAGCAAGCGTATAGGGCGGATCGGCCCTGCGTACACACGACCGTTTTTCGGGTTGTAAAAAATTACATATGTGGGCTCCAGAGCATTTTTTACAATGTAAAAAAATGGCCATTAAAAATTTAGAACATGCTTTAATTTTTCACAACGTTTTTAACGTCATAAAAAATGTTCGTGTGTGGGCTTTAACGACGTGAAAAAAACGTGCATGCTCAGAAGCAAGTTCTGAGACGGGAGTGCTCGTTCTGTTAAAACTAGCGTTTGTAATGGAGTAAGCACATTCATCACGCTGTAACAGACTGAAAAGCGCAAATCGTCTTTTACTAACACAAAATCCGCAAAAGCAGCCCAAAGCGTGGCGTCATCCGAATGGAACTTCCCCTTTATAGTGCCGTCGTACGTGTTGTAGGTCACCGCACATTGGTGGAGCATTTTTTTTTTCCACGTGTGTAGGCAAGGCTGGTTTAACCACTTCAGTCCCCGTGTATGCTCAATTGACGGCAGCTTAGGGGATCTGAATATCCAAGCTGCCGTCAATTGACGTCATTGTGTTTTCCGGCCACTGGGGGGCGCGCGTGCGCACGCGACGCGTCCCCGAGATGCCGATGCGCGTGCCTGGCGGTCGCGATGTCCGCCAGGTACCCGCTGATCGGCAGTTTTGGAGCAGGGACGTGGAGCTCTGTGAGTAAACACAGAGCTCCACGTCCTGTCAGTGAGAGGAGACAGATGCTGTTTCTCTTGTACATAGGGAGACAGCATCGGTCACCTCCCCCAGTCACCCCCTCCCCCCACACAGTTAGAACACACCCAGGACTCACATTTAACCCCTTCCTCACCCCCTAGTGTTAACCCCTTCACTGCCAGTCACATTTATACAGTAATTAGTGTGTTTTTATAGCACTGATCGCTGTATAAATGTGAATGGTCCCAAAAATGTGTCAAAAGTGTCCGATGTGTCCGTCGCAATATCGCAGTCCTGACAAAATTCGCAGATCGCCGTATTACTAGTAAAAAAAAAAAAAATTGTCAGAATTGTATCCCTTATTTCCTAGCCACTATAACTTCTGCGCAAACCAATTACTATACGCTTATTGCGATTGTTTTTTTTTACCAAAAATATGTAGAATACATATCGGCCTAAACTGAGAAAAAAAATATATATTTTTTAAAAAATTGGATTTTTATTATAGCAAAAAGTAAAAAATATTGTGTGTTTTTTTTCAAAATTGTCGCTCTTTTTTGTTTATAGCGCAAAAAAAAACCGCAGAGGTGATCAAATACCACCAAAAGAAATCTCTATTTGTGGGGAAAAAAAGGACATTAATTTTGTTTATAAGGCACGTCGCACGACCGCGCAATTTTAATTTAAAGCGACGCAGTGCTGAAAGCTGAAATTTTGCCTGGGCAGGAAGGTGGTATATGTGCCCAGTAAGCAAGTGGTTAATGATCAGGTTGAAAAAAACTTTGTTTTTTCTAGACCATTAAAAACTTAATTTGTTTTACAACCCGAAAAACGTTCGTGTGTACGCGGCATTAGAGTTCAATGGACCAGGTAACACATATACCAGTTTATTTTACTACAGGAATCAAATGGAAATGGGACTGCCCCACCCCCTTAGTAGTAAATTGACAGCAAAATAATCCTAACCAAGGTTCAAACTGTGTTTCATATTCCAAAAATCTTAATACAGAAGGGATACAACTGGGTTGTCAGTGCATGGATGATTCACACACATACGTTTAGTAAATCAGGTTCTCTGAGAGCATATGGTTCTTTGATGATATTGCATGCATAAAACATCTATAATGCCTGAATAAATCTTCTGACACGTATTTGTGGCAGATGATTAAACATAAATTTATAAATTTATAAATATGTTGGCAACAACTGCTGCTTATCAAGGCTTGATATGCCACAAATGAACATTTAATTAGTGTCCTAAGGAGACCTGAAATACCTGTTTAGAAATGTGGACAGTCACATGACTAAGGATATAAAGTCCAACTCTGGACATTTTTTTCAAAATGGTGCCCCATAAAAACCGGCTCTAAATACAATATTTACCTTCTCTTCGACGTTTTCCCCCGCAGTAATTCCTTTCCGCCACAGTCCTCCAGGTTAAATGGTGCCCAGTGTCATCCAGCTCGAAAAACTAAGGATACTCTCTAAGTGCAGGGCCTCATTTTTCCACTGCCTAAGGGGGACTCACCATAGTGCCCGGCACATACAGTACATGCAATGTCACATAGGTGTCACTTTATTTATTATTAACCCTTTTGCTGCCAGAACATTCTTTTTTTTTTCACGCATCCTAAATTGCAAAATAGTATATATTTTCTGAACACAAAAGCCCCATAGATTAAATATGGTCCTTGCAATTTTCTATGTCATATGATATTAGTGCAACTGTTTATTAAACTTATATTTTCAGTAAAAAATATGCGCAAATACATTTTAGTGCTCACACACACAATAACATCGCCTTACATTTCTGTAAAATATGAAATATGAGAATAAAGAAAATAAATACCATAAATGTCAACATTTAAATGTTAATTAGCGTGTAGTAATAAAACAGCATCAAACTACGATACCCCAAATTTTCCCTGGATGATGCCTTGAAAACCTTTACAGGCATCAATTTGAACTATACTTCACTTAAAGTGGTTGTAAAGTCAGACTTTTTTTATCTTAATGAATTGTATGACAACACCCAGGAGACCATGCCCTTTGAATATATCATCTGTCATACCCTGAAGCTGCCAGTAGCAGGTAAGCCGTTGTCAGGTTCAAACCTGTGTTGGCCGGGAGCTTTAATTCTTTTGGTGGGTCATCGGGCACTGGAAATCATGATTGACATGGATCTTTAATTACACTTTACATGTTTATTTGAATGAGTAGAAGTAATATGTACAGCATTTGAGTACCCCTTATTGGTAAAGGGGGATTCCACATTACAATAAGCTCCCTACCTGTAGACCCCCACATCCTACGGACCAGGGTTGAGGGGAAAAGGCCCCTAATCAACATGGGGACAAAGAGCTTTGCCAGGGTGTCCCCTCAAGATACCCACTTTTGTTTATGCTGTGTGGCATGTGGTAAGGTTCAGGGAGGGCCTTGGGGTGCCTCATAAAATCCATACCAGACCCTAAGGGAACCTCCACACATATTTTTTTAAACAGCTTTCTTTAACCACCTCCCACCCGGCCACTGCACATATACTGCCGGGTGGGTGCTTCCTCCTTCCGAGTGGATGTGGACCAAATTTAGCAGAATATATTTTGGCTTAAATTTATCACAAAATTCAATTTTATTGGAATTCTGTTAAAATAGATAGTAGAAAATAATGTTCGCTCTTTTACCGCTTATATGGCAAAAAAAAAAAACAGAGTCGTGAATAAATACCACCAAAAGAAAGCTCTATTTGTGTGAACAAAATGATAACAATGCAAGAGTGCTGAAAGCTGAGAATTGGCCTGGGAAAGAAAGGGGCGAAAGTGCCCAGTATTGAAGTGGTTAAATACCTGAGGATTCTCTTCACCTATAATAGACCCTTATCCTAGATAAGAGTCTGATATAGATGTCAACGGGGGGAGGGGGGGCTTTCAGCCAGCATGGGGGTTTCCGCAGTACTCACACCAGATCCTTTAGGGCTGGTAGAAATTTTTAAGGGGGACCCACAAAAATGAAAAACAGCCACTGAGCTGGGATAAGGGCAGGGAAAGTGGTGATTATATTGTCAATGTGGACAATATGTAAATATTGTCAATTATTGCCATGTGACAATATTTAGGCAATGACGTCGCCCTTTATCCCTGCCCCTTTGCTTATGCGGGCATGTAAGTGAATGGTCTGGGTGATATCAGTGGTTGTAAGCTCGCAAACCCAGATAGCAAGGATAACTTGCCACAAGTTTGTGGCAGTGTTGAATTGTAAGTCTGTTAACTTGTTGCACATTTTTACTGGCAAGTTGTACACTTGCAGAGCATTTGAAGCACAAGTTTTAGTTGACACATTTCCAATTTGTAACAAATTTGCGTGGCAAGTCTTTGGCAAAAGCAAATTTGTAGTGGTGAGTCTACAGCAAGAGTTCTGCAAGTCTGTAGCATGGAAATCCAGCCACAGTGACCCCCTGTGGTTGGATGACTATTGTACAACATAACTGAACCAGAACTTGCAGCAGACTTGCAGAATGTTTGCAAAGAAAGTTGATCTGGAGTCATGCAATGAGGACTTGCTGCAATTGTGCAACAAACTTTTGAAGCCTGGCAAGTTTATCAATAGTCAATCAATAGTTTATTAAGTCATTTTCAAACTTGCAGCAAAATTGCTTGCTTACTTACTTACTGGCTGCAAGATGAAAATGGGAATGTTTTAGTTTTAGTCATGTTTAGTTGACTAAATCTCCAGTATTTTAGTCGATGGAAAACATTTTAGTCTACTAAAATTGAATGTGTTTAGTTAAATAATGCATTATTTAAGCATTTCTCTACAATTTTAACCACTTAAGCCATGGACCAAAATGCAGCTAAAGGACCAGGCCCATTTTTGCAAATTAGCACTGCGTCACTTTAACTGACAATTGCACGGTCGTGCGACGTGGCTCCCAAACAAAATTGGTGTCCTTTTTTTCCCCACAAATAGAGCTTTCTTTTGGTGGTATTTGATCATTTTTTGCGCTATAAACAAAAATATAGCGACAATTTTGAAAAAATGCAATGTTTTTTACTTTTTACTATAATAAATATCCCCCAAAAATATATAAAAAAAAACTATTTTTTCCTCAGTTTAGGCCGATACGTATTCGTCTATCTTTTTTTGGTTAAAAAAATCGCAATAAGCGTTTACAAAATAGGGGATAGTTTTATTGCATTTTTTTTACTACTAATGGCGGCGATCAGCGATTTTTTTTCGTGACTGCAACATTATGGCGGCACTTCGGACAATTATGACACATTTTTGGGACAATTGTTATTTTCACAGCAAAAAATGCATCTAAATTGCATTGTTTATTGTGGAAATGACAGTTGCAGTTTGGGAGTTAACCACAGGGGGCACTGTAGGGGTTATGTGTTCCCTAATGTGTGTTTACAACTGTAGGGGGGTGTGGCTGTAGGTGTGACGTCATTGATCGTGTCCCCCCTATAAAATGGATGACACGATTGATGCAGCCGCCACAGTGAAGCACGGTGAAGTCGTGTTTACACCCAAGTCTCCCTGTTCATCAGCTCCGGGGACCCGTGACCCGCGGCTGTGTAGTAGTACAGGACGTCCCTGTACGTGGATCTTTGTAGTAAAAGATCACACTGTCAGATTACCCTCTATGAACCATATTTGGGATAAAGTAGGAACAAGGGTAATTAACCGATCTATGGGTTAGTAGTGGGCATGACTTTTTACAGTTGCCAAGGAACCTGAGTATTATACTGTATTATACTCCCTAAATTGAAGGTTATCTCCACTCCACCTTGTCCTGTTGCTGAGCCCTCACTTTTCATTACACACTCCAATATGAGACCATGTACTGACCACTGAGGCTCAGATTTTGAATCATAGAATGAAAGGGAGGGGGCTCCAAGTTATGCAAAACTGCCATTCATAGAGCGCAAACCAATATAATTGAAAGGTACCATTTAAGAAAGAAACTCAATAGTAACACGGACTAATAGATCAGATCTGAAACATTTTTTTATTTGAAGATTATTTATACAGTGTTTATTATATTATACATTTCAGCAGATAATAAAATACACAATCCATAGCATTCACCTTCAATTCAATGGTACATATGCCAGGAATTATATTTTAATTAAGTAAAAAAATGCTTTTAGAGTAGAAATTGATTCTAGAGAAAGGAGGTAGATTAAATTAAATTCTAGATTCCACCTTTGGAGGTAGATTAAAATGAAAATGGAATTCTTCACAGACTGTGTGGTAAAGACCTTCTCAATTCACAGGTGGAGTATCCAGATTAAAACAGGTAAAGACTCAGGACATATGTAAACGTGAAGATTTGTATGTAACAGAACCAAGACGAAACAGAGCCGAATGTTGTCCTTGTCGTACTTTCTGCTACTATTTGCTCAGAGAAAATCCACAATGACTGTCTCCACCGCTCTTACACAGCAGAGGCTGCAAGGAAGGCAAATAAATTGTGAAAAGCATATCACTATACTGGAAAAGAAAAACAAGTCACTATACACTATATACATTATACACCTAATGATTAATATTTATAATAATATTATTATTATTGTTTCTTAAAAAAAATTAAAGCTGTCTTCAAAGAAGATATGAGAGTGCAACATTTTATCTAGTTATTTGTTCATTTAAAAAATCAATAAACATATTTCTTTAGGTAGAATTCATATAAGTACTCAAATCTATTTTGATATTAGCTTTCTGTATTGCCTGTCCAGCAGCACTCTGATTTGGAGGGGTAGGAAGACTAATAGGAGCCAATCAGAGCTCTGCTACTTTGCATAGTGTCCTCACTATAAAGGTGTTA
This sequence comes from Rana kukunoris, assembly GCA_029574335.1. NCBI lineage: Eukaryota > Metazoa > Chordata > Amphibia > Anura > Ranidae > Rana > Rana kukunoris. The sequence continues at coordinate 56,004,448 of CM056057.1, forward strand.
TAACTTATGTTATGTTACTGTTTGTAATATCTTCCTAGGATTTGACAACAGCTACATTATGTCGTGGATATAAAGTGAATGAATGAAGTTGCATATAAAGTGAATGAAAGTAAATTGTACAGAGATTAGAAGTAGAGGCTGACCCCTTATCAAAATGATTGTCAATTTGCAAAGTGACTGTTAGTACATAAGGCAAACCTGTATTCACTGTAATTTCCAAGTCATGTGTGAGAGATATCACCATATACTGCCATATGATTGGTTAATTGAACACAACTTCACCCAATGACTAAGCTCAGAAGATATTCTCTTTGCTTGGTGAACTGTCTACTCCCTTGGTATATCACCCCCATTGACTGAGGTGGACTTTAGAGAACAGAGGGACAATGTTATCCTTGTATTGCTGTTCTTTGCTGTTAAACCAAAAACTTCTTGAAAAAATGGAACCCTATAATTTCTTTATATGTTATTTATACCTTATTGATGTTATCCAATAATACAGCAAAAGTGTAAATGTATAGAATATAAATAAATAATGAACTGGCAGCTCCTGCTCACCAAAGGGCTTCTACGATCACTTTAGGATGTGATAGGAAAGGGTGAATTTAAAAATGATGCTCCACATGATAATATCCAAGTCCAAATACCAGTTTATTCTAATGAAAGATTGTTTTCAAAGGCAAGCAGCCTTGATGCTACTCAAACTAGCTGCTAACAGATGTTGTGCTAACTAATAACACTCCGACCACATCCAACTACATAGTGGTCATTGTGTCCATATTTACTGTATCACCATTTACATTTTCAAATGGTCATATGTAAAACGCTGGCTTTGCAAATAATCTATTGTTGGGATAAACTTGTATTTAGACTTGAATATTATGAACTGCATTGCAAAATGGCTTTGTAGCCCACAGAGAGGGTCATCAGGACCTGATTGTAACATCTGCCAAGGGCATCGGTTTCAAACAAAAGCTGGACAGATTTAAAAGTCCATTGGCAGGTAGCACAGTTCACATATATACATTACCACTGTTTTTTTTTTAGCTGTCTATCAAAAGTTATGTTTTTAATCTGCCTTTTTAAATACTTTATAATATGTTGGATTTGCATGTAAACCTATAACTTTATTATAAACTTGCATTCGAAAAATGATTCCTTTAAAATTCAAAACATGAATCCAACATGAAAGTATTTGGTAACATAATAACTTGATAATAACTGTTATTTTACGATTAGACCAACATGTACTGTAGTACTTTATGATTGTAGACTCACCAGACAGCACAGACTGCACAGCATTGAGGCCAGGATCAGAGATGTTAACACCAGCAAAGCTACACCCCACCCAGGCACTCCTGTGGAAAGAAGAGATCATGTTAGCTTACATACCAAAGATAGAGGTAAAAAAGTACACTTATTATGAAATAACATGTAGTAAAAGTAAAACCAACAGTTACTGTGTTTCCACTTTGTATGTATTTATAAAGAGCACAGTGATTGGTAGATTCATAAACATTATTTATGTGTATTTGGGACCACGTATTTGATTATTATATATTTAACCTTTGGTTGGTTTTTCAGGATTCCATTATTTCTTATCCCCAGAGTTATTTAACTTTTAAGCAGACTATGGGCCTTTGCTGACAGGTTTTTGTATGCTTTAAACAGATATTGCATTTCTGTACGAGGCTATAGGAATGCAAAATGAGCTTGAAGCAGGTCAAACACAGGTCTGAAGAGGGTCAATTGCAAGTCAAATACATCCATCAAATAATTCTGAATGATCTCAGAAGTGTCTCACAATGATGTCATCAGGACAAACCCATAGGCTGCTGACACAGGCCCTGACTGTAGTGACTGATCTACAAACCCTGATGCTAATCTTTGTCTTCAACTACATCCCAAACGTATATATAGTGCATAGGAATTAGGAATGTGTAATGCTGTAATACCGTAATACAGAAGTAATGCAATAGTAAAATGGTAATATAAGCTCTAAAGTTCAAGTGGTGTGGTTGAAGTCAACAAAGTTGGTAACAAAAAAGTCTCATGGAGTTTCATGGAGCTTTTTTCAGTTGTCCATCTCATGTAGAAAAAAACTAACAATTTTAAACCTGAGGCAAACGTAAGCAATATACATGTTTGTAAATGTAACATTTTTAGGAAACAATTGTCAGGATTTTAAAGAACCAGCTTAGTTAGCATAGCCAATTCTTAGTTGAAGAGTCCGAACTGCAGCTATAACCAGAATTTAGTCACCAAAATACAAGTTTACCTTGCAGTAACCTAATGAAAAACTTCATCAGTACATAAAACTTGCTGCACCATAGAATACACTATTTATTGATTCATATACTTACCAGTGTTAGTAGAGTTTGTCTGAGCCTCTGTGGGAATAAGAAAAAAGATTTGAATTGAAGGAAGAGAATAATAAAGGCATACATTTACAGGAAGGTGGCAGATAGGCTGGTCAGTAACTCATGGTGCTCTATTAAATTCTACTTTTTATTCATTTACAGCAATAAGAACAATGTTGGTTGACTTCTGATTGGTTAATTTGGTTTACTGCAACCTGCACCCTTCCTTTTGCCAAAAACAGTGCTCAGTAGTAAAAAAATCAAGTAACACCAAAGAACCAGTCACCAAAAATCTCCAGACTCCTACAAGCTGATTATAATCAAAATTTAGCTAAACCATAGCTCATATTTCTTCTACTTGCCCATAAGACTCTATAAACTTCCTGTATTTCATTTGCTAGTTTTCAGTTGGTTCTTCGAAATAACTCATAATTATCCCTGCATTATAGAAATTGTTGGGTTCAACTGCCCATGTATGGATATTGGATGACAAAACCTGTACAAAGCATGTAAACATTACAGCCGGCTTTGGCAGTAAGAACTAAGTAACTATAGAATAGCCCACTATGGTGAGCTATTTCAGCTTAGAGGGGTGGGGCAAAAAGGGTAAAGAAATGTTATTTGAAAGTTTTCTTACCTATTAAAATGTTTATAAATTTAGTTGAGGATCACCAGCTTAGGTGTTTATATATATATATATATATATATATAAAAGATTTTATATTTATACTTAGTTACATAGTTAGTCAGGTTGAAAAAAGACACACGTCCATCTAGTTCAAACACAAGCCTAGATATACTTTAGATATAACCATAGATATACTTTTCTATATATTTTTTCCCCAGTGCATTTTTCGCAAAATAATAATGTAAAAAGGCATACTGGACGTAAAGTGTAAAATGTCTAATTATTAACTTTATATGTAAAATATTTTTTGTGTTATAAAATATCCTATAACTCAAAAATCTAAAAGTAAGTTATATATATATATAAATTTGTCACTCACCTGCACCCTGTAGGCTCAGAACCATGCAAGCTGCAAGCACCCAGAGACCAACTTTGCACACGAGACGTTCAGATGCCATGTTTAATGGAATAACCGTACAGCTAAAGCTGTTAATGTCAGGAGGATTGCTGAAAGCTTTGATGTCCTGTATGCTGGAATCTTCAAGCTTTTATATGGACTGATGACAAGACAGTCACTATGAGTGGGGGAAAAGGAGACTCCCATAACCTGTATGACATTACGCTCAAATTCCCAGGCATATGAGCTGGAGGGATTTGCAGGTTTATAAATAATTTTTAAGATGTGTGACTGATTTTAATACTTTTAAGTATGCCCTTCTATGCATTGTTTATTTATAACGTCTACCAAAACTAAACTGACTAAAGGCTTTAGTAAAGAAACTAACAAGGAATGGTTCATACTCCTGTCAGTTGTTTTTTGTGTGTGTGTGTATGTGTGTGTTTTTATGTTTTTTTTTCTTTGTGTCCTATTGAGGACTTGAGGAGATGGAAGTCATAGAAAAACCCCTTCAAAGTGAGAGAATCCCCTCTTAGACAAATAGAGCAGGTGAATCTATCCAACAGCAAAGAAAAAAACTGACATGGATTCTAATCTTTCTCTACTATTTCCAAAACAAAATTCATAACTTTAAGTACATTTGAATTGAATTTGACTCTAATGTATTTTATTTAATTTTTTTTACGATATTTTTTTATCCATTGTAACAATAAATTAATTTCACAAACATTATAAACTTTATAGCTTGATATTATAAATAAATAATTTCACTTTGCCTAATCTTTATTTTTAAATGTGTGTGAATTAGGCTTTGTTTTTATGATTTTTTTTATGAATGGGTATGCAGAAGAGTTTTTTGCTATAGGGACTCATACCTTACAAAAAAACAAAAATGTATCTAGTTTATCTTTTAACAATACAAGAACTACAAAAAGGAGCAATGAATATCTGGAAGCTCAGGCCAGAGGTGTAAATAAATAGGTACACTTGAATATTTTTTAACCAGTTCTTTATTATTTTCTTCTGATATGTAGGTCCACTGGTAAGCAGGTATATAATGTGTCCTTTTTATTATAATATGAACAGTACTGGTCTTGTGTAAAAACAAATACAAAGCGTATTGTCCTTGTACAAAAAGACAATAAGCCTAGCAACCATATATCTTTCTACCCTCTCTCTTTTCCCTCTTTTACATACACACATTCTTCTTTTTTTTTAACTCCTATGCACTACAGCCTTAACTTCACTGCTTTTCTAGCTTATTCCATGCTATAAATGTCAGTCTTTGTTAAAGTAATTACCAGGAACCTGAGGCCGCGTACACACGATCGGTCCAACCCGAAGAGAATGGTCCGATGGACTGTTTTCATCGGGTCACCACTGAAGTGGTCTGATGGTCTAATGTGCGTACACACCATCAGTTCAAAAACCGATCGTGTCAGAACATGGTGACGTAAAACACAACGACGTGCTGAAAAAACTAAGTTCAATGCTTCCAAGCATGCGTCGACTTGATTCTAAGCATGCGGGGGTTATTGAACCGATGCTTTTGTGTACTAACGATTGGTTTGGACCGATGGTCAGGCGTCCATCAGTCCGATTTTAAAGCAAGTTTTAAAACTTTGGTCCGAAGGACGACAGACTGATGGTTCATACACACAGTCGGTTTGGAACGATGAAACTGGACTTTAGTCCATTTTCATTGGGTTGGACCAATTGTGTGTACGCGGCCTCAGACATTCTACCTTTCTCTCTTATCAAATGGGCAAGCGACGTACCCAGATAGTAAGGATAAGGCCCCTTTCACAGGTCCGCCTGACAGTTTTTTAGGTGGACTTGATCGGACCATCCATTTACCTCTATGGAGCAGCGAATGTCAGCGGGTACATATATGTTATCAGCGGATACATATATGCTGACATCCGGCGCTATCCGATCCGATCTTGCCCGCCAAATCCAGACGGATGTTGGTCCTATTTACCATCCGTCTGGCGGATCAGATGGAATGGGACCGGATGAAAATTGACAGGCGGTCCGTTTTTATCTGATCTCCACATAGGGGTGAGTGGGGCTCTGACAGGTGAACGGAGGGGGACCTGTCATCCGCCTGCTCAGTGGGGATCAGCGGAGCAATGCAGAGTCCATCAAATGGATCCGCCCCGTGTAAAAGGGGCCCAACTTGCCACAAATTTGTGGCAGTGTTAAATTGTTAAGCCTCGTACACACGCACATTTTTTTCGGCAAGAACCAGCAAGAAAACTGCTGGCCCAGTAAACCGAGTGTGTATACGAGGCTTTCAGGTTTCTCACCAAGAAAACTGCCCAGAATTACAACAAGAAAAATAGAGAACCTGTTCTCTATTTTCCTCGTCGTGATTCTCGGCAGTGTTTTCCTGCCGAGAAATCCGAGCGTCTGTATACTTGCCTGCCGCCGTGGAAACCCATGCATGCTTGAAATCACTTTGACGCATGCGCGGTAGCTTCCAATGGCAGTGTAGGATGCAGCAAGATGGCGGCGACGGCATCGAATGTGACGAGTGCAAGCTCGTCGTATGCAATGACGTCACCGCGTTCTTGCCATTCAAAAGAACGCCGGTTCTTTTGAATGGAGTGTCTGTATACTCGGGCGGCAAGAGATTCTTGCCAAGAATCTCATCAGGAAAAACTATGTTTTTTTCCTGATGAGATTTTGGCCTGTGTGTACAGGGTTTCAGTCTTGGTAACTTGCTGCACATTTTCACAGGCACGTTGTACATTTGCAGAGCACTTGAAGCACAAGTTCTAGTTGACACTTTTCCAATTTGTAGAAAATTTGCATGGCAAGTCTCTATCAAGAAAAAAGTTGAGTCTACAGCAAGAGCGCTGACCCCTGTGGTGGGATGACTATTGCACAACATAACTGAACCAAAATCTTCAGCAGACTTGCAGAATGTTTGCAAAGAAAGTTGATCTGGATTCATGCAATAAGGACTTGCTGTAAGGCCCGAACACGAGCAAATAGATTTGTTCAAATCGGTCGGACAGACCGATTTGAACAAATCTGTCTGCTGGGATGTATTGGTTTGATCGTGTAAACACGATCAAACCAAAATCCCCGCCGGCAGACAGCGCACTGACGTGTCGGTGACGTGGCGGTGGCGTTGACGCCGCCACGTCACCGCACCGGGAAGTTAAACACTTCCGCGCATGCGTCGAAACCATTCGACGCGTGTGCTAGCAGATATGTCTGCTGGTTAGCATACTAACCAGCAGACATGTCGGGCGGACGGGTTCCCAGCCGACAGATTTGAAAGCATGCTTTCAAATCTGTCGGGTGGCCAAATCCATCTGTTTGCCCGTACACACGATTGAATCTGTCTGCTGAAACGGTCTGGCAGACCGTTTCCAGCAGACAGATTTGATCGTGTGTACGCAGCCTAAGAGTGCAAGAGACTAGTGAAGCTTGGCAAGTCTAGCCATAGCTTAGCAAGTCATTTTTAGCTCAATTGCTTGCTACCTGGGAAGCACCAGGTGCTTCCTTAGCAACCATTGACATCTGGAAGTTGTCCCATTCATCCATGCTAAATGCTAAATGCTAAATGGCCTATGAATGAATGATGCCCGAACAAAAAGTTTTCTGTCTGAACTTAAGTTCTGGATAAATGTTCAGCTCAACCTTAGTCCAGAACTGTTTGGAGATAAATATTTTTGTCCAGAGCTTATTAAAGATAGAGGATTGGATCTAGAAATGATTGGAGGCAAAGTAAACATAACTCCAGCCAATTGTGTTGAAATTGTGAACTGATCTATGTTATCCTAACAAATGTTGGCTTATTCTCACAATGCTGCACCACTTGTAAGAAAATAAATGGCTGTACATCCAGGAATTCTGATTGCCTTTTATTATTCAAAGTGATAACACCAAAGACGTCAACACAAGGTCACATAGACGCGTTTCACACATACATCTTGTACTTAATCATTTATTTTCTTACAAGTATCCCAATGAGGTGGGCCAAGGCTGGCACTCTATGAGACATTCAACCTCAGGTTATCATCATACACCTGGAACAGCGGCTCTTTTTCTTTGTACAAATGCTGCATCACTGATAGCTATAAAAGCAGATGGTCCTGCAGATACATTTCCTTGTGTTTTTCCTTTCCTGTTTTAATTTTCTGGTTGTGAAATTTCTTGAACATTTTTCAGCGGTTATTTATCACACCTTTCTTTCTTTTTCTCTCAGCTGAAACCTGCTAGCCTGAAGCTACATTTTTCTAGTCGATTTTCTCCACATACAGTACTTTGAAAATGATTAAAAAAAATGTGACGATTTCTTCTCAGATGATACTTCTGAAAACATGAATAACAACAGAAAAAATGTGGGCTGAAGTTTCTACAAACCAGTGATATTGTAAATACACGTGTAGGGAAATATTTTAAAGAAGATTTTTTTTCCCAATGCTTAGCAAAATGTTATCTTTGGCATGCTTCCAGATTGCATATGTGATGCCCGAGTTACAAACTATGCAAGGTTTTCTAATAGCGGTGTGGGCAGAGCCAACTTTCCCGGAGAATATAGAGACTGTTTGCTCTCTCTCGCTTCTCCTTCCTCTGGACTCTCAGGTGCACATGCTCACTAATGCCTAGGACCAGAGGGGACCATGTTTTTGTTAACATTATGGCAGCACCCTGACTTTGAAGCGATCTGTACACCCCGGTGTCTTTGTATCTTAACCTGAAGCTGTCATACAAGTGCTGCCCGATCCAACGCTACAAACACCTGCTTAGGATACAACATTTTAAACGAGACGGAGACACCACGGAGCAGTGTCTCTTTCCAATAGTCAAGCTTGACTGTGTCATCTCTCTCCCAGTGACAGAACAGGGTACTGACAGACACCTGCGAGGACCATATGTGTGCACATAATTAACAATTTTCTCTTCCGTGCCATACAGCTAGGTCCCTAGGGTCTCTGCATCAAGGGTCCAGTGCTAGTTGCTTTGGCACCGACCATTCGGGAGGTAGGTGATGAACCACTTCCCTCACGATACATGAGACCCATCACCCCTGCTGGTAATGCTCTTCTGCTGTCCGCCTGTCATGTCATCCTTCTCTTGCACTTGTTGCCCCTAGCAATGGCATGTTACCACTTCATCTCTTGTATGCGCATTACAGGCCCTGTTCTTCTACACACCATTACCACCATGCAATCACCATGATCACTACGCTGCAATGAAGAAAGTAGCAGCAAGGGATCACTGATCAGGTGAGTGGCAGTTGATCAAGGGAGGGGCAACTTTACACAGACACTGTCATTTTGCTTTAAAGGGGTAAAGTAGTAACAGTGTCTTTGTAGCACCCTGGACTTTAGGAGGGTTGCTCCTTACAAATTTACTTGCCAGGATTAGTTATCCTGGTTGATTGATAGAGATCTATTAATTTCTCCCTACATTTTCTACAACTGGGTGGACACTGGACAGGTACAGTACTTGGTGGCACTAGATATGAGAAGGTCAACACAAGGTCAGGTTATGGGTATATGGGGTATCTCAGCCAATGGGCAGGGGTTTTGTTGAATCCCCTGGACTGCTGAGAGAGCCTATATATTCGGGTGGAGTCAGTTGATCTATGTTCTGTGCCACCTGGACAGCTGTCTATGTGGATGTGTGTGGTATTACCCGGGCTGCTAGACCAGAGATTGGGCCTATCCCAGGCACATCTGGCTGCTAGGCTGTCTGAGGGCCTATCCAGAAGGAAAAGAGCAGCACATGGTTGGGATTGCGGCTTGCGGTCAATTTATAAGTGACTGCCCTGTTGTGGTTATAGGTAGAGGGGAAGCTGTCACCCGTAAGGGACTATTTGCTTAATTACCAGGGACCACAGTGAGTAACTGAAGCAAGTACCAGAGCAGCATTCTCACCAACCGGGGACGGTGAAGAATTGAAGGCAACTTCAGTGGGAATCAAGCCAGGGACATAGCCAGTGAAGGTGAAGCTTGCAGAGCAGCCTTGTGCATCAAGCTAGGCACCGAGCAGGCCAGCGTGGGTGAAGCTTGAGAGGTATCTAGAGTGCAAAGCTAAGGACCAGGCAGAGAAGTGGGGGTGATGCTTGAGGAAGATACCACCGCCAAGATTGGAAGCGCTCAAGGCATTCAGTGGCAAAAAATCAGCCGGTCTAGTGAGAGACCGGGAGCTCAGTATGCTGAAGAACTCCAAGGAGCGATTGTAGTGAAAGTGAAGTAACTGTTACGTTTGTGTTAGAAACTGTTAGAGACTGTTGCCATAGGAGACAGTATTCCTACACATGCAGATGTGGCATCTTGCTGGATGCCTTTCGCTGCATGGCTGTCCTTCTATTGAAGTCTCGGAGTCTGCTAATTAATCGTGCAACTACATAAGGGTGTCCTGGCCCTAGCATTCTCTCCCCTAAGAGAAATAAACTTTCTTTTGTATTCAAGAAATGTCTGGCGCTCAACTTTAACTACTCTGCGCCCACTATGCCTCACAATCCACCACATACAGAAGGGTGTCAGCCATCTCTGGCCCTGAAGGTTCTCATTAGACCAAAGGATCCCTGGGAATTTGCTACATCTTTTAAAAATAAATTACAAGAGTTGGATCTTTGTAAGTGTGCAGTCAGTTTTGATGCAGTGACCAATACATTTTTTATAGCAATATACTTGTAGCGCCCCTGTACTTCCAAGTACGGACGCTATTTTAATTTAGAGGGGGATGAGAGAGTTATGTAGCTCTCATCCAGATGTTTTGTGCAAATTTACCTTCTGTCTCAGCTGGGCTGTGCTGTCGGTTCATTCTGTGTTCCTGATGTGCTTTTCCACCCCGGAGCGACAGGTGGCAGCAGCGGAGTCCAGGTCAGAGAGCCTTCTTGCCAGCGGCCAATCGGGAGGCCTGGACCTAGCTGGGCATGCTGGGAGAGGGTACTTATGGGACAGACGCCATCTTCTAGGGCAGTGATGACAAACCTTGGCACCCCAGATGTTTTGGAACTACATTTCCCATGATGCTTATGCACTCTGCAGTTTGGTTGAGAATCATGGGAAATGTTGTTTGAAAACATCTGAGGTGCCAAGGTTCGCCATCACTGTTCTAGGGAGTCCGATTCTTGATCCTGGTGTGGCACCCACCTTTAGGGTAGCCACACTGCCGCGCCCTACGCGTTATGGCCTACCTGGCCGGGGGATGGGCACTACGCAGAGATCCTGGTTCCAGAGCCAAGCTGGTCCGGAACACTTTGAACACAATGGGGGCCCAGTGACTTACTGGGTTCCCACCATCGGAGATCCCAAGCGAGTTGTGCTTTTCGATGGGGAGTCAGTCTGAGGAGAGCCCGGAGGCAGGCGATCCAATAGGGCCTGGACAATCCATGAGGGATCGAGATACTGTATGCTGAGGGCCTATTTCCACTCTCAGTCAGTACTCTGGCGACATTGATCGAAGGCTCAGGAGAACTTTTTTCAAGAGCCTGTGACAGAGGCATCCTTCTCAAGTTCGAGTGATACTTTGACTGTCAGATCTGTGAGAGAGATCTGTCCAGGTACACTATACCCACTCAAATTGGAGTGGCGCAGAAAGACTAATTACTATTCGGAAGCAGGATTGCTTCAGTTATCCAAAGCCTGCTATTCTTCCTCAACCTTTGTCTATCCTGTTTGACTGTTTTTACCCGGGTGGGTAATAAAGAGCATTTATAAAGAGACTTCCTGTTTTGCGGACATTCCTTCATTACCACTGTACTCATCATTACCCTAGACACTTCATCAGAGACAACAGATAACATGCCATCCCAAATATAACCAGCAGCTCCTGCGGGGGTATCGCTACATACTGTTTCATTATTCTCAATATTTTGCTGCCAAATTGGATGAACAGTGTACCTACAATAAGTAAAACTGTATGGTTACTATATATAACAATGGCTATTTTGTAAATTAATGGCGATATACTTTATTTAAAAGTTAAAGCGATAAGAAACCCAAAAACAAAAATGTAGTATATTTTTAATAATACATTTATTAAAAATGTAAAGCAAAAATGTTATACTGTATATTGCATCTTTCCAATACAGCAGTGTACACACGATCGGAAATTCTGTCAAGAAAACCATGGATTTTTTTCCAATTTTTTTGCTCAAACTTGTGTTGCATACACACGGTCACACAAAATTCCGACCGTCAAGAGCGCAGTGACGTAAAACACCACAACGAGCCGAGAAAAATGAAGTTCAATGATTCCGAGCATGCTTCGAATTGTTTCCGAGCATGTGTGGTTTTTGGAATTGCATACAGACGAGTGAAATTTGCGACAAAAACATTTCTTGTCGGAAAAATTGAGAACCAGCTCTCAAATTTTTGCTCTCAGAAATTCCGACAGAAAAAGTCAGATGGAGCATACACACGGTTGGAATTTCCAACCAAAAGCTCACATCGAACTTTTCTTGTCGGAATTTCCGATCATGTGTACATAACAGTAGATGTGGCGCTTTTTTCAGGTGATCCTGCCAGGAACACACTACCTGCCCTAGGGTGATGACTGTGCTGTATCTACACTGTACTGTATCTATGCCGAAGCAGCATTGTCCCCCTGGAGTACAGAACACCTCCCCATCTCTTCATTTACATAGCATAAGGAGAAGGTGATGTGTAGTTCACAGAGGTGAACTGGGCAGGACTGATGTAAATTTTTACTTTAAAACTGAATACACAGGGCTGCACTGGATTTCTGGCAGGATCAACTGGTATTTTTTTGTACTTTTCGAACATACAGTATGTAACAAAATGCATTATTGGTATATTTAAAATACAAAAAGGGAGAAAATGGGAGGTTCATTGTTGGGGTTTATGTATCCTTTAAAAGCAGGCACTTCATAGAAGTTTAGTACGCTTTGCTGGTATGCCTGCCATCTTCGTGCAAGTGTTATGCCAAGCTATTCTATACCATTCCATAATAAAATATTATATCATAGCAAGACAAGCACTCCTATTCTGAATTCATTTATGTATTTCACTCAGTAGATCTAGCTGCATATGCTAGACTTTAAAAACAGCTAAAATTATATGAGCATGGCAATCATACTATCATTCATAGTTAATTGAAATGCTGCATTTACGTGTTGTGCTTGTTACTGCATTCACATGATTGTCATGTACACACACATCTTACTGTAAATGTGTCACCAAAATAATCATCAAAGGAATTTATCCTCATTTTTCCTGGACTATATAGGCTGCTGTTTTTTTAGCGTTGAGAGGCAGAACTTGTGGTGACCGGTTACCACTGCATAATGTTGATTATTTTTTTTATTACTTGATGTCTTTATTCCTTTTTTTTTTCTAAATCAATTTTTATTGTATACAAAAGATGGATTACATGGAAAATAAAGGATTTTATGATAAAAAAAAAAAAACCTCAAGTACAATGTATTAATACCAGGTTACAGAATTAACGCTAGTAAGTATACAATATATTTAAACAGGAAGCAACAAACATAATTGAACAGTAAGGGCAACTAGCCCCAAAAGTAATAACGTAGAAATATAAATGTCACAGGTACTGTATGTAAGCAGCATGTTGTATTTTCCCAATTGTTGTAGAGCAAGGAGCCCACTAGCTATAGTAGCTTGCACAGTGTCTTGTGTGATATTTCCGTGGTATCGGTGTAAGTCAAGGGAGTAAGTCATGTAGGATGTTGGGGGTAGAAGTAATAATGTGTGGGCTCATACCCATATCATGGGTGATAACATGAGCATATTGTCTACTGCCATTTATTGGTAACATAGTGCTTTCTGCAGTTAGAAGTCCAATGTCTCTAGATATATTGGCCCGGATTCACATACATTGGCGCATATTTATGCCGCCGTATCTAATATAAGCTACGTCGACGCAGCACAGAGAGGCAAGCACAGTATTCACAAAGCACTTGCTCCCAAATATACTCTGGGTTTTGAAAGCATAAGTCGTCGTAAGTTTAAGTGTGCGTGAGCAATGCAAATGAGGCGTGACCCCATGCAAATCATAGGCCGAGTGCCAGACAAGTTCTTAAAATGAATGGCGCATGTGCCATCCCGTGGCTGGATAGGAGTGCGCATGCTCACAATCACGTCGAAACAACTGGCTAAGATACGTCGAATCACTGCCTACGGTGTGAATGTAACCTCCACCCAGCCCTATTCACGTACTACATATTACGTAAACAACGTAAAATAAGACGGCTGTGTTCCCTGGTCCATACCTTTGCATGAGTTGCGCCTCATATATGGGGAATAACTTTACGCTGGATGTGCGACTTACGCAAACCACGTATATTATTCGCCGGGCGCAAGTACGTTCGTGAATCGATGTATCTCCCTGATTTCCATATTTAAATAGGAAATCGATTGGAGCGCCTGATGCGTCCAGCGTAACTATGCACCCACGATACGTCAGCGTAGGCAAGTTACGTCAGTGGACTGAAGCCTGCTTTTAGGCGTATCTTAGTTCTGAGGGCACGGCGCATATTTACACTTACGCGGCGTATCTCGAGATACGTCGGCATAAGTGCTTTGTGAATCTGGGCCATTATTTCCTTGTAGGGTTGTGATCACAGAACAACACAAAAACCCCCCAAATGACCCCTTTTTGGAAAGTAGACATTCCAGGGTATTTAGTAAGAAGTATGGTGAGTTTTTTGAAGTTGAATTTTTTCTCACAATTCTTTGCAAAATCTAGATTTTTTTAAACAAAATTGTCATATTAGCAGGTTATTTCTCACACACAGCATATGCATAACGCAAATTACACCCCAAAACACATTCTGCTACTCCTCCTTAATTTGGCGATACCACATGTGTGGTACTTTTACACAGCGCGACCACATACAGAGGTCCAACATTCAGGGAGCACATTGAGGCGTAAACTACACATCTAATTTCCTGACTACCTCTTATGCCGTGTTCACACGACCGTTTTCCATGTCATGGAATAAAACAACATGTTTCTCGACGTGATTCCTCTCAAGCCTGCCTTGCATACACACGATCGTGATAAAAAATGCTTGAGCATAGCGCAGTGACGTACAACACGTACGACGGCACTATAAATGGGAAGTTCCATTCGAATGGAGCCACCCTTTGGGCTGATTATGCAAATTTCCCTTCTCATAATTTGCTTCTGAGCATGCATGTTTTTTTCCCCCTTTCGTTAAAGGGTACACACGACCGTTTTCGAAATGAGAAAAACGGCAACGTGAAAAAATAGAGCATATTCTTACTTTTAAATGGCCATTTTTCTCGACGACAAAAATGCTCTGGAGACTACACACGATCGTGTATATGCGGCTTTACACATTTTTTAAGGCCCTGGAGCACCAGGACAATGGAAATGGCCCAAAAATTACCCAATTTTTGGAAAGAAAACACCCCAACATATAATCATTTTTTTTTTACACAAAGTTGTCCATTAATACAATATTTCTAACACATAGCATGTACATACCAAAAATGACACCCCAAAATATATTCTCCCACTCCTCCTGAGTATGGTGATACCACATGTGGGAGACTTCCACAGCCTGCCCACATACAGAGGCTAAGTACACCTGGGAACAGCTGAGTATGGCTGGGTATTGCCGAGTATGGCTGGGTACGGCTGAGTATGGCTTGGTACAGCTGGGTGTCCGGGTACAGCTGAACATCACCGAGAATGGCTGGGGGTGGATGGGATGGATAGCTGAGTGTGGCTGGGGATAGATGAGCATGGAGGGATGGCAGAGTATGGTGGGATGACGGAGTATAGCGGCAGAGTACGGGGGGATGGCAGAGTATGGTGGGATGGCAGAGTATGGCGGCAGAGTATGGTAGGATGGCAGAGTATGGTGGGGTGGCAGAGTATGGCGGCAGAGTATGGTGGTAGGGCAGGGCATTGTGGCAAGGCAGAGCATGGTTGTGGGCACTACACATCCAGCCCACATCGCTGCTGCAACCGTTCTCTCCCCTCTCTGCTCACACTGTACGGAGAGAGGAACTGGACATGATGCCCGTTTGTTTACAAGTGATCACTCCTTCATTTGACGCAGCGATCACATGGTAAACGGCCGCTATCAGCAGACATTTACTGTGATCCGTGATATGCCGGGTCCTCTAGACCAGGAGTCTCCAAACTATGGCCCTCCAGGTGTTCAGGAACTACAATTTCCATCATGCCTAGTCATGTCTATGAATGTCAGAGTTTTACAATGCCTCATGGGAAGTGTAGTTCCACAGCATCTGGAGTGCCGTAGTTTGGAGATCCCTGCTCTAGACCCATCGGTCATGGATACTCCCTTGTGCGCGTCCTCTGGGAGGACGTCAATGCCGTCATTCGGCTACGGCACGGTTGGTAACTGGTTAATGGCTATATACAGTATGGCTATAAACACAGTATGGCTATAAACCATAATGTATTTCATATTTGTGAGAGCAAAATTAACTGAAGAAGAAATATGAATGGCTGTTAATTGTGTTTTCTCGTGTAGTCTCTTTTATGAAAGTGTTGGTTGCACTTTATTATACATTTATTTTAGGATCGGGTTCTTCATTTAATTCCCAACTGAATGCCAAATGGGGGAAGTAGCAAGGAATCCAGCTGTTCTGTCTTTGCATGGTTGGTGTTGATCGAGTACAGATCTGTAAGCAAGAAAAAAACACGATGTTTAAAGGAAAATTAAAGTGATACTAAAGCTTTGAATATTTAAAAATACATAAAAATAACAAACATGTCATACTGTCATACTCTACTGTGCAGCTCGTTTTGCACAGAGTGGCTGTCTCGGCTCCTCCCCTCTCCTGATAACACCCTCTGGGAAGCGCCCTCCTAAGGTGGTTACCTTGCGGATGCTCTCCCTAGTCCTGCATTTGGAGTCCCTAGCCGCCAAATACAGGACTCTGCCCCGCCCCTTGCGACATTGAAGTTGATTCAATGTTGCAAAGTTGCTTTCAATCTATCCAATGAAGAGCCGGGAAAACCGAGCAAAAGAAGTGAGCGTTCGCGACCCGGGACTTTCCAGCGCTCAGATAAGTTAAATGGGGGGCTGGCAATCATCAGATTTTTTTTTACCTTAATGCATAGGATGCATTAAGATTAAGGTGAAAAAACATGAAAAAACATGAAAAAACATGAACCTTTACAGCCCTTTTAATGTTTGAGTTTTACCAACCAGAATTGTTTAACCACTTCAATACCGGGCAGTAATACACCTTCCTGCCCAGGACAATTTTTCAGCTTTCAGTGCTATCACATTTTTAATGAAAATTGTGTGGCCATGCTACACTGTACCCTAACAACATTTTTTATAATTTTCTGTCCACAAATAGAGCTTTCTTTTGATGGTATTTGATCATCACTGCGGTTTTTATTTTTTGCTAAACAAACTAAAAACAATTTGAAACTGGTTTGTTATCCTGAAAGACATCATATGATGTCCAATCAGGATAACAGAACCACGCCCTGCCATCATTCTGCTATAGGCTGAGCGGGAAGTGGTTAAAAGTTAAGTTGTTTTGTCAACTGTTAGGTGGACTCTAAAGTGTTGTAACCGTAGGGCAGAGACATATCTACTGCAAGAAACAAGGCGTTTGCCTTGGGCAGTATTTTTCACTGGGAGGGGAATTATGGTGCTGGGAAGAAGTGCCAACGTATATTTAATCCCACGCCTTCTCCATAATTAGTAATAACTTATTCAGAGTCCCATCGGAAACTCCAAAGCCTCCTGTCCATTAGGGACTCTTTTTCTGCCGTACACACTACCAGCAAATATATTAGGGAGTATAATCCCTTAAAAATCAGATTTCTTATGTGTTCATACTCATGTTAAGAAAGAAAATACAAAGAACTTCCCATTGTGTAGTAAAGCCCCGTACACACGGTCGGACATCCAACAAAACTTCCCTTGGATTTTTGTCCTAATTGATTTGTCCGATCACACCCATAGCATACACACGCTCGGACTTTTCTGCAAACTTTTCTAAAACTTTCCCATCATCACGTGGTTGTTCTGCTCTTTTCTGCTCTTTACTGCCACCCTTTGGTTAACTTCTGCTATTGTTGGTTGATTTTAACATTGGTTCTGAGCATGCGCATTTGTAATTTGTCCAAAAGTCCGATGGTTTGCTGTACACACGATTGGACTTTGCACTATCGGACTTTTGTTGCCTGAAAGTTGGTCCGTTCGCAGACCCAAGTACGGGGCTTGCCCAACCAACATCAAAATCCGACACTTTTCGCATTTGTCCGACCGTGTGTACGCTCCATCGGACCAACTTTTTTGGCTTTCATCGGACAAAAAGTTGGGTCTGCGAACGGACCAACTTTCAGGCAACAAAAGTCCGATGGTGCAAAGTCCGATCGTGTGTACAGCAAACCATCGGACTTTTGGACAAATTACAAATGCGCATGCTCAGAACCAATGTTAAAATCAACCAACAATAGCAGAAGTTAACCAAAGGGTGGCAGTAAAGAGCAGAAAATAGCAGAACAACCACGTGATGATGGGAAAGTTTTAGAAAAGTTTGCAGAAAAGTCCGAGCGTGTGTATGCTATGGGTGTGATCGGACAAATCAATTAGGACAAAAATCCAAGGGAAGTTTTGTTGGATGTCCGACCGTGTGTACGGGGCTTAATAGCGTGTACACACAATAGGATTTTCGGTCAAATAAAGTTGGATATGAGCTTTTGGTTGGATATTCCGACCGTGTGTATGCTCCATCCAACATTTTCTGTCAGAATTTCCGTCAGGCAAAAGATTGAGAGCAGGTTCTCTGTTTTTCCGACGGAAACGTTTTTTGTTGGAAAATCCGCTCGTCTGTATGCGCAAAAAAACACACATGCTCAGAATCAAGCTGAAGAGCAGAACTGCCTATTGAACTTCATTGATCTTGGCTCGTCGTATGTCTTGTACGTCACTGCGTTATTGACGGTCGCAACTTCAAGCAAGATTTGTGTGACTGTGTGTATGCAACACAACTTTGAGCCAACATTCTTTCAGAAAAAATCCACGGTTTTCTTGTTGGAATTTCCGATCGTGTGTATGGGGCATTAGAGTAAGTTTATCTTACTACACAAGGGGAAGTTCTAGTGGACAGGAGGCTTTGGACTAATTCCTTGCTGGATAATGACATACCAGCACCAGTTTGATTGATTGGAGGTGAGCGTTTTGAGAGCACAGTGGGGGCAGATGTGTTTAATTTTATGAGCACATTCATATCCAGAATAGCGTGGGACCTTTACGAGTATGAGTATTTTACAACTATTATTATTACCAAGTGTTTGTAAAATGTATGATTTGGATGGTATTCACTTGTTTCACTGTAGGTGTATGTTTCACATCACATTATGCTGCACATATATGTTTTTATCTTTCCCATTACACATATTGGAAATATCTACTATTTACATTGCTTATTATTTGTTTGGTGGCGTAACACCTTTTTTTGTATGCATTTTTCCAGGTATGGGAACACATTTCAGGTGTTAGCAGCAGCTATCCTCAGCCAATTACACATTTTTTTCTATTTTATTATTGATCGGTGGCACAGGAGTCTTTATATTATTCTACTAATAGTGTATACAAATATAGACAATCAATACTTTTTTGGATTTTAAATCATTGAGGAAAGATTCTATTCCCTTTTTTTTTTAGATAACAACAGATAAAATACATTTCCCACCAAAACAATTTTTAATTTCAGTATTTAAAGTGTGCCAAGCCCATCCTTTCATTCCAAACCAAAATGAATAGTTTTAGTTCTGTGTCTTTTCCTTAATAAAAGGTAATGTATTGTATCTGTATGACATAACACTAAACAGATGTTCCAGTGTAAAAAAAAGAGAAAGGGACATACTCCGAACATGTTGTTCTGGTAACCAGCTTAGTGTTATATTGCTTGGAGTCCCTTCAGTGTGTGCTGGACTTATTCCCTGTACACACGACCACTTTTCCCACCGTAACGGTTTTTCAGACGGAATTCCGCTCAAGCTGTCTTGCATACACATGATCACACCGAATTCCAACCTTCAAGAACGCGTTGACGTACAACACTACGACGAGCCAAGAAAAATTAAGTTCAATGCTTCCAAGAATGCGTCAACTTGATTCTGAGCATGCATGGTTTTTAGTCTGTTGGAAATGCACCAAAAGAACGGAAATTACGTGTAGCCCCCCACCTTATTTAGTGGGGCACTATACTAAAGTTAGTGGGGAATGGGAGAGTTAAGTTTGCTCCCATTCACAAATTATTTAGACTGGTGCTGCTGCCGGTTTTAAACTGCCTTGTAGGTCAAACTGCGTGCCAGGGGTGTGTTATCACCCCTGGACGACAGTTGGTGCTAGAGGGGTTCTGACAGACCCACCTTCCCCAAGCAGCCAATCAGAGGAGCAGTTCCTTTTCTGGGCATGCTGGCGGGGGGTTTATCTGGGGCAGCCACCATTAGTGTTCTGTTCTACGCTGGGCCCGAGTTCCAGGTGCGGCATTTCACCATCAGATTGCATGCATCCATGGGCCCCGCCATCGAGGCCCGCATGGCCGAGGTTGCGCATCAAGCGCAGCTTCACACGGATGCAGAGAGGGGCCCCAGCGGCTTGCTGGGTCCCAGATCCTAAGATGGGAGCTCTGCGGTGGGGGATTGGCTCGGGAGAACCTAGAGACAGAGGTTGTCTGCGAGGCCTGGACAAACCACCAGGGATTGGACTTACTGGGAGGACTCATTAGTTCTAATTCTGACAACTTAAAATTTACCAGGCCTGTGGCAGAGGCCCTGTTTCCTCCCAGTGACTTTGTTTGAAAAGTGGCCCTTTGGCTGCCAGGCTCAAGTTAATCGCCTGTCCGGGGGGAACTTTACCCACTCTGGCGGGAGTGGCGATGTCTGAACTTGACTATGCTGAGAGCAGGCTTGCTCTCTCTCTTTGATATCCAAGGCCTGATACTATAGTTCTCTCTTTGCTTATCAACCTTTCTCTATTGTGTGCCATGATGATGTTGGCCGTGTTGGGCCCTGGAATAAAGCATTGAAAACTCAAGTTGATGTCTGGACACTTGCTCTTTATCCACCTCCACCAATATTATCCCTAGACAAGAATCATTGGTAACTCAACATGCCGGTCCAAAACTAATCAGCGGCTCCTTCGGGGGTGAGCGCTACATATGCTAAAAAAATATTTCATTGGAAAAATTAAGAACATGTTCTCTATCTAATTCCTGTCGGAATGTCCGATGGACAAAGTCCGATAGGGCATACACACGGACGGAATAAATGATGAAAAGCTTCCGTCTGACTTTTTCCGTCGGAAATTCCACTCGTGTGTACAAGGCATCAAGGGTTCTTTTGACATCACTTCCTGGTTGGGGTCCATGGAGCTTTCCCATCGTTGTTGGCAGCCATCTATCTCCCTGTCCTTGTTGAAAGTTTGACTATACTACATTTGCTCTCAGCCTACTAACTTTCCATCACTGCCTGGGATTACTGCTCTGCACCATGTAAGAATTGTTTGATAACTTTAATAAACTTGGCATCTTTCTCTGACATTATTGTTTTGTGAAACTTCCTTTAACCCAAAACTATGTGCCCATGCTTTGAGTCCAGCTATAACATTCCCCATACATACAACAGTTTTCTGTTTTTGTTTGTTTTTTACACTGGAGCGCCTGTTTAGTGTTCCTTCTTGCCATCCATCTGTTCCAATGCTTGTGTTGAGGTTCAGCACCCAGACTTCATTGTAATTATTGCACTGTATGTTTACTGAGGAGTGCCTGGTACAAAAGTTAATTTCACTTGAAGGACTTTTTGAAACATTTGGTCAAACCATTAAACATCAAATACAGCCAATGCATTTTGGTGGGGGGAAGCCCTCCCTTTCTTCAGGGTTTGAGCACTAAAAGTAATAAAATCACAACAGAATGCACACTGGAACCTGTTTTTAAGGCTTGGTGAAGACTAGTGATGAATATAACTGGCCAGGGTTCGGGAGTTCGGAATGCCGAATTCCAACCCCACTAAAATCAACCAAAGCCTAACCTGTCAAATTACATTCAAGGACCCCGCATGGACCTGCATAGAAGTCAAATTAGGAGCAGTGGCTACGTCCGTGCAATCACTGCATCCTAGTTGACACGAAAAAGACTGCCTGCACAGGGGTGCAAACACAGCCACAAGCCTACACTTACAATATCTCATGAAAGTAAGTACACCCGTCACATTTTTGTAAATATTTTATATTTGATAATTTTTTCAGGTGACAACACTGAAGAAATGACACTTTGCTAAAATGTAAAGTAGTCAATGTACAGCTTGTATAACAGTGTAAATTTACTGTCCCCTCAAAATAACGCAGCCTAAACCGCTGGAGACAAAAGTGAGTACACAAAGTGAAAATTTCCAAATTAGGCTTAAGGTGTCAATATTTTGCGTGACTGCCATTATTTTCCAGCACTGCCTCAACCCTCTTGGGCATGAAGTTCACCAGAGCTTCACAGGTTGCCACTGGAGTCCTCTCCCACTCCTCCATGATGACATCACATAGCTGGTGGATGTTAGAGACCTTGCGCTCCTCCACCTTCTGTTTGACGATGCCCCACAGATGCTTAATAGGGTTTAGGTCTGGAGACATGCTTGGCCAGTCCATCACCTTTACCCTCAGCTTCTTTAGCAATGCAGTGGTTCAATTGAAGGTGTGTTTGGGGTGGTTATCATGTTGGAATACTGCCCTGCGGCTCAGTCTCCGAAGGGAGGGGATCATGCTCTGCTTCAGCATGTCACAGTACTTGTTGGAATTCATGGTTCCCCTAATGAATTGACACACTTGACACCATCTGAACCAAATATGTTTTTCTTGGTCTTATCAGACCACAGGACATGGATTTCAGTAATCCATGTTCTTAGTCTGAATGTCTTCAGCAAACTGTTTGCAGGCTTTCTTTTGCATCATCTTTAGAAGAGGCTTCCTTCTAGGAGACAGCCATGCAGACCAATTTAATGCAGTGTGCAATTCAGTTTCAGGGTCTGGTGAGGCTGCATTTATGGGGGACTTGGGCTGGACTTACTTTAAAATGTGGGAGGGGTTATCAAATTAACCTTCAGGCTGAAGCCCCTGATCCTTTCCCCACCTAGCAACACCCCTGCCTTTCCAGTTCTGTCTGTGGGCCAGAAATCTTCTAAGCTGATACCTTTCTATCCTCTCTGTCTCTGCTGACTGTTATAAATTAGCATTGTTCCCATCTCTATGTTAATTACAGAACAATTTCACCTATACTAGTAACACACTTCCTTATTTTGGCTGACAGAATTGTTTCTCCATAGTTATAGTACAGTGATTGTTGCCACCCTAGAGAAGTGTGTTGCTGGCAGGATCACCAAGTAAAAATGAAGGAAAAAAGACAGAAAAAGAAAACAAATGAATGCTGCAATATATATAATACATTTTTCTTGGGCACATTTTAAGCAGATACAGTTACGAAAAGTTTCTCTTATTTAGGATACTTACTGCACAACAGAGGCACCATAAAATTATCATGACCATAATACAGCCCAATGAGATGAGAATGATGGACTTGAACGAAATTGTTTCATATTGGGCTGTAGAGGATTAATTTAGGTATATTAAAAAATGTATAAAAATGTAATACCAAGGTCATACAATCTTAATTTGTGAAAAAAAAAACAATATGGAAAATACGAACTATGACAATATTCCAAAAACTAACGTACACATGGTCAGACATTTCGACATCAAAACCTTGATTTTGTTCCGATGGATGTTCGCTCAAACTTGTCTTGCATACACACGGTCACACAAATGTTGTCGGAAATTGCGAACGTCAAGAACACAGTGATGTACAACACTACAACGAGCCGAGAAAAATTAAGTTCAATGATTCCGATCATGTGTCGAATTGATTCCGAGCATGCGTAGAATTTTTGTGTGTTGAATTGTGTACACACGGTCGGAATTTCGGACAACAACTTTTGTTGTCGGAAAATTTGAGAACCAGCTCGGAAAATTCTGATAGCAAATGTCCGATGGAGCATACACTCATCAAATTTTCCAACAACAAGC
This sequence comes from Rana kukunoris, assembly GCA_029574335.1. Classification (NCBI taxonomy): domain Eukaryota; kingdom Metazoa; phylum Chordata; class Amphibia; order Anura; family Ranidae; genus Rana; species Rana kukunoris. The sequence continues at coordinate 56,027,892 of CM056057.1, forward strand.
TCACATCGAACATTTGTTTCGGAAATTCGGACCGTGAGTACGCGGCATTAGTCTATATTATGTACACTTATATATCTTTCCACTCTTCATTTAATCCAATATTCACTTTATTTTAAAAGCATTTACTAAAAATTGTCTGTTGTCCAAGATCTTCTCAGATGTAGGAAGATGGGAATTGGGAAAACTGTTTAATTCTGGCCTCAAAAGTCCATTACATTTTCTCATGAAGGAACTGCAAGAGGTATAGTGGTGAGCTTGGTGGACAAGGCTGAGAGCTGCTGGGAATTTGGTAAAAACAGCCAGGAAGTAAGCTTTGGTGGTTGCAGTAGTGTGTTGGGCAAGGAAAACCAAAAGGAATCCAGAGAGATGGAGAGCCCACACTGCAGAGGTGGACAACACGTGGGTTACTAAATGGCAGCAGGAGACTGTGGTGGCTGCCTAACGAATGAGCTGTGACTAGGGGCTGGAGTAAATGCCGCTGAGCCAGGACTGAGATACTGGCCAGTACAGTGGTACTGGCCATATACTATCGCTGTGTATACTGTGCTTTACTACTTCTGCACAGGTGGTGCAATGAGGGGAGAGCCACAAGGCCAATATGTTGTGAGCTTTACTGTGTTGAGCAAAGAGCTGGTGTCAACAGTGAGCTGTACAATGCTGCAGAGAGTCCAACTGACACTGGCTTAAGTGGGCAGCCTAGTGAGTGTGGCGTGACCTCTCACCTGGCCTTCTTGTGTTTGGACCAGCACTTCTGTTGAGAAGCCTCTTAAACCCTACAGTATAATGCATTTGCTGCCACGCAGACTGAGCAATCAAGCAAGCTATCTAGGGCCCCAAAGCTGGCACATTGTATTTGAGACCCCACCGGTTATTGCCATTTATCGGGCCTCTTATTTGTAGATAGGACTCATAGGAAAGATCTTTTTCTGTAGTAGTATTGCTTGTACCTGAACTATTGTTGTGTCATTAATTGCTGTTTAACTGCCTTGTAAGCCCTCACATATACAGTGAAGTGACTGGCCTCAGGTGATACACAGGGACAAACAAATCCTCCTACATAAGTTGTACCAGTTTATCTGTGGCTTGTTGTGAATTATAAAGCTTTTTGGGAGTTAAAAAAGGGGCGGAAAGCTGAAAGCGCAGCCCCCCCTCCAAAGATACACATACTGTAGCTGCTGATTTTTTTATATTAGGACATTCACCTGTCCTGGAACCCAGCAATGTTGGCACAACGGCCGATGTTTCCATCTGCTGTCGGGTGTTGCCATTGCCTATAAGAGAATGTGGCAGTGAAGTCTTGCGGCTCCACAGCCAGTTCCCTACTGTGCATGCACACTGAACGGCAGCAGGGGAAGGAGGAGGGAGGAGGGGAGCGGCTGAACCTCTGATGTACCTTGCCACAGTGAGGTCAGATAAAAGTGGCGACAGGGTGCCTGTTAAGTTCCTCCACCCCAAACTCACTCAATCATGTCTTTATGGACCTTGCTTTGTGCACTGGTGCGCAGTCATGTTGGAACAGAAAGGGACCACCTATAATCTGTTCTGATAAAGTTGGGAGCATGAAATTGTCCAAAATGTCTTGGTCTGCTGACGCCTTAAGAGTTTCCTTCACTGGAACTAAGGGGCCAAGCCCAACCCCTGAAAAACAATGTCACATCATAATTAGGCATGTGCAAAAGTGAAAAATTTGTTTTGTTTCGTTTCGTTTCAATTCATCATTTAATTAATTTTGTTAAGTTAGGTTCGTTACATGTGTTGAATTTGTTTTCGGAATTCGTTCGTTTTCGACCGAATTTCGAAAAATCAGGTCGAAATCGAAAATATTTCGACCGTTTTCGGAATTCGTTCGTTTTCGACCGAATTTCGAAAAAATCCGGTCGAAAACGAAAATATTTCAACCAGATTAGAAAACAAATAGTCTCTTTTCGAATAGATTTTTTTTTAAATTAAATTCGAATACAATTTTTTTTTTTTTAATTCCGATCGAATTTAGTCCGCGGGTTTTCGATTCGGAATCGAAAACGTTCGTTCTGATTCGGTAAATTTGCTAATATTGCAATTTGGGAATTCGTATGCTTCCGAATGTCCGAATAATGGAACGAAACTAAATGCACATGCCTAATCATAATCCCCCCCTTCACTTAATTAACTGTACCAGTAGAGAAAATAAGAGATGGGTGGAAAAACATAGGTCATTTGCAAGGACAAAAAGATTTTTAGGGGCAAATAATCAAAACCGAGAAATGGACCTAGAAATCCAGCCCAGTTTTCTGGTGCTTTTACACATTTTTATTGTTCTTTGCTTTGGCTCATTGGAAAACACCAGTCATTATTTATTCAAAAGACAGACTGATTTACAGGGTGCAGAAGCCCAGATCAATTAACCAGAAGTCACCCTTCAGTGGTCTGAAGGATCACTAAAGAGAAAGCGGAAATGAAGCCTAAAAATAATGTGAACGGGCAGGCTCTTCTGCCATAAACTACACTTACCTGCCTCTTCGTAATCCCTTTCAAAATGGAGCTGTGCATGCAACATCATCAAGATGGCTGAAGATTGGCAACCAGAAGAAGCCAGGGAAAAAATTCTGGCGCTGGTGCTGGCGAGAGACCTTGCAGGTGTTGGATCATTGGAGAATAGGTGACCATCCCTGACTTTAGTTCCATTTTAAATAGTTTTGCCACTTACATCTAGTGTGAGGGTCTCCAAACTTTTTAAACAAAGGGCCAGTCTACTGTCCTTCAGACTTTAGGATGGCCGGATTGTGGCCAGCGGAGGTAGAAAATATCCCGAGCCCCGCATCAGTGAGAATACATATGACCTTGGGGTTGGTGGTCAGTATGAGGAGTAGTGCCTCATTGTTGGTATTAGTAAAAGGAAAAGTATCCCATCATTGGTATCAGTGGAGTGCCCCATTGTTGGTATTAGTAGGAGGAATAGTGCCCTAAGAGCAGGATAAAAGCTAGCAAATGGCCACATCTGGCCCTCAGGCCGCAATTTGGAGACCCCTGATCTAGTGCATAGCACAATTCCAACCTGTGCAGGTTATGGTACTAGTTAGGTAAATATGAAACAGAGAATTTAGGTCACATTAGATTGATTAAGGAGAATTTAACATATTTTATCTTTCATAATAATAAAATATTTCAATTAATTACTTATGAATATTCAGATGTATTCAATAGATGCTTGGCATATCTAAACCACAAAGAGTTCACACATTCCATTCACATGTATGGTATGAATTTATCATTTAGCAACATCTGTCAAATCAGATCTACAAAAGAAGGAATATAAAGCCTGGCAGAAAATAAATGTAAAGAAAACTCTGCTCTTCGAGCTTCACACAGTGACTGATTATTAAAGCATATGTCAATAAAAAAAAAAAAAAAAACTACATCTCTGTAATAATAAAGCACAGTTTTGTTTTATCCCTTTACCCGGCAAGCACAAAAAAATACCTGTTAATCTGTCAAAAGTTTACTTGGCTCCTAAGCCCTGTTATGGGCTGACAACACACAGCTAGATATGGGCCGAACACCCCTGGTTCGGTTCATGCCAGAATTCTAATGCCCTGTAAAAGGGGTTGTAAAGGTTCATTTCTATTTTCTAAATAGGTTACTTTAAGCTAGTGCATTGTTGGTTCACTTACCTTTTCCTTCGATTTCCCTTCTAAATGTTTTTTGTCTTTGTTTTCTTTGTCTGAATTTATCACTTCCTGTTCCTCCTCAGTAAGCTGTTCAGTAAGCTGTTCTGAATGACTTTCCACCACTTGGATGATGGTGGAAAGCTTACTGGGGAGAAACAGGAAGTGAGAAATTCAAACAAAGAAAAAAAACATTTAGAAGGGAAATCAAAGGAAAGGGTAAGTTAACCAAAAATACAATAGCTTAACCACTTCCCACCCGGTCAATAGGAGATTGACATCCAGGAAGTGGTTGTGAAATTCTGACTGGACGTCTATTGACGTCCTGCAGGATTTCATGGCGCGCGCGCCCGTCAGTCTGACAACCTGCATTTCCGATCTCGGTAGCGAGCCTCCGGCGGAGGCTCATTACCACCTGATCAGCCGTGTCCAATCACGGTTGATCACGATGTAAACAGGAAGAGCCGTTGACCGGCTCTTCCTCACTCTTGTCTGATAGACGCGAGTAGAGGGGAGCCGATCGGCGGCTCTCCTGACAGGGGGGGGGGTTTGCGCTGATTGTTTTTCAAAAATGTTGGTGTTTTTTCAGGTGTTGCGCAAAAAATAAAAACCGCAGAGGTGATAAAATACCACCAAAAGAAAGCTCTATTTGTGGGTAAAAAAGAACGCCAATTTTGTTTGGGTACAGTGTAGCATCACGCGCAATTGTCATTCAAATTGCGACAGCGCTGAAAGCTGAAAATTGGAACAGGAAGGTGGGTAAGTGCCTGGTATGGAAGTGGTTAAAGCAACCAATTTAGAAAATAAAAGACAAACCTTTACAATGCCTTTAACAACCGGCAGTTATACACTATACAGCGGGGAGTGGTTTGTGGGGTGCTCTGCGGACAAATAAGCCGTCAAGCATCCGGCCTGTAGCCACAGTCTATGTTAAACTCTTAAACCACTACCACTCTCAGGTTTCCACAACATAAAGGCTATTCTTTCTTTAGTAAAAGATAATTAGGAACTAGATGAGCTCTTTGAGATAACACATCAAGTGTGCGAAGACAGCTCCAAACTTTTAAATAGACACAACAAACAAAATGCTCCCAATGGTATATTAACCCATTCACTGCCTTCGTATGGACTGCATCAATGGCAGCACCGACTTTTACAAGTAATTTGGGCAGCTGTAAATCCTCTCGATCACTTTTACAAGTATAGTCCCGTCCCACGTGACCCCTCCCCATAGCCATGGGTCCTGGGATCATCTGTCCCTTCTGGCTGCGTGGGACCATCGATGCACGTGTCAGCATGGAGAGTGATGGGAGATGAGAAAACCTCCAATCACTGATTTCACCCTGTGAAGAATCAACCCAGAAACACCCAGTTCTGAGCTCCAAAGTAAGCCGGAAGTTCAGCCCCTCCTCCTCCCCCCGAAGCCGGTCCACTGAGAATGTGCATCTCGATTCGCGCATGTACAGTAGTAAGCCACAATAGCCAAGATGGAGAGGCCAGGGCCCAAGAGCCAATTTAAGAATCAGCTCTGGTAAGGACACGCTGGATGCCTGGACAGGTAAATAACCTAAGGCCTCGTTTTCCTTGTCGAGTTTCTTGTTAGGCTTGTCGAGGAACTCGCCAAGCTTGCTTTGCGTACACACGTTAAAGACCAAATCTCATCGTTCTCAAACACTGCGACTTCAACACATAGGATGGCAGGGGAAGTTCGATTCCACTGGCACAACTCTTGCGTGGGTTTTGCTAACCTCATGTGTTTGCGTGTTAAGTAAAATTTTGGTAAAATACTATTTGCATTTTTCAGTCTGTTACAGCTTGAAAAATGTGTTATCTCCATTACAAATGCTACTTTTACTCCCGTCTCCTACTTTTATCTGATCATGCGCGGGTTTCTTAGCATACACACGCTCGAGTTTCTCGTCGGAAACCAGCCCGATGAGGAACTCGATGAGCCAAATTCGACTCCCATCGAGAAAAAAAGAGAACATGCTCTCTTTTTGGCTCGTTGAGTTCCTCGACAGTTTCCTCAATGGAAAACCGGTTTCCTTGGCAAAACACGGCTCCCAACAAATTTCTTGCTGGATTCTGCCAAGGAAACCGGTCGTGTGTACACGGCCTCATAGTAAAAGTCAGCAGCTACAGTATTTGTAGCTGCTGAATTTAAAATATATATAAAAAATTGGGGGGGGGGGGGGGGCAGAACGTCTCTTTAAGTTCCAAATACTTCTATGGCCCTATTTGCACTAAAAGTATTTTTTTAACTGGTTGCCGACCGCCCACCGTCATATTACTGCGGGAAGTCGGCACGCCTGGGTGAGAGCCCGTAGCTCTACGTTGGCTACTTTGTGGCCACTAGGGGGCGCGTGCGCAGTGCCGGCGGTGGCGCGCGCGCGTCCCCGCTCACCCCCGAGTCCCACCCGCGTGCCCGCCGGGCACACGCGATCGCTCGGTACAGAGCAAGGACCGGGAGCTATGTGTGTAAACACACAGCTCCCGGTCCTGTCAGCGGGGGAAACGCTGATCTTCTGTTCATACAATGTATGAACAGAAGATCAGTGATTTTCCCAAGTGAAGCCACCCCCCCATACAGTTAAAACACACCCAGGAACACACTTAACCCCTTCCCCGCCCCCAAGTGTTAACCCCTTTACTGCCAATGGTATTTTTATAGTAATCCAATGCATTTTTATAAAACGGATCGCTATAAAAATGCCAATGGTCCCAAAAATGTTTTAAAAGTGTCCGAAGTATACGCCACAATGTCGCAGTACTGAAAAAAAACGCTGATCGCCGCCATTACTAGTAAAAAAAAAAATATTAATAAAAATGCCATAAAACTACCCCCTATTTTGCTATAACTTGCTATAACTTTTGCGCAAACCAATCAATAAACGCTAATTGCAATTTTTTTTACGAAAAATATGTAGAAGAATATGTATCGGCCTAAACTGAGGAAAAAAAATGTTTTTTTATATATTTTTGGGGGATATTTATTATAGCAAAATGTAAAAAATATTGCATTTTTTTCAAAATTGTCGCTCTATTTTTGTTTATAGCGCAAAAAATAAAAACCGCAGACATGATCAAATACCACCAAAAGAAAGCTCTATTTGTGGGAAAAAAGGACGCCAATTTTGTTTGGGAGCCACGTCGCACGATCGCACAATTGTCAGTTAAAGCGACGCAGTGCCGAATCACAAAAAGTGCTCTGGTCATTGGGCAGCAATATGGTCTGGGGTTTAAGTGGTTAATACCTGTTGATCTGTCAGAAGTCTGAGCTAGTAACATTTGATGCTCTTTGCCTGTGCTGCACTCTTATCTTTTCTCTTACTTTGTTTTTTCGTGGACTACAAAAGACCTTCACATATGTTATGGAGCATGAAGTGGTGGAAGGTGGTCTGTAATCCTGTCCTGGGGTGACAAAGCAGCTTACAAATAGATAGAGTACAGTGAGTCAGCGTTGTTACCCCAGGACTGAACGAGTGAGTGTTGTCACCCTAGGATAGGAAAAGTGAGTGGTGTCAACATAGGACAGGAAGTATCCCTTTGGCAGGATCACCAGGTAAAAATAAAGCAAAAAAGAACGAAAATAAGATAATACAGCCATCACAACGATAGAGAAGTAACCTGCATGTTTTGATTTTGGTCTTTGATTAGGTCTGTAGTGTCTGAATCATTTTCTTAGATTATTATAGAATAAATTCCTTACCTGCCACAGCAGTCTTGCTGAAAACACCTATAATAAAACACATTTTCAGGACATTAGAAGGTCTATACGGTAAAATGGAGGTCTACTACAATTTGTCTCTATGATAAATGTGTCCTTAAAAGGGTTGTAAAGGTTTGTTTTTTTAATTTATAAATAGGTTCCTTCAAGCTAGTGCATTGTTGGTTCACTTACCTTTTTCCTTTGATTTCCCTTCTAAGGGCCAGATTCTTAACCACTTCCCGCCCGGCCAATAGCCGATTTACGGCCGGGAAGTGGTTATGAAATCGTGACTAGCCGTTCTCAAACGGCTTAGCACGATTTCAATGCCGCGCGCGCCCGTAGGGGCGCGCAGCGCGGCGATCGGTGATGCGGGGTGTCAGTCTGACACCCTGCACCTCCGATCTCGGTAACGAGCCTCCGGCGGAGCCTCGTTACCACGTGATCAGCCGTGTCCAATCACGGCTGATCACGATGTAAACAGGAAGAGCCGCCGACGGCTCTTCTTCACTCGCGTCTGACAGACGCGAGTACAGGAGAGCCGATCAGCGGCTCTCCTGACAGGGGGGGTTCGCGCTGATTGTTTATCAGCGCAGCCCCCCCTCGGATCGCCACACGGACCACCAGGGAGTGCCCACACTAGACCACCAGGGTACTTACAAAAAAAAAAAAAAAAAAGGACAAAAAAAGGACACAAAAAAAAAGGGCAGTAAAAAAAAAAATAATGCCAATAATGCCAATCAGTGCCCACACATGGGCACTGATTGGCAACAGGTGATCCATCAGTGCCACCCCTCAGTGATCATCAGTGCCACCCCAGTGTCTGTCAGTGCCAATCCATGCCCAGTGCCCACCTATCAGTGCCCACCTGTGCCACCTATCAGTGCCCACCTGTGCCACCTATCAGTGCCCACCTGTGCCGCCTATCAGTGCCCACCTGTGCCGCCTATGAGTGCCCACCTGTGCCACCTATGAGTGCCCACCTGTGCCGCCTATGAGTGCCCAGTGCCGCCCATGAGTGCCCATCAGTGCCGCCCATGAGTGCCCATCAGTGCCGCCTATGAGTGCCCATCAGTGCCCCATACCAGCGCCGCCTATCAGTGCCCATCAGTGCTACCTAATCGGTGCCCATCAGAACTACCTCATCGGTGCCCATCAGTGCCACCTCATCGGTGCCCATCAGTGCCACCTCATCGGTGCCCGTAATTGAAAGAGAAAACATACTCATTTACAAAAAAATTAACAGAAAAAAATAAAAACGTATTTTTTTTTCAAAATCTTCGCTCTATTTTTAGTTGTTGCGCAAAAAAAAAAAAAACGCAGAGGTGATCAAATACCACCAAAAGAAAGCTCTATTTGTGGGGAAAAAAGGACGCCAATTTTGTTTGGGTGCAGTGTAGCATGACCGCGCAATTGTCATTCAAATTGCGACAGTGCTGAAAGCTGAAAATTGGCTTGGGCGGGAAGGTGCGTAAGTGCCTGGTATGGAAGTGGTTAAAAAATGGCGTATTCGCGGCGTATCGTATCCCATTTATGCTACGCCTACGCAGTTTTTACGGGCAAGTGCTGTATTCTCAAAGCACTTGCTCCGTAATTTGCATCGGCGTAGTGTAAAGGGGACGGCGTAAGGCTGCGTAATTCAAATAGTAAAGGAGGGGGGCGTGCTTAAACGTAGGCCACTGCGCATGCTCCAGCGTACGCCGCAAATACAGCGAATACGACGGCAACGTAATTAACGTATAGGCCTATTCGCGACGAGATACGCAAACGGCGTAAACGACGGAAAAACACGGCGCTGTCCCAACATCCATACTTAACATGGCTTACGGCGGACCTACACAAGGTTACCCCTCCTTCTAGCAGGACACAAACTACACAAACTACGTAAACTACGTAGACGGCGCGCAACTTCATTTGGGAATTGGCGTATCACGCTCATTTGCATATTCGACGCAGAAATCGATGGGAATGCCACCTAGCGGCCGGCGTAGTATTGAATTTAAGATCCGACGGTGTAAGCGACTTACGCCAGTCGGATCTACGCTGCATCTTTGCGTAAGTGATTCTAAGAATCACGTCGCATAGATACCCGGGCTCAGAAACAGAGATACGAAGGTGTATCTGGAGATACACCGTCGTATCTCTTTGAGAATCTGGCCCTAAATGGTTTTTTTTTATTTGTCTGAATTGTTCACTTCCTGTTTCTCCTCAGTAAGCTTGCCCCCATCATCCGAGGTGTTCTGGCTGGGGGTTAGTCAGCATGCTCGCCCCCTCTCTCGGAACTACATCCCTGCGGGGAGACACTGTGAACGTCTCTCCACGCAGGGATCTACAAAATAAGGAATATGAAGCCTGGCAGGAGGCGAGCAGAAGTGTCAGGACGCCCACTTACACACAGCTCCTTTCTCTATCTGAAAATTAGAGAGTGTCCTGACACTCCTGCTCGCCCCCTCCCCCCTCAAGAGGCTTTCTCCACACCAGGAAGAAAGCCTTGCATTACTGTGTGGAGTTACAGACAGAAGAACAGGAAGTGAGGGTTTCTCAGAAGAAATAAGGACATTTAAAAGCAAAAATGAAGGATGAGGTAAGTGAAGGAGGACTGCACTAAGGTAAAGGAAGTTATTTAGGGAGATTTTTTTTTACCGTTACAACCCCTTTAAAGAAACAGTCCTGACTATAGTAAAATACTAAAGAAAGAGAAAGGCACAGCATACATGGATCCTACACAAAGAAAAAATATCAATACAAATTCTGACAGACAATTTATATGCCATGCCGTATTATGATTATATATTTCGTAAGGTTTCTTACCTAAAAAAAGAAAGAGAATCCCCCACGTATGTGTGTACATGGTCCAAGAGAAAAGATGTGCGTCTTCTTATCAGAAATATCAAAGATGTGTTTGAAGTTTCTATCCTGAAGTATGACCTGGTCCTTCCCTACCTAATGACAACTAAACAGATCTGATAAACTACATAACGTGTATATGTGTCATGTGCCAGGCAGGAAGACTTCATAACATTCTAATAATGTCATCAGCTTTAAAACAGGAAGATAGGAAGAGGAGGTACTGTTTTTCCCTTTCCCTTTCCTTTTCCATTTCCTTTCCCTTTATCCCCATTTCTTGTTCTTGTTTTTTTTTTTTTTTTTTACTTCTTCCTTTTTTTTTCTTTCCATTCCCTTTCTTTCCTTTTTCCACTTTTCCCCTCTCCTCTCCATTATTTATCCTTTCTTGTCTTCATGATATCTATCATGTCCATTATGACTCTACAAATATAAAGCCATGAGTAAAATACCCTTATTCAGTGGCGGCTGCTCAATTAGGGGCGCAGGGCAAACCGCCCCCCTAATTCATGTGCCCGTACCCTAATTTACATGTAGGGCACCGGACGTATTGATTTCAATAGGGATTTCTATTAAAAAAAAATGTACGCACATGTTTAGAGCCTGAGGCTCTAATTGGATAAAAAAAAAGGGGTGGGCTCGGAGCACAAAGCACTGCGCCCCGAACCCACGCAGTGTGACAATAGAAAATTAATGGTGGTGGGTAATGGGGGATTTTGACAGACCTACCGACCGACCGAACGGGGAGGAATTTGGGGGGCTTGACTGATGGACCGACCTAACAGGGGGTGGGGGGTTTGCGTGCCACCCCCTAGAGTTGCCACCTCATCCCTTTATACCCGAACACATATGAAATACACAGGTTCTGAGGCTAACAATGCAAATAAGGAGCCAAGAAAGTTTAATTACCACCTTTATCAGCCACAAAACCTGTGTAATTCATATGTGTGCGGTTTTAACGAGATGAGGTGGCAACCCTACCGCCCCCCCCCCCTCCCAAAGTAAAGGCACCAGCTGCCACTCATCTTATTAATATCTTTCCTGTTCTTGAGTGAGCTCAGTAGATCACAGGGCTGCAGTATTGACAACAGATAATGAGTTGTAATGTTGCCTGAGAACATTGCGTTATTAATGTCCCAGAAAAAATACTATGTTACTTGCTCACTTCATGGAGATGGTAGGGTGTGTTAATCTAACTTTACATTGACTTCCCTGACTATGGGCCAGAATAAATTTGGGACTGCAGGAAGCGCAGATCAGCATGCCTCGGGTAATCACATGGTATATACTGTATAATAATATATATATATATATATATATATATATATATATATATATATATATATATATATATATATAATAACCAGTGGCGGCTGGTGCTCAACTTTTTTTTTTGGGGGGGGGGGGGGCGCAAACGAAAAAAAAAAAAAAAAAACAATTGCAGCCTCACTGAGAGCTGGGTGAGGCCTAGCAGATAGGTATTTCAGTGCTGATAGTACTGTACTGGAAGGACCCCTCCACTGTGTTCTTACACAGGTCAGTACTTTGGTTTGTGATATTTGAACCTGTTCTTAATATTTATCATTGACTCTCGCAGGGCCCTGTAGGCAATCAACTGTATTTGTTTAACTTTGTTTTATTTATCTTTCTTACCAAGTAAACAATTGCCTCTTGGTTAAAACGGAGCTCCACCCTAAAATGCTGTTTTTTATTTTCCTTGCATCAGTGCCATCTTAAGAGCATTATAGGCCCCCGGGCAATACAGTGCACTAAGGCCCTGTCTACACAACCACGCACAAGAATTTACTGCCAAAAATCATGAAATTTACTGGCAGAACCACAATTTTTTATTGTCACTGCAAAAAAGTACCTAAAATTACAGTTTTACAAATTTCTTCATTGGCATGAAGGTTAGGTTACTGTAACCCAGCCTGATCAGAGTTTCCTCTTGCATCAGAGTCTGCAGGATTTCCCCTTACAGTGAAAGGGAACTCTTATGTAATGGGGAACACTGCAGATCATGATGTAAGGGGGAACTCTGATGTGGAGGGGGGCTCTGGTGGCCAGAGACCACCTTATATTAAGGTGACCAGATTTTTAAAATGAAATATGGGGACATATTTTTTTTTTACTAGTAATGGCGGCAATCAGCGACTCTCTGCCCATCACCACCCCCCTCACAGCCTTTAAAGTCTCACTCTCCGGGCCCCGGCTACTACTGGGTGGGGACTGGGCAGCAGAGGAAGATCACTCCGCCAGGGAAGGCAAGGAGATAAACAGGCAGGAGCCGAGACGTGAGCCAAGGCAGAACATGCGAGCAGGGATGAATGGGCATGCACCCGAAACTGAAGAAAAATTCACTCCATTCTGACCAGCACATGATCATCAGAAAGGGGCACAGATAATGGAAAAAATACACCCCCTAAGCTACCAAGGGCGGCGGAGTGGGGGAGTGTAATTCCGATTTTTTTTTTATTCTACACTGACTGTCTTTGAAATTTCCCCAGCCCCTGTTCAAATCCAATCCGGGGACAAAACTGAGGACAGACTTTGTTAGGGGACAGTGTCCTAAATCAGGGGACTGTCCCCTGAAACCGGGGATGTCTGGTCAGCCTACCTTATATCAGAATCCACTGCTTTCTCTTTACATCAGAGTTCCCACTTACATCACGGTCCTCAGACTGAGTTCCCCCTAGCACTGTAAGGGGGAATCCTGCAGACTCTGATGTAAAGGGGAACCACCTTCCATAGAGTAAATACACTAAGGTAAGGGGGGGCACTAATATTTTTGTATTTACTCCCCCCTTTCTTTAGCAACCACACGCCCTTAGACTGGCCTGGTGGTGCTATCACTGACCTCCTCTCAGGTGCACCATGCAAGGCTCAGTCAGATGGCTCCAGCTTGGCTGCTCTGGTTTTATCCTATAGTCTCTTCATGTCTGACTTCTCCTGTGACCCCCATCCCACCGGCGCTCCCACTCTTAACTCCTCTCCAGACTTTTCCTCAGAGACTGTAGACACGATACAGTTCTACAGTTCTGACCCGCCATTCTCCACCATTTTTTACTGGGGTCGCTGGGCAGCCGATGGGGGCCCCCCAGGCAAGTGGGGCCCCCGGGCAACTTCCCAGTGTGCCCATCAGTGGGTATAGAAGGAAGAGTATCAATCTGCAGAATTGTATTGCACTTGTGGAAGAAAGGAGAAACAGAGACAGGACACATCTTATTTTTCACACCTGTACTTTATTCTGATTCACGGTTCTTATCTCATACTTCCCAACCGTCCCGGATTTCGCTGGACTGTGCCGCGAATCGCAGTAAACCCCGCGGTCCCACGATAGTGGCTACAGTCCTGCGAGGCACCCACCCCCCCGGTATTACCGCAATTCACGGTGAATCCCGCAGTCCCGCGATAACCGTGACTCGCTGTAAATCCCGCGGTCCTGCGATTCACGGACCTCCCCGCTCAACAACACAACTGTGATCCACGGACCCCCCCCCCCGCACTCAACACAACAACTCCGATCCACAGACCCCCCGCTCAACAACTGTGATCCGCGGACCCCCCGCTCAACAACTCAGATCTGCGAACCCCCCCCCGCTCAACAACTCCGTTCCGCGGACCCCCCCTCCGCTCACAACAACTCCGATCCGCGGACCCCCCCCCCCGCTAAACAACTTCGATCCGATCGGCAACCCCCCCCCCCCCCCCCCGCTCAACAACACTTGTCCCTCATTCTGAAGTTGAAAAGTTGGGAGGTATGCTTATCTTATTTGGTGAAGACCCCTGTGAGAACATTTTGATGAACTTTTAAGGACAATAGACATTTCTAAGTGCTGGTAGTTAAATGTATATGTTTTAAAATATTGATTCCCCCCTAGTAGGGTTTACTGAAAACATAACAAGATTTAGCCTTTAGGGTTGAATTAACACTGTGTCCTTTTTTTTTTGTTTGCACTTTAGGCCCCTTTCACATGAGCGGACGAACGGTCCGCTAATTACAAGTCAGTTTACGGACTTGTAATGTGTCCCTATGGGAGCGGATCCGTTAGCGGATGATGCATCCGCTAACGTCCGCTCGATCCGCTTCCGTTTTTGCGGACGGAAGAATTTCCTATTTTTCTTCCGTCCGTCCAAACGGATCGGATGCAAACGGACAGACGGTCCGTTTCCATCCGACTCCCCATAGGGGAGAGCGGAGGAGAGACGGGGCGGTCCCTGCACAGTGTGCGGGGACCGCCCCGTCTGCCCGACAGCTCAGCGGAGACCCCCCGCGGAGCTGACGGACACACGGAGCGGACCGAAAAACGGACCGCTCCGTGTGTAAGGAGACTTAAACACAAGTTAAGGAGTAGCGGGTATACATTTAGGACCCAGCAGGAATATAAATTTTAAAAAAGCATCGCTAGCTGCAGTACTCAGATTTAATACAGTTCTTACTCTCCACCACAAGGTGTCACCAGCTTTCCAGATTTAATGAGGTCTAGTAGTGTATTCATTTATTTTTTTACAGTAAAACCTTGGTTTGAGAGCGTTTTGCAAGACAAACAAAATGTTTTAATATATTTTGCCTTGATATACAAGCAATGTCTTGATATAAGAGTATCGTCATGTCACAACTGAGTATAAAAAAGAAGAGAGGAGCCTCTAAGTGTAGCAATATGGTTACATTTAATGAAGGTACAACATTTAGCAACTTATTGCGACACTTAGAGGTGACTCTTAGAGGTGACTCCCTTTCACCCCTTTCACACTCGCCCATGCGTTTAAGCATAGGATGCGTTAAGGTGAAAAAACACAAAGGTTTATAACCCCTTTGAGTCAAAAAGAGTTACATTTTCTGTGTGCCGGGCTGCCACTATGTCAGCTTGGGAGGAGAACCTGGGTCAGATCAACAAGTCCCTTCAGGGGTGAGCACTACATTCCAAAGAGCACATTTCTTACTTCCACGCTAAAGGCAGTTTTCAACAGCTTCAGTTCATTGACAAAGTCAGAGAGTCACAAACACAGTCTTCTCTATGTCTACATTATACCAAGGGATCTTGTACTAGTGTGATGCTTCCCCTGGCTCCCAGACTGCTGACACAGCTTATTTCTTCCATGATATATGTGAGTGCATTAACCGCTTGACGACCAGCCGCCATCATTTTACTGCGTCAGGTTGGTCGGCCGCTTTAGGAGCAATAGCAGGCACGCCGGAGCCGATACGCATGGCCGGCAGCCGCGATGTCAGCCAACCACATGCGATCGCTCCACAGAGAGCCAGAACGGGGATCTGTCAATGTAAACAAACAGATCCTCAATTTAATGCCGCGTACACACGATCATTTTTCAGCATGAAAAAAAACTTTGTTTTTCAGCATGTCCAAAAAACTGTGTTTTCCCAACTTCATCATTAAAAACTATGTTGCCCACACACCATCGCTTTTGAAGACGATTTGCGCTTTTGTGTCTGTTACAGCGTGATGAATGTGCTTACTCCAGTATGAATGGTAGTTTTACCAGAATGAGAGCTCCCATCTAATAACTTGCTTCTGAGCATGCGCGGGTTTAAAATGTTGTTTTAGCCCACACACGATCATTTTTTAGAACCCGAAAAACTTAATTTTTTAAAACAACGTGAAAAAATGCAGCATGTCCAATTTTTTTTTGCCGTTTTTCAGAAGATGAAAAACGATGTGAAGCCCACACACAATCATTTTAAATGACGTTTTTAAAAATGTCGATTTTTTTCATGACGAAAAATGATCGTGTGTACGCGGCATAACAGGGGAGTAGAGAGAGATCTGTTGTTCCTAGTGATTAGGAACAGCGATCTCTCTCCTCCTCCAGTCAGTCCACTCTCCCCACAGTTAGAAACATCTCCCTAGGGAACACTTAACATCTTAAGTCCTGCTAGCCGCATCTTTGGAGCAGTATGTTTACCGCTCCTCCTCTGCTGCTGCCTATTGAAATCAATGGGACATCATGGCTATACCTTCAGCAGCGCATTGCGGGAGGTTTTAACCCGTTCTCGGCCGCTAGCAGGGGGGTTAATGCGCCCTGCTATCGGCCGAAATGTGCCGCAAATCTGCAAATAGCGTCGGAGGTAAAAATAGCAGCGTTTTACCGCTGACGCTATGGGCAGCACAGTGTGAAAGAGCTTTTAATGCCACTGGTCCCAAAAAAAAGTGTCCCGACTGTCCGCCAGAATGTCACAGTCCCGCTAAAAATCACTGATCATCGACATTACTAGTAAAAAAGAATGTCATAAATATATCCCCTGTTTTGTAGGCACTATAACTTTTGAGCAAACCAATCAATATGCGCTTGTTATTTTTTCCTTTTACCAAATATATGTAGAAGAATACATATTGGCCTGAACTGATGAAGAAATGTGTTGTTTTTTTCAAAATTGTAATATTTTTTATAGCAAAAAGTAAAAAATAATGTTTTTTTTTCAAAATTGTCGGTCTTTTTTTGTTTATAGCGCAAAAAATAAAAAACGCAAAGGTGATCAAATACCACCAAAATAAAGCGCTATTTGTGGGGAAAAAAGGGACATCAATTTTGTGTGTGTACAAAATCGCAAGACCACGCAATTGTCAGTTAAAACAGTGCCGATTGCAAAAAAAGGCCTGGTCAAGGGGCTGAAGTGGTTAATTTAATTTAATTTAATCTATTAAAGTGTTAAGTTGTGCAGAATTGTTGTGCTTGCCTTACTTTTTTGTTTTTATTTTAAAAATGATGCCCTGACAACCTATCCTGTCAGATACCTCCTTTAGCTGCTGTCTTAGTATTACCAGTGCCTCCACAGTTTTCTTTTAAGTCAGTTCTACTTGTGTTGTGTGGGTGCAGTATACATTGTAAAATGTTAATCATGCTGTACAGCAAAACACCCCGAAGAGAAAGTAGGAATAACATTGCAAGCCCCAGTGATAGCAACCCCCAGGTTTGATGTCAGTCAACTCAATAATAACCCGCAGCATTGATGCCAGTTTTTAGACTTGTGCAATTCATATAGTTCCGAATAAGCTTTTTAACAAATTTGTTAATTCCGAAATTTTTACATTTCAGAATTTTCGAATTTCGGAAATTTGAAAATTCGGAATTTCTAAAATTCAAAAATCGGAAATTTGAACATTCAAAATTCGAAAATCGGAAATTCAAGAATAGCAAATTCGGAAATTCAAAATTTTCGAATTTCAGAACTTTCAAATTTTAGAATTTTCAAATTTCAGAATTTCAGAATCTTTGAATTTCAGAATTTCAGAATTTTTGAATTTCAGAATTTCTGAGTTTTCACAAAAATAACCACCAGCATTGGTGCAAATTTGTCCAGTAATAACCTCCAGCATTGGTGACAGTTTCCGCAAAAATAATCTCTCACATCTATGCCAGTCTACACAATAATTACCCCAACATTGGTGCCAGTTCATGCAATAATAACACCTACATTGGTGGTCAGGGGCATTCCAGAATCAGTACCCCCTAGGCATACATGTTGAAAGGTCACCAAGATCCTTAACATCTACCTAGACCAGTCAGCCATGATGGAGCTCAAGCTAGACAAAGTACATAGGACTCTAGGCTCTCCACAACCAGATACAACAGGACCATGTAAAGCGCAATGCCATTTTTATAGGTACACAAGAGGTTATTGCGAAAAGCCTGGAGAAAGGTAACCTAGACTTAGAAGAATCCATGATTAATCATCTACCAGATTTCTCTGGATGCACCCTGCTAATGGGCCACTTCACTCATTACTGGAAAAGATCTGCAATGTAGGTATTGACTTATAAAAGGGGACACTCAATTAATCTACCACTTAAGGAATGTTTTTCAGATTTGGTGTTTACGAGTCTAAAACATTTGTTTTTGCTAGAAAATTACTTAAAACGCCCAAACATTATATATATATATATTTTCTAACACCCTAGAGAATAAAATGGCAATCATTTCAATACTTTTTGTCACACCGTATTTGCTCAGCAGTCTTACAAGCGTACTTTTTTTTGAAAAAATTCACTTTTTTTAATAAAAAAATAAGACAACAATAAATTTGG
Organism: Rana kukunoris; assembly: GCA_029574335.1. Classification (NCBI taxonomy): domain Eukaryota; kingdom Metazoa; phylum Chordata; class Amphibia; order Anura; family Ranidae; genus Rana; species Rana kukunoris. The sequence goes on from CM056057.1 coordinate 56,046,131, forward strand.
CCCAATTTTTTTTATATATTGTGAAATATAATGTTACGCCAAGTAAAATGATACCCAACATGTCACTCTTAAAAATTGCGCCCGCTCGTGGCATGGCATCAAACTTTTACCCTTAAAGCGGATCTCCACCCTAAAGTGAAGATCCGCTGATCCGAACACTCCCCCCCTCGGGTGTGAAAATTGACACCTTTCAGGGGGAGGGGGGTGCAGATAGACATGTATCTGCACCCACTTCCGGCCCAGCATTCACGGGCAAAAGACGGGCATTACATCACATCCCGTCTCCCGCCCGTTGTGTGCTGGGAACACTCGGCTCCTAGCACACAGCTGGAGCCAATTCGCGGGCGCAGCGCGACTCGCGCATGCGCCGTAGGGAACCGGGCAGTGAAGCCGCAGCGCTTCACTTCCTGGTTCCCTCACCGTGGATGGAGGGGGGAGAAGCAGGGTGACGAGCGATCGCTCATCCTCTGCTGCGGACGCCGCTGGACTCCAGGACAGGTAAGTGTCCTAATATTAAAAGTCAGCAGCTGCAGTATTTGTTGCTGCTGGCTTTTAATATTTTTTTTTAGCTGAACCATCCGCTTTAAAAATCTCGATAGGCGACGTTTAAAAAATTCTATAGTTTGCATTTTTTGAGTTACAGAGGAGGTCTAGGGCTACAATTATTGCTCTCGCTCTAATGATCGCGGTGATACCTCACTTGTGTGGTTTGAACACCGTTTTCATATGCGGGCGCTACCCGCGTATGCATTCGCTTCTGCGCGCAAGCTCGTCGGGACGGGGCGCTTTAAAAAAATATTTTTTTTGCTTTTTTATTTTTTTTTATTTTTTTTATAATTTTTTACACTGAAATAATAAAAAAATTATCACTTTTATTCCTATTACACGGAATGTAAACATCCCTTGTAATAGAAAAAAGCATGACAGGTCCTCTTGAATATGAGATCTGGGGTCAAAAAGACCTCAGATCTCATATTTAGACTTAAATGCAAGAAAAAAAAATTGAAACTGTCATTTTTTCAAATGACAAAAATAAATAAATGTTTCTTTAATACGCCCAGGAGAGCTATGGGGACGGGTGGGGGCGATTTTGCCCTCACTCGCATCCCCACACAGCTGCCGACAGGACCCGATCGCCTTTGCCGCTACCGACGGCAACAGTAAGCGGCGGAGGGCGCTGGAGAGCCCCTCTCCCGCCACCGATAACGGCGATCTAGCGGCGAATCCGCCGTGGAGACCGCCGTTATCGTAGACAGGCCCGCCCACTGTGAAGATGGATATCTCGGTTGTGGCAGCAGCTGCTGCCGTTACCGAGATATCCATCATTAAAAATAGGACGTATATATACAGTGGGCGGGCTCAAAGCGGTTATCTGGAAAGAGATGAGATAATAAAAACATACTTTTTAAGTTCTCTAAGGGAAGATGGTGATAGATTGAGAAAGACATGTCTTGCTTCCTGCAGTATCTTCTCAAAGAATGGTGGCTGGTTCACTTCCTGTGAAGACTCTACCCAGAATTCCCTACTAACAACTTCCTTAACTACACATACCGTGAATCAAATAAACTGAACTGAAGCAATACCAAAAAAGGAGATGGCACCTGCACTCCGCATATAATTGCAAACCTTAGCCCTCATGCACACTAGACGTTAAAATAACATTATAAAAACGCCAGTACCTTTTTAGTGAGTTTTCAACTTTTTTCAGCTTTTTTCAAAAATTTTTAGCATTCATTATTGTTTATTAAAGTTTTTCCGCATTAGCGTTTTTAAGCGCTTCTTTTGTTGAAGAAAATATATTTTTTCTTTTTTTTCAATGGATCAAAAATGCTAAAAAACGCTGGTGAGTGACGTTTTTGAGTGTTTATCGACGTTTATCAGCATTAGAGTGTTTTTACAGCTGAAAAACATCTCTCAGAACCCACTAGATTTGGTTTTATTTTACTGCTCAAAAACGCCACTGCCCAAAACTGCTGATAACAGCCTATGTGTGCATGGACACATAGGATAACATGATGGAGAGTTTATTGACTGTAAAAACGTCTACTGCAAAAAACAGCTGCTGCTGATCGCAGGGGGGGTAGCGGGCGATGTCCGATACCGTACGATGTATTATCAGAGAGCATGGAGGAGGGAGGAGACTGTCCCTGACGAGCAGTGCTGGGGGGAGTGGGGGCTGGCGGCACTGCTTGACATGTCAGGGTGCTTGTGGATTGTGTGCAAGCTCTGTGGAGGACAGTGCGGCACTGTGCGGGACTACAATAACCAGCGGCCGTGCACCCTAGGCGGCAGTGCGCCCTAGGTGGTCGCCTAGTCCGCCTAGTGGTAGTGCCGGCCCTGGTGGGCCGGTTGGCAAGAGGTTAAAGAAAGTTGGGTTTAATGCTTCTCCATAATTCAAGAGAAGCCATGTATTTGTATCAATAAGTACAAGGCTTCCTCTGATTGGCTGAGGTGCAAAGTTGGACAGGTGATGTCATGAATTCCAGCTCAGCCAATTAGAGAAAGTCTTGTATTCATTAATAAAAATACAAGGCTTCTCTTCAATTGTGGAGAAGCTCTGAGGCCTACTACTGTATCCTTAGTTTTGGCAGCAATTGGAAATGTAACTGTACTGCTTCTGGAACGTAGCACTACTTACTGTATGCACTGTAGCCTACTACTACTACAATTCATTACAGCACACACTTTAGCCTCTCTTTTTAATAATGAAATTCATTTGTTTGGGCAAGTTTGGCTCAAGCAAACTAATTTACTGTATTTATCGGCGTATAACACGCACAGGGGTTTAAAACGCACCCTAACTTTAAGGCCGCGTACACACCATGAAATAAATCCGATCAAATTTTTGATCGGATTTGTCTGCTGGGATAGATTGGTTTGATCGTGTACACACGATCAAACCAAAATCCCCGCCGGCAGACAGCACGGTGACGTGGCGGTGACGTTGACGCCGCCACATCACTGTCATCAGGAAGTAAAACACTTCAAATCCATTCGACGCATGTGCGGACAGATATGTCTGCTGGTAAGTGTACTAACCAGCAGACATGTCGGGCGGACAGATTCCCACCGGATAGATTTCAAAGCTTGCTTTGAAATCTGTCGGGTGGACAAATCTGTCCGCTAGCCCATACACACGAGCGGAGATGTCTGCTGAAACGGTCCATCGAACCGTTTTCAGCGGACATATCCCCTCGTGTGTACGAGGCCTTATACGCCAATAAATACAGTTAGTCCCCTTTCACACTGATACGACTTGTCACACGATTTTGGACTGCAAAATCGTATGACAAGTCATTCTCCATTATTTTCAATGACTACCATACATACTGGCACGACTTTAAGTTGTGCCTACTTCATAGTAGTCCTTGCACTACTTTGGTCAGATTTTGATGCCAATTACACAGGCATTCATTGAAATCGCGGCCGCGAATCACAGCAAAATCGCGAAATCGTGGTAAAATCGTGTGACTTTGAAGTCGTACAAGTGTGAAATGGGGCTAAGCGAATTGAAACAGTCTTTGTTACATAAACAAAATATGGTTAGAAATGTATGTTTTAGCTTCTTGGGTATTGGCATTGTGCTGCCAACAACATTGCCTGTGGAATTCCCTATAGAGTTGGGAAAAGTAAAGCATACGGCCTCTTCAATGCTGATGTGTATTCAGTAGCACAGAAATGTTTTTTTTTTTTTTTGCTTGCATACAGTGTTATCTCATGCAGGTATCTTTTAAAGCCAATCATTTATTCATTTAATGTTGTGTTTATTTCAGTTAAGTTACACCTTTATTTCACCCAAATATCAATTTTTAAAACATAATTCTTTTAAGAATTAAATAATAAGCTACAATTTGGATCTACTATACAGTACTGTAAATAAATAGATTTTTCAATACCAATTAAAAATAAATAAATAAATGTGTTTCAGTTTGGTATTTTTTTTTTTTTTAATTACACATAACTTTAGAATAATTCCACATTACTTTGTGTAGATAGTCATATAAGCAGAGGCCAGCACTTCTTGATGGCAAAGTACAGTTTGGAGCATATTAAAGGAGGAATGGAAACTAGCATCATGAAGAAGAAGGGACATCAAACAATAGAGTGGACAACTGTGAGCTGTCTTATGCCCTGTTCACAGGGATTTTACGATGGGATAAAATACGATGGAATTTTCCATCGGAATTCCGTTCAAGCTGTCATGCATACACACTGTCGGACCAAATTCCGACCGTCCAAAGCTCGTTGACATAAAACACTAAGACAAGCCGAGAAAAATGAATTTCAATGCTTCCGAGCATGCGTTGACTTGATTCTGAGCATGTGTGTTTTTTTATCCGTCGGAGTTCCACACAGATCGTGTTTACAAGAGCTTCCCCCCACCCGTGGGATTTGTGCCAAGAGACATTTTGCTGCTGTACCTGTGATCCTCGTCTGTTTCGCTGTCTCCCCATTCCGCCTGGGACGCTGTGCTGTGCTGTGTTCTCCCCATGTGTTGCACCGTTTGCCCTTGTGCCACCTGTGTCATCTGAGACGCTGGACCAGCGTGAGAGGCTGATCCGGCGCTAAAGAAGTTCCGCCCCCTGGCTCCACCCACCTCTGACATCACAGGCCGCCAGGTACAAGTTTGGCGTGCCGCGCTTTCGCGGCAGCTTCCCCCCACCCGGGGGATTTGTGCCAAGAGACATTTTGCTGCTGTACCTGTGATCCTTGTATGTTTCGCTATCTCCCCGTTCCACCTGGGACGCTGTGCTGTGCTGTGTTCTCCCCGTGTGTTGCACCGTTTGCCCTTGTGCCACCTGTGTCATCTGAGACGCTGGACCAGCGTGAGAGGCTGATCCAGCGCTAAAGAAGCTCCGCCCCTGGCTCCACCCACCTCTGACATCACGGGCCGCCAGGTACAAGTTCGGCGTGCCGCGCTTTCGCGGCAGCTTCCCCCCACCCGGGGGATTTGTGCCAAGAGACATTTTGCTGCTGTACCTGTGATCCTCGTCTGTTTCGCTGTCTCCCCGTTCTGCCTGGGACACTGTGCTGTGCTGTGTTCTCCCCGTGTGTTGCACCGTTTGCCCTTGTGCCACCTGTGTCATCTGAGACGCTGGACCAGCGTGAGAGGCTGATCCGGCGCTAAAGAAGCTCCGCCCCTGGCTCCACCCACCTCTGACATCACGGGCCGCCAGGTACAAGTTCGGCGTGCCACGATTTCGCGGCAGCATACGCGACGGCGCGCGCGGGCGCGCGCGGGCGGCGCGCCGTTGGCGCGCCGAAGGGCGAACCAAAGGGTGCGGCGTCTGCGGGCGTCCGCGGAGGACGCGAGGCCGCGAGGGCGCCCTTTACTTTACTTTACTTTACTGACGAAATGTTGACTAGAAATCAGTTATGGGACATGAATAATAAAAAAAGGCTCTATTACAGAGGAAGTAAGGAGCAATATTGCGAGGCTAGGTTTAGAGAAATATAGCGGGTTGAAAGGTAGGAAAAATAATAATTTAAAACTAGGCTGGTCAGCCAGGTGTGCACTATTGAATGTGCACTCCTTGCCTGCTCACATGATAGAAGTCTTCGATTTTATAGAAGAATATAATCTAGACTTATTATTTGTAACGGAAACCTGGCTGTCAGTAAGTAACTACACGGCTTTAGAACAGGCTATTCCAGTGGGTTATAGCATTGTCAGGGAAGACAGGGGTAAAGGAAAGGGTGGAGGGACGGCAGTAATTTTTAAAAAAGATTTAAGGATAGTAAAATTAGAAGAAATTAGTGACAAGGGCTGTGAATTCATATGAGTTCACCTTGAATGGGATACAGATCCATTTTTAATGTTTTATGTATTTTATATTTCTCCAATTAATAAGGGAAAGGCCCTGGAGACTTTTAAAGATATTTTATTTAATAAAATGTGTCACTCGGTTCCATGTATGGTTTTAGGTGATTTTAACATATGGTTTGAGAAACCTGACCTCATGGAGTTTAAGAATGTGCTAGACACACTCTTAACGGCAGGTTTCTCCCAACTGAGTAAAGGGCCTACACACTTAAAAGGCCATAGTTTAGATGCAATTTTTTTTAGAGACACTATTGTTGATAGTTTCTCGATTATAGAACATGGTTGGACGGACCATTCTTCTCTGCACTTTACCATTTATGGTAAAGAAGAGGTTAAACATAAAACCACCCCATTACCACTTATAGAATTTAGAAATTTTACACATTTTCCAATAGATGAGTTTAAAACTAAAATATCTTTAGAACTCAATCAACCCTTTCCCCCAGATGTGGAAAGCATGTATGTTTTTTTCCATGCATGCATGATTAAAGTATTAGATGAACTCTGCCCCATAATTAAAAAACGCCAATGTAATAGAAAAGACCTGGGGAACTCAAAATGGTATACCCCGGCTTTAAAAAAAATTAAAATTCAAGGGCGTGCCCTTGAGAGGCGTTGGAGAAAGAGCCACATGCCATTTGAGTTCCAAAATTGGAAGACATGGCGTCGGGGATATAAGGCCTCTATATTTAGAGCTAAAAAAGCTTATCTAGAGAGCCGTATTTGGGGTGCACAGAGTAACACTAGAGAACTATTTAGAATAGTGACAGAGTTTCTCCAACCTGAAGCAATTAAAACCCAAGATATAGCTACACCACAGTATGCTCAGACTCTGGTGGAGTTTTTTATGGAGAAAGCTCAAAAAATACATGATGGCCTGGCCAACCATATTGTTGAAACTAAAAAAAAAAATCTTTTAATACTCTACATTATTCAAGATAGGAGAAACGACTGCCTGGACAATAGTCCAACCTCTATAGGCAGTGTTCTTATGTTTTATTTTTCAGCAGTAACCGTAGAAGCAGTAGGACATTGCATTGCCACTGCTAAAGATAGTGCTCCCCCATCAGACCCATGTCCGGGTCTCGTGATGAAGTTGATAGCTGAAGAAATAAAGGGTTTTGTGGCCGAGCTAATCAACAGTTGTTTTGATAAGGGTGAATACCCGGAGCATTTCAAAAAGGCTATAGTTACTCCAATACTAAAGAAACTTAATTCTGATCCAAGAAAAAAGGAGGAAAGAAGACCCATCTCAGGAATAGCCTTTCTGGCAAAGCTGTCAGAGGGAATAGTCTGTCAACAGCTGCAATGTTTTGTGGAACAACATGGGTTGCTGGCGGAGCAGCAGTCAGGGTTCTGTCCCAGTCATGGTACGGAAACCGCAGTAGTGGAGATTATGGATGACCTACTGTTTGAGGCAGATGCAGGGCAGACCTCCGTCCTCGTCTTATTAGATCTTTCGGCAGCATTTGACACCATCGACCACGAGATCCTATTGCATAGACTAGTTGAGGTGGCGCATGTTAGTCCAGAGGCTTTAGGTTGGTTCATAGCCTTCCTAAAGGGTAGAGAATTCAAGGTACGACTGGGCCCATTCTATTTTGGCCCAGTACGCCTTGGTTGTGGGGTACCCCAGGGTTCCCCCTTATCTCCCCTCCTCTTTAACATCTACATGCGCCCTCTGCTGGATATGATAAAGGACCGTGGGATGAGATGTCAGTCGTATGCTGACGATACCCAGTTGTATACCAGGATTGATGCCGGAGGGCCAAGGGCCGAGGCGGATCTTTTGGAGACTCTTGGGGCCATCAAACAATGGATGGCCGACAATTGTCTCCAATTGAACCAAGCAAAGACCGAGGTACTCCGGACGGGATCGGTCCAGAACTTACACTGGGTATTGCCTTGGCCGGACGAGGAGGGGAGATTCCCTGTAACTGCCGAAAAGGTGTTGGACTCCGGTCTGTCCCTGGATGCACACATCGGCAGTATTACCCAGGTATGTTTCCTCAAGATGAGGCTGTTGTACAAGGTTGTACCCTTTCTGTCAAGCTTTGCCAGAATTGCTGTAGTTAGAGCACTAGTCTTACCCCATTTGGATTACTGCAATGCTCTTTTCATGGGCCTGCCTCAGACCCAGATTAGACGCTTGCAGAAAATCCAAAATTAGGCAGTTCGGCTGGCACTCAGGCTACCAGGGCGGACGTCCACCTCCACCCACCTGAAGAGCCTCCATTGGCTCCCAATACTGGAGAGATTAGAATTTAAGGTTCTTTGTATTGCTTACAAAGCCTTTAATAATCTAGGCCCATGTTATATCCGCAAGAAATTGCGGCGACAGTTTGTGACGAGAACCTTACGGGCCACGTCACAAACTAGATTGGTGGTTCGGCCTTATAGGCTGAAAAAATGGGGGGGCAGAGCTTTCTCAGTTCAAGCTGCCCAGTTATGGAATCTGCTTCCATGCCACCTGCAACAACAGGAGAAGTACCAGGTATTCAGAAAAGATCTGAAGACCCTGTTGTTTACTAGGGCCTTTAGTGGTTTGGGGTGAGATATCTCTTTCTTTACCTTTTCCCCTTCCCTTTTCTCCCTTTCCTTCCTTTCCCCTCCCTTCCTATTTTGTTGTTTTTATGCAGTTTTTAACGTTTTTATTATGCATACATGCAGTACCGAGTTTTAGAATGTCTATATATTTATTGTAACCGCCACTCGATTTTATGTTGTTTTTAAAGTTTGTTCTCTTGGCATGTTTTTGGTAACGTGATTGGACGGGAAGCAGGCGCATTGATGCAAACATGTTTTGTGAACTATGCGCCTTGTATAAGAAACAAACAATAAACAATAATAAACAAGGCATTACTTGCCTATCAGCCACCTTTATGTGCAGAGTAGGAAAGTCTGATTGGCTTAGAGTTATGTCCCTTTCTCTCCCACTCTTTATCACGCTGTACAGGTAACTACAAGAGGCGAAGGTACTATCTGAAATCACATTTAAGGATATTTTATTAAATACACAGTGGGCTTAAAATTAGGTATTTATATCTATTTAACCGATTAAGGACCGCCGCATAAACTTATACATCGTCAGACCCTGCGGACTAGGTGTCCGCCGCTGTCCCGTGATAGGTCACAGAGCTGAAGAACGGGGAGATGTCAGCCAAAACACAACAGCTCCCCGTTCATCCTAGTGACATGTCACTGATCGAATGCTCCCTCCCATCGGGAGCAACGATCAGGGATGTGTCACTCGTAGCCACGCCCCCTAACAGTTAGAATAACTCCCTAGGTTTCACTTAACCCCTTCAGTGCCCCCTACAGTTTAACCCCTTAATTGCAAGTGTCATTTTTACAGTAATCAGTGCATTTTTAAAGCACTGATCGCTGTAAAAATGACAATGGCCCCAAAATGGTGTCAAAAGTGTCCGAAGTGTCTGCCATAATGTTGCAGTCACTATAAAAATTACTGATTGCCACCATTACTAGTTAAAATAAAACATTATTAATAAAAATGCCATAAAACTATCCCCTATAACTTTTGCGCAAACCAATCAATAATTTTTTTAGCAAGAATATGTAGAATAATACGTATCGGCCTAAACTGAGGAAAAAAATGTTTTTTGTTTTTTTATACATTTTTGGGGGATATTACCGGTAATTATAGCAAAAAGTAAAAAATATAGATTTTTTTTCAAAATTGTCACTGTATTTTTGTTTATAGCACAAAAAATTAAAACCGTAGAGCTGATCAAAGACCACCAAAAGAAAGCTCTATTTGTGGGGAAAAAGGACGTAGATTTTGTTTGGGAGCCACGTCGCATGACCGCACAATTGTCAGTTAAGCGACGCAGTGCCGAATTGCAAACAGTGGCCTGGTCTTTGGCCAGCCAAATGGTCTGGGGCTTAAGTGGTTAAGCAATGACAGGTCAGTTCAAGGTGTGGTATAGGTCACGTTAGAATAAATCACCCACCAGCCTCTTCTATCACTGAAGAACACTAGTAGGGCATTCTCTGAATGTTGATGTCCAGCCCTGCTCAGTAATTCTGATCTGACTGTAGCATCCTTTCACTGTGAAAAATGTGTCATTGGGAGAGGAAATTAAAGTAAGTCTATTCAATGGGAACACGGACAGCAATGAAAAAAAGAAAATAGTGCATGTCTGATGCTCTCTTCCATAGTACAAGACCATTAACAAGCTGATTGGTTTGATTGTTGAACATATTACGATTACTTAGGGAGGTCTGCCAGGGGGGCAGCAGCCCACATACCTTACCGTAGCGCGGAATTTACTTTAATTGATATTACGAAAAAAGATATTAGCTTATATTGTTACAGAGAAGAATTCTGTCAAGGGAAGCACCAAGATGACCCTTGGGCTAACCAACAATTTAATCAGTTCAGGTGAAAGAGAAAATGGTTGGCTTCCTGGCACTGGATATGAGTAACATTGCTTGGTTTGGTTGTTGATTGGAAAAGTAAGCCATAGTTCAGTTTTAACCAACCATTAAAACCAAAAATTATGCAAAATAGCCTTTGAAACCCACTCTGAAGCTTATACTCCATAGTTTCCTCTTATTCTGTTAAAGTTGGGAGCTGTAGTGCTAGGTGGAGGTTAACGTGGTGGTTGACGATGTGAATGGGGCAGTGGATGATGCAATGGTTCATGTAGTGGTTCATGGGATGGATAATGAAGTGGTTCATTTAGTGGCTGAATTGTTTGATGTCTTACTGCATGAACCGGTAGATTCCGTGGTACCAAAGTAGCACGTGGGATATTGTTCATTACGTTGTGAGGATGGTATACTGAATAGCTTGAGGCGGGTAAAACATTAGCAGCGGGTAGAACACCTGTGGTAGTGACCACAGCAGTAGGAACAGCAGTCAGGGCAACAGGTGCAGCAGCGGCTCCAAAGCTCAGAAATCCTAAAGAGTTTAGCAATGCCAGAACCTGAAAAAATAAAGACAACTATTACCATTTATGCTATTTATATAACATTATACTGAAGATGTATTTCCTCTAGACAACATCATTTGCAGAAACATTCCTGTAAAATAAAATACAACTATCCCCATAGTATCTAGAATTTATTTTATATTCTAGGTGACAGAAGAAAAAACGAAGAATGGTAATGGACTTTAAATTGGTAGCCACCAAATCAAAGAGAAATTACATTTCATTTGGGTCTACTGGTGGCTGCCAATTTAAAGTCCATTATCGTTCTTTGTTTTTTCTTCTTCATCTACATTTGGATGTGGTGCCAGTGGTGTGGTGGAGTCATGTCTCAATAATCTTTCATTAATCTAGGCGACAGGATCACATCTAGGCATGTGTCATCTCAAAGTGTACACAATCAATAATATTAATGTTCTAATACTAATACAATCACAAAAGGATGTGTGGGATCTATTCAAATTTCTTAACTATTTCTAAGAAAATCTTTTAGATTGCCACAGGCTTGTTCATTCCCCGACTTGTTCATTCCCTGACTTAGTTGGGGTAGGCGGTACACTTTGGTGGGGGTGGGTCAGCCACGCCCTGTGATCTTTGAACTTTGGGAACCCTCCTCCTGACCTTTGACCTTTGGGGGAGGTCCCTGTTCTAATTCCTGAGTCCTAGCCATATTCTTAAATGGGAAACCCTAACCCTAACCCCAACCCCAACCCTAACCCCTAACCCTAAACCCTACCCCTAACCCTAACCCTAATCCCTAACTCTAACCCTAACCCCCTAACCCCCTAACCCTGTGGCAATCTAAAAGACCCTAACCCTAACCCCTAACCCTGTCTGGATACATCAGTTATCTATTCTTTCATAAATTGGACAATTCCTCAGGAAAGGTTTCATCTACTGGTGGCACCGTCAGGTCTTTGGGTCGCAGTACTGGTGTCCACCAGCGGGTGTCTCGTGGTAGTCTTGAGCCGACATCATCTCCTGCAATCAGGCGTCACCTGATATAGATTGCAGGAGGTGTGTATATATACCCGGCAGATGATCATACATTTGCCTTGGTATTTTCCTTGAGCCCTGACCTGTATTCCTGAATCCTGTACCTTGTGACCTGTATTCCTGAATCCTGTACCTTGTGACCTGTATTCCTGAATCGTGTACCTTGTGACCTGTATTTCTGAATCCTGTACCTGTGCCTTGTGTCCTGGGTCCTGTGTTCCTGAACCCTGCATCTATCCCTGGACCCCTGTCTTGCAGACTTATCCCTTGCTCCTTTTGTCCTCTCCTCCCATCCTGATCCCCGTTCTATTGATTGATCTCTTGTATATAACCCTGGCTTGATTACGTTTAGTATTATATCCTGTATTCACGTTAGGTTTAGAGAGTTATTATTGTGTGTCACCGTTGTTGTTTGCTGGTTTGCTTTATTGTTTATGACTTATCCTTTTAATAAAACCCCTTTCACACTGGGGCATTTTTCAGGCACTTTAGCGTTAAAGTGGTTGTAAACCCACTTTTTTTACTTTTACCTACAGGTAAGCCTATAATAAGGCCTACCTGTAGGTAAGGAGAATATCTCCTAAACCTGCACGGTTTAGGAGATATTCCCCTCGCAATGCGCCGCTGATTGCAGCGAACCCTGCGAATTTAAATCTCCCGCGCATGCACGGGAGTGACGTGATCGCCGCTCCAGCCAATCACAGCGCTGGAGCGGCAATACCCGGAAGACACGCCGAGTCAAGATGATATCTCGCTCGGCGTGGACCAGGTAATTTCTACACATCTCGTTCCGAGGTAAGTATTTCATAATGAGCTAATATGCGGTGCATATTAGCTCATTATGACTTTTGCCTTGCAGAAGAAAAAAATAATAATAATTTTGATGCAGGTTTACAACCGCTTTAAAAAAGCACCTGTAAAGCGCCTGAAAGAAGCTGCATCTGCAATCCTAATGTGAAAGCCAGGCAGGGCATCAAAAAAAGTCCAGAAAGCAGCTTCTTTGCAGTGCTTTAGGAGCGTTGAATACACCACTCCTAAAGCCCCCTTCCCATTGAGGGAGCTTTTTTTAACACCAAAGCGCCTGAAAAACGCCCAAGTGTGAAAGGGGTCTTAGCGGCGCTTTACTAGTGTTTTTCGGGCGCTGGCAGTGTGAAAGGGCTCTAAAAGCACTCAGGCTTTCACATTGGGATTGCAAATGAGGCTTCTTTCAGTCGCTTTAATTATTTATTTATTTTAACGCCAAAGTGGCTAGAAAATGCCTAAAAAATGCTTCAGTGTGAAAGGGGTCTAAATCATACTATTATTAATTTACATGCATTTTGGTCTCCCCTATTGCAGTCCACACATTTCTGGTCACACAGATTTATGACAGATACGATCAAGCAAATTGAAAAAAAAAGAAAACAAAATCTCAAGCTGCTGATTCTCAAATTTCTATATGTGATAAATCCACAGCAACAGAGCATAGTTAAATTAGAATTACCTAAAAAAAATGAAAGATATTGTAAACAGTGCCCTGAGATTTTCTATTTGTCTTAAGTGTCTCCTTAAAAATAAAAATACACTTCCTGGTATGCAGGTGTCCTGAGGCATGAAGTTCTGTACTGAAGCGTTGGTGTACTTCCAAGTAGCGGTGCTATTGAAATTTAGAGTATAATCAGAGTGTAAGTGACTGATTCTAATTGCAATTGTTTGGTTAGGGAATTGTTTGGTTAGGGTCTCTGTTTCAGCTTGGCTGTGCTGTGGGCTCATTCTGTTGCGCCAAAGTGTTTTCCCACCCCGGTGCGGTAGGTGGCAGCAGTGTAGTTGAGGTTTGGGTGTTCTTTCCCAGCGGCCAATCAGGGGGGCTTGGGCCTCGCTGGGCATGCTGGGAGAGGGTACTTATGGAACAGATGCCAGTTTGGTGGGGTTCTTCTTCGAGTGTGGCACCCACCTTTAGGGTGGCCACATCACCGCGCCCTAGCGGTATGGCCTACCTGGCCGGGGCGTGCGTGCCACTCAGCGTTCCGGGTTTCTGGGCCATGTTGGTCCGGTAACATTTGAGCAGGACAGGGACTCAGTGGTCGAATAGGTTCCCATTTTTAAGATCCCAAGCAAGTGTAGCTGTTCGTGGGGAGTCAATCTGAGGAAAGCCAATGAGAGGCTGGCGATCCAATAGGATTCCGACGAACCACCGGGGATCAAGGTAACCGGACACTGAAGGATTGACTCCTCTTTCGGTACCTGGGCGACGTTAAGAAGAAGATCCAGGCGTAACTTTACTTATCAGAACTTTAATTATCAGAGAAGGCCTGTGGCAGAGGCGTCTTCCTGACGTTCATCTAGGAGGGTCTGTGGCAGAGACATCTCCCTGGTTGTTGAGTGATACTTTGGCTGCCAGGTCTGTGAGAGAGGCTATACCCACTCTGGCTGGAGTGGCAAAGAAAACTAAGTGTTGTCGGAAGCAGGACTGTTTCCCTATTGTACGCCTGAATCTGCTATTTCTCCTTTTACTCCAACTCTACTATCACCACAAGTTTTATTGTTTTTACCCGGCTTGGTAATAAAGAGCACATAAAAGACATTTCTTTGTGGACATTTCTTTACTGCTGCTGTATGCATCATTCACCCCTAGACATTCTACAAGAGCCATGAGGTAATGTGCCATCCCATTCAACTATCAGCAGCCCCTCCGGGGGTACCGCTACAGTACCAAGACCCTAATAGCTGTATATCTACATTTTGAGATCTAGGGCACTGCTGCCTCTGACTGCTAATTTCAGGAGATTTGGAGTGAGATCTGGTGATGACACTAATGTGCTGCTCACTTACTTCTTTACTGCAGGTTTTCAAATATAATGCCGCGTACACACTATCACTTTTTGTGATGTAAAAAAAACTTTGTTTTATCTCACGAAACAAAACGACGTTTTTTAAACGATTGACTACACACCATCGTTTTCTGAAAATGCTCTTGCAAAGCGCGGTTACGTAAGACACTTTCGACTGGACTCTGTTTCATTGAAGCTCCCATCTCATAACTTGCTTCTGAACATGCGCGGGTTTAAAAAAGTCGTTTTAAACGTCGTTTTGCCCACACACAATCATTTTTTGTGAAACAAAAGACGACATTCTGAAAAACGACATAAAAAATTCCAAAAAAAATAAAAAATTCAAGCATGTTCGAATTTTTTTTGGTCGTGTTTTTGAAGACATAAAACAACGTTTTGCCCACACACGATCATTTTAAATGACGTTTTTTAAAACGTTGTTTTATTTCATCACAAAAAACGACTGTGCACGCGGCATAAGAAGCAAAAGCCTGTCTCCACCAAGATGGCTGCCTCCACACAAAAACACACTTCAGAAGAAGACATGGTAAGTCAGTAAAGGGCAATTATCAGCTTTATGGACCATAGGCTAGGATGACCAGACATCCCCAGTTTCAGGGGACAGTCCCCTGATTGAGGACACTGTCCCCGGACCAAGTCTGTCCCTGGTTTTGTCCCCAGATTGGATTTAAAAGGGGGCAGGGGCAATTTCAAAGAAAGTCAGTGCAGAACTAAAATTAAAAACATTGAAATACACACCCCCACTCGGCCATGCCTACTAGCATAGGGGGTTGTATTTTTCTAATTATCTTTGCCACTTTCTGATGATCATGTGCTGGTCGAAACGGAAGGGAATATTTCTTTAGTTTCGGGCACATGCCCATTCATGTTCTTCTGCCTTGGCTTGGTTTCGCCCACATGTTCTTCTGCCTTGGCTTAAATCCTGGCCAGTCACCTGCTTATCTCCTTGCCTTCCTTAGCAGAGTGATCTTCCTCTGCTCCCCACCCAGTAGTAGCCGGGGCCCAAAGAGTAATGCCGCGTACACACGGTCGTTTTTTGCGATGAAAAAAAAACGACGTTTTTTGTGAAGTAAAAAACAACGTTTTTGAAACGTCACTTTCAAAGACGATGTTGCATACACACCATCGTTTTTTTCACAAAAAACGAGGTTACGTTCACCACACTTTTCCATTGAAGCTCCCTTAATAACTAGCTTCTGGGCATGCGCGGGTTGAAAAATGTCATTTTAAACGACGTTTTTGCTACACACGGTGACTTTTTGTGAAACAAAAAACGACGTTTTGAAAAACGACACAAAAAATTCAAGCATGTTGGAATTTTTTTTGGGTCGTTTTTTTTAAGACAAAAAACAATGTTTTGCCCACACACGATCATGACGTTTTAAAAAACAAAGTTTTTTTCCATCGCAAAAAACGACCGTGTGTACGCGGCATAAGACTTGAGAGGCTGTGAGGTGGGCGGGGATGGGCAGAGAGTCGCTGATTGTTGCCATTACTAGTAAAGAAAAAATATGTCCCCGGATTTCATTTAAAAAATCTGGTCACCTTACCATAGGCAATACTGTAAACTGGTCCTTTGCTCTTTGACTTTATTTTTGGTCACAGTTTCTAGAATTCAGTTCCTTTTTAAAAAAATCAACTTTGATCCAAAATTAGAAACATCTTATTTCGCTGGTAAGCAAACAATAAAAAAAGAACAAGAACAAATAATGGAAATTTCAATTCATTTGATTTTCCCATGTTTAGGAGATTCTGTAATGATTTTCTGCTACCTCTTTTATGAATTTATTTATTTTTAATTTGATATTTTTTAAGAATAAATTCATATTTTTTTTTTTTTTTACAAATAAACCTTTTATATCTACTAAAGAATTCCCAGAGAATTATGGGTTTTCTGAAGAGACATTACAGCAGCAGTTGGAGAGGGATAGAGGAAGAGAGGGGGAGAGAGGGGGAGAGAGATTGGAGCACTATAAACAGTATAATAATTAAATAATTAATTTAAATTAGGTTGCAACTTACCCCAAATATACTCAGTACAACTAGGATTGCCCCTCCAGCGCTACCTAAAGCAATGAACATTCTGCTGTAGTATGTTAGTCCTCCACCACCAGCTCCTGCAGCTGAAACATAAATAGAAAACATTTTTGCTGCAATCTGACTCATTATATTAACTGATGGCAGTTTGGTATTGTCTCCCTATGATATAGAAAAGGTCTGAGACATTTCAAGAACTTCTTGGTAACAGCCTAGCCCAGTAGAGGGTTTCAGTGCAAGAATAAGTTGCCTTTTATAAACACTAGGGATGAGCTCAAGCATGTTTGGATCCTAATTCAAACCCACCTGAGCAATCCCACCAGTAAGTTGTCACTGTATTGGGTCGATCATAAGTGGCAGTGGCATTGTCCGCCCCCCCCCCCCCCCCGGGTTCAAACAGGATCAAACAGGTATTGTACAACATAGAGAGGGACAAATGACACTTCAAAAGAACTATAATAAATATCATGCCATAAAGGGACAGGAGCATTTTTTTTCTTTTTTTTTAGGGTTACAGCCACTTTAACCACTTCCATACCAGGCACTTACGCACCTTCCCGCCCAAGCCAATTTTCAGCTTCCAGCGCTGTCGCACTTTGAATGACAATTGCGAAGTCGTGCTACATTGTACCCAAACAATTGGCGTCCTTTTTTCCCCACAAATAGAGCTTTCTTTTGGTGGTATTTGATCACCTCTGCAGTTTTTATTTTTTGCGCAACAACTAATAAAAGACTGAAAATTTTGGGGGAAAAAAAATACATTTATTTTTTTTGTAAATATGTTTTCTCTTTCATTGGCACTGATATGGCGGCAATGATGGGCACCGATGAGGTGGCACTGATAGGCGGCGCTGGTATGCAGCACTGATGGGCACTCAGAGGCGGCACTGATGGGCACTCATAGGCGGCACTGATGGGCACTCATGGGCGGCACTGATGGGCACTCATAGGCGACACTGGGCACTCATAGGTGGCACAGATGGGCACTCATGGGTGGCACTTATGGGTGGCACTGATGGGTACTTGTGGGTGGCACAGATGGGCACTGATAGGTGGGCACTGGGCATGGATTGGCACTGAGGGGGTGGCACTGATGGACACTGTGGGGTGGCACGGATAGATCCATGTTGTCAGTCATTGCCCACGAAATCCTGCAGGATGTCAATAGACGTCCAGTCAGGATTTTAAAACCACTTCCCGGATGTCAATCTGCAATTGACCGGGCGGTAAGTGGTTAAGGTAGCTCACTACAGTTAAAGGGGTTGTAAAGGTTTGTTTTTTATTTTCTAAATAGGTTCTTTTAAGCTAGTGCATTGTTGGTTCACTTACCTTTTCCTTCAATTTCCCTTCTAAATGTTTTTTTCTTTGTTTTCTTTGTCTGAATTTCTCACTTCCTGTTCCTCCTCAGTAAGGTGTTCAGTAAGCTGTTCTAAATGACTTTCCACCGCTCAGATGATGGTGGAAAGTTTACTGAGGAGAAACAGGAAGTGAGAAATTCAGACAAAGAAAACAACATTTTAGAAGGGAAATTGAAGGAAAAGGTAAGTGAACCAACAATGCACTAGCTTAAAGGAACCAATTTAGAAAATAAAAAAAAAACCTTTACAACCCCTTTAAGTGCTTAAAGAACCAGTGGTGGTGCGTCCATAGAGGGCGCCGGAGCGCCGCCCCCTCTCGCTTCCACACCGCCACTGGTACAATACATTGATTTATGTATTGCCGCTGCCGCCGACTATTCAGTTGGCCGGCCCCATGGTGAGTGCCGGTCATCTGAATAACGGCAGCTAGTGGAAGTGCCTATGAGAGCCAGCGGGGGGTGCGTTCCTTGGATAAGACTGACAGGCTTCTCAGCCAATCAGGTTCACCGGTTCTGGTTACGAGTAACCCGATTGGCTGAAGCGTCATCAAGGGCCGGAGAAGACATCGAGGACCCCAGAAAGGTAAGCGCAGGGGGGAAGCATTTTACAGGGCACAGTGGCGACAATTAACCACTTAAGGACTGGACCAATACGCTGGTAAATGACCCAAGGGGTTTTTACGATTCGGCACTGCGTCGCTTTAACAGACAATTGTGCGGTCGTGCGACGTGGCTCCAAAACAAAATTTGCGTCCTTTTCTTCCCACAAATAGAGCTTTCTTTTGGTGGTATTTGATTGCCTCTGCGATTTTTATTTTTTGCACTATATACAAAAATAGAGCGACATTTTTGAAAAAAATCAATATTTTTTACTTTTTGTTATAAGAAAAATCAAATAAACTAAATTTTAGTCAAACATTTAGGCCAAAACTTATTTAGCCACATGTTTTTAGTAAAAAAAAATCACAATAAAATAAAAAATAGCTACCTAGCGGGAACAGCGACACTAATACAGCGATCAGAAAAATGATCGCTTAGTGACACTGGCAATAGGGAGTGAAAGGGTTAACTATGAGGTGATCAAGGGGTTAAAACTTTATATGGGGGGGTACGGGGGCTACCCTGAACCTAACACTAACTGCCTGTCACACTGACACTAAATGCAGTGATCATACATATATGATCATTGCATTCAGTGACACTGTGACAGGGGGAGGGTGGGGGTGATCGCAAGGGGTTAAGTGTGCCTGCGTGTCCTGGTGTCAGTGTAGTGTTGTGCAGACTTACTGTGAGATGTGATCACTCCTCAGCGGCGGTTGAAAAAAACGCCGAGAGCAGAGATCACATCACTTCCCTCTTCCTGTGTTTACACAGGAGGAGGAAGTGACACTGCAGGGGAGCGCGAGCATTGGCTGGGAGTGATCCGGAGGGGGCGGACAAAAACGAACCACCGCCCCCTCAGCACGGATTGCTCCTACAGCCACCGGGACCGTCGCTTGTACCGGGGAGGTCCCGATCGGGACCCCCGACCCACATCAAGGCAGCCACGTACAGGTACGTTGATGTGCCTGACCGTGCTATTCTGCCGACGTAAATGTACATGCGGCGGTCCTTAAGTGGTTAAAGGGCACAGTGGCGACTATTAAAGGGTACAGTGGCGAAAATTAAAGGGCACAGTAGCGACAATTGACACAGTGGCGACAATTGATGAGCAGAGTGGCTGCGTTTGATGGCAAGGCACAGTGGTGACAATTGATGGCACAGTGGTGACAATTGATGGCACAGTGGCTGCGTTTGATGGGCACAGTGGCTGCATTTGATGGGCACAGTGGCTGCAATTGATGGGCACAGTGTAATAGTTGGTGCTGCAGTAGTAGTTGATGCTACAGTTGTAGATTTTGCTATAGGAATAGAAGGTGCTATAGAAGTTATGGAAGCTGTAAATGTACTTGAGACCACAGTTGTTGAAGCTGCTGTCATAGTCCGTGCTGTAGTAGTTGTTGGGGCTGCAGTTGTTGTAGATGCCGCTGTAGTAGTTATGGCTTCTATGGTGGGTAATACTGCTGTAGATGTTGGGGCTGCAGGGCTAGTTGTTGCTGCTGTAGAAGTTAAGGATGCTGTGTTAGTTGGTGATGACTTAGTTGTTTGGACTGCAGTGGTAGTTGGTACTGTTGTGAATGTTGGATGTGCAGTTGTTTCTGCAGCATTTGTAGGGAGTACAGTGGTAGTTGATTCTGCTGTAGTAAGGGCTGCATGGATAGTTGGTGCTGCTGTAGATCTTGGGTCTGCAATAGTACTTGGTGTTAATGTAGTTGTTAGGACAACAGTGTTAGTTGGTTTGGTTGCAGTTGGGGCTGCTGTGGTAGTTTGTGTTTCTGTTGTAGTTGAGGATGTAGCAGTGGTGGGTAAAACTGTAGTAGCCAAAGCCACAGTTATAGTTGTTGGGGCTGCTGTGGTATTTGGTGATTCTGTACTTGTTGGTGCTGTAGTTGTTGTGGGTGCTACTGTATTAGCAGTAGTAGTTTTTGCTTCTGTAGTGGTTGAGGCTGCAGTGGCAGTTGGTGCTTCTTTAGTAATTGGAGCTGCAGTAGTGGTTGGGGCCAAAGTGGTAGATGGTGCTTCTGTAGTGGTTGGGGCTTCAGTGGAAGTTTGTGCTTCTGTAGTAGTTGGAGCTGCAGTTGTAGTTGGAGTTGCTGTAGTGGTTGGGGCTGCAGTGATAGTTGATGCTTCTGTAGTAGTTAATGATTCTGTAGTAGTTGGAGCTGCAATTGTAGTTGGGGCTGTTGTAGTGGTTGGGGCTACAGTAGTAGTTGGGGCTGCAGTAGTTGTTAGGGCTGCAGTAGTTGGAGTTGCCTTAGCAATAGGTCCTGGTATAGTGGTTGGGGCTGCAGTGGTAGTTTCTGATTCTGTGGTAGTTGGTGGTGCAGCAGTAATAGTTGGGGCAGCTGTAGTTGTTTGGACTACAGTGGTAGTTGGTGGTTCTGTAGTAGTTTGAGCTGCAGTAGTAGTTGGTGCTGCTGTAGTGGTTGGGGCTGCAGTAGTAGTTGTTTTTTCAGTAGTGGTTGGGGCTGCCGTAGTAGTATTTGTTTCTGTAGTGGTTGGAGCTTCAGTGGTAGTTTGTGCTTCTGTAGTGATTGGGGCTTTAGTAGTAGTTGATGCTTCTGTGGTAGTTGATGCTTCTGTGGTAGTTGATGCTTCTGTGGTAGTTGGGGCTGCTGTAGTTGTTGGGGCTGCTGTAGTTGTTGGGGCTGCTGTAGTTGTTGGGGCTGCTGTGGTAGTTCGGACTCCAGTAGTAGTTGGTGCTTTTGTAGTAGTTGGGGCTGCAGGGGTAGTTGATGCAACAGTTGTAGTTGGTGCAGCTGTAGTTGTTATGGGTGCTGTAGTAGTTGGAGCTGCAGTAGTAGTTGGTGCTTCTGTGGTAGTTGGTTCTGATGTAGGGGGTGGGGCTGCAGTAGTAGTTGGTGCTTCTGTAGTAGTTGGTTGTGAAGTAGTGGTTGTTGCTGCTGTAGTGGCTGGGGATGCAGTGGTAGTTGGTTCTTCTGTAGTTGTTGGGGCTGCAGTGGTAGTTTTTGATTCTGTAGTAGTTGGGGCTGCAGTAGTTGATGGTCCTGCTGTAGTGGTTGGGGAAGCAGTGATAGTTGGTGCTACTGTAGTAGTTGGTGCTGCTGTTGTAGTTGGGGGCGCAGCGGTAGTTGATGCTGCTGTAGTGGTTGGGGCTGCAGTAGTAGTTGGAGGTGCTGTAGTGGTTGGGGCTGCAGTAGTAGTTGGTGCTTCTGTAGTGGTTGGGGCTGCAGTAGTAGTATTTTTTTCTGTAGTGGTTGGAGCTTCAGTAGTAGTTGATGCTTTTGTGGTAGTTGGAGCTGGAGTAGTAGTTGGGGCTGCTGTAGTTGTTGGGGCTGCTGTGGTAGTTTGGACTGCAGTAGTAGTTGGTGCTTCTGTAGTAGTCGGAGCTGCAGATGTAGTTGGTGCTGATGTAGTGGTTGAGGATGCAGTAGTAGTTGGTGCTGCTGTAGTGGTTGGGGCTTCAGTAGTAGTTGTTTCTTCTGTAGTGGTTGGGGCTGCCGTAGTAGTATTTGTTTCTGTAGTGGTTGGAGCTTCAGTGGTAGTTTGTGCTTCTGTAGTGATTGGGGCTTCAGTAGTAGTTGATGCTTCTGTGGTAGTTGATGCTTCTGTGGTAGTTGATGCTTCTGTGGTAGTTGGGGCTGCTGTAGTTGTTGGGGCTGCTGTAGTTGTTGGGGCTGCTGTAGTTTTTGGGGCTGCTGTGGTAGTTCGGACTCCAGTAGTAGTTGGTGCTTTTGTAGTAGTTGGGGCTGCAGGGGTAGTTGATGCAACAGTTGTAGTTGGTGCAGCTGTAGTTGTTGGGGCTGCTGTAGTTTTTGGGGCTGCTGTGGTAGTTCGGACTCCAGTAGTAGTTGGTGCTTTTGTAGTAGTTGGGGCTGCAGGGGTAGTTGATGCAACAGTTGTAGTTGGTGCAGCTGTAGTTGTTGTGGGTGCTGTAGTAGTTGGAGCTGCAGTAGTAGTTGGTGCTTCTGTGGTAGTTGGTTCTGCTGTAGGGGGTGGGGCTGCAGTAGTAGTTGGTGCTTCTGTAGTAGTTGGTTGTGAAGTAGTGGTTGTTGCTGCTGTAGTGGCTGGGGATGCAGTGGTAGTTGGTTCTTCTGTAGTGGTTGGGGCTGCAGTGGTAGTTTTTGATTCTGTAGTAGTTGGGGCTGCAGTAGTTGATGGTCCTGCTGTAGTGGTTGGGGAAGCAGTGATAGTTGGTGCTACTGTAGTAGTTGGTGCTGCTGTTGTAGTTGGGGGCGCAACGGTAGTTGATGCTGCTGTAGTGGTTGGGGCTGCAGTAGTAGTTGGAGGTGCTGTAGTGGTTGGGGCTGCAGTAGTAGTTGGTGCTTCTGTAGTGGTTGGGGCTGCAGTAGTAGTTGGTGCTTCTGTAGTAGTCGGCGCTGCAGTAGTAGTTGGTGCTGCTGTTGTAGTTGGGGGTGCAGCGGTAGTTGATGCTGCAGTAGTGGTTGGGGCTGCAGTAGTAGTTGGAGGTACTGTAGTGGTTAGGGCTGCAGTAGTAGTTGTTTTTTCTGTAGTGGTTGGAGCTTCAGTAGTAGTTGATGCTTCTGTGGTAGTCGGACCTGCAGTAGTAGTTGGTGCTTCTGTAGTAGTCGGCGCTGCAGTAGTAGTTGGTGCTGCTGTTGTAGTTGGGGGTGCAGCGGTAGTTGATGCTGCAGTAGTGGTTGGGGCTGCAGTAGTAGTTGGAGGTACTGTAGTGGTTAGGGCTGCAGTAGTAGTTGTTTTTTCTGTAGTGGTTGGAGCTTCAGTAGTAGTTGATGCTTTTGTGGTAGTTGGAGCTGGAGTAGTAGTTGGGGCTGCTGTAGTTGTTGGGGCTGCTGTGGTCGTTTGGACTGCAGTAGTAGTTGGTGCTTCTGTAGTAGTCGGAGCTGCAGATGTAGTTGGTGCTGCTGTAGTGGTTGAGGATGCAGTAGTAGTTGGTGCTGCTGTAGTGGTTGGGGCTTCAGTAGTAGTTGTTTCTTCTGTAGTGGTTGGGGCTGCAGTAGTAGTTGTTTCTTCTTTAGTGGTTGGGACTGCAGTAGTAGTTGATGCTTCTATGGTAGTCGGACCTGCAGTAGTAGTTGGTGCTTCTGTAGTAGTTGGCGCTGCAGTAGTAGTTGGTGCTGCTGTTGTAGTTGGGGGTGCAGCGGTAGTTGATGCTGCAGTAGTGGTTAGGGCTGCAGTAGTAGTTGGAGGTACTGTAGTGGTTGGGGCTGCAGTAGTAGTTGTTTTTTCTGTAGTGGTCAGGGCTGCAGTAGTAGTTGGTGCTTCTGTAGTGGTTGGGGCTGCAGTGGTAGTTTGTGCTTCTGTAGTGGTTGGGGCTTCAGTAGTAGTTGATGCTTCTGGGGTAGTTGGTGCTGCTTTAGAGATTTGGGCTGCAGTGGTAGTTGGTGAAGCTGTAGTTGTTGGGGCTGCTGTGGTAGTTGGTACTGCAGTAGTAGTTGGCGTTTCTGTAGTTGTTGCAACTGAAATTGTAGTTGGAGATGCTGTAGTGGTTGGGGCTGCAGTAGTAGTTGTTTCTTCTGTAGTGGTTTGAGCTGCAGTGGTAGTTTGTGCTTCTGTGGTAGTGGGAGCTGCAGTAGTAGTTGGTGCTGCTGTAGTGGTTGGGGATGCAGTGGTAGTTTGTGATTCTGTAGTAGTTGGTGCTGCAGTAGTTTTTGGTCCTGCTGTAGTGGTTGGGGCTGCAGTGGTAGTTGGGGGCGCAACGGTAGTTGATGCTGCTGTAGTGGTTGGGGCTGCAGTAGTAGTTGGAGGTGCTGTAGTGGTTGGGGCTGCAGTAGTAGTTGGTGCTTCTGTAGTGGTTGGGGCTGCAGTAGTAGTTGGTGCTTCTGTAGTAGTCGGCACTGCAGTAGTAGTTGGTGCTGCTGTTGTAGTTGGGGGTGCAGCGGTAGTTGATGCTGCAGTAGTGGTTGGGGCTGCAGTAGTAGTTGGAGGTACTGTAGTGGATAGGGCTGCAGTAGTAGTTGTTTTTTCTGTAGTGGTTGGAGCTTCAGTAGTAGTTGATGCTTCTGTGGTAGTCGGACCTGCAGTAGTAGTTGGTGCTGCTGTAGTAGTCGGCGCTGCAGTAGTAGTTGGTGCTGCTGTTGTAGTTGGGGGTGCAGCGGTAGTTGATGCTGCAGTAGTGGTTGGGGCTGCAGTAGTAGTTGGAGGTACTGTAGTGGTTAGGGCTGCAGTAGTAGTTGTTTTTTCTGTAGTGGTTGGAGCTTCAGTAGTAGTTGATGCTTTTGTGGTAGTTGGAGCTGGAGTAGTAGTTGGGGCTGCTGTAGTTGTTGGGGCTGCTGTGGTCGTTTGGACTGCAGTAGTAGTTGGTGCTTCTGTAGTAGTCGGAGCTGCAGATGTAGTTGGTGCTGCTGTAGTGGTTGAGGATGCAGTAGTAGTTGGTGCTGCTGTAGTGGTTGGGGCATCAGTAGTAGTTGTTTCTTCTGTAGTGGTTGGGGCTGCAGTAGTAGTTGTTTCTTCTTTAGTGGTTGGGACTGCAGTAGTAGTTGATGCTTCTATGGTAGTCGGACCTGCAGTAGTAGTTGGTGCTTCTGTAGTAGTTGGCGCTGCAGTAGTAGTTGGTGCTGCTGTTGTAGTTGGGGGTGCAGCGGTAGTTGATGCTGCAGTAGTGGTTGGGGCTGCAGTAGTAGTTGGAGGTACTGTAGTGGTTGGGGCTGCAGTAGTAGTTGTTTTTTCTGTAGTGGTCAGGGCTGCAGTAGTAGTTGGTGCTTCTGTAGTGGTTGGGGCTGCAGTGGTAGTTTGTCCTTCTGTAGTGGTTGGGGCTTCAGTAGTAGTTGATGCTTCTGGGGTAGTTGGTGCTGCTTTAGAGATTTGGGCTGCAGTAGTAGTTGGTGAAGCTGTAGTTGTTGGGGCTGCTGTGGTAGTTGGTACTGCAGTAGTAGTTGGCGTTTCTGTAGTTGTTGCAACTGAAATTGTAGTTGGAGATGCTGTAGTGGTTGGGGCTGCAGTAGTAGTTGTTTCTTCTGTAGTGGTTTGAGTTGCAGTGGTAGTTTGTGCTTCTGTGGTAGTGGGAGCTGCAGTAGTAGTTGGTGCTGCTGTAGTGGTTGGGGATGCAGTGGTAGTTTGTGATTCTGTAGTAGTTGGTGCTGCAGTAGTTTTTGGTCCTGCTGTAGTGGTTGGGGCTGCAGTGGTAGTTGATGTAGCTGTAGTTGTTGGGGCTGCTGTGGTAGTTGGTGCTTCTGTAGTAGTTGGTGCTTCTGTAGTAGTTGGGGCTGCAGTAGTAGTTGGTGCTGCAGTAGTAGTTGGGGGTGCAGCGGTAGTTGGAGCTGCAGTAGTAGTTGGTGCTGTAGTGGTTGGGGCTACAGTAGTAGTTTGTTCTTCTGTAGTGATTGGAGCTGCAGTAGTAGTTGGTGCTTCTGGGATAGTAGGTTTTGCTGTAGTGGTAGTTGGTGAAGCTGTAGTTGTTGGGACTGCAGATGTAGTTGGAGATGCTATAGTGGTTGGGGCTGCAGTAGTAGTTGGTGCTGCTATAGTGGTTGGAGTTGTGGTTGGGGCTGCAGTAGTGGTTGGTGCTTCTGTGGTAGTCCGAGCTGAAGCAGTAGTTAGTGCTGCTGTAGTGGTTGGGGCTGCAGTGTTAGTCGGTGCATCTGTAGTTTTTGGGGCTGCTGTGGTAGTTGGGACTGCAGTAGTAGTTGGTGCTTCTGTAGTAGTTGGTGCTGTTTTTGTGGTTGGGGCTTCTGTAGTAGTTTGTGCTTCTGTAGTAGTTTGTGCTTCTGTAGTAGTTGGAGCTTTAGTTGTGGTTGGAGCTGCAGAAGTAGTTGTTTGTTCTGTAGTGGTTGGGGCTGCAGTTGTAGTTGGTGCTTCTGTGGTCGTCGGAGCTGCAATAGTAGTTGGTGCTGCTGTAGTGTTTGGGGCTGCAGTGGTAGTTGGTGCAGCTGTAGTTGTTGGGGTTGCTGTGGTAGTTGAGACTGCAGTAGTGGTTGATGATTCTGTAGTAGTTGGCGCTGCAGTAGTAGTAGTTGTTGATGCTGCAGTTGTAGTTTGTGCTTCTGTAGTGGTTGGGGCTGCAGTAGTAGTTGTTTCTTCTGTAGTGGTTGGGGACGCAGTGGTAGTTTGTGCTTTAGTAGTAGTTGGTGCTTCTTTGGTAGTTGGAGCTGCAGAAGTAATTGGTGCAGTTGTGGTGGTAGGGGTTGCTGTGGTCGTTGAGACTGCAGTAGTAGTTGGTGCTTCTGTAGTGGTCGGGGTTACAGTAGTAGTTGTTTCTTCTGTAGTGGTCGGGGCTGCAGTGGTAGTTTGTGCTTCTGTAGTAGTTGGAGCTGCAGAAGTAGTTGGTGCTTCTGTAGTAGTTGGAGCTGTAGAAGTAGTTGGTGCTTCTGTAGTAGTTAGAGCTGCAGTAGCAGTTGGTGCTTCAGTAGTATTTGGTGCTTCTGTAGTGGTTGGTGCTTCTGTGGTAGTTGGAGCTGCAGTAGTAATTGGTGCTGTTGTAGTGGTTGGGGCTGCAGTGGTAGTTGAAGATATTGAAGTGGTTGGGGCTGCAGTAGTAGTTGGTGCTGCTGCAGTGGTTGGGGCTGCAGTAGTAGTAGTTGCTTCTGTATTAGTTGGATCTGCAGTAGTAGCTGGTGCTACAGTCGTAGCTGGTGCAGCTGCTGTTGTTGGGGTTGCTGTGGTAGTTGGAACTGCAGTAGTGGTTGATGATTCTGTAGTAGTTGGCGCTGCAGTAGTAGTAGTTGTTGGTGCTGCAGTTGTCGTTTGTGCTTCTGTAGTGGTTGGGGCTGAAGTAGTAGTTGTTTTTTCTGTAGTGGTTGGGGACGCAGTGGTAGTTTGTGCTTTAGTAGTAGTTGGTGCTTCTTTGGTAGTTGGAGCTGCAGAAGTTATTGGTGCAGCTGTAGTGGTTGGGGCTGCAGTGGTAGTTTGTGATTCTGCAGTAGTTGGTGCTGTAGTAGTTGTTGGTGCTGCTGTAATGGTTGGGGTTTCAGTAGTAGTTTGTGCTCCTGTGGTAGTTGGTGCTCCTGTGGTAGTTGGAGCTGCAGTAGTAGTTGGTGCTTCTGTAGTGGATGGGGCTGCAGTAGTAGTTGGTGCTTCTGTGGTGGTTGTAGTTACAGTAGAAGTTGGTGCTGCTGTAGTAGTTGGTGCTCCTGTGGTAGTTGGAGATGTAGTAGTAGTTGTTTCTTCTGTAGTCATTGGGGCTGCAGTGGTAGTTTGTTCTTCTGCAGTGGATGGGGCTGCAGTAGTAATTTGTGCTTCTGTAGTAGTTGGAGCTGGAGTTGTGGTTGGTTCTGCTGTAGTGGTTGGGGCTGCAGTATTAGTTGATGCAGTTGTAGTTGTTGGGGGTGCTGTGGTAGTTGGGACTGCAGTAGTTGTTGGTGTTTCTGTAGTAGTTGGAGCTGTAGATGTAGTTGGAGATGCAGTAGTAGTTGGTGTTTCAGTAGTGGTTGGGGCTGCAGTGGTAGTTGGTGCTGCTGTAGTGGTTGGAGCTGGAGTCGTGGTTGGTGCTTCTGTGGTAGTTGGAGCTGCAGTAGTAGTTGGTGCTCCTGTAGTGGTTGTGGCTGCAGTGGTAGTTGGTGCTTCTGTAGTAGTTGGTGCTTCTGTAGTGGTTGGTGCTACTGTAGTGGTTGGGGCTACAGTAGTAGTTGTTTCTTCTGTAGTGGTTGGGGCCGCAGTGGTAGTTTGTGCTTCAGTAGTAGTTGGTGCTGCAGTAGTGGTTGGTGCTTCTGTAGTGGTTGGGGCTGCAGTAGTAGTAGTGGTTGGGGCCGCAGTGGTAGTTTGTGCTTCAGTAGTAGTTGGTGCTTCTGTAGTGGTTGGGGTTTCAGTAATAGTTGGTGCTTTTGTGGTAGTTTGAGCTGCATTAGTAGTTGGTTCTGCTGTAGTGGTTGGGGCTGCAGTAGTAGTTGGTGCTTCTGTAGTAGTTTGTGCTGCAGTAGTGGTTGGGGTTTCTGTAGTAGTTGGTGCTGCTGTAGTGGTTGGGGTTTCAGTAGTAGTTGGTGCTCCTGTGGTAGTTGGAGCTGCAGTAGTAGTTGGTGCTTCTGCAGTGGTTGGGGCTGCAGTAGTAGTCGGTGCTTCTGTGGTAGTTGGAGTTACAGTAGTAGTTGGTGCTGCATTAGTTGTTTGTCTTTCTGTAGTGGTTGGGGCTGCAGTAGTAGTTGTTTCTTCTGTAGTGGTTGGGGCAGCAGTTGTAGTTGGTGCTTCTGTAGTAGTTGGTGCTGCTGTTGTGGTTGGGACATCAGTGGTAGTTGGTGCTTCTGTAGTAGTTGCTGCTTCTGTAGTAGTTGGTGTTTCTGGAGTGGTTGGCGCTGCTGTAGTGGTTGGTGATGCTGTAGTGGTTGGTGATGCTGTATTGGTTGGTGCTGCTGTAGTGGTTGGTGCTGCTGTAGTAGTTTTTTCTTCTGTAGTGGTTGGGGCCACAGTGGTAGTTTGTGCTTCTGTAGTAGTTGGAGCTTCAGAAGTAGTTAGTGCTTCCGTAGTGGTTGGGGTTTCAGTAGTAGTTGGTGCTTCTGTATTAGTTGGTGCTTCCGTGGTAGTTGGGGCTGCAGTAGTGGTCGGGGCTGCAGTAGTGGTTCGGGCTGCAGTAGTAGTTGTTTCTTCTGTAGTGGTTGGGGGTGCAGTAGTAGTTGGTTGTTCTGTAGTGGTTGGGGCCGCAGTGGTAGTTGGTGCTTCTGTGGTAGTTGGTGCTTCTGTGGTAGTTGGTGCTGCTGTAGTGGTTGGGGATGCAGTAGTAGTTGTTTCTTTTGTAGTGGTTGGGGCTGCAGTAGTAGTTTGTGCTGCAGTAGTGGTTGGTGTTTCAGTAGTAGTTGGAGCTGCAGTAGTAGTTGGTACTGCTGTAGTGTTTGGGGCTGCAGTAGTAGTTGGTGCTTCTGTAGTAGTTTGTGATGCAGTAGTGGTTGGTGCTGCTGTAGTGATTGGGGCTGCAGTAGTGGTTGTTTCTTCTGTAGTGGTTGGGGCTGCAGTAGTAGTTTGTGCTGCAGTAGTGGTTGGGGTTTCAGTAGAAGTTTGTGCTGCAGTAGTGGTTGGTGCTGCTGTTGTGGTCGGGGTTTCAGTGGTAGTTGGTGCTCCTGTGGTAGTTGGAGCTGCAGTAGTAGTTGGTGCTTCTGTAGTGGTTGGTGATGTAGTGGTAGTTTGTGCTTCTGTGGTAGTTGGAGTTACAGTAGTAGTTGGTGCTGCAGTAGTTGTTTGTCTTGTTGTAGTGGTTGGGGCTGCAGTAGTAGTTGTTTCTTCTGTAGTTGTTGGGGCCGCAGTGGTAGTTTGTTCTTCTGTGGTGGTTGGTGCTTCTGTGGTAGTTGGTGCTGCAGTAGTGGTTGGTGCTGCTGTTGTGGTTGTTTCTTCTGTAGTGGTTGGGGCTGCAGTGGTAATTTGTGCTTCTGTAGTGGTTGGCACTTCTGTAGTAGTCGGTGCTTCTGTAGTAGTTGGAGCTACAGAAGTAGTTGCTGCTGTTGTAGTGGTTGGGGCTTCAGAAGTAGTTGCTGCTGCTGTAGTGGTTGGGGTTTCAGTAGTAGTTGGTGCTCCTGTGGTAGTAGTTGGTGATTTTGTAGTGGATGGGGCTGCAGTAGTAGTTGGTTCTTCTGTGATAGTTGGAGTTACAGCAGAAGTTGATGCTGCTATAGTGGTTGTAGCTGCAGTGGTAGTTTGTGATTCTGTAGTAGTTGGTGCTGCAGTAGTGGTTGGGGATGCAGTAGTAGTTGTTTCTTTTGTAGTGGTTGGGGCTGCAGTAGTAGTTTGTGCTGCAGTAGTGGTTGGTGTTTCAGTAGTAGTTGGAGCTGCAGTAGTAGTTGGTACTGCTGTAGTGTTTGGGGCTGCAGTAGTAGTTGGTGCTTCTGTAGTAGTTTGTGATGCAGTAGTGGTTGGTGCTGCTGTAGTGATTGGGGCTGCAGTAGTGGTTGTTTCTTCTGTAGTGGTTGGGGCTGCAGTAGTAGTTTGTGCTGCAGTAGTGGTTGGGGTTTCAGTAGAAGTTTGTGCTGCAGTAGTGGTTGGTGCTGCTGTTGTGGTCGGGGTTTCAGTGGTAGTTGGTGCTCCTGTGGTAGTTGGAGCTGCAGTAGTAGTTGGTGCTTCTGTAGTGGTTGGTGATGTAGTGGTAGTTTGTGCTTCTGTGGTAGTTGGAGTTACAGTAGTAGTTGGTGCTGCAGTAGTTGTTTGTCTTGTTGTAGTGGTTGGGGCTGCAGTAGTAGTTGTTTCTTCTGTAGTTGTTGGGGCCGCAGTGGTAGTTTGTTCTTCTGTGGTGGTTGGTGCTTCTGTGGTAGTTGGTGCTGCAGTAGTGGTTGGTGCTGCTGTTGTGGTTGTTTCTTCTGTAGTGGTTGGGGCTGCAGTGGTAATTTGTGCTTCTGTAGTGGTTGGCACTTCTGTAGTAGTCGGTGCTTCTGTAGTAGTTGGAGCTACAGAAGTAGTTGCTGCTGTTGTAGTGGTTGGGGCTTCAGAAGTAGTTGCTGCTGCTGTAGTGGTTGGGGTTTCAGTAGTAGTTGGTGCTTCTGTGGTAGTAGTTGGTGATTTTGTAGTGGATGGGGCTGCAGTAGTAGTTGGTTCTTCTGTGATAGTTGGAGTTACAGCAGAAGTTGATGCTGCTATAGTGGTTGTAGCTGCAGTGGTAGTTTGTGATTCTGTAGTAGTTGGTGCTGCAGTATTTGTTTGTCTTGCTGTAGTAGTTGGGGCTGCAGTAGTAGTTGTTTCTTCTGTAGTGGTTGGGGCCGCAGTGGTAGTTTGTTCTTCTGTTGTGGTTGGTGCTACTGTTGTGGTTGGTGCTGCTGTTGTGGTTGGTGCTGCTGTAGTGGTTGGTGCTTCTGTAGTGGTTGGCGCTTCTGTAGTAGTTGGCGCTTCTGTAGTAGTTGGTGCTTCTGTAGTAGTTGGTGCTTCTGTAGTGGTTGGTGCTGCAGTAGTAGTTGTTTCTTCTGTAGTGGTTGGGGCCGCAGTGGTAGTTTGTGCTTCTGTAGTGGTTGGGGCCACAGTGGTAGTTTGTGCTTCTGTAGTGGTTGGCGCTTCAGTAGTAGTTGGTGCTTCTGTAGTGGTTGGGGTTTCAGTAGTAGTTGGGGCTGCAGTAGTAGTTGTTTCTTCTGTAGTAGTTTGAGCTGCAGTAGTAGTTTCTGCTTCTGTAGTAGTTTGTGCTGCAGTAGTAGTTGGGGTTTCAGTAGTAGTTGGTGCTTCTGTAGTAGTTGGTGCTGCAGTAGTGGTTGGGGTTTCAGTAGTAGTTGGTGCTCCTGGGGTAGTTGGCGCTGCAGTAGTAGTTTGTGCTTCTGTAGTGGTTGGGGATGTAGTGGTAGTTTGTGCCTCTGTAGTGGATGGGGCTGCAGTAGTAGTTGGTGCTTCTGTGGTAGTTGAAGTTACAGTAGAAGTTGGTGCTACTGTAGTTGTTTGTCTTGCTGTAGTTGTTTGTCTTGCTGTAGTTGTGGGGGCTTCTGAAGTGGTTGGGGCAGCTGTAGTGGTTGGGGCAGCTGTAGTGGTTGGGGCTTCTGAAGTGGTTGGGGCAGCTGTAGTTGTTGGGGCTTCTGAAGTGGTTGGGGCAGCTGTAGTTGTTGGGGCTTCTGAAGTTGTTGAGGCAGCTGTAGTTGTTGAGGCTTCTGAAGTGTTTGGGGCAGCAGTAGTTGTTGGGGCTTCTGAAGTTGAAGTTACAGTAAAAGTTGGGGCAGCTGTAGTTGTGGGGGCTTCTGAAGTGGTTGGGGCAGCTGTAGTGGTTGGGGCAGCTGTAGTGGTTGGGGCTTCTGAAGTGGTTGGGGCAGCTGTAGCAGTTGTTGGGACTGCAGTAGTAGTTGGAGTTGGTGCTGCTGTAGTTGTTGAAGCTGCAATGTATTCAAATGAAATAAAATAAAATGATCATATAATGCAAAATCATAATCGTATTTAAGATTTTAAGAATAATAATATAATAATAATGATAATGTACTATATCCAGTAAAGGGTCCATGTGATGTTCCATGCCTTTACTGCAGCCATACCACTACTTAAAAATGTAATAAAAATACTCTGCGTATTTATAAAGTACACCAGTGTGCTAACTACTAACCCTGGTCACATGCAGAAAAAAAGTCGCCCTTGGGACTTTAAATGAGGTGATCACAGTTTGCCACTGAGTAACAAAAATAGTAACAGGATACATTTTTATAAAAATGGATGTACATACATGAATGATACAGCATGGTAGCTCAGCCAGCTCTGACATGAGTATGTATATCAAACCTTACAAACTGAGCAAAGTAGACAAAAGTTATTTGTATAGAAACATATATGGACTAACACTTTGGCTGCTGCCGTCCATTTGGGGGTCCAGCAATTGAGACACTGGCTTTGTTCATTGGTAAGTATTGGGCCAGTTTGTTCTGGCCCATTCTGCCATTGTTCTTGCATTCACCACTGTAATACATCTCTTTATCTATTTTAGTATAACGTTTGTATCAATTTTAATTACTCTTTATTATGTGCAAATCCACTGGCTGAGCTATCATGCTGTATCATTCATGTATGTACATCTAGTTTAATAAAAATGTATACTGTTACTATTTTTGTTACTCAGTGGCAAACTGTGATCACCTCATTTAAAGTCCCAAGGGCGACTTTTTTTCTGCATATGCATACAGAGATGGAGGTGTATCACCGGTGAATGCAGACCTTTCATTTTTATTTCAACCCTGGTCACATGACCCACCAAAGTCAAGTGACAGGCCCCTCCTCCAATCACAGAGTCTCCCTGCAGCACTATTTAAAAGAAATGGATTGGGTGGCAGTGATGACCAGTGATGACCATGCTCCCAGATAAGGCCTCACACATCTGTACTCTATGTCTCACCACTGTGGATTAGTGCATTTTATATCTTACAGTATATGAAAGATGGAAAATAATAAGCATTAAATTGGTGGCTACAATAAACCACATATGCTCTAAAAGAGTTGCTGATATTTTAATTGTAAAAAAGGTGATAAAAACAGTACAATTTTTCCATGGTTATGTTTATAGTGCCCCCTTACTTTCAGGAAGGGTGCTACGCTAAAGTTAGTAGGGTGAGAGACTCACTTGCTCTCATCTAGGTTGATTTGTTCAAATTCGGCAGCTGTCAGCCCGGAATTATCCTGTGGGTCATTCTGCGCTCCAGAGATGTGGTCCCATCTCATGGCGGCAGGTGGCGCTAGAGGGATTCAGGCAGAGATGCTTTTCCCCAGCAGCAAATTGGAGGAGTGTTTCCCTCGCGGGGCATGCTAGGCAGGGGTATATCTGTGGCAGACAGCATTTTTCGGGGTTCTTGATTCCAGGTGCGGCACCCACCTTCAGGGTGTGCTCACATCACAGTCCCCACCACTATGGCTTACCTGGCCGGGGCCCGTGCTACGCAGAGTTCCCGACTCTGGGCCCTCATGGCTCGGAGACACTGAAATGAGATGAGGGACCTCAATGTCTTACTGAGGTTCCACATCTCAAGAGAAAGGAATTGAGAGGATATGCTCTATCACTCTTAAGTACCGGACCTGTGGCAGAGGCCTTTACTGATCTTCTAGAGCCAAGTCAGCAGTGACTTGTTCCTTCTCAGTTTTCTCAGTGACACTCTGGCTGCCAGACCTGTGTGAGAGGCCTGTCCAGGGGCACTGCACCCACTCCGGCTGGAGTGGCGACATGATTGACTTAATTACAGAAGGCAGGACTGCTTTCTTTATCCAAGCCTGACTCTGCGAAGTTACTCTACTTTCATCAACCTTTTCCTATCTACCTCAAGTTGATGTGTTGGTCGTGTTGGACCAGGAAAATAAAGCATTCAGAAAACTTCAGCTACAGGTTGGACATTCATTACTGCTCTGCTCACTGCATCTACCCCTAGACACCACACAGAGGTAACTTAATCCGCCGATCCCAATCTAATCAGCGGCTCCTGAATGGGGTAGCGCTACATAAAAATAAAAATAAATATAACTGCTTCCTGTCAAAGCAGGCGTGTGCAGAGTCTAAATTGTGAGAAAAACAATCAGCGCCACCAAAAATGAATCCTATAATGACATAAGAAAAAAAAAAAACACAACAAAAATAACCCACCAAGGGCCAGATTCAGAAAAGGGGGGCGTAATTGTGTGCAGGCGTAGCATATGCACATTACACTACGCCTCCTCAACTATTATGGGCAAGTGCCTTATTCAGAAAGCACTTACTCCATAAGTTGCGGCAGCGTACTGTAAAGTGTACGGCGTAAGGGCGCCTAATTCAAATGAGTAATGTGGGGGCGTGATTCATGTAAATGAATGATGACCCCCCGCTATTTACGTATTTTCTGAACGACGCATGCGCCATCCGTGGACGTATCCCAGTGCGCATGCGTGAAACACGTCGCAACTAGTCAATGTAAACGACGTGTACGTAAACGACGTCCAGCCCCATTCCCGAACGATTTACGCAAACGACGAAAAACGACGTACAATTCGACGCTGTCCCGACGTCCATACTTAACATTGGCTGCGCCTCCTATAGCAGGGGTAACCTTACGCCGGAATAACGCTTACGCAAATGACGTAAACTACGACGACGGGGCGCAAATACGTTCGGGAATACGCGTATCTAGCTCATTTGCATATTCGATGCAGAAATAGATGGAAACGCCACCTAGCGACCAGCGTAAAACTACAACTAATATACGACAGTGTAACAGACTTACGCCGCTCGTATATTAGCAGAATTCCGGCGTATCTTCTTTTCTGAATACCAAAAAAGATACGCTGGCTATTCTTTACAGTATTTACTAAGTATTTACTTAGTATTTACACTGAGAGATTAAGAGATACGCCAACGTAAATACTATTTGAATCTGGCCCTAAGTGTCTACACAGCTGCTGACCACTTAGAGTGATACACCACACCTACTACAATATTAATTTTGTGAAAATAGTGCAGCGCTGCGTATCTATAAATCTTATACAAACAAATAATTAAACATGAAAAAAGGGGTATAATACTGTGCTGCCTAAAAAAAGTGAAGTGAAGCTGCCTGCAGCAGCAAACTGGAAAATTTGTAAAAAAAAAAGTGAAATATATTAAATTGCGGCGCTATTAGCATAAATGTCAAAGAGAAATGACAAAATGTGTATTAACAAGCTCATATACAAAACAAGCTCATAAATCAACCATAACAGTGATAATAAAACAAGTGGCATGTGACACTGTTATAAAAATGCATAGTTTCTGTGACAATATATAAGGGAGATGGACTCCACTCCAAAAATGCAAAATATAAACAAAATGAATGTTCATATGAAAAGATAAGGAACACAGTCTATCAATAATCCATGTGAGTCTGATTGATCAAGACGTCATGCAGGCATTTCACCACTGGAATCTTGTGAGGCCGCCACCTAAGAAGAGAAGATGGGTACT
Organism: Rana kukunoris; assembly: GCA_029574335.1. Classification (NCBI taxonomy): domain Eukaryota; kingdom Metazoa; phylum Chordata; class Amphibia; order Anura; family Ranidae; genus Rana; species Rana kukunoris. The sequence goes on from CM056057.1 coordinate 56,081,928, forward strand.
CTTACCGTGCAGTGTGGACCCCCCCACTTGAGTAGTGAGTCTAAACAGCGTGTGAGTTATGCCTGCTCCGTCAGAAGCTCCTTCCACGGGATGACCAGGAAATGACTCCAAAGGGTAATTCAACTATCCAGCAAATGTCTGGTAGCATGGTGGAGAAATTGGTGTTGTGTCTCATCACATGGATAGCAACCAAGGTGTTGATACTCAGATCAAATAAAAAAATAAAAAAGAAAGCCTCCTCATGGCGTATGTCAAAAATAGATTTAATAAAAAATGTACAGTGATCACAGGATAAAAACAAGTTTAAGCGCACTGGTAGGCAGAGAAACCCGACATGTTTCGTTCTACTGAACTTCAACTGGTTCATGTGTAGGTTTCCAAAGTTGTCACCGCTGTAAAAAGATCCTATTTAAATGGATCCAATATTCAGTGCACACCACCACCTGCTAAAATCAGCCCACCTTACCAATAGTAGTTATTCCTACAGTCTCCAGACTGCACCTTTGTGTTAGTAATCAACGTATAAATTGTCTCTAAACACCACCTTATTCCATTCGCTTTTTAATAATCAATTCCACTTATATATCCAGGGGTTAAGGACATGAAACAAAAAACACAAGTACCATATAGTGTTCTCTGCTTTTGAATTTATTAAAAAAAGCCTGGCTAAAAAGTTACACTTACAAGAAATAACAATAAAAACAGCATGTATCAAATCACCAGCTCATCCACCGCAGATCTAGACCCCCCAATGACGAAACGCGTAAGCCGGAGTAACGTTACATTACATTACGTCACTTCCGGGTACTTTCAGCTGGAACGTAGTTGGAGCACACGCTGCGATCTCCAGCTTGGCCGATAAACTGTGTTTTACTCTGCACATGCCTACTTTTTATATTTTATATATATATATTTTATGTCATACATTTTAATGGTGGTAGTTAAAGCGGATGTCCACTCAAAAAAAAATATTAAAAGCCAGCAGCTACAAATACTGCAGCTGCTGACTTTTAACATTCGGACACTTAGCTGTCCTGGAGTCCAGTGGCGTCCGCAGTAGAGGACGAGCGATCGCTCATCACTCTGCTGCTCCCCCCTCCATCCACGGTGAGGGAACCAGAAAGTGAAGCGCTCCGGCTTCACTGCCCGGTTCCCTGCGGCGCATGCGCGAGTCGCGCTGCGCCCCACCGATTGGCTCCCGCTGTGTGCTGGGAACCGAGTGTTCCCAGCACACAACGGGGGACGGACGGGATGTCAGAAAATACCGTCTTTTGCCCGAGACATGTGGCAGGTATTTGCACCCACTTCCGGTCTTTAGACAGGTATCTGCACCCCCCTCCCCCTGAAAGGTGTCAAATGTGACACCGGAGGGTGGGGGAGGGTGCCGATCAGCGCAACTTCACTTTAGGCTGGATCTCCGCTTTAATAAAATTAATTTTGATACTACACCATGGGAGCCATACGTTTTTTTCCTCTGAGGTAATTGGAGACCTGCTGTTGCCAACTTTCTGAGTTAGCGAATTGGTGAGTGGTGGAACAGAACAGTGGATGCCCAGGAGATCTGGTTTATATGCTGCATACCCCCGGAGGGGTGATTGGAGCTGGTGAGTGGGGACCCTTGTGGGGGAGCACCTGTAGTCACTTCAAGATCACCTACTGTGTTATAAAACACTTTTCACTGTGAGACCACGCCCCGATCTGAATGGATATTTAATATTGAATTGAATCATTGGACATTTATTATCATTTTTTTTTTTTTTTGTTGTTTTCACCTATTATTGGTTTATTTATTTTTTGGAGGACGTTTTTTCATGCTGTATGGAATGATATCCTGCTTAACATAGGATTTTAATATTTATGGTATAATGCTAAGCAGCAACTGCCGGTTTGCAGCATTATTATTTCACCCTATCCTTATCATTTTCACCCACAGCCTTCTTATAACAGGCTTATAACAGTCACAGCTTAAAGGATTGACACCTACACTATTATATCCTCAAGAGATTTAAGGTTATTTCTTATCGAGAGGAACGGTCACTGTTTATTTGCACCTTATTAGGGTTCTTACACATTAGTACACTTTGAGGTGTAGGAAAATACACATATATATATTTTAATAGGATAATAGTTCCTGTCCTTATCCCATTAAGATCACCCTTTAGGGTCAGGTGGCGCTACCACCCCCATCTCTTTTACAATATATAAATATATATATATATACCTAAATAATAACTACCTTATATACTTGAGTATAAGCTGACTCGAATATGAGCCGAGGCACCTAATTTTACAACAAAAAAATAGGAAAACTTATCGACTTGAGTATAAGCCTATGGTGTCCATCTGCATGCCTCACTGTATCCATGTGCTTGTATCCATACGGTATATCCATACTTATAGACATAAAACCTAGACATAATATCTAAACAAAAATAATCCATGTTATGTTGTATTATCAATATATATATATATATATATTATATATATATATATATATATATATTTATACAGTATATATATAAATATATATAAAACATTTTTTTGGACCTTGTTCTATCACATGAGGGTGTTACCATTACCAGTAAGAATCACATCAGACCCACATGTGGCAATTCCTATGTCCACCATTCCAGCTGTCACCATCCAAGATTGGATAAGTATATTCCTGGAGGACAATTCAATAGGTTGAGCAGAAATTGTACAAAAACGGAGGACTATATTACACATGAAGCTTTGATGTCCAAACAATTTGAAGACAACGGATGTCCTTCTGCACTGGTGAAAGAAACATTTGATAAAAATGTAACCCCCAGCATATTAAAAAGGAAAGGAACATAAAATAAGATAACACTAATGCAATAAGATTCATTAGTACGTTTGGAGAAGAATACAGGTCCATTTAAAAAAATTAGATAAGAATTATGGCATTTTGACCACTTCAGCCCCAGAAGGATTTGCCCCTTTAATGACCAGGCCATTTTTTGCGATACGGCCATGCGTAGATTTAACTGACAATTGCGCGGTCGTGCGATGTTGTACCCAAACAGATTTGATGTCCTTAATGTGACAACTTAGAAAAAAAAATGTTTACTTTCTCCTATAACACATATCCAAAAAAATATATAAAAAACAAATGTATTCATCAGTTAAGGTCAATATGTATTCTTCCACATATGTTTGGTAAAAAAAAAAATAGGTGTATATTGATTGGTTTGCACAAAAAGTTATCGTGTCAACATATTATGGGATTTATGGACATATTAGATTTATGGACTTTTATTTATATATTTTTTAATGTTTTTACTGGTAATGGCAGTGATCTGCGATTTATAGCGGGACTGCGACATTGCGGCTGACAAATCTGGCCCTAAATGTCACTTTTTGGGGACCAGTGACATTATTACATTGATCAGTGCTATAAAAATTCACTGATTAATGTATATATGACACTGGCAGGGAAGGGGTTAACACTAGGGAGCGATCAAGGGGTTAAATGTGTTCCCTCAGCGTGTTCTAACTGTAGGGGGATGGGCTGCCAGGGACATGATAGAGATCACTTTTCCCGAAAAACTGGGAACAGCAGATCTGTTAGATGTCCCCTGTCAAAACGGGGATCTGCCTTGTTTACACATCTAGTCCGCCGGGACCTGAGGGCATGTTCCTGCCCACAATCTCACATGCACTGAACAAGGTATGGGTAGGACACGCAGGAGAGCCCACCTTCCGCAGAATAAGTACGGAGGCTGGTCGAGTGGTTAAAGTTGGATCAGAGATTGGCTCCCATACTAATTTCAGCCCCCCAAGTCACATTTAGGAGGGCTTGCATTTCGAAAAACATCTTAGCCCCCCAAAAATTATCCATGACAAATAAAAAACCCCATTATGATATTGGATCTTATTTCAATAACAGAGTTGGTATTTCTTACATGCCCCAACAGAGGGGATGTCTTACATGGACGAGCTGAAATTAGTGACAATAAGGTTAAAATATCCCACATCAAACAATTTATCACATACTCTATGGCGTTTGTCATGTTCTGCGGTGCCCCTCCAGCCTACTTTACATATTACGCACTATTCTCACTTTGCGTAAGCGCATAGGTGAGCACCACAGATTCATACTCTAGGGCTGTGATAAGCACAGTCTGCCTCGCCATTTCCTCCAGGCCCACAGGAAAAAAACTTAAGACGCACCTCTTCTGAAGGATCAGGATGACACTGGATGGAAATAAGCGCCTTGAGGCGATTTAGTTCGCATTTGTAGCACTATACAAGTTAGTCACTCACTCACTCACAATAAAAAAACGTTAGAAGCTTGGAGGTGATGGCGATTGAGGCCATTCCCAAAGGTACTCTAACTGATAATGCAAGGTTTTCTCTCCTGTGTATGCGAGAAGTGTTTTGGATTTATAATTTTGCTCCTTATCACCCAATGGGTTGAATGAGGACCTAGAAGTACACAATGTTGTCTGAACTAATAATCTATTGTGTTGCCACATATACTTTACTTTGCCTTTTATAGATCCTTTTAGGTCTTCTTTGTTTTTCTAATTTTTTTGACACGTATATATACTTATGTATTTATATTCACTTTATGTATTAGAATTTATTATTTCATTTTTATTTTATTTATTTTTTATGTTTGCTATCAAATACCTCATATAACATCTAATATTTATATATTGATAATACAACATAACATGGATTGTTATTGTTTAGATAGTGACATAAGGTTTTATGTCTATAAGAATGGATATAGTTATTATTTAGGCTTTTAATCTAAGCGACACTTAACAGTTTCCATGTTTTTAATGGACAGGGCCTCTGATGGGTTAATTGGTCTAGATCTTTCTCAATCTCTGCCCAGTTCCGCCCCCACACTGGGTATACAGTATAAGCTTCTGTGAGCTGATAATCACGTTACTTGACAAAGCGCATGCACGTGAAACTGATAGTAACAGCAGCAAGGACGCTTGTGTTCCACGCTGGCCGCGTCTGCTTCCTTGGACACACCACTTCTGGTCCAGACCTTGGTGATGCCTTACTCCTTGCCGCTCACCACAACGTCTCTTCCTTGGGAGCATCCACATTGCCAGCATCAATGACACCATCCTTGTTTGGCACCCAACACACTAATCCGGACAGCACTGTGGCTTTCTAGGTTGGAATCCCAACATTGGATACTCCCGGTCTGACACTTTAACCCATCAGTACCCCCAGTCAGCTCCACAGCCGGTCTTGTAATGTTAACAAATTGTACTGTTTTTTTCTTCATCTTTGTTACCATTAAACTACCAGCAATTCTTTGAAAGCATATGTGGTTTATTGCAACCACCATCCAATACTTGAGTCCAGCTTCTAAACACTGTCTAACCCACACTATATTTAGTATTTCAGCATCCAATCCCATGCAATTAGACAGCAGCATGGTTAAGCTGCGCTTACATTACACTTGGGGGAATCGTTCATCATCGGCACCTGGAACTTTTTCCTTTTTCCTTTTTGGAAAATAATAAGTCTACAAAAAGTCTACAAAGAAAATATGTGATTTCACTTCATCTTACGTACATTGGGCCATCACCAACACTGGAGAAAATATTGAACCTGTAAAGAGAAACATATGTTAGATTTAGATTCTTAGCAATACAGTTTGATTTAAAGTCTGTTTAGCCACATAGAAAAGGGTTACAGAATTTGCCAAGTCTATTCTACCAGACTTTCTTTAGCTGCAAACCATTTACTAAATAACGCTGTCAGTGTTTATTTTTTAAAGCAAAATTATCATACTAAAAATGGGGAGTGGGGGTTGCCTTCTTAAAATGTTCATTACCTGGCTGGTCTCAATCCTTTCCCTGTCCCCTATCTAGCTTGGGCCCACAGACATGAGGATAGACATCTTTATTGAGGCACATGGGACCTATGCAATGGATGGTAGTGTATAGGATGCATTTAAGGCATACCTGTGGGGGGTCTTGAAGTCAACTATATCACACGTTAAACGTGTTAGTAGGCAAGGAGAGGAGGAACTGGCTAAACAGTGTACAAAAGCGGAGGATGAGTTTATATCCAACACCTCGAGAAAATCAGGCAAGGTGGGAAAACCTGTGTAGGCTATATAAAGGTCAGATAGAAATAAAAGCCAAACGGAAACAATTCTTTTTACGGCAGAAATGTTTTGAACAGGGGAACCAAGCTAGTAGACTATTGGTATTTATAGCTAAACAACAGACATCTTCAGCTATTTCCAAGATACAAAATGAACAGGGGATATTAGTTTGTACAATATAAGAAATACTGAAATGCTTCCATGAATATTATGTTAAAATGTATGCCACCTCATTAACGTGTGCAGAGGAGGATATAGTGGGATACCTGGAGGAAGTAGAGTTCCCCAAACTAACAAGAGAAAATGTGAAATTAATGGACGAGGAGATTACAGAGGCAGAAGTAAGGGAAGCTCGTTGGCAATGGGTAAATCCCCTGGCCCGGATGGTTTACCCCTGGAGGTGTATAGTCGATATGTAGATTTGATAGCTCCAATACTAACTAAGGTATATAGAGAGACCTTTGTTAGAGGAGAACTCCCACATTCCATGTATGAAGCAACAGTAGTTTTATTATTAAAAACGGATAAGGACCCAAGTGAATGTACCTCATATAGGCCAATATCTTTGTTGAACTGCGATTATAAAAGATATTGGCCAAAAGATTAAATACTGTAATAACATCTATAGTGCATGCCGACCAGACAGGTTTTATAATTGGCAAATCAACATCGATAAACATTCGTACAACACAATTGGTAGTACAGATGAAGGAGTATATTCCAGAGACAGGGGCTTTGGCATCTCTTGATACAGCCAAAGCCTTTGACTCCGTAGAGTGGAGATTCTTGCAGGCAACACTGGGGAAGTTTGGATTCGGGAACAGATTTAAGCAATGGGTAAGGATACTATATGCAGCCCCGCGGTCTAAGCAATTGATTAATGGGCTATTGACCCCATCAATTAACTTATTTAGGGGTATGAGGCAGGGGTGTCCGCTGTCTCCTCTTCTATTTGCTATTACAATTGAGTCATTAGCTTTACGATTCCGTCAGTCTGAAGAATATAAGGGGATAGAAATGGGCGACAGCACAGAACAGATTGGACTGTATGCAGGTGACATCATATTGTATATGCGAGATACACAGGATACCCTGAGGAATGCTATGAGTATAATAGATACATTTGGTAGGTACTCAGGACTTAAGATTAATTGGCAGAAGTCTTTTCTAATGCCAATGCATCGTGAGGGGAAATGGAGGAGATGACGGATACCCCACTTAAGATAGTTGACTCCTTTAAATATTTAGGGATCCATATAACAAGACAATCCCAGGCGGCATTGGAGGCCAATGTTTATCCATTGATGGAGTATGTTTAAGTCAAGTTAAGGATTTGGAGTAAACTCCCTTTGTAAGTGGTGGGAAGAATACATTTTATTAAAATGATCCTACTACCAAAGTGTTTGTACATCTTCTCACACTCCCCAGTAGTAGTGCCTAAAAAGTTCTTTAACCACTTCAGTCCCAGAACGTTTTACCCCCTTCCTGCCCAGGCGAAATTTCAGCTTCCGGCACTGCGCCGCTTTAACTGACAATTGCGCGGTCGTGCGACGTGGCTCCCAAACAAAATTGGCGTCCTTTTTTTCCCACAAATAGAGCATTATTTTGGTGGTATTTGATTACCTCTGCGGTTTTTATTTTTTGCGCTATAAACAAAAATAGAGCGACAATTTTGAAAAAAAAATGCAATATTTTTTACTTTTTGCTGTAATAAATATTCCCCAAAATATATATATATATAAAAAAAAATTCCTCAGTTTAGGCCGATACATATTCTTCTACCTATTTTTGGTAAAAAAAAAAATGCAATAAGCGTTTATCGATTGGTTTGCGCAAAATTTATAGTGTTTACAAAATAGGGGATAGTTTTATGGCATTTTTATTATTATTTTTTTTTTAATAGTAATGGCGGCGATCTGAGATTTTTTTATTAGGACTGCGACATTATAGCGGACACATCGGACACTTTTGTGACTTTTGGGACCAATCACATTCATACAGTGAACAGTGCTATAAATATGCACTGATAACTGTCTAAATGTGACTGGCAGGGAGGGGGTTAACCACTAGGGGGCGGGGAAGGGGTTAAATGTGTAGCCTAGTTTGTGTTCTAACTGTAGGGGGAGGGGGGTGACTGGGGGAGGTGACCGATTGTGTCCATATGTACAAGGGACACAGATCGGTCTCCTCTCTCCCAGACAGGACGTGGAGCTCTGTGTTTACACACAGAGCTCCACGTCCCTGCCCAGTTACTGGGCAATCGCGGGTGCCCCCCGCGGATCATTGCCGCGGGGCACGAGCATCGGGATCCCAGCAAAGCGGCGGTGCACTTCTAAAGCCCCGTAGCGGCTTTAAAAGACAGGACGTCATATGACGTCCTGTCAGAACAATGGAGTCTTCCACCCACCGTCATTTAACGGTGGGCAGTGGACAAGTGGTTAAAAAGTTGAATTCACAATTTATAAAATTTATATGGGCAAAAGGTAGATGTAAAGTAAAGCTGACAACATTACAGCGCCCAAAGACAGAGGCAGGGTTGGCGCTGCCAGATGTCTATTTGTATTACTTGGCAGGACAAATGAGACATTTGCGTAACTGGTTTACACAGGAACAAAGCTCGGGAGTAGAGAAATATTTGTTAAATATATTACAAGCTGAGAACTTTTTGGTAGCATTAGAGACAAAACGTATACATACACCAGGGGTCAACATACCGATGCTCTCATTGGTACGATCAGTATAGTGGGAGGTCAAATTAATGGGCTTCAGGGATATCCCTGCTGAGCTATCTATGTGGGATAATCCCTTGTTCGGAGAACTATATACATTCGAGGATAGTATATTTTGGAAGCAAAAAGGAATAGTAGCTTTGGAACAGGTATACCAAAGTGGGAATATATGCTCGTTTGATTATTTGAAAACACAATATAAACTAGTCGATACATTCTTTTATAGATTTTTACAGTTAAGACATGCGTTAAGTGCCCAATTTGGTAATAAAAGTATAGGTATATCTAGATTCCCCCTTATAGGAATTATGAGAACTCAAGGACCAAAAAGATTAGTATCCAAGTTGTAAACATATTTTATGCAGACCAAGATACGGGACTCTCCGCTTCAGATTAAGAGGAAGTGGCAAACAATATGTCCATCTATGATGGATGAGAATTGAGGGAAGCCTGCAAATCACATTTGACAGTATCACCTGCAAGCAATAATAGATTAATACAGTTTTACATAATACACCAGGTTTATCTTACACCGTATAAACTAAGCCTGATGGGGAGAGTAGTAAACGCAGAGTGTGCAAGATGTCATCTACCACGGGCCGACTTGGAGCACATGATGTTTGGGCATCAGTAGATATTGGAGACAGGTTTTGGATATACTATCAGAAGTGGTGGAAGGATGTGTCCCATTTACTCCAGAAGTATGTCTATTGGGGTTAATTGAGAGTCAGAGGTGGAATGTATTTACTAAGACTTGTTTACAAGAAACTTTATTTATGGCCCGCAGACAAATTGTACTTGGATGGATGCAACCTACGCCTCTTTCGAAGGGACAATGGCTTGGGGCGGTAAATCAAATCCTTCCATATGAGAAACTATTGTACGAGCATAGAGGAACACCCCAGAAATATTATAGAATTTGGAATGAGTGGTTGAACTCAGGGTCAACTCTCAGTGGTAAATAAGTAGAAGAGGGGCACTAATAGAAGGATATTGTGATTATTGGAAGTCAGTAAAGAGGGGGGAGGGGCGCTGCAACCAGGGTAACGGGGTAGTTTGTCTTTATTGTTTTGTTTCCTTTTTGTTATCTGTTTTTTTTCTTTTTCAATGTGGAATGTAATGTATAATGATACTTTTTCTGTTGATTTGGTTGTATTTATGAAATGGGAAAAGATTTATTGAAGAAACATAATAATATTGACGGATGTAGACATGTCAAAGAATAAAATGAAAATGTATTAAAAGAGGATAGACATATGAAAGCCCCCTTTGCAGATTATTCACTAACCTGGAGCACAACCGTATAACCTGAGATCTGACTTTTCAGACCTCGCTGGTTGCATGCTTCTTTCGGATCAGTGACAGTCTAGGAAGTAAATCAGAAAGAAAAGCCTGAAGCAAAAGAAAGAAAATATATGAGTGGATGGCTGAAATGACTAGGGAAACAGGGTACATGATGGTAGAAAAGTAAAAGGTAAAGAGTAAGTGAAAGGTGCAGTCCCCTCCCCCAGGTCACCACAGCGCGAGGGCAAGTTCCCACCCACCCTCGTCTTTGTATTGGTTTGATTGTCTGGTTCATGTTGATGTTTTTTCCTAACAGGGACGATGGGATCTGGATGTTGTGGGTGTTGGTCTTTTCAGGTGAAGGAAGATACCTTGGAAGGAAGAGTTCAGGTTGAACTGAAATGTGTTGGTAACAGGTGCACTGCAGTCAGTGGTTGTCGCTGAGCCAGCTTGAGGCCTATGATTATATGAGAGGTACCGCAGTGCAGTATGTTTACACTGATGGTAATGGAGGTTCCCACAAAGACCAAAGCTAGGATTAACAGATTTTAGTAGCAGATGTTTATGTTGATGTTAATTTGAAAAGTATTTATTTAATAAAATAAGGCTTGTTACGGTAAGGTGACCAGATTTTTAAAATTAAATCCGGGGACATATTTTTTCTTTACTAGTAATGGCAACAATTAGCGACTCTCTGACCATCGCCGCCCGCCTCACAGCCTCTCAAGTCTTACTCTCCGGGCTCTGGCTACTACTGGATGGGGAGCGGAGGAAGATCACTCTGCCAGGGAAGGCACGGAGATAGGCAGGTGGCTGGCGAGGACTTGAGCCAAGGCAGAACAACATGCGAGCGAAGCTGAATGGGCATGCGCCCGAAACTGAAGAAATATTCCCTCCGCTCCGACCAGCACATGATCATCAGAAAGGGGCACAGATAATGGGAAAAATAAAACCCCCTTATGATAGTAGTCACGGCGGAGCGGGGGTGTGTAATTTTTTTATTTTAATTCTGCACTGGCTGTCTTTGAAATTGCCCCTACCCCCTATTAAATCCAATCTGGGGACAAAACCAGGGACAGACTTGGTCCGGGGACAGTGTCCTCAATCAGGGGACTGTCCCCTGAAACTGGGGATGTCTGGTCACCCTATGTTACGGGCCTATGTTTTATTCGTTGTGTTCTCGTTAATAAGGTTTATGGTAGGAAGTTGGAGAAAACAGGGGGTGTAAGCAGTTAGTACATCTGTTATACAATAGTCATGAGGTTGATATCATGGAGCCACAAACATTTTTAAACTAAGTCAGCAAGCTTTCAAACACTCAGAGTTTACACCAATGATGACAATAATAGTTATGATGCGATAATAGTGATGGTATGCTTGGCTTTGGGTGTTTCCTTTGGCAGAAAATCAATCAGTTACAGTGCGAGGATAACACGTACCCTACACCTCATTATGCCACCCTGAATAGTTGAGTTATAGGCTTTGAGTTGTTCTTTGAAAAAATAATTCTGCAGTGAATGATTATGGATCAAAAGCTAAACCAGTTATGATGGAGGAATATGTTATCTACTCGCCTCATTTCAAGTAAGTAAAAGTAAAGTTTTTTTTTTCTCTGCTCACTTTTCTCTACCATTGTTTGTTTTCAATGATACTTGATACTCATTTTATTGCTACATACTGATGGTGCTCTTGATTTCTCTCTCTCTCGCTCTCCCACTCCCTCACGCTCTCTCTCTCTCTCTATTTCTCTCTTTCTCCTTCTCTTTCTTTCTCTCTTATTTTTTTAGCTCTTTTTTTTACTTTTTCATATCTGCTTTCTCTCTTCCTTCTGTTTTCTTCTCCCTCTTTTCTCTTGTCCTCTTTTCCTCCTCTCCCCCTTTCTTTCTCTCCCATCTGTTATATTTCTCTCTCTACCACCTCACCTTCCTTCTTGCCATCATTCTTTCACAGCTTCTCTCTCCTATCTGTTGGATAACTTTAGTCTTTCTCCTCTCTATTTATTTTACTCTTTCACCTTTTTTGCTCATGACCTTTGTATTTCCTTCTTTATTTTTTATTTTATTTTACACTCCTTTCTCTCACTGTAGAGAAATCTTTTCTTAAAATCAGTTTTATTGTTGCCAGGTATAAGATTTATAAGTAATTTTAAAATTTGCAAATTTAAAATAGGTGTAGCACCCATGTACTTCCAAGTACGGGTGCTAATAAATTTAAGGGGGATGATCAGAGTGTAAGTGACTCTGATCTCAATTCTGATTAAGGTGAGGCTCTCTGTTTCAGCTTGGCTGTACTGCGAGCTCATCCTGCTTTGCCTGGGGTGTTGTACCACCCCGGGGAGACAGGTGGCAGCAGGGGAAGCTGAGGTTCGGGTGTTCTCTCCAAGTAACCAATCAGGAGGCTTGGGCCTCTCTGGGCATGCTGGGGGACGGTAATTATGAGTCACCATTTCCTTCCATATGAGAAATGCCAGGAAGTCTTTTGTCTTCCTGGCATGTGGCACCCGTCTTTAGGGTGACTACATCACCGCCCCCCAAGCGTTATGGCCTACCTGGCCGGGGCATTGTGCTACGTGGAGTTCCTGGTTCCTGGGCCATTCGGGCCTGGGGCATCCAAATAGTATGGGGGCTCAGTTATCAACTGAGTTCCCACATTGAGGATCCCAAGTGAGTTTAGCTGTTCGGTGGGGAGTCCAGTTGAGGGGCGCCATTGAGAGGCTGGCGGCCCTACAGTATTGAGACGAACCATCAGGGATCAAGGTACTGGACACTGAGGGATTGGTTCCTCTCTCAGTCGGTACCGTGGCGACGTTGAAGGAAGATTCAGGCAAACCCTTCACTCGAGAGAAGTTCCTCCATTTCTAAACTCAGAGAAGGCCTGTGGCAGAGGCGCTTTCCTGACGGTGACCCAGAATAGTCTGTGGCAGAGACATCCTTCTTAAGTTCCTAATAAGTTCACTATTAGTGTAGCGCCAGTCTTATGGGGCGGACTAGGCTAAAAGGCAAATTAGTCTAGAGCCCCCATAAAGCAGCTGCAACGGTGGGGGGGGCGCTGCTTCTAATTTTGACTGACTTATCATCCTGGACCACAAACCTTCCTCACTGTTCTATATGTTTTCTGCTCCACCATTGGCATGGTTATATGTTCCTAGTCCTCTCTGTAAAATTGTCAGAAATGTGTGCTTACAGTAGAACTCTAGACAACTCTTTTTCATTTTGGATAGAGTAAAGAAGGGTTAGTCAGGCCTAGGGCAGCACAAAACCTAAATACACTACGGATGTACATGCATGTATTTTTTTGGTTATAGATTGTAAATGTTCACCCTGTAAAAACAGCTCATTCAGTTTAAAATAGAAATGCAAGGCAAAACATTTGTGTATAGAGATAAAACATTTTTTTTTACATATTTGAGTGATCAAATTGCCTCTGTTCTTATCTGGGGGGGGGGGGGGGGTGGAGAGAAGCAGCATCACACAAGATTATGAATGGCTGTGGGGGGGGGGGTATGACAGGACAAGCCTGCACATTTTATGTGCTATGATCAACACAAGATCGGCAGTAAAACACCGACTTGAAATCCATGATTTCATTCTACAACACAATCTAGACTGCCTCTTCATTACAGAGAGCTGGCTCACAGCCGACTGTAACACCATTCTAGGAGAATTGGTGCCAGAAAACTACCGTATTATAACGGAAAACAGAATAGGGCAGAGAGGAGGAGGCCTGGCGGTAATTTGCAAAACTCAGCTTGCAATCACAAAACCAGCCCTTCAAAATCCTCTTCCATTCATGGAAACCCTTACGCTACAACTGCAAACAAATTCAAAGGAGACCATCCACATTCTGCTCTGCTATAGGCCGCCCGGCCCAAAATCGCAGCTGCTATCATCATGGACGAATTTCTTTTCCACTTACACCCTCAACAGCAAACATTTTCTGCTGCTTGGGGATTTCAACCTCTGGGCCAATTCCGCACAAGACCCCATTGCCGATGCCTGTATTAACCACCTGGTGGATCTAGGGTCACAGCAACTAGTATGTGGGCCCACACATGCTTCAGGTCACACACTCGATCTTATTTTCAGACAAGCTCTGGAAATAAAAATTTTGGAAAATGAAAAGTTGCCATGGACAGACCACCATGCAATTAAATTCATTATTTCCACAATCCCCCCCGCAACAAAAACATCAAATCCAGCGACAACACACTGGACTAGATGTCAGAAGAAGCTCCACTCGGAACTCTTCAAAACCACTTTAAGGGAAAAAATAGAAACAATTCAACCGCATCAAACGGCCGTTGAAACGCTGGAGGCCATAAATTCGGCCATGCTACAGTCAGCCGACTTGGTAGCGCCGAAATGCAAAACCCGCATCCGGAAAAACAACCGCAGCTGGTTTAACAACCAGCTGTCGTTACTGAAGCAAGAACGCAGAAGGGCCGAATCGGCCTGGAAAAGAAGTGCCTCAGAGCTAAACCTGTCCATCTACAAGGCGGCGACAAGAAAATACCACAAAGGAATTTTCCAAGCCAAGAAAAATTATTTTTCAGAGGCTATCAACAGCGCCTTAAACCGCCCCCCCCGAACTCTTCAAGATGGTCACTCAGACCATGAAACCAGGATGTATTGAAGCCCCCAATACAGACACACAAGAATGTTGCAATGAACTATCGGATTGCTTCATTAATAAAATTGAGGCAATCCGTGAAAGCATTCAGCAAAACAATCCCCCCCTTAGCCCCCCCTGCAGCCTCTCACATAACACCCATAGTAATTCTCTTATATCAGGTAAGTTCACCCTGGAACCCATCTCCATCGAGGCCACCAAGAATGTTATTGACACTTTGCGTAACGGCACAGCGCCAAATGACATTATCCCCACAAAACTGCTAAAGGAATGCGCCTACATCTTGGCTCCTCCCATCACGCAGCTTATCAACCAGTCTTTCTTGGAGGGCATAGTACCCTCACTGTTGAAAGAGGGTATAATCCAACCCATCCTTAAGAAACCCTCCCTGGACCCCAAGGACCCACTCCACCGCCGTCCCATAACAAGCCTCAATGTACTCTCAAAGGTAATGGAGAAAGTAGTGGTACAACAGCTGCAACAGCATCTGGATACCCACAAGCTACTTGACCCATTGCAATCAGGGTTCCGTCCCGGACACGGGACTGAAACCGCGCTGCTCAAAGTATGGGACGATGTTCTCGAGGCCGCAGACGAAGGAGAATCTTGTCTTCTAGTTCTGTTGGACCTTAGTGCAGCTTTCGACACCGTAGATCACAAACTGTTACTGACGCGACTTGCTGAAGTAGCCAGAGTCGCAGAAGGCGATTTATCTTGGTTCTCCTCTTTTTTGGAAAACCGATCGCAAACAGTGAAATTAGGACCCTTCACATCTGAGAAACGCACAGTAACATGCGGAGTCCCTCAAGGATCGCCTCTGTCACCAGTGCTGTTTAACATTTATCTTCGTCCTCTTTTTGAGATTATCAACAGCCAAAACCTGCTGTATCACTCATACGCAGACGACACGCAACTTTATTTCCGCATTTGCAACAGAAAGGATCACCACCTCAATCTAGAGACATGCCTCTCTTTGATAGAGGACTGGATGACAAAGAGTTATCTTAAACTCAATGGAGCGAAAACAGAACTTCTTCTGTTTCACGCCAAGCAAAGGAATCAACCTGCAACAACCTGGACACCCCCGCCCATTCTGGGCAAAATCATCACCCCTAGCGCCAAAGTCAAAAGTCTCGGGGTCATCTTTGACTCCTTTATGACAATGGACGCACAAATAGGATCAGTAGTCAGCGGATCTCACCATCTGTTGCGCCTACTACGCAGACTTACCCCCTTCATCCCCAAAGAAGACTTAGCGGTCGTGGTGGGAGCAATTGTCAACTCCAGATTGGACTATGCAAATGCCCTTTACCTCGGACTCCCCAAGTACCAAATCGCTCGTCTGCAAGTCGTTCAAAATACGGCCGCCAGACTTGTGACTGGAAAAAAACCCTGGGAATCAATCTCACCTTCACTGAGATCCCTTCACTGGCTACCAGTCAAAGACAGGATTGCTTTTAAAGCTCTCTGTCTAACGCATAGATGTGTCCATGGGAATGCCCCCCAATATATATGCGATAAAATAAAAGCTCACAATCCCAATCGCATCTTGCGATCCACCAATCAGAACCTACTACAGATCCCAAAAGCCAACTACAAGTCCAAAGGAGAAAGAAGATTCGCCGTCCAAGGTCCCAGACTATGGAACGCTTTACCAGCCAGCATTCGGTTGGAGGCGAATCACTTAGCCTTCAGGAGAAAGATCAAGACTCATCTCTTTTGATATCAAAGGAGACAGGAACAACAAGCGCCCAGAGGCGATTCAGTTCGCATGTGCCGCGCTCTATAAGTTTTTCATTCATTCATTCATTCATTCATTCATTCATTCATTGGAGGAGCTAGAAAACTGACCACAGTGTGCTCTCCTGCTAAGTGTGGTCAGTTTTTAAAAGAAAAGCAAAGGACTAACAGGATCACAAGGGATTTTACACAAATAAAGCAATACAAAGAGAACAGGATACATTCTCTTAAAATTACACGGTACAGCAGGCAATTTCTGATCCAGATTAAATATCCATATTTCCTTTTTACTCTCAGAATGAACTTGCAATATTAAAATAAAATATATAAAAAGGCATTTGCATAACAGTAATAACGGCAACAGTCTAGCAGAAAAAAATATGGAATTAAAATCCTGTGGCAACTATAGAAAAAATACAAAATCATTTACCGTATTTATCGGCATATAACACACACCCCAACTTTAAGAGGGAA
Organism: Rana kukunoris; assembly: GCA_029574335.1. NCBI lineage: Eukaryota > Metazoa > Chordata > Amphibia > Anura > Ranidae > Rana > Rana kukunoris. The sequence continues at coordinate 56,098,890 of CM056057.1, forward strand.
GTTTCAGGAAAAAAAACTTTTCACAGTCCCCTGCGTATAACACACAGACACAGTTTATCCTCTATTTTCAGGGTAAAAAAAGTGAGTGTTATACACCAATAAATACAGGCCCAGTTTCACAGAGCGATTACGCCTGCGCAACCGGAGATGCGCATGCGTAAGTCTAAATGTGCGCGTGCGTTTCGATGCACGGCATCCCCAAAACGAGATACGCAAGAAATCTACTTTTTTTTTGTCCGGTGTAATTTCGTTAGACAGGCGCATCCGTCCGCGCAAAACTGCACTAGACAGACCATTGATTTGCTAGTCAAATATGCTAATGAGGGACTTACGGGGATCCACAAAAGAACGTTAGGGCAGCGCAGGCTACGCAGTGTGCGCAACAGCAAAATGTCCTGTCTAAAATTAGACCATATAAAAGCTGGTCTAAAAAGAGAAAAAAAGTCTACATTTTAGATAAAGCAACACTGTTAGTGAGGAGCTCAGCAGTCACACGTGTTGCACAACAATCTGTATGCCAACATGCCAGGGGCATCATCGCGCATAGCTATACTACTGACTTTAGATAAACAAAGAAGGAGGAGGGCACGGAGGATGGCACGGGAGAGGATATACCGCACACGCATAGACCTGTTTGGCATGAGTGATTCTGAGGTGTATCGCATCTTCAGATTCACCCCTCATGCCATCATGGAATTAACCACAACCCTGCAGGAGGACATCACCAGCCCAACACATGCAGTGCAGCCACTGGTGAAGGTCCTGGCAACACTCCATGTCCTTGCCAGTGGCTCTTATCAGCGTACAAGTGGAGTGGTGGCTGGGATGTCACAATCCTCCATGAGCAGATGTGTGCACCAGGTTGTCCCTGCAATCCTCAGACGCATGGCCAACCAAATCATCAAACCCACCACTGAGGACCTGCGGCTGAAGGCAATGACAGATTTCTACAGAATTGCCAGATTCCCACGCACCGTGGGGGTCATTGATTGCACACATGTGGCACTCCAGCCCCCCCATGAGACAGAGCACATGTACCGCAATCGGAAGCATTGGCATTCCATCAACGTACAGGTGATAGTCGATGCCCAAGGCCTCATATGGCACGTCCGTGCCAAACACCCAGGGTCCAGCCATGACAGCTACATATACAATCAAAGCCACATCTGAATGGAATTCGATCACAACGTGTATGGGGCCACCTGGCTGGTTGGTGAGTGACATGGGTGGCAGGCATGACTGTACCCCCCCATGATGCACACATCACAAGGGGCACATGCATGACTAACATCCTCCTGTCTTTTACCTTACAGATGACTCTGCATATGCACTGGGACCCCATCTCATGACTCCTATCCGGAACCCCCAAACCCCAGGAGAGGAAAGATACAATCAAGCACATGCCCAAACACGTGCAGTGGTGGAGCGCACCTTTGGCCTCCTGAAGTCACGTTTCCGATGCCTGGATAAGTCTGGGGGTACCCTCTTGTATTCCCCAAACTTTTTGTGCCAGATCATCGGTGCATGTTGCATGCTCCACAACTTCGCAGTGAGAAAGGGCCTGCAGATTGACCTACGTGATGACCTGACCCCTGAACCAGACAATCTCCCCCTAACCGAGGGTCCCCCGTCTTCTGAGGGAAGAGCAGCCAGGAGACAGCTCACATTGGGCATCTTTGCACGTTAAACACATACATTAATCATGGCACAATGAGAATGCATGCATGCACACCACTGTGGTCCCTAGCACACACACCCCACATCCTCATCAAATTGGATTGGCACGAGTCCACCATGCAGGACTTGTAAGCAGCAACGCCACGCCAAGGCTCCAATTATGTCACTGTACATTTATACACCATTCACACGGACCTGGGGATCACTTCTCCCTGGTCCTGGGGAACCCTACTCCACCAAAAGTGAGGGTGACACCCCTTTTCCTGCAGGAATGTCACCACCACATTCTAACAGCATTCACAACCCAAAAAAAATAAAAAAATGACCAGATAAATTAAAAAAAATGACAGCAAAAAAAAAAAGGGGGAAAAAAAATTAGTGCCCTTGACGTGAGCCACGCCTGGGGCGCCCCCGGCCACGGCCCCGGCTCCTCAGGGGAGACTCATAGGGAAGGGGGAAAACCGGGGAAGGAGGAGCAGCCCCTGATCTCTGCCCACCTGGCGGCCTGCCCTCCAAGGCCACGGCTATTCTGTCCAGGGCACCATCTAGTGTTGCTGTGTTGGCCTGGATAGCCTGGGTGAGGGCCCTCACATCCTGCCCAACGCCTGCTGATGTAGTCTGCAGGTCGTTAAGGCAGTTTGTGAAAGCCCGGGAGTGGCAGTCCAGGTTCCCCAGCGTATCCTTGATGGAGGACAGGCTCTCCTCCATCCGCACCAATGTCTGGCTGACCTGTCCCAGATGGCAGGTCTGGAGGAACTGGTCCCTTCTCAGAGTGGCGGGCAGGAGATCGGCCACCCCCCTGGTCTTGTGGGTCGCCTTCCTGCCTCCAGCTGATGCTTGTGGCCGGGGAGAAGGGGAGGCCCTTGGGAGAGGAGCCATGTTGGGGGAGGAGGGGGGGCTCCCCCTTAGGGAGGGCTGGCTGCTGCCAGCCAAAGGGGAACGGTCCTCCAACAACAATAGGCCAGTGCCTGACATGGACTCCACCTCCTCCTCAACCTCCTTCTCTTCAACCTCCTCCTCCTCTTCAACCTCCTCCGTGGACTCCAGGCCTTGTCGGGGGGGCCTCATTAGGCTGCTGTCCTGGGGATGGTGCGGTCAGGCCAGATGGCCCTGCACCCTCCTGCACATCTGTGGATGACACAAAACATTCACAGGTTGGAGGATCCACACACTTGCCACATATTCCCTTTCACCCCTCCCCCACACATGCTACACACCTGATATAAAAAAAAAACGTACCTGACACCACGGGCTCCGGACTTGAGTCAAAGCCGGGCAGGCCCTCCACTTCATGCTGATGAAAGGTCAGGGCCACCGCACGCTCCTCCGCTGTCAGCCTAACACGGCATGGTGGGCCCCCTCCTGTGCCCCTGGCATGGGCAAGCATTTTGGCCAACTTCTTTTTGACCAGACGCCGGAGGTCATTAATCTTTTTGTCAATCCCAGACCGGTTCCGTGTCTCCCCCTCCCCCGCTGAATTCACCTGGTCAGTGATGATGTCCAAAATCTCCCTCCTCCTGGCCGGGGTGGTGTTGGCACTGTCCGGGCCGTGGAGGAAACGCCCATAATCGCTAATGGCCCGGGCAAGAATTCTTTTTTCCCCCAAAGTAAAATTTAGTTTTCGCTTTCTCTCTGTCATACTGAAAAAAACCACTCCAAGTTAACAAAAATCAGTCACAAAAACAAGCACAACCAATCAAGCAAGAACACACACAAAGAGAAAACTAACACCCAAAAAATCACACAAGCACACAGCAAAAAACAGTCACAAAAACAAACAGCAAAAAATCAGCAAGAAAACAAACGAACAGAAATATATCAAACAAACAGTCTCTCAAACACTTATCAAAAAACACTTTCAAAGATCTACTAACAAACACTTGATCACACAGTACACTAATCTGACAAATACAAAACACAACGCAACGAACAACAGGACAAAAGCACTTGGTTAAATGGGAAGGGACAAAGGGATGTACTTTTGCAATGGAAGTGCGTTTGTGTCTGTCTATTTATGCTGTCTGCATAGTCCTTAGTCCATTTCCAATTTCACTGATTGCGCCGTTCCCGAGTTGTAAGCATGCGCACAGCGGAGCTGGCCATGGTCTCCTTCAAGCACGCATGCGCGAGCCGGCTGGCCCTTCATTTGCATGGGCTCACGGCTCATTTCAATGTAACACGCCCACGTCCTTCCCAATTTGTATTACTCCGCCTTACGCCTCTGAAATAACGTTACGTATGCACAATTTTCTGCGCAAAAGCTACGAGAATAGGGTGATTACGCGGCTACATTGCGCAAGTCTAACGTAAAGGCGGTGCGCTACGCCGGTCCAATAATGCGCAGATGTACCTGAATCTGGCCCACAGTATTTATGTCCTAGACTAGTGTATAAATAACAAAGACACATGAAATCCCCATAAACTACTATAAAGTCTGGACATAGGCTTCCCCCTGGCTGCAAGAGGTATTGCAAAAATGTTTTCAAGTAGTTTTTCTTAGGTCCCTCTCACACTGGGGTGTTTTTCACGCTGTACAGCGCTAAACCACGCGAAAAAACCTGCCCTGCAGGCTTCAATGTGAGAGCCCGAAGGCTTTCACACTGAAGCGGTGCACTAGCAGGACCGCTCCAAAAGTCCTGCTAACCGCACCTTTACTGCGGTATAGGAGCAGTGTGTTTACCGCTCCTATACCACGCCTTCCCATTGAAATCAATGGGAAACCGCGGTAATACCGCCCGCAATGTGCCTCTACAGAGGCGCATTGCGGGCGGTATTAACCCTTTTAGCAGCGCTGAAAATCGCACTGCTATACCGTCACCACGGCTCACACCTCAATGTAAAAGCAGCCTTACAGATTATATTTATATATACCCTAGAAATCCACAGGAAGTTTCTATTTGGCTGATCATGTAAAATCCAGAAACGTGCCGAACTTGGTTAATGTTGAATAGTAATATGTTTCCAAAGGTAACAATACTTTGATTTATATAAGAACAAGGGTTTTTAGTATTCCTGCCCATTTTCAAGATTGTGTGTGAATGTGAATTTGGTCCTACGTTTATTTAAAAAATGTACCTATTAAATTACACAGACAACATGGCACAGCATCTAATTACATAGCATTTTTTTTTTATAGACGTGTATTTTCTGAATCAACACCCTATGGCTAATTGTGATTACATTTATGGTAATGCTTTTCTGACTGCTGGATATTATTCATCGTGAGCATATTCAGATAGAAATACAATTTTTTTTGTTTACAAACTTGTTATTGAAAAAAGTAAAAAGAACAATAAATGACAATAGACAAATGCCAAAATATGACATAGAGATATAAAACAATACAGTGGAATTGTAATAAGGTAGGGATGAGTCGAACCCCCCCCCCCCCGGTTCGGTCCGCAGCAGAACATGCAAAAAATGTGTTCAAAGACGCAAACATCGTTAAAGTCTATGGGACACAAACAGGAAAAATTAAAAGTACTAATTTTAAACGCTAATTATTGTCCTAAAAAGTGTTTGGGGACCCTGGTCCTGCCCCAGGAAACATGTATCAATACATAAAAAAGTTTTAAAAATTGAAGTTTTTTCGGGAGCAGTGATTTTAATAATGCTCAAAGTGAAACAATAAAAGTATTCCTTTAAATTTCATACCTGGGGGGGTGTGTCTATAGTATGCCTGTAAAGTAGCGCATGTTTTCTGTGCTTAGAACAGTCCCTGCACAAAATTTAATTTCTAAAGGAAAAAAAGTAATTTAACCACTTTAGCCCCGGACCATATTGCTGTCCAAAGACCAGAGCACTTTTTGTGATTCGGCACTGCGTCGCTTTAACTGACAATTGTGCGATCGTGCGACGTGGTTCCCAAACAAAATTGGCGTCCTTTTTTTCCCACAAATAGAGCTTTCTTTTGGTGGTATTTGATCATCTCTGTGGTTTTTATTTTTTGCGCTATAAACAAAAATAGAGCGACTATTTTGAAAAAAATGCAATATTTTTTACATTTTGCTATAATAAATATCCCCAAAAAAGAAATAAAAAAACATTTTTTTCCTCAGTTTAGGCCGATACGTATTCTTCTACATATTTTTCGTAAAAAAAAATCGCAATTAGCGTTTATTGATTGGTTAGCGCAAAATTTATAGCGTTTACAAAAAAGGGGGTAGTTTTATGGCATTTTTATTAATATTTTTTTTTACTAGTAATGGCGGCGATCAGCGTTTTTTTCGGTACTGCGATATTATGGCGGACACATCGGACACTTTTGACACATTTTTGGGACCATTGGCATTTTTATAGCGATCAATGCTATAAAAATGCATTGGATTACTATAAAAATGCCATTGGCAGTGAAGGGGTTAACACTAGGGGGCAGGGAAGGGGTTAAGTATGTTCCTGGTGTGTTCTAACTGTATGGGGGGGGGGTTGACTCACTAGGGGGAATCGCTGATCTTCCGTTCATACATTGTATGAATGGGAGATCAGCGTTTCCCCCTCTGACAGGAACGAGCGGAATGTGTTTATACACATACCTCCCGTTCCCCGCTCTGTAACGAACGCGCGCGCGCGTGCCCGGCGGCGATCGCGCCCGCCGGGCACGCGCGCGGGACTCGGTGGCGTGCGGGGGGCGCGCGCGCGAAAAAGATAGGACGTAGAGCTACGTGCTCTCGCCCAGCAGTGCCACCGTCCCGCAGTAATATGACGGCGGGCGGTCGGTAACCAGTTAAAACTACTCGCGGCTATAATGAATTGTCGGTCCCAGCAATACAGATAAAAATCATTTAAAAAAAAAACAGCCTAGGTTCCCCCTTAGTCCTTTGGGTCTGGTATGAATATTAAGGAAAACCCAGAACCAAAATTAAATGTCAAGCTCTTCAGGTCTGGTATGAATTTTAGGGGAACCCTGCAATGTTCAACAGTAGAGATTTAGAGTGAAAAAGTATGTAACATATAAAGAGATGGCTGTGTCCAATAGTGACCCAATACCGATTCACAATTTTTAGCCCTATAATGACCCTGGTACTAAATAAATATTTTTCCACAAATTCCTTTTCTGAAATATTTCTAATGAAACATAAACCATAAGCATGCTCAATAATGCTGACAAGTGACAATTTGTAACCACATCTAACCATCCTTTCATTACCTTAGCCACAAAGAGAATCAGCTAGACATAAGAAAAAAAAAAATAAAGACTTTATAAATAGAAATGTTTAAATTATTTCCTCAACCTCATAATCCTTGATTTGTATACACTGTATACACTGATCTCTTACAAAATAGCCAAGCATTCTTAATTATTCTGAATTGTATTGTAAACAATAGTATTCCAAAAACTTTGGATCACGTTGACTTGGTGTGTTTTTGCATGTATCTGTTGGCTTTGAACTTTACCTACAAATTCTTAAGTACAGCACTTTTTATAGACAATATCAACAGTATACGTGCTGCAAATTCATTAAAAATATGAAATAAAAAGGTGAATTTACCAAACAATTTGGATAATCAATGTCTGTTGTAGTATGGTAATTTGCAAAAATACCTGGATTTAGCAAGAATATGATAAATATACAAAGCCTCTTCATTCTAAACCCAGGTCTTCTCTTCATTCTGCCTTTTATCCAACTCCACATCTTTAGGACAGCAGTACTCTGAACATCTGATTAAATAAAATAAGTTCTTTATATATCCTTTGCTAACACATGAACCCTCTATAAACAATGTTAAATATGTCATTAGACTAAAATCTCTGTGTTGGACAACCAATTACATATCACAATTAGTAAATTGGTCTCCTGTTCATTTGACAAGTGTTTAGTGAGACATCTCAGCTGTTATTAACCATATATAGATTGAAATAATTGAACCTAAATGTGACTCATTTTCTTAAACCCATGGAATGTCCCAAGATAATTTTCTTGTCCATTCTTATAACCAAAAATATTTTATTTAATTAATTTATTATGATAGTAATATTGTCACTATTATTATCCTCCAGTCTCCCCTGACATCTGGCTATAACATTTCAACTATTTTTATTTTATAATTTCTTTTAGAATTTATACATTTGCATGTGCCCTCTGTCTGGCATTTTCTGTGTGAAGATAATCTTCTGTTTTAATTTTGTAATTATTATTATTAATAATAATAATATTATTCAGTCTCATCTGACATCTGATTAATACATTTCAATTCATTTTCCTTTACTTATTTTTTTAGGATATATACATTTGTATGTGCCCTATGTCTGCCTACTTGCATAGGTAAAATATTTGGTTTTAGGAAAATAAATAATAAAAGAAATAGTAATATTTATAAGCTAAAAAAACACTTATTTGTTTATTAAAATATTTGTAAACCCCATTCAGTATAAAATAGAAATTACAAGCAAACCATTTGTGTATAAAAAAAAAAAATACCTTAGTTTCTTTTTTTTTTATAAGTGATCACATACCCTCTGTTCTCACCTGCATAAAGAGCTCAGAGAGCTTTGGGAGGAAAAACACACTAAACTTCCCAGTACAGGCATACCCCACTTTTAAGTACACAATGGGGTTTATATACTAAAGCTGGAAAGGGCAAAATTAGGCTCACTTCTGCATAGAAACCAATGAGCTTCCAGGTTTTATTAAGAGGCCTAATTGAACCTGATTTTGCACTTTCCAGCTTTAGTAAATAAACCCCATTGTGTACTTAAAGGTGGGGTATGTCTGTAAATGATTATGTGGGGGAGGGGTGTCAGGGCAAGTCTGATTGGAGGAGAGCAGGCTGAGTTTGAAGCGCAGCTAGAGAGCTGACCATGTTGTGCTCTCCTGGCTAGTGCGGTCAGTTATCAATAGGAAAGCAGAGATACTGGTAGAAACACTTAGGATTTCACACAAAGGAAGCCATACAAAGAGAACAGGATATTTTTTCATACAAGTTCAAGTGTGAACCTGAAGTAATAGAAATTGTCAGACGGAAACATGAACAAGAAATGGTAAACCCGATGACCTGAATATCAGGTCCCTCTCTTTCACACCTCCCTCTCTTTCCCTCTGCACTTTGGAAATGCACTGCTTTTTTCGTCTTTTCCTTGTCAAAATATCTTTATTATGTGATTCAGAAAAAATTGTACAAGTAACACATAACAAATACATTACACAGGGGAGAAACTCCGTTGTGCATATACAATAGTATATTAATCCAATGAAGATTTAACTAATACAATATTTGATAAAAAAATGTAGTTACTATCAATAACATATAGGCAAGAAGCTATAAATCTATTCTCAGTACAATAACTTCTTGTATTAATAAATTCCTAAGTTAGAATTTCGGTTAGTACAAATAAATATCAAGCTAATAATGAGAATTTCAAAAACATAGTAGTGAATCAAAAACAAAAAGAAGTAAAAAGAAAAACCAAGAAAAAGACGTGGGGGGGTAAAATAAAGAAGTCTGCAGGACTAGGCCACGATCCACTGCCACCGACTAAAAAGTATAATAGGTATTTAAAATGCTTAGGCTACCATGGCATAAGTACTTTGTTATCAAAAGATATTGGCATTGCATATGTAATCTAAGGTTTCCATATTCTCTCAAACTCGGGCATTGTTTCTGTCATTTTAGCATAAGTCATAGGCCGCGTACACACGATCGAATCTATCTGCTGGAAACGGTCCGACGGACCGTTTCAGCAGACAAATTCGATCGTGTGTACGGGCGGACAGTCGGGTTTTTCCAGCAGACAGATTTTAAAGCATGCCATTTTGGTTCGATTGCTGTACACACGATCAAACCAAAATCCCCGCCAGTAGACAGCACGGTGACGTGGCGGTGACGTTGACGCCGCCACGTCACCGCACCAGGAAGTAAATTACTTCCGCGCATGCGTCGAATCCATTCGACGCATGTGCGAGAAGATATGTCTGCTGGTTAGCGTACTAACCAGCAGACATGTCGGGCGGATGGATTACCAGCCGACAGCTTTTAAAGCATGCTTTAAAAGCTGTCGGCTGGCCAAATCTATCTGCTCGCCCGTACACACGATCGAAAATCTGTCTGCTGGGCCGATCGTGTGTACGCGGCCTAAGAGTTATTCATCCTTTCTTTAAATTCATTTAATATCAGATTAGGAGATTTCCAGGCCTTTGCTAATGTCTGCTTTGCTGCTGTGAAGAGCTGTAATAGCATATTGCATATGTGTTATATTACCAGGTTTCAAGTTGAGCAATGCTGTTTTGAGGTCTAAAGGAATTTTCTTTTTAGTCAATATACTTGCAATTTTGAAAATCTCCGTTCAAAATGTCAGCGCCTTCGGACACGCCAACCAAATATGATGATATGTAGCTGTATCAGAACATCCCCTAAAACACTGCGCAGAGTAATTTTGAAAATATTTTGCTACCCTAGCCGGGACTAAGTACCATCTGGTTAATACTTTATAATTCGCGAGTACGTTTTGGAGGCTGTTTTTGTGTTATACCGTGTTTGATTCCAATTAGAGGCATTTAGTTCAGATTGTAGACCCTCCTTCCATTTTCAGACATAGGATAGTTTATCAATGTCAAATTGTATTAGTGACTGAGAATATAAAGCAGATATTGTACCCCTAGCATGCAGATCTTTTTTACAAATATTTTCAAAAATAGGCAAGCGGGTTAACAAAGGTGAAGAAGTTAATATACCATATAATTCACATAATGTTGGGAATGGGATGAAAGATGTGGAGTCTACAAATTTGTACATACACAGGATATCCCTAGAAGCCAATTCCTTAAAAGATTTGGGAGAGACCCATGCAGGATAAAATGCTGTATTTTTATAGAATGATAACAATGGATTGTGAGGAGATTGTAGTTTTTATTTTATTTTAAATATATCCCAAAGGGAAAGTAAATGTTTAATAATGGGGTTTCGTATATTTCTGCGCACTTTGGGGGAGACCCACAGCACATTGGATAGTGGAATGGAATCGCATTCAATTGCTTCTATTGATAGCCAGAGTGGTGTTTCCTGTTGTGCATGATATGTGTGCAGCTCTGTAGTGATGCACAAAGTTGGGATACCCGAGTCCACCTTTTATTTTGGGGAAGTATAACGTTTGTGTTTTTATTCTCGGTTTAGAAGAACCCCAGACAAAAGATGAAACTCTCTTCTGTACTAACCTCAGGTAATATGCAGGTAATGGGATGGGTAGCACTCTAAAGAGATATAAAAGTTTTGGTAATATTGTCATTTTGACTGCATTGATTCTTCCAAACCATGATAATGGGAGATAATGGGAGATGGGTCCACGAATTCATTAAATTTGATATATGTTTTAGAATTGTGGAATAATTATGTGAGAATAAATCTGATATGGATGCAGTAAGATGTATCCCTAAGTAAGGAATGCATCTTTCCTGCCATTCAAATGGGAGACCTATTTTGGCCGAACTCAGTTCTATGTTTGAAAGAGATATATTTAGCGCTAGACATTTGTTTGGATTGATTACTAAGCCTGAAAATGTTGCAAAATGATTAAGGATTGGAATGAGAGCAAATGGGAGACCTATTTGGCTTGACACTAGAGGGGATGAGAGAAATAGGAGTATATCGTCAGCACATAGGCATATTTTGTGTTTGTGGCCTCCTAATTCTATACCTGTAATAGTGGGGTCAGATCTGATCTTTTGCGCAAGTGGTTCAATAAGGAGGGCAAATAGTAGTGGGGATAGTGGGAATCCCTGTTGTGTGCCTCTTTCTATGCTAAAAGGGTGTTACTTATACCCTGCATATTTGACATATGCTTTTGGATTATTGTAAAGTTCCATGATCCATTTTGTGAAATTAGGGCAAAAACCCAATTTTTGTAATGTGTATTTTAGGTATGACCATGAAATGGAGTCGAATTCTTGTTTGATGTCTAAAGAGAGAAAACATGCTGGAATTCCTCGCTTATTTGCTATGTGCGCTAATTGGCTCGCCCTTCGTATATTGTTGCCTGCTTGTCACGTGGGCATAAAACCAACTTGGTCACAATGAATTAGAGTTCCAATGATTTTATTAGGGTGATTTGCTAATATTTTGGCTAGTATTTTGATATCTGTATTCAACATGGAAATAAGACGATAATTTGCACTAAGAGTGTCCTCTGAATGTGGTTTAGGGATCATAGATATTATGGCCAACAATGATTCTTGCCTAAAAGTTTTTTGTTTTAGTAAATCATTAAATGCTTCTGCAATCCTTGGGGAGATAAGGTCCTTGAAAGTTTTGTAATATCGGGCTGAGAATCCATCAGGTCCTGGCCTCTTATTTAATTTGAGTTATTTAATGGCAGCTGCTACATCATCTTGTGTGATTGGTTTTTCTAGTTGTGTTTTTTGAGTTTCATTCATTTGTGGTAATTGGATTTGTGAGAAGAAGGAGTCTGCTTCTGTGACATTAAATTTATTAGCTTCTGAATAAAGTGTTTTTAGGTGGGAACTGAACTTCTGTACTATTTTAAGTGGGTTACTAGTAATAATGTTGTTTGCTTTTTTAAGTTTGATAGGTTTGAAGGACTTATTAATAGAGGTCAATACTCTTGCTAAATATGTGCCAGGTTTATTAGAGTTCTTATAAAATGTATGTTTAGTTCTATTTAATGCTTTGTCTGTTGAATCAGTAAGGAATAGATCATACTCTAAATGCGCTTTGTTAAGACAATTTTTAGCGGTGGGAGTATGATTATTTTGGAAGGCCATGGACGATAAGTTAAATTCCGTTTCTAGTTGTCTTGCCATTGGTTTGCGTTCTCTTTTAAGGATCCCTAATTGTTGTTGCAATTTTCCTCTTAATACTGGTCTGTGCGCTTCCCAAAGCGTGAGTGGGGATATTTCTGGACTCGTATTATGCTTTAAATATTCTTTTAGGGCTTGTTCAATTACTAAGCAATAAGTAGGATGCTTAAGCAATATATCTGGGAGATACAAAGTTGGATTGTGGTTTTTGGGTAATAGACATGTGCAGACTGAAATATTTTGTTTCATTTTTTCGTTTGGAAAATACATTTTCCTGACACAGCATGACAGCATATACGTATGGGAAGGCTCCGCCCCACTGCCCAATCAGGACCATTTATACTATAAAAGTAGGTCTCCTCCCCTACCCCTGCATTCTCTGTTTTTTCCTTCACTGCTACAGGCGGTTAGCCTCTCCTGTGACGAAGCTCCCCGCCTAATGGGGGAGGCCTCACCCCAGCATGATCCAGGAAGATGGGGGTGAAGGCATATGGTCTCTAGGGATTGCTCATTTATCATGACGCCATGTATGGACATTCATTGGACTTTGGACATGAAGCATGCAGGTGGTAAAGCACCACATGGTGCACACAATTCTATTCAGTTACTGCTGCAAGTATAGGCAAGTATGTGGTTAAACTTGCATTACTGAAGGGCTGTGGTTGTGTCTGCAATACTGCTAATGATGATAGCAGGTGCTGTGCTGTGCTGAAGCCTTCCATTTAACTGAATAAGCCTGGCTCTACAGTCTTGATTTATTTCCTGCAGGTTTGTGGTAATTTGCATTTCTGAAAAGCATATATCACACAGGTGAATGTAACTGGATGTCTGTAGTGTCACTCTGTTTACTAATATTAAGAAGACTAAAGGATGTGTTTGCAGCATTGCTGAAGTTTGAACTGAGAGCAGGTGATATTGAGAGCCCTTTCAGGTTAGTGCAGGGATTGGGCCTGCAGTAGGGGCTCACTGTGTATGGAAGTTTGGTCTCCTCTGGTAGGTTTAACTTGCTAGTGCTAATGTCATAGGATCATTAATTTGTGCTGCATTCCTGTAATTACATTAACTCCACACTAGGTAAGGCTGTGATGTGTTTACTTCTATGCATTTACATGTTGACCTTGGTGTCGGGATCTGTTTAGTCACACTCCTTAGTACTTGTTAGCAATAGGTAATTGCTTGTGTTATTTGGGGTACCCCACTGAAAGATATGGGGTTTGTAGTGGTTACTATTTATGGGAAAATAATCCCAGGCATCTGTGAACCAGTAGCAATCAGCCTTCCTAGAGACCAGCAACTTTGAATAAAGGTGAGGGCAGGTAAGTATATGCTATATCCTAAAAAAGAGTGCACATTATGGGCATAATGAGTGTACATCTCAAGCCCTCAACACCAAACACCAGTCTACCTGCTTCTGCGACAAGGGACAGATCCTCTTCAACCCTGAAAAAATCCCACTATGTAGCTAACTGCCAGAAATCGCTACAGTAATCATAGTGGTCGGGTGTAACTGGTGTGACGGCCAAAATGCAAAACAAGGTTGCAGGCCAAAGACAGTGACAAAGGGGCAGAGACTGAGAAGGCCTACAGTCACTAATGGTTCCATACCAAGCCTAATCAAACAACCATGCTTGTTTAAAGGCAACCTCTACCTGAGAGCTTGCTTATAGAAAATCGCTCTGACTAGTTGGCATATCAGAAGCAAGAGACGGCGACTTTAACCCTGTCCAAACTGACTGTGTAGAACTCAGGTACTAAGCTATTCAAGCAAAATCAGCTAAAGGATACCTCTGCCTCTAGAGCATGAATGAATGAAAACTTATATAGCGCGGCACATGCAAACTGAATCGCCTCTGGCGCTTGTTGTTCCTGTCTCCTTTGGTATCAAAGAGCAGCCAGCCAAACAGGCTTCAGCAGATTAACCAAGGGTACCATTCTTCCAAACAGAGGTAACAATATCCTTGCAGAGACCCTGTGACAGCAAGTAGATCTGGAGATCAACAAGATTCATACTACTGTTAAGTAGTTTTGTTGTGACCTGCGATGAGGCAGGATGGAAGCAGAGCTCTGGTCAGTGATACGCTCTCTATGGCAGATCCTAGATTGAAAGGTAATAGCCAATGATGCAGTTCAGTCACTGCGGATACAAGACTGTATGCTGTTTCTCCAGAAATCATTGTGGCCAGTAAACCCTTATGGCCCCTCCCACAAGTGAACATATGCCGCTTTAGTCAGAGTGGTGACTGTTCAAGTCGGATCTGGCAATATCTAGAAGGAAGATTAATTCCTGATGTTAATCACCAAAGACCAGAGGATAGCCGAAAGATTGACAAGTTAAACGTGGGAGAACTATGGCGGAGAATAAAGAATCAATAATCTTTATTAGCCTAAACCCAAGTCGCCCAATAGGGTCAGCTGACAGTTGGATGTAAATTTCAGCGAAGGATCCATGAGTCCTGTGCATTAGGAAGCCAATGGAATTGTTTCATTCCTCTACCAATTCATTGCATTCCCTCCATGATGCATCAGAGCACAAGGGCTATGATTACATGGGCGTTGGTCATAGTAAAACTTGAATGACAAGAAGGTCCAAAAGGATGGCATAGGCCATCGTGGCAATTAATCTCTCCAGTCGTCAGTAAAGCCTGACCTCCACAAATCCTACTCCAAGATTTTTCAGGGGTATTGTTCATAGCAGTGCTGCGACTTCAAGGTAGTCCCTACACTACGTTTGAACCCACTGTGGTCTAACTGGGGGCCGTGGACGTCAAGAATACACAGGCATTGATTCAAGATGCATAGGAATCGCAGTAAAATCGCACAATTTTATGCCGTAATACTGGAAACCTAGTCCATTAAGTCCAACCTGGTGGTGTGATAGGGGTAGTTACCTTGGTATACCCTGTATGTTGTGGTCGTTCAGCCCGACTTGCGGGCACAAGGACTACTGGTAAGTCTTGTTTGAACAGCAAAGTGAGTAACTTGTATAGCGCTGACAAATGCGAATCGAATCGCCTCAAGGCGCTTTGTATCCAGAGTCGTGCTGATACTTCAGAAGAGTTGTGGCACAATGGCTTCCAAGTTCTGGGAAAGGTCCCAGTACAGACTCTAATCAAGTCGGGAGGAGCCATCATCGAGAGACAAACTAGTCTCATGGCAGCAATCACCTACTGGAAGGTAATTCTGAATGGGAAAAAGTTAATGAACAAAAATTAAGTTACACTCAGAGAAACAGTGTAAGTATCCCATTTGAACAGATGCTCTTTCCTATTGGTTGCATCCCACGATCGCAAAAGCGATAAAGTACCCTGTAATAACCCATGTGGTCCGAGGGGGGCCCAAGCAGGGTTGACAACTGTATTAACTTTAGTAAAGAGAGACTTACTTCCCATGTGAGAAACGATGACTCCACAGAGGAGAAAAGTCCCCGATTGGGGAGGTAGCTAAGCTGATCTTTCAGCATACCAATCATCACAAGTTGTCACTCGTGGGGTAGTCATGCCAATGAAGGACAAGGTGTCCAAAAGCCAGAGCTACAGCGGTCGCAGACTAAAGTCTTGTGGAAACACAACAGAGGGAGCCTCAACTATGCTGAAAGGACTCGGCAAAATGGGGAAGGCCTAGCCTCGCTGGCAAGAAGGAATGCAAAACTAGTCAACTTCTGTCAGAGGTATCTCCCAGCATGTTAGGGTTTTCTAGAACTTACAGCCAGAGGGCGTAAGATACAAAAGCAGTTGGATGACAAGGGACAGTCTCAAACAAGACAGTCAAGGGATCGGCAACGAGCAAGGCTTTCAAGTTATTGATCTGACCGTAACCTGGGTGGCTTCCCAGAGGTGGAAGCAGATAAACTAAGGACAGCCAGCTGGGTTGGCAGATTAGCCAATACGTATATATTTAACAAACCTAAGAGTCTCCAGGAGGCCTATCCGGATTTGCAGCCGTTCGGTGGTGATGACGATAATTACCCTGTAGCTTGCAGGCAATGATGCCCACGTGTACAGTCTCAGATCTGAGAACTCCCTATTCTCCTTCCTGAGATTCAACACCTCATACAGCGTGCCAACGGTATCTTCCAAATTCATACAAGTTATATCGAGATACAGGAGACCAAGATGTGGAGGTCTCACCGTTTAGTGTTTGAAATCTAATGGAGGTCAGAGTGTCTACTCCAGACTTCAAGTACCTTAGCTAAGAGAAGAACCTACAGAATTTAAAGGATGGAATTCTCTGTTCCTTACTGGAAGAAATGAATTGTATACAAGAGAGCCTAGAGACGGCATTAAAGGATACTGAAACGCAGTCGTATCTATTCTTCACTCTCTGGGTTGCATATCCCAGCAACCAAGTCCGAAAGACCTAGGCAGGTTATTCTTTCCCCCATGGGGTCTTCCAAATAGTGTGAGACACATTATATCATTATATCATAAGTATTCCTTTTGGCAAATACAGTATGTAAAGTAGATCTAGAAGAATCTCAAACATCCAAGTGTCATACCATAAACTACCTTGTTGCTGAAATGATCAGGCAAAATGGCTCTAGCCTCTTCCTCAACACTATACAAAGGTTGGTATCTTGGCAACCTGAGTTAGAACATCATCATCCTTTTGGCAGATCCAAACGGAAGTGTTTGAAGTTCCACAAACTTGGAAAAGAGATTCAAGGTTGAAGAGACATAGAATTGGCCCTTCTTCTAGGAGAAAAACGATAAACTCATCAGGCCTAATGGCATCGGAAAAGGACAATCCCGCTGTCCAACGAAGACCATCTCAGTTGTACAGATACAATTAGTCAAAACCTAGATGGAGAGGACAAGTCCATCAGATGAGGGCAGAGACAGCTCCTCCAAGCTGGTGATGCATCCATTGACGGAACTCCAAAATAGTTCCTCCAGAGTTAAGATCTAAACTATGACCTGGTTTACATTCAACATGTTGGAGGTCCATTCTGGCGGACCCAGCAGTCGTAACTACAATACATCTCAGTCGTTAGAGGGAATAGATCTAATCCTCTTAAACACTTGAGCAGTACCCACCCTTGTTGTCTGGTGAGTTGGTACATCCTATACGTATATGCTGTCATGCTGTGTCAGGAAAAGGGAAAATGTTATACTTACCTAACGGTAATTTTCCTTTCCTGATGCAAGCATGACAGCTTATAGGTTCCCTCCCCTAAAAAAAAAAAAAAAGAGAAAGAAAAGGCAAATATGGGGCCTGAAACATTTAAAGTAAGGCCTTCCGCAGCGATACTAAATTATGAGAATGCGGGGGTAGGGGAGGAGACCTACTTTTATAGTATAACCTGTCCTGATTGGGCAGGGGGGCGGAGCCTTCCCATACGTATATGCTGTCATGCTTGCATCAGGAAAGGAAAATTACCGTTAGGTAAGTATAACATTTTCCCTTATTTAGTTACTCCCGAAAATCGTTTTGATTTATTTTGTTTTTTGTTGGGGAATAGCTTTCGTCCGAAAATCCAATAATACTTGGTTTCTGTCGAATGGTCAAAAGAATATTCGACGGAACGTCGAATCTTTATGTCGAATCGTACATTTCCATTCGAATATTCCGCCTACAAGAATTCTAATGTTGTATGACTAGTAATAATGTCAAATCTATTTTCTCATAAATCGAAATCTAATCTCTGTAATGTCAAATCTATTATTTCTATAGTGTCTAATCTTTTCCCTATAATGTCGAATCTTTTCCCTATAATGTCGAATCTCTCTCAATCAAATTTTTACCACAACGAAAAGAAATTAAAGAATTTTTTATGTCGGATCTTTTGGTTTTTGTTTCTTGCTCTTTCGTTATCGTTTGTTAAAACGATAACGAAAAAAAACGATTTTCGGACGAAAATGCATTCTAACGAAAACGAATGCACATGTCTATTGGGTATAGCAGACACAACCGTGGTGAACACTGATAGTAGAATTGAGTATTTCTGATACCATACCAATTGTTAAAAATATGTGATCGATACGACTGAATGATTGATGTGGGTTAGAGAAATAGGTATAATTATGTTTCATTGGATTCGATTCTCTCCAGGAATCCGCTAAATTATATTCAGATAGGAGGTTAGAGAGAGACCACTTGGCTTGATATTTTGGAGGGGCATATGGGGTTTTGTCCAAAAATAGAAGGAGGACCTGATTGAAATCACCACATATAAAAAGAGAGGCCATTTCGTGAGTATTAATATTTTGGAAAAGATGTGACATAAAGGGTACTGGATTAAGGTTGGGTGCATACTAAGAGACCACTGTAATAGCGGTGTCCATGATAAAGCCTGTTAGAATAAGGTAACGACCCTCTGGGTCTTTGATTTCTGATTGCAGTACGAATAGTGTAGTTCAGTGAAATGCTATTAGGGTTCCCCTTTTCTTGATATTAGCAGATGCTGTGTACACTTGTACACTGGATAAAAGGCATTATAAAATTTAGGAGTAGTGTTTGTGGTGAAGTGAGTTTCTTGCAAACAAACAATGGGCCAGATTCAGGATGGAGAGCGGATCTTTGTGGCAGCGTAACGTATGTGATTTACGTTTTGCCGCCGCAACTTTACACGCAAGTGCTTTATTCACAAAGCACTTACCTGTAAAGTTGCGGCGGTGTAGCATAAATGGCCCATTGTAATTCAAATTCGGCAGGTAGGGGGCATCTGCTATTTAAATTAGGCGCGATCATGCACCGAACGTACTGCGCGTGCATCGTCCATTGAGGTATTGTAACGCCATCGGCGTTCCCTTCTCTATAGCCACAGCGCTTGTGTGTTCTCCACAGGTTCGCAATGACTCATGCGCATCACTTCCGGTGCGCTCTGTTATGCGTTCCACGCTGGAACGCGGAAGTGCGCCCCGGCGCCGCGCGCGCTATTTAAAGCTCCAGGAATGATGGCAGGTTGTTCCACTATTTTGTTGGGCACCTGCCGTCACCTGGGACCCCCCACAGCACCCTCTAATACCACGCCATCAGACCACTGAGTCAGCACAGGGAGGATCCCTGTTCCCCATCAAGGCCTGCATCCATCCAGCTCTCAATACCCACCTTCAAGGATCCCTGCTTTGCTTCCCATCAAGGCCTGCATCCATCCAGCTCCACTACCCTGCTTCCAGGATCCCTCCTACTACAGTTCACTACTGAGGATAAGGAGCTGACACCTCAATAACAAACATCAGAACCGCAAGTATACTGTACAATAGATTGTGAACTGCCATCAGGCTAGTGCTGTGGGATATCCCATTTGTTTGATTGCTATGACCTGTGGTATACTGATTCCAACTTAATCTTCTTGGTCGGTTAATACATAAACACCTTGTGTATGAACTGTCGCTCAAGACACTACTTGACACCCAACTATAGATGGCTCAAACCTACAGGGTCACATCAATCTATCGCTAGCTTGATTTACCTATTAATCTATCCTTGCCATTCCTATGTTTTGCTTATGTTTTGACTGAGTACGCACCCTCATGGTTGGTTCCCATATAGAGGTTGTGATGAAATAAACCCTTAACTTTCTGTTCACACAAGAGAGTGCAGTTGTGGTTTATACTGAGAAACCTCTATAGCTGGAATTCCATTAAGTTTATTTAGAGATAACGTGACTGTAACATAATAGTGGAACCCATACATAACCTAATGGATCCAGCGGAACTTGCCAATCATTTGGTTGGACTGTCACAGCGAGTGGATACTCTTACCAATACAGTGAATGACCTCCGTTTGGAAAACGAGGCACTCCGGAATCATAATTTTGCTCAACCAAGGGATCGACCTGAACCTAAGGTCTGCGCTCCCGACCCCTTCTCAGGAGACAGGAAAAATTTCCGTCAATTTGTTAGTTCTTGCCGTCTCATGTTCGAGTTACGCCCCCGAACCTACCATTCTGACAGAATCAGAATTCTTACGTTGATATCATATCTCAAAGGGGAACCTAGAGTTTGGGCTGATGCTTACGTTGAGGAACATGGTGACCTACTCTGAACTTTTAACACTTTCCTAGATGAAATGTCCCTCCTCTACGAGGATCCAAACAAACAACTCACAGCAGAGAACACTATCAGAAACCTCAAGCAAGGTAAAAGACCAGTAGAGGATTATATCTCCGAATTTAAGTGCTGGTCCCGTGATACTATGTGGACTGACATTTCTCTCCAAAATCAATTTTGTCTCGGACTCTCAGAACCAATGAAAGATGAACTAGCCCGAGTTGAAATTCCCACTACTTTGGAGGATCTTATGAACCTCTCTCTCTTCATTGACCGTAGACTCAGAGAGAGAAAGGCCGAACAAATTAACTCATATCAGCATACACCCCCCAGGAGGTCCAGGTCCCCACCAAAGGACGTTCCAATGGAGATAGCCGCAATCAAAGGCCCGTTATCCCCAGAAGAGAAACAAAGATGCAGAGCCCAAAATCTGTGTCTTTACTGCTCTGCCCCTGACCACATTGTTCCTACCTGCCCACTACTCAAGAGGAAGTCTGAAGGTAACCTCCATAGCATTAATAAGATTACTGTGCCCCAAACCACCACTAGTAATTATGTTTTTCTTACACTTACTTTACAGTGGGACCAAGATAGAAGTTCCATAGATGCAATGGTTGACACCGGTGCCTGTGGCAATTTCATTGATATAGAATTTGTTAACTCAAAAAAAAATCCCAAGTGTGTTAAAGCAAGATCCGCTGTCTGTCACTTTCATTGATGGCTCTACTTCCTCGTATGGGCCAGTACACACTCAAACGTCACCTTTGTTGGTTACCTGTGGTAAGGGCCATACTGAAACACTTGTGTTTGATATCATCCGTTCACCCACTTTCCCAATAGTTTTAGGTTTACCTTGGTTGCTCCTTCACCAACCAACTTTCCACTGGCCTAGTAACTCTATTACACTTGATTCTTCTTTCTGTGAACATACCTGCTATCCAGTATACAATTTACTTCTGACAACTGAACAAAAGAATGCTCTCCCTTCTTACTTATATGATTTCTCCGACGTTTTCAGTAAGACTAATGCAGAGATACTCCCCCCTCATCGCATATATGATTGCCCGATTGACCTCATTCCACACTCCCCCATTCCTACCGCGCGAATTTATCCTCTATCCCAACCAGAGCTCATCCATCTCAAGGACTACCTTGATGACAATCTCAGGAAGGGTTTCATTAGGCCGTCCACTTCCCCAGCAAGCGCCGCGATGTTTTTTGTAAAGAATAAGGACGGATCACTTCGACCAATAATTGATTACAGGTCCCTCAATAACATCACAATAAAAAATCGGTATCCTTTACCTCTCATCCCGGAGCTTATAGAACGTCTCCAGACCTCCAAAATCTTTACAAAGCTAGATCTTAGAGGCGCTTATAATTTAATTCGAATCCGTCCTGGAGACGAATGGAAAACCGCTTTCAAGACTCGCTACGACCTATTCGAGTATACGGTTATGCCTTTTGGGTTGTGCAATGCCCCCGCAACTTTCCAAAGGTTCATTAATGATATATTCCGTGACTTGCTGGACATTTGCGTGGTAATTTATCTTGATGACATTTTGATCTTCTCAGACAACATTGAAGTACATACCAAACATGTACGATGGGTACTATCAAGGCTTAGAACACATCGCTTATACGTTAAGCTGGAGAAGTGTGTCTTTAACCAAACCAGTATCTCATTCCTTGGCTACCAGATTACTCCAGACGGGATCCAGATGGATCGTTCTAAGGTTGACTGTATTCTCTCTTGGCCTATTCCCCAGTCCAGAAAGGCTTTACAACGATTCCTTGGTTTTTCAAATTATTACCGTAAATTTATTAAGAATTTCTCAGAAATTGTAAAACCTCTGAATTCCTTAACTAGTAAAAAAACACCTTTCACCTGGACAAATCAAGCGCAGAAGTCGTTCGATGCACTCAAAATGTCCTACACCTCTGCTCCTATTCTCCAACTACCTGATCCACAATGTCATTTCACACTAGAAGTGGATGCATCCCACTTCGCTTTAGGTGCCATACTTTCACAACAAGCTACCTTATCTGAACCTCTACACCCAGTCGCATTCTACTCCAGAACTCTAAATTCTGCAGAGAGGAATTACCCTATTGGTGAAAAGGAACTCCTAGCAATAAGAGATGCTTTAGCAAACTGGAGACATCTCTTAGAAGGTTCTACGTACCCTATAATGATCCTCACTGATCATCGTAATTTACAACACTTAAAGGCCTGCAAGACTCTCTCTGCCCGTCAAGTACGATGGAGCTTGTTCTTTGATAGATTCGACTTCCTTATATCATACAGACCAGGGACCCAGAATTTAAAAGCTGATTCCCTATCCCGGATCAATGAAGAAGAGATCGTTGAAAGTCCTCCTTCATCTATCATCCCTTCTAACCGGTTTATTGGAATAGTCTCTTCCTTTCGAGAACTAATCTCTCAAAACACACCCAAGGATGTCTCCTCCCTACCCAAAGGAACCTCAAGGCAGTCAGATGGTACATACACTTTCAAGAACAAGTTATACGTTCCTCCCAGCTTACAACTGACACTTCTCAAACATTTACATGACTCCCCACTAGCTGGCCACCCTGGTATCAATAAGACGATAGACCTCCTTAAAAGAGATTATTGGTGGCCCCAGTTGGCTAAAATGGTCCATGAATACGTCAATTCCTGTCTCATCTGTGCTAGTAATAAACTCTCAAGAAAACCTCCTTTTGGTCTCTTATCCTCCATTCCAATACCAAACCGGCCCTGGGAGGTCGTCTCAATGGACTTTATAGTTGATCTCCCGCGGTCAAACGGCTCAAATACTATCATGGTCACAGTCGATTTACTCACAAAAATGGCACACTTCATTCCTTTAAAAGATTTACCAACCTCATCTGAAACAGCAACAGCTTTCATTAATAATGTCCTCAAACTACATGGCCTTACTTCTCAAATCATTTCTGACTGAGGATCTCAGTTCATCTCTAAGTTCTGGAAAGCTTTATGTAACACACTAGGAATTGACCACCGCATGTCTAGTGCTTACCACCCCCAAACAAACGGTCAGACAGAAAGGGTAAACCAGACCCTAGAACAATATTTACGTTGCTACTGCACACACCTACAGGATGATTGGTTCCATCTACTTCCCCATGCTGAATTTTCTTACAATAATGCCACCAGCTCCTCTTCCAGATTTTCACCATTCTATGCAAATTATGGTTATCACCCACAAAGTTTACCGTCCAATTACCGCTCTCAAACAAAGTTCCTGCTGTAAGACAATATCTTACAAACATAAAGGACACTCTGCGAATTCTTCATAATAACTTAGATGCTGCTCAGAAACGACAAAAACGGTATTATGATGCTCACAGATCAAAACCACCTGCTTACAAGGTGGGAGACCTAGTTTGGTTATCCACTAAATACTTACGTCTCAATATACCCTCCAAGAAACTTGGCCGACAATTCACTGGCCCTTTTCCAATCTCACATGTGATAAATCCTAATGCAGTCAAACTAACTCTACCTACCGAATGGAAGATTCACCCCTCTTTTCATGTTTCACTCCTAAAACCATTTATGCCAAACCCATTCCCTAACAGAGTTTCAGCTCCCCCACCTACAGTTGACATTTGCGGTGAGACTGAATATGAGGTTGAGAAAATTTTAGATTGTAGGAAAAGGGGGTCTACTTTCCAGTACTTGATACGTTGGAAAGGTTACAGTCAACTCGAAGACTCCTGGGAAGACTCTTCACACCTCCATGCTCCCCGCCTCATCAAACTATTCCATCGTAGGTACCCTAACCGACCATGTCCTACAAAGAGCACTGTTGGTGCCCCCTTTAAGGAGGGGAATATGTAACGCCATCGGCGTTCCCTTCTCTATAGCCACAGCGCTTGTGTGTTCTCCACACGTTTGCAATGACTCATGCGCATCACTTCCGGTGCGCTCTGTTATGCGTTCCACGCTGGAACACGGAAGTGCGCCCCGGCGTGATGCGCCTTCTCCTGCGCCGCGCGCGCTATTTAAAGCTCCAGGAATGACGGCAGGTTGTTCCACTATTTTGTTGGGCACCTGCCGTCACCTGGGACCCCCCACAGCACCCTCTAATACCACGCCATCAGACCACTGAGTCAGCACAGGGAGGATCCCTGTTCCCCATCAAGGCCTGCATCCATCCAGCTCTCAATAGTTTAAATATTTTTTTTTATGAGAGACCTGCTGAACTGATCGTATATTCTAAGTAATAGAATGATTCAGTTAAACCCTTATTTTATTTTAGCCAGTTTGGTAATGGATTTGTGACTTGCTCTTAATTTGTTTCACAAATACACTTATGCCGCATACACACGATCGCTTTTTGTGATGAAAAAAAACGACGTTTTAAGTGATGAAACAAAACAACGTTTTTCAAACTTCATTTTCCAAAATGACGTTGCATACACACCATCGTTTTTCCAAAATGCTCTAGCAAAGCGTGTTGACGTACACCACGTTCTACGGCACTCTGTTCCATTGAAGCTCCGTCTCATAACTTGCCTCTGAGCATGCGCGGCTTTAAAAATGTCGTTTTCAACATCGTTTTGCCCACACACCATCACTTTTTATGACACAAAAAACGACGTTTTGAAAAACGACACAAAAAATTCAAGCATGTTCGAATTTTTTTTTGGTCGTTTTTTTGAAGACATAAAACGACGTTTTGCCCACACACAGTGATTTTAAATAAAGTTTTTGAAAACTTTTGAAAAAGTGATCGTGTGTACGCGGCATAAGGCTATTTGTTTACAAGAAAAACATAATTACCAACACACCTTAAACGAAGATGAGGAAAAGATTTTTTTTTTTTTTTTAAACATTCTGGCTATTTTAGTCACAATGCTTAGTGTTACACTAGGGGAAATTTCAACATTATTTTAAACCTTGATTATCCCCACATGGCGTTCAGAATACTAAGAGTAATTCAGATACGTCCATTTGTAATGTTTTGCAGTTAGCTAAATATTCTTGAGACATGTTTAAGAGAGTCTATTTCATGAAAATGATCTCCAATAGCAATTAAAGAGAAGATTTGGCGCGGTAAGTTATTAGATATATTTTTTTTTTCCACAATCCGAGTTTATTTAAAAGCTCAAACAGAATGAACAATGGACATAACTGTTACATTTCAGACAGATATCTAAATTAGCCAGAAGAACAATCAATGTCAATGCAGAATGACAAATGTAGTCAGTAACATGAATATAACGTGGCTGAAGAAGTAAATAAAGTATCATAAAATAGAGAAAATGAGGAGGGGAGGGGTGGAAGAGAAGAGGTGGGGAGGGGGGGGAGCAGAAGGGGAGTGGGAAGTGAAGGAGGGGGTACGGAAATAAAATATATAAGACAAATTGGTTACAAGAAGAATACATGACATATTATGCGACATGTAAATTCAGACATGGCGGTAAAGACCTACGAAGACCACGGAGGATGGAATACCATCCTAAAGGACTGAAAATGGATGCTTGAAGGGATCAGCGGGATAAAGATTGAAACTCGGTAGAGTATGTAAATATGAACCAAGGTTGCCACAGGTCATTGAAAGGGGTACTTTTCTCGTTCTTCATGGCTAATATTTCTTCAATTTTGTAAATAAAATTCACTCTATCTAACCAGTCTCTAACCGTCGGAGTCTTGGTGGACTTCCAGTGGAGGGGTATGAGAGTCTTGGCAGCAGTCAGCAAGTGTCGGGTGAGGTATGTCTTATATTTGCCCAGTGGGAGGTGGTTGATGTGGAGCAGGCAGGCCGCAGCATCAAGGGATATTGTTGTCTCTGTGATATGTCTAATCCATTTTATCACCTCTTGCCAGAATACTGAAATCAAGGGGCATTCCCACCAGATATGCAAGAAGGAGCCCGTCTCTGAGCCACAGCGCCAGCATGCATCTGAGGCGGAGTGGTACCATTTTTTGGCTTTCTGTGGAGTGACATACCACTGGGTGAAAATCCTTTTAAGAGATCTCCTGGAACCTAGTGCTCAGGGAGCATTTGTGTGCTAGAATACAGGCATTTTCCCACTGCACGTCCTCTATGTCGGTTCCCAGGTCTTTTTCCCATCTCATTTTATGCTTATTTGGGGCTGTAACCCCTGTAAGATTCAGCAATGAGTAGGCTAGGGAGGTAGTGTGTGGGACCGGTGCTTTCTTGTAGCATAATAATTCCAAAGTAGACAGGGGACGGGAGAAAGAGGATCGGGATTTAGAGTTTGTCAGGAAATCTCTTACTTGAAAGTAGAACCAAAACCCAGGGATGCTACTACCAAATTCCGTCTGCATATCTACGTATGATTTGACCCTGTTTCCAGATAAGCAGTCATGGGCTAAGAGGTCAGAATTTTTCGTGCCCTGGAGGCCAGGGGGGAATTCAGGGTTATCAAAAATCGGTGTGAGAGGGCCCGGGAAGGAAGTTAGGTTATGTTTTATTGCAATTTTGCGCCAGATCTCGAGAGTGTTAGCTATCAGGGGGTGCTTAATTAGTTTAGTTTTCCGGGAGTGTCTGGACCAGGGGGAGAAGCTGAGATGAAACGGGGCCAGATTTTGCTCAAGGGTAACGCAGTCTTTATTGTTGCTATGGCAATGCCAATCTAGTAGTCTAGTGAGATGAGCTGCTTGGTGGTACTTCTTATAATCGGGAAGGCCTATTCCGCCATAACGTTTAGGCAGAGTGAGAAGTTTGAAGTTGGTTCTGGGATTTTTGTTAGCCCACAAAAAGCGTCTCTGAATTGAGGATAATTTAGTGAAGAAGGACTCCGGGACCTGAACAGGGAGTGTGTTGAAAATGTAGAGGAGTCTAGGCAGGACTGTCATCTTCAAAATGGAAGCCCTACCGAACCAAGAGAACAGTTTGGAATTCCATCTGTGAAGATCGCTGGAGATCAGTTTGAGCAACGGAACATAATTAGCTTGAAATAATGAATCTAAATTTTGGGTTAGGTGGACCCCTAGATATTTTAGGGACGGGGATACCCATTTGAATGGGTGTGCAGATTTCAAGAGGTCAAATTGACTGGGGGTTAGGGTCAAATTAAGGGCTTCCGATTTAGATTTGTTTATTTTAAAATTTGAAATGTAGCTAAAGGTTTCCAAGATTTTTTGTAGATTGGGTATAGAGAGGAAGGGGTTTGTAAGAAAAAAAAGTAAGTCGTCCGCAAAGGCCGCTGCCTTGTATTCCCTCCCTCCTATTTTAAATCCCTGTACATCCCTGGATAGGTTGATGGCCCTGATTAGGGGTTCTAAAGAGAGGATAAACAGAATCGGGGAAAGGGGGCATCCCTGACGTGTTCCATTATATATTTTAATCGGTTCGGAAAGGATGTTATTCACTTTGACTCTGGCTTGTGGTTGATGGTATAGTGCCGATATCCAGGACATCATGTTCTCGCCAAGCCCTATATGAGCGCATGTGGAGAACATGTAGTCCCAGGAAATCCGATCAAAGGCCTTTTCGGCGTCGGTGGAGAGTAGCATACCTCTGGTCTTAGACTCACGTGCAAAATGTATCAGGTTCAGGGCCTTCGTGATATTATCACGGACTTCCCTACCTGGCATAAAGCCAACCTGTTCGGGGCCTATGATCATGGATAAGAGGGGTTTTATTCTGTTAGCCAGAATTTTTGCCATAAGTTTCAAGTCAACGTTAAGTAACGAAATAGGTCTGAAGTTGGCGCAGTCATTATGATCCCTATCAGGCTTAGGAACTACCGCTATGTGGGCCATAAGGAAGGAACTGGAGTCTTGTTTGGCTTTTGTCAGATAATTATAGGCTGAAAGAAGGGGTTTACACAGAATGTTAGAGTAGGTCTTGTAATATTGGGACGAGAAACCGTCCGGTCCTGGGCTCTTCCCTGGTTTTAAATCTTTAATGGCAGATTGCAGTTCCAATAAATGTATAGGCTCCTCCAAATTGGCAGCAACCTCCTGGGTAAGGGTAGGGAGTTCACATTCCTTTAAAAATTCCGAAATTATTCCCTGTCTAGTACCCACGACATGATGGGGCCTATGCTGTTCAGGAAGATTATAGAGTTTACTATAGAACTGGGAAAAAAGTTCAGCTATTGTTTCCGAGTCATGTCTGAGAATCCCATCTTTATCTTTAATTGCATGAATATGACTGGTTGATTGTGATTCTCTGAGTGCCTTGGCCAACAGCTTCCCACTTTTATCTCCCTGTTCATAGAAGATATTTTTTTTGAAGAAATAGGATCTTTTAATTTTAATGTCCAATAAATCTTTAAGAGAGGATCTGCATCTCGTCAATTCTTCCCCCGTGCCTATCGATAGGGATTGTTTATGTAATGTTTCCAATTGAGCGATACGGTTCGATAGTGTAGAGATTTCACGTTCTCTTTCTAGAACCCCATTTCATCAATATTCCCCGAATTACACTTTTGTGTGCCTCCCAGTTGTTGAGTGGGTTAGTGTCCTCTGCTAAGTTAGTCTCAAAAAAGGCTGTGATTTCTTGATGTACATCATCTCTTATTATCTGGTCAGTGAGAAGCGTCGCGTTCAGCCTCCAGTTAAAGGTGCTCGGTACAGATTTGCCAAGTTTTAGGGCAGTAGGGGCGTGATCAGAGAGAGCAATAATACCTATGTCAGCTCTGATGATGTTATTTAGATCTCTCTGAGAGATGAATATCATGTCTATCCGGGAATATCGCTTGTGTGGGGAGGAGAAGAAGTTAAAGTCCTTCTCTGAAGGGTGTAATGTCCTCCAGGAATCTACAAGGGAGAGAGATTGGAGCATAGTTTTGATGCGTTTTAGTATTCTATAGGAGACGTGGGAGTGGCCTGTTGAGGTGTCCTGTAGCGGGGAGAGGGGAATATTAAAGTCTCCTCCCAGAATCACACAACCCTCCGAAAACCATCTGAGTTCATCAACAATTTTACGGCAAAACGTAATGTGGGCAGAGTTCGGGAAATAGACGTTAGCCAGGGTGATGGGGAGCCCCCCCATGTTCCCTTCAGGAAGATGTAACGTCCATCTGGGTCTGAAAGTTGGTGTTGAAGTACAAAAGGGGAATCCTTGCTCAGCAGAACAGAGACGCCCTTGGTTTTGGCAAGAGGGTTGGTGGCATGGTAGGCCTTTGGGAAGGATCTATCTGTGAGTTTGGGTATATTCTGACCCTTAAAATGGGTCTCCTGTAGGAAGACTATGGAAGGAAGGGACTTTTTGAGTTCCCTCAACAGTTTTGTCCTTTTTTCAGGGATGTTGAGGCCATTAATATTGTGTGATATGATGGTAGGGTGTTTCCCTAAAAATGCGTAGGCCATGGTGGATGATTAAAGAGATTCCAAAAAGAGGGAAAGAAAGAGGAGAAATAAAGAGGTGGGGAGATGTGGGGGACGTAAGTATAGAGAGAGGGACAGTAGAAGCGCTGTAGAAGGAGAGGAAGGGAGGGGAGGCAGAGAGTGGGATGGGGAGGGTAAAGAAGGGTGTATTTTAACTATATAGTAATATAAATGTACAGGGTTAGATTGAGTTAGGCTCAAGGTCACACCTGATATAAGACAAATTGGTTACAAGAAGAATACATGACATATTATGCTACATGTAAATTCAGACATGGCGGTAAAGACCTACGAAGACCACGGAGGATGGAATACCATCCTAAAGGACTGAAAATGGATGCTTGAAGGGATCAGCGGGATAAAGATTGAAACTCGGTAGAGTATGTAAATATGAACCAAGGTTGCCACAGGTCATTGAAAGGGGTACTTTTCTCGTTCTTCATGGCTAATATTTCTTCAATTTTGTAAATAAAATTCACTCTATCTAACCAGTCTCTAACCGTCGGAGTCTTGGTGGACTTCCAGTGGAGGGGTATGAGAGTCTTGGCAGCAGTCAGCAAGTGTCGGGTGAGGTATGTCTTATATTTGCCCAGTGGGAGGTGGTTGATGTGGAGCAGGCAGGCCGCAGCATCAAGGGATATTGTTGTCTCTGTGATATGTCTAATCCATTTTATCACCTCTTGCCAGAATACTGAAATCAAGGGGCATTCCCACCAGATATACAAGAAGGAGCCTGTCTCTGAGCCGCAGCGCCAGCATGCATCTGAGGCGGAGTGGTACCATTTTTTGGCTTTCTGTGGAGTGACATACCACTGGGTGAGAATCTTATAAGAGATCTCCTGGAACCTAGTGCTCAGGGAGCATTTGTGTGCTAGAATACAGGCATTTTCCCACTGCACGTCCTCTATGTCGGTTCCCAGGTCTTAATAGAAATAGACGTTAGGCTCAAGGTCACACCTGAGGGGTGGAGAGCGGGTTAGGTTCTTTCACAGAAAGAACTAATGTGTACTCTTGGGGGGTGAGTGGGAGGCGCGGGGACGAACTACAACCGTGCGAGGTCCCCTACCTGGGTACTAGTGTCACTACACGGTCACTAAACTAACAGTGAGGGTGTTTGTTAAGTTAGTACATGAGGAGGCCTGGTCCGTGGGAACCGAGAGTATTAAGCAATCATAAAAAATATAAACATACAAAATTGCTTTTGTGGTCTTCGGCCTAAACATATGCAAACATAGTGTATATTAAACCTGGCGGGTGTAGATAATAAAAACAAAAGAAAAAAAGGGGAAAAAGAAGAGGGGGTGACGTTCGGGCACCCAACAGTCAAACCAGCTGTACTGACAAGTATAGTCACGTACTCGACGGAGGTTTATCAAAATAGTGGCGGATGTCACCTCATATATACCGAAAGCACTATTGTGCCTGAGCGTCCCGCTGCGTGGTACTATTGTGCCTGGTAACCCAATGCATGGGAACACAGCAGAACGTATCCGGCAGTTACATGGGGGGGCACGCGAGATGAAAATGCTAAGTACTTGGCCACACATTACGGTGACAGGACATTATAACATAGAAAGTAAACTTAAAAAACTCAGAGAACCGCCAATCACATAAGGTGAGAACATTGGCTTGTAACACTAGGCAGGCGTAAACTAGAAGACGCCCCATAAGGGGAAGAGGCAGGAGTTGCCTATAGATCACCCAATATTCAAACCAGCTGTGGTCACATTCCCAAGTGAGGCTTGGTGTATCAGTATCGAATGTCACCCCATCTACACCATGTGCATTATTGTGCCTGGACGACCTGTCGGCTACTCCAGGTGTAAGAACCCAGCAGAGCGCATCTGGTGTCTGTATGGGGGGACATGCAGGATAGAAACATCATCATATAAGAAGTGATCACAAAAAATAAAAAGGTATAAAAATAAAAAAATATATAAAAATAATATATAAAAGTAAAAATAAAAAATAAAACACCAGTCACTTAAGGTCACATATAGAACAATGGCTTGCAATAATTACACCATATACTGAGCGGTTGCAGGTAATGAGTGCATACATAAAATATCCATATGTTTAGATCATGCAATTACAGAGCATAAATACCGCAACATTGTGCAGGATGTGGAGAAATTACCAACAAAAAATCAAGGTGTAGATGATAGCATGTCCAAAAAGAAAAAAGAAAAAAGAGATCATGTCTTTCACAAACGCTGTGCGTTGTGCTGAAGATTAAGTGTGATGCGCCATCTGGTGGACAAAACAAAAATGTTCATCATCTTTTTGATGGATGCAGAAGAGAAGGGGGTAATGCAGAAACATATATAAAAGGGGAAAAAAAAAAAGGGGGGGGAATAAAAACAAAAAAAACAAACACAAAAAGACAAAAAAAATAATGTAATGAGCCGGTTATAGTATCTATAGGGTGAGAAGGCAATCAAAAATTAGACCGTTTCCTGCAAACATGTTATATAGGACAGATCAGCAGAGAAAATGGACTGCCTAATCCTAGGCAAGTAAAGAGTGGTAGTCGGGGGAGAAACATCTCACAACATGAATGAGGCGAGGGCTCCACGGGACTCATCCTATTTCACTCTGGGGCTTTTTGAGCTCCTGGAAGGTGTGGGGGAAGCAGAATAGCGGTTTCCAGGGTTGCCACGTTGATTCTTCTGTCGAGAAGGGGTCATCAGAGAAGCCGGACCAGGTAGATGTTGGGGGTTGTTGATGAGAGGAGGGAGGCGGAAATCTTCATACCATTCTGGAAGCTCCATGGGTGCAATCTGCAGAGCATCACAACATTTTGGGAGATCTTCCGGAAGCCTGAGAAGGTGTTGTTTACCCATATATGCGGCTTGTAAGGCAAATGGGAATTTCCACCTGTATGTAATCCCCTTCTCCCTGAGAACAGCAAGCAGAGGCCTCAAAGCCCTTCTATTTTTAAGGGTGATCGGTGAAAGATCTTGGAACAGCTGTACTGTAGTGCCGTCATGCATGATGCGATCTGCACTTCTCGCTTTCTGTAAGATCTCTTCTTTTAAGCCAAAGTTAGGTAGGCAGCAGATAATATCCCTTGGGGGATCTGTGTCCGGAGCTCTGGGCCTGAGCGCTCTATGCGCGCGGTCAAATTCAATGGGCGATTCCTCCGGTCTGTCCACCAGGGTATTAAAAATGGAGGACAAGGTTGATTTCACTTGTTCAGGTGACCCTAATGTTATGTCTGCGCCCCCTGTTATCAAGGTCCTCAATTTGTCTGTTCATTTCTATTAAATGTTGTGAGTGGGTGGCCATAATATCATCAAGTCTAACCAGGGCCCTGTCCCTCCTCTTCCCAGCCCGGTCACTCACCGCCATCTGTTCTGATAACCTGAGCAGTTCGGCTTTAATGTCCGTGATTGCCAGAGCAAACGAGTTCTTAATGTCTGCTGCTATATCTGTCATTGCGGCATATGTCAGGGGCATATCAGAAGCCACAGTACCTTTTGAGGAGTCCTCTGAAGCTGGGAATGAAATCTCATCATCCTCTCTATCATCCTCCACGTTCTGCATGAGCGGCGGCGCCATCTTGGAGGCCTTGCTGCCGCCGCTAAAGCGATATTTGCTGAGGCTCGTGGAGGGAGATTTCCTTCCCGGGTTGCCCAGTGAGCGCAGCGATCTGCTGTAGTGTCCTTTCTTTGTCAGGGTTGACATAATCACCCGCGTGGATGGCCTCTTTCAGCTCTCAGAACCCACGTGCAGCCGGAGCTCCTTCACACTGCAGCCATCCGCTCCGCGCGCCAAGCCACGCCCCGTAGATATTTTATCTTTGCTCCTGTCGGCCAAAGATTTTATTTCTAAATCTGAAAAAATAAGACAAGGATGTAGATAGAAGAAGACCTGTTTCCTGGTCACTCAACAACTGGTTACAGGCTTTTTGTATTTTTTCTGGAATTGTATGTGAGAAGTTTCCATAAAAAAGCACTGGACTTTTCCAACATTTAGATAGTCCTCGAAGCGATTAAGAATTTTGCCGGTACTGATTGGTATAATTATGACAAAGCTTTTCGTCCAATTTTTTTGGTACATCCTTCTTTGAGCCTCTGGCTGAACCTTTTTCTCCCTCAAAGATCAGTTTATGCCAAGCAGAACCCCAATGTTCATTCGTCATCCAATTCCAATGAAGAAAACTGCAATAGAGAGTCATGAGTAGTATCTCCTTATGTGATATTATTGCTATGTAAAGGAGAAGCAGGCAGCAAGGATTAAAGGTTCTCCATGTGCTCTCTCTTTAAGTTACAGCACTGCTTGAAAGGTGGTTTGGATGGTGAAGGACAGTGAAATGCACAAACTGAAACTGAGATGCACTACTTAGGTAGCGTTGCATAGGGTTGTAACATAGGATAATGCAGATTTTTGTAAAATTCCATCAAGTCATTCTTTGATTAGCTCAAGATGAACTGCTTCCATTGAACAAGATATGTAAACCGAAGGAGCCGCTTGGTGATTGTGGGTTTCTTGTTCCATGCCTCGACTCCAAAAACAATATCTGCCTCTCTGACACACCTTCTGAGAGCACAAGCAACGCCAAAAATGTAAAATACCCTTCACCTAGCTGCAAGGTATTGCCAGTAGAAAAAAATGCACACAGCAGGTTAAGAATAACTAACTTAATCTATTAATGCAGATTCGTTTAAATGGAAATTTCAACAGAATTAAACAGATTAGGCAAATTCAGACACATGCTGCTAAACAGGGTAAAATAACTATACTATAGCCGCTTTGGGTTCTTATGTTTCAGGTATAGTAGACTATTCGGTTCAGTTTGCAGCAGTCTTGCTATAGCAGGGTCATTTGCTCCCCTGTGTCCAGACTAGCCTTTGTATAGATGCCTTATACTTGTATTGACACAATAGGAGAAGGTCCCAGTAGTTCACTAGGGAATTTATCAGGAGTAGTAGGGCTAGTCTGTCCCATTGTCTCTATTCATGCCCCTTTCTTGATGCTCTTCCAGTTTTGTTTGTGTATCAGTGGGGCCCCGGAGGGCTGATGTGCACTGATCTTCTGAAGTTGGTCACCCAAGGTCAATGAGAATGGGTTGTCTGGTTGCTCAGAAACAGCAATGGGAGCCATCTAAATCAGTTTCGGCTTCTACTGTGTTTTAGTTGGTGATTTTAGCTTTGAAGCTAACTGCTGAGGATGGCTGGTTTCTGACGTCGACTTTCAGACTTGGGTGGACTTGAACAATTGTGTCCCATTCCTCCACAGTTGAAACAAACACCTTGATTCACTGGTTTTGTGGTAGAAGCAATGGTAGGAGTTGGAGATTGGCTGGACGCTAGAGTACTTTCACTGGACAATGTGGTGATTTTTGGCTATTAACAGATTCAACATTTCCATCATCTGTGACATCTGGGATTTCAGAGTGGCTATCTCCGAATTGGGCTCTGCTGCCCCCACTGACCTTGGTTACAGTTTTATTGCCCTTAAACATAGCCTCTTTCTCTCTCACTATCCTAATGAGTTTTAGGATACTTTAATGACATGACATCGGCTGAAGTCTTTAGCTAGCTGGATCCAGACCAGATCGAAGTGTAGAGCACCTCTCAGGATCTGCTCAATTCTAGCTTGATCCTGGGAGGTGCCATTCCCTTCTTTAATACAATTTGGTTTAGCATTTTGTTTAATTTCCAGATATACTCAGACAGGTGCTCATCCTGGCATTGGAGAGCATGCTTAAATTGGTAAATCAAGTCTGCAGCCTTCTCTGTTAGTCCGAACTCCTCCTGCAACAGGGCGAGTTTGTCATAAGCTGTGCAGTGCATTCGACTGAACTTGAGAGCTCCTGTCAAGCTTTTACTGATGCACTGTTTCTTTTGGGCTTCTGGCACATCCCATTCTTCCAGGGCCTGCGTGGCTTGCTCCATCCAGGTTTCATACGCCTCTTCCCCAGCGGGCACTGGCTGTTTACCTGAAAATATGCTCCGTTTACGATACCCGGACCCAATGTATGTTGAGATGTCCTTCTGACATTTTGTCACAACATCTCCCAAGGCTGAAATGAACTCTGGCCCAATCATGGCTACTGGTGCTGATAAGGTGGCTTCCTCTGCCAGGGCTGCTTGGCTTGAGCTTTCTGGACTCATGTCGGCCACATTCAGCTGGATTAGATGAGCTTTGAAATCGCTGGTCAACCCTAACCTCTCCCTTTGGAAACCAGTGAGCATCCCTTTCCTCCACTCTATTAGGGCATATGTGTGGGAGTTCTCTTGATTGGGCTTAATGTCTATCACCCACACCTTCTGATCTGAGATTAGTGGCTTCACAGCTTGCCTGATCTTTTCCTCAGTCCAAGCCACCCCAGGGATGTCGATTACAACACTTAACTCCAGTTAACCACTGGGTTGCAGCGACCTGTTCCATCTTGACACACTGTCACGCCCCCTGGTGGTAGAGCCCGTCCCCTGATGTGCAGGGGACGGCCTCTCTTACAGCTCCGACTCCGAGCCCCTGATAGAGCGGACAGGAAGCGCAAGAGTACGGAGTCCCACGAGTGCCTGGCTGAGTCGCTGATGAAGTCGCTGGACTGAAGTCACAGGAGGACCCTGGTGCGGGGGCAGCCCAGGAACAGCTGTCAGCAGATAGCGAAGTGAAGGTGCAGGCCAGGTCGGTATTGGGCTGGCAGAATCAGCAGGCAGAGGCATGTCAAACAAGCCGGGTCAGTATTGGGCTGGCAGCGAGGTAGCAGGATCAGCAGGCAGAAGCAGGTCAAACGAGCCGGGTCAGTATTGGGCTGGCACCGAGGTAGCAGGATCAGCAGGCAGAAGCAGGTCAAACAAGCCGGGTCTTGTGCAGGTAGAAGGCAGGAGAGTCAGAGACAAGCCGGGTCGGGTAACGTAAGCAGTAATCAGGTAACAGGATCAGGTATGCTAGACATAGTAGAACGGACAGCACCTGAGTCAGGGAAGTGGCCCAGTTTAAATAGCCTGTCTGGTACCAAACATTCAGGAAGTGCATGCCCTTGCAGGAACTGAGGTCACAGGCCGACCTCTATGGCCGCCATTTTGGGCACTGGCATGCCCTTCCTGACATTGCCCCCCTCCTCCTAACGGGCAGCCTCCGGATGCCCAATCTGGCCACCTTGTTGGGGTGAGAGTTCTTGAAGGCTTGAACGAGCTTCCGAGCGTGAATAGTATTACAGCCCTCGGAAGGCGGCAACTCCACGATAAAGTCTATGGAAATCATTTGCCACGGTCTACTCGGGACAGGGAGTGGCTTTAGTAGACCCCAGGCCTTGGACTTGCTGTTCTTGTTGCGAACACAAGTAGTACAGGATTCCACATACTTCTTACAATCTTTATCCATTCCGGGCCACTAAAATGTCCGTTGCATTAGTTCAGAAGTCTTATAAATGCCAAAATGCCCCGCAAGCATGTGATCATGGCACAACCCCAAGGTGGAGACTCGCAGACTATCTGGTACAAAGATCTTATCTCCATACCAGAGCAGCTCATCTCTTGCCACTAGAGTGGTCCCGGGCGGGGAAGGGTTACCCGCAGAGGCTTGCCTGATTTGAGTGATCAGGTTCCCCTGTAATAGGAGGAAGTTGCCGGATGACAGGATGGTATCTGGCGGAGAGGTTTCTTGAGGCTTGCTGAACATGCGTGATAACGCATCCGGTTTTATGTTTTTTGAACCTGGCCTGTATGCTAAGTGGAAGGTGAATCTGGAAAAAAAGAAGTGCCCATCTAGCCTGCCGGGGTTTCAGTCTCTTTGCCGTCTTTAGGAATTCGAGATTCTTATGATCCGTGTAGATTAAGATTTGATGTGCACCCCCTTCTAAAAGATACCTCCATTCTTCTAAGGCAGCTTTGATCGCTAGGAGTTCGCGATCCCGATGTCATAATTCTTCTCAGCACTGGACAGTTTACGGGAAAAGAAGGCGACAGGGTGCAACAGGGCCTTGGGTCCCTGTCTCTGGGAAAGTATGGCTCCAACCGCCGTTTCCGATGCTTCCACCTCTAAGACATATGGCAGGACCGAATCCGGGTGTTTCAAGACAGCTGCGGAGGTAAAAAGCCCTTTCAGAGTCTCGAAGGCAGTCTGAGCCTCAGGGGACCAATGGAATCTGACACCTTGTTTGGTGAGCTGGGTAATAGGGGAGATGTTTGCCGAGAAACCTCTGATAAATTTCCTGTTAAAGTTCGCAAAACCTACAAAACGTTGGATGCCTTTCTTATCACTGGGAGCTGGCCAGTCCAAGATGGCTGCAACTTTTTGAGGATCCATCTTGATACCCTCAGTGGATATGATCAGGCCCAGGAATTGGATGCTCTGACGCTCGAATTGGCATTTCCCGGGCTTGGCGTAAAGTCCATGCTCCCGAAGGCGGCCCAATACGTTACTGACGTGTCTGCGATGGGCGTCTAAAGAGGAAGAAAAAAAAATAGTATATCGTCAAGGTACACAACAACAAATAAGTCCAGGAAATCTCGGAAGACATCATTAATAAAGTGCTGGAAAGTAGCGGGGGCATTGCAAAGTCCGAAGGGCATCACAAGGTACTCAAAATGCCCAAAACGCGTACGGAAGGCAGTCTTCCATTCATGCCCTTCCCGTATACGGATCAAATTATAGGCGCCCCGGAGATCCAGCTTAGTAAATATGATAGCAGAAAAAGTTCAGGCACAAGTGGCAGAGGATAATGGTTTTTGACCGTAATTTTAATTTTAATAATTTTTATTGAAGATTTTCAAAATAAGAACATACATCACACAGAAAGGTACAGTGTAACGGTGTCAGTAAAAGAAACAGAACCTGCCCAATCTAGGAGGTAACAACCACAACGGCCAATAGCGAATTACATAGGAGAGTAAAATGTGCCAACATCATCCCACCGCATGCAGAATGAGTCTATCAATCTCAGGATAGATAGCCACCCCGAAGTAAATCAGCTGAACACAGGCCAGGCGCAGCGCTTCCCATCCCCCAAGAGGCCCCAACGGGGACACACTGCCTCTCGGGAAACGCGAAGACCACCCCCCCCAGACCAGCCATCAACCACCAGTAGGTGGAAGGGCGATGCCGACACTTAAATTAATTGCAGCGTCAAGATATGTTCTTCTCAGCAGTAGTAGATAAAAGTAACCACACAAAGAAAGGGAAAGAAAAAAAAAGAGTAAAAAAGGAAAAATAAAGAAAAATGTTTAGGCGAACACCAAGTGAGGTGGCAGAAAGAGGAATGAGAGGAAAACGTAGAGGAGAAATGAAAGGTAGCATGCCTGCTCGGTTAAGAATTGGCTCGGGCTGTCAAGTTGCCGGGTTGTACTCCCGGTATAAGAGAGATATTACAATATGTGGCCCATGCCTCCCAAGTGGCCAAGAATCTCTCCGATTTATCATTGAGTTTAGCAACTATCTGTTCTTGCATCATGATCCAGGATACTTTTCTCCTGAAGGCACAAAAGGATACCCTTGGTTTCTTCCAGGCTTTGGCAATGGACATCCTGGCTCCCAGTAATATGAAGAACGTCAAAGCCTGGGAGCGTCTGGTTAAATTAGGAATGTCTTGATTTAAAAGAGCTATACCAGGGTGGGGGGTCACCACCACCGCCGTCAAGGAGCTTATTGTGCGAAAAACCTTCTGCCAGAAAGATCAAATACGAGGACAGGACCACCACGTGTGGAGCATAGACCCCTCCAGCTCGCACCCCCTAAAACATACCGGGGAAGTCCCAGGATACATTCTTGCCAGCCTGGAAGGAACGTAGTACCATCTCAGAACAACTTTAAGACCCGCCTCTACAAGAGAAACATTGAGAATCCCTTTAAACGCTTTCCGAGTAGCATGGAGCCAAACTGCGGTGTCCCACGAGTAACCCAGGTCCTCCTCCCAGGCCCGGGCATAGGATGGCTTTTGCTCTCTAGTCGCGAGTGCTGTATAGATCAAGGATATGCCTCCTCTCTGATCCACTGTGTTGGAGCACCAATGCGCGTAGGGAGTTATTGTGCGGGGAACCTTTTTATTGGACCAAATGGAGTGTAAAAAATGGGAGATTTGGGAAAATCTGAATAGTTCAGAATCCGGCATTTTTAATGTCTTTCTACAGAAGGACAGGGATATCGGACCTGCCGGATAGATACGATATACGATAGAGGCCATTGTCTGTCCACCATCGAAATGCTTCCATGCACAGTCCAGGGGGAAATGCTTCATTGTGAAATAAATGTGCTAAAGGCTTCAGGGGAGACGTCAGGGCGTTAGATCCAAAGAGTTTGGAGCTTAGAGCAATCGAGTGCGAAAGGGTGGGGGACATTATCGCGGGCCTCGCCCGGTGATCGCAACAAAGGAGGTAATCAATAGTATTCAAGGGGGTAGCCTGTCTTTTTTGACCGTAATTTTATTTAATTTTCGATAATCCACACATGGACGTAAAGAGTGGTCCTTCTTCTCCACGAAGAAAGATCCTGCACCAGCGGGGACGTGGAAGGGCGGATGAACCCTTTCCTCAGGTTTTTCATCGATGTAGTCCTTAAGAGCTACAAGTTCACATTCATAAAGGGAAAATCCGGCCAAAGGGGACTCATAGGGCCATGAGGAGAGAGGAGAGTGTCTGCCCCCTTTTTTGCTGGTACAGATTGACGAGCCTCAGAGTCTGTGTCAAGGCATAACAAGGAGGGCTGGTCACCAGGGTTGGTAGGCAGTGTGCTGAAGGCAGTAGGGCGAATGAAACTCAATTCCGTCTGTGGTCCAGTTGATACTGGTGTTATGGGCTTTCAGCCAGGGCATGCCGAGAATAATCGGGAACAAAGGAGAGGCGATGGCATCTAATCAAAGTAGTTCTTTATGGTCCCCAGCCATGATGGCTAGTAGGGAATAGTCTCGTGCGTTACTGCCCCAGACTTAATAACGGACCCATCGGCCAAGTAGATGGAAAGTTTATGTGCCTTGGGTTGAAGAGGAATACGATGTCTCGCAGCGAAGGGGAGGTCTACAAAGCAGCTGCAGGCCCGGGAATCAATTATAGCGGGAGTCTGGATGGTCCCTTCTGGCAGCTGTAATGAAATGGAGAGAGAGAGGTGAGCAGATATGCTGGGCATGTTCAAGGTTGCAGGGGGCGAAGTAACTGAGAGCACTTAAGCAGTTTTGACTGAGCAGACCCCTCATAATGGCCTGACCCCCCACAGTACAGGCAAAGATTCTTGCTGGCGGCGACGTTGGCGTTCTTCAGCGGTGGAGAGGAGGGGCGGAGCAGGCCCATCTGCATTGGCTCTGGTGCGTCAGACGTGGCTGGGATAGGAGCCGGCGGAGCAGGGTTGTAGGGGTTGGGGACCCGTGGTAGCATCCATACTGGGCGTAAACTGCCCCGCAGCCCTCTCCGATCTCCGTTCTCTCAACCAGCGATCGATTTAAATGGATAAGTCGATCAAAGCCTCCAAAGTGGAAGGCACCCCACTCGGGCAAGTTCGTTTCTTAAGGGACTCAGAGAGGGCCATGCAAATGGTAGCGTAGTGCGGCATCATTCCAATTGGTGTCAAAGCCCAACGCCTGAATTCGGAGACGTAGTCCTCAACGGTACTGCTGACGCGCCCTGCTGAAGCAAACAAAGGGCAGCTTCAGCGGAAGCGGCTTGCTGGGGGTCCTCGTACAACTGGGCCATGGCGGCAAAGAAATGAGGCTAGGTCTGCTAGATACATGGACTTTCTGCTCAAGGAGACGATGGGCCCAGGACTGTGGTTCCCCTTGCAGCAAGAGACTAACAAAGCCAACCTTTGTGGCCTCCAGGGGAGAGGTGCGAGGCTGCAGTGCAAAGTATAGTTCACATGCGTTTTTGAAGGACCTAAACTTGTTGTGATCGCCAAGGAATTTTTCTGGGGTCGGACCCAGGGTTCAGGTGGAAGCATGACTACTGCTGGAGCAGAAGCGCAGCACCCTGTGGTGCGGCCTGGACTGGCGGATACCTGGGCAGCAGAAGATAGAGTCTGTATTTCGTCCTTCCAGCTGGGTATGAACCTGCTTGTAGTCCTTTACTGCCCGTGCCAGGGTCAGCCAGATGCTGGCACAGTTCTCTTTCCATGGGAGAGGGTCCTCGCACAGGCTCAGACATGGCTGTCCGTTACTGTCACGCCCCTTGGTGGTAGAGCCTGATGTGCGGAGGATGGCCTCTCTTACAGCTCCGACTCCGAGCCCCTGATAGAGCAGACAGGAAGCGCAAGAGTACGAGTCGCACGAGTGCCTGGCTGAGTTGCTGATGAAGTCGCTGGACTGGAATCACCGAAGAAGTCACAGGAGGACACTGGTGCGGGGCAGCCCAGGAACAGCTGTCAGCAGATAGCGAAGTCAAGGTGCAGGCCGGGGTCGGTATTGGGCTGGGAGCGAGGTGGCAGAATCAGCAGGCAGAGGCAGGTCAAACAAGCCGGGTCAGTATTGGGCTGGCAGCAGAGGTATCAGGATCAGCAGGCAGAAGCAGGTCAAACGAGCCGGGTCAGTATTGGGCTGGCAGCGAGGTAGCAGGATCAGCGCAGGCAGAAGCAGGTCAAACAAGCCGGGTCTGGTGCAGGTAGAAGGCAGGAGAGTCAGAGACAAGCCGGGTCGGGTAACGTAAGCAGGAATCAGGTACAGGATCAGGTATGCTAGAAGTAGTAGAACGGACAGCAGCTGAGTCAGGGAAGTGGCCCAGTTTAAATAGCCTGTCTGGTACCAAACATTCAGAAAGTGCACACCCCTTGCAGGAACTGAGGTCACAGGCCGACCTCTACGGCCACCATTTGGGCACTGGCATGCCTTCCTGACACACTCTCTGGGGTGTTATCTTGGAGGTTTGTTAGTAGAAAAGAGGTTCCCGGACAAGTTTCCTCAAGTGTAGTGCTATCCCAGAAGGAGCTGCTTGATAATTTTGGGTTTCTTGTTCCTCGACTCCATGAAAAAATCTCAGCACCTCTGAAACACCTTCTGCGAGCACAAGTAACACCACAAATGTAAAATACCCTTCACCTAACTGTGAGGTATTACCAGTAGAAAAAACACACACACACACACACACCAGGTTAAGGATAACTTGTCTTGTAGTCAGAGTCCTCACTGAGGAATACGACACCCCAACTACCCAGGCCTGAGGTGTGCCATGGGCCTCGCTGGACAGTACGCCTATAAGTGGGCATACCCTGAAGTAATTGTGAAGAAATTAATGAAGGAAATGATAACATGAAAAAAGGGGGAACGGGTGGGTGGGTACCCAGAAACCCCACCGACGCCGGAGAAGAGAGGGGAGGAGGGATAAATAGCCCTCTCGACTCCTCCTACAAACACAGGCTGGCCTGCGGCCGCCTTTAACTTGTAGTCAGAGTCCTCACCGAGGAATACGACACCCCCAACTACCCAGACCTGAGGTGTGCCATGAGTCTCGCTGGACAGTACGCCTATAAGTGGGCAAAAAGACCGGAAGTAGGTGTGATAAAAGAGTGGAAGGGCATGAACCATCTGTCTGGTAGAGTAAGTACGCCCAGACAGTCTCAAAGAACGGCTCCGATAAGCATCCGTTACGACAACAGAAACCAGCGTCCTAAGAACGACGATAAGAAGGAACCCCCATCCGTTGGCACTTACACAACTGCCCAGAAACCAAACGACTGTCCCGTGACCGACAGACTAATCCTCCCTCCAGAAAGCACAGACATGGGAACAACTGCTGGTAGCGAGAGGATATGTGGGGGAATGGAACAGGGGCCGACCTGAGGAGCCCTGTAACATGCAAACACCATCCAATAGGACGCAAGACCAGTAGCCCTGGCAAACACCCACAACCCCTGGCCTAACTATCCATACCTGGTAGGGGGGACGAGAGAGGGAGAGATGCCAAAAAATGGAACTAACTTATAGGAGGAAGGGGTTGGACCGCCAGGCTACCCGAAAGACGAGTAGCTGATGTTAATGGATGAGGCAAACACGCAGTAGCGATATGCAATGATACAACACAGACAGAACCAGACAATGGCATGATTCACCAACCACCCGAGTAACTGTGACCCTCCCCATGAACGGCTGGGTAATGAATAGTGTTGCTCACGAATATTCGCATTGCGAATATTCGCTACGAAATATTGCATATTCGAGTATTCGAGAATAACTCGAATATCGCGGCGAATATTCGTATTTTTTCAATTTTTTTTTTAGAACAGATCACATCCTAGAGATCCCCATCGACGTCTAAAAGCATTGCTGGTATGATTTGAGACCTTGGTGGCCGAGTAGCTGCAGTGATCATTTTATATTGCCGAAAAATCGCGCAATTATTTTTGTAGTAGTAATATATCACGAATATTCTGAGCCAATCACAGATAGTGCTCCATTCCGCATTTTCTCGAAATTTCGCAATATTTTGTATTGTGAAATATCATGAATATCACGAA
This sequence comes from Rana kukunoris, assembly GCA_029574335.1. Taxonomy (NCBI): domain Eukaryota; kingdom Metazoa; phylum Chordata; class Amphibia; order Anura; family Ranidae; genus Rana; species Rana kukunoris. The sequence continues at coordinate 56,143,025 of CM056057.1, forward strand.
TTTTTCTGAGCCAATCAGAGTGCTCCATTCCGCATTTCTCGAATATTCGCAATTATTTTGTATTGTAATATATCACAAATATTCTGAGCCAATCAGAGTGCTCCTTCCGCATTTCTCGAATATTCGCAATTATTTTGTATTGTAATATATCACGAATATTCTGCAGCCAATCAGGAGTGCTCCTTCCGCATTTCTCGAATTATTCGCAATTATTTTGTATTGTAATATATCACGAATATTCTGAGCCAATCAGAGTGCTCCTTCCGCATTTGCCGAATATTCGCAATTATTTTGTATTGTAATATATCACAAATATTCTGAGACAATCAGAGTGCTTCATTCCGCATTTCTCGAAATTTCGCATTCGCATTCGCAATAGCGAAATTTCGCAATCATTTCATTTCCAAAAAAATATCACGAATATTCGTATTTAGCGTATATATCTTGAATATTCGACTATATATTCGAGATATATCGCGAAATCGAATATGGCATATTCTGCTCAACACTAGTAATGAACCAACCTGCCCTCTGACGATCGGCAACCTATGAACAAGAGAACAGCCCCAAATATAAGGCCCAGACCCCTACCATGAGCGGAGAAGAAGCGATGACTCCAAGGACGAGAACCCTGAAAAATTGTCCTAGCAGGAAAGGCCAGAACGCGCTTAATGCTGGTATGTGAAGTAGCTGGGACGGAATTGGACACACCCTGAAACGTACCGCCTACCCTGTTGTGGCCGGAAAAAGGAAACCCCTAGTTGACTTACCGCTCTGCTGAGACAAGTACGGACCAACCC